>JANAVB010027598.1:30173880-30848880 GCA_029216955.1 Iris pallida
TATATATATATATGTATAATATATATATATATATACATAATATATATATATATATATAAATCTATATAAATAATAGAAAACAGAAAAAGAAAAAGAAAAGAAAAAGAAATAAATGCAGTAAGGGGGCTCGAACTCGAGCCAGAGAGCGCGCGGTGTGGGGAGGGGGGGGTTTAAGTCAGTCGTCTGGCCAGGGGGTCAGCCGGGTTGTGTTAGGATTAGGTTAGATTATGTTATTTAGGTTTGAAATAATTATACATAAAATAAAAATAATAATAATAATAATATCCTGTCCAGACAGTTACGGACACGGAGTCCGTGTGTCGGGTTATTTATGACACGCACGACACGTGTTTGCCGTGTCTGCACTTCCTTAGAGTTGTCGTGTGAGGCGAGTCCTGTGCGTGAGAACGAGACATAACAGGACAGGGGGGTGGTAATCACGTACGTGTCCAAGTCGACGATTTTCGAGGGCGGCGACTGGGCGGAGGAGGAGTCGGACGGTGGCGCTCCGGTGGCGCTGGGTCGTCTCGTCGGGTCGAACCGAATGGTGGTGGTTTGCGACCGACGACGATGGTCGGTTGAGGCGGTGGTAGGGTACGTCGAGTTAGGGTTTGGGGCTTTGGGTTTGGGAGAAGAAGGGGCTGTGGTCGGCGGGGATGAGGTCGGCTGAGAGTGGTGGCTGGACAGAGGGGGTGGGAGGGGGTTTAAAATAGGCGGGTCGAGTCGGTCGGGGTGGTCGTCGCTGGCGGAAATGGCGGGGGCAGTCGGCCGGTCAGTCGTCGGTCAGTCGGGGTGGGTAGAATAGCATGGAATTAGCATTTAGGTCCCCTAGTTTTAGGATTTACACAAAGGCCCTAACATTAAACAATGCAAATAAAATTTGCAAATCCCCTCACGCAGCATTATATGCAAATAAAATTTGCATGAACAATAAAAATTGCAAACTGATATCTAAACAATTTAAATTACAAAATGCATTAAATACATTTAGAAAATTATAAATGACATTTTAGCATTTAAAACTCATTTAAAATTCTAGAAAATTCCTAAAAATCATAGTAAATATTTTAAGGCTAAAAATGTCATTAATAATTAATTAACACTAACTAAATATTTTTGAAAAATAGGGGCTTAAAGGTACATCTCGATTCGTTGTTGAGCTAACAGGCGCTTCTCGTCTAGGGCTTGCAACTTTGCAGTCGACGATGGTGATATCATTGTTGTCAGTCGGTAGGCGAGAGCGACACAGGTGAGGGGATTTGAGTCTCCAATAGGAGAACCGCCTCACTTCCATATACTAGAGGAATGGCGTGTTCCCGGTGGCCGTCCATACTGTAGTACGGTATGCCCATAAGCATTCGTCGAGGCTTTTCATTCCAGTCGCGTTTGTTTGATGACACGAATTTTGAGAAGCTTTATGATTGTTTTGTTGAATGCTTTAGCTAGACCATTAGCCGTTGGGTTGTATGGTGTGAAGCGATTTTGGATTCGGTATTTATCGCAAAACCGATTAGAAAGTGTGGCTTGCGAACTGCGGACCATTATCGTGGATGATCCTTCGTGGCAGTCCAAATCGGTAGATGACGTGATTCTTGAGAAAGCTGATCACGTTTGAAGTCTTGACTTCTGCCAGCGGAATAGCCTCCGCCCATTTGGAGAAGTAATCTGTGATTGCGAGTATGAAGCGGTGTCCTCGGGACGAAGGTGGAGTGATCGGACCAATGATGTCCATTCCCCATGCTTCGAATGGCCAGGATGCCACCGTCGGATGTAGAAACTCGAATGGCTGGTAGATGAAATCTGCGTGGACTTGACAGGCTTTGCACTTTCTTGCATAGTCTATCGCATCGGCAACTATCGTGGTCCAGTAGTAGCCTATTCGGCGAATGCGGTCTTGTAATTTTGGGTTAGGCTGATGGACTCCATAGATGCCATCATGAGCTCCACGCATGGCTTCTCTGGCTTCTGTATTTGACAGACATCGAAGCAGTAATCCATCGTATGATCGCCGATATAGCATTTTCGTCTCTGTATCGTAGAAGAATCTGAGGGATCGTCTTCTGATAGAAGTGGCTTCCTTCAGATTCTTTGGCAAGATGTCGTAGACCACGAAGTCGATGAATGGTTGTCTCCAGTCTGGGGCTTCATCGACTGTCAGCACGGAGTAGCTCTCAACATATTGAACATTATTCCTGGGACAGACCAACTCACGGCCTATGATGTCAACCAAGTGGTGAGCATGATTCGGAACTGCTAAGGAAGCGGCTAGGCCTGATAGGGCATCGGCTTCAATGTTCTGGAGCCTGGGAACGTGTTCTGTGAAGAACCCTTCCAAGGACGAGATGATGTCAATCGCTATTTGGTGATAGGGGATCATGTCTTCATGACGCACTCCGTATGAGCCCCGGATTCGATTAACTATTAGCTGCGAGTCACCGTATGCTTCAAGGTACTCTACCTTCAGCTCCTTCGCAAGTCGGAGGCCAATGACCAAAGTATTATATTCGGCCATATTGTTTGAGCAGGACTCTGTGAGGGAGTAAGCCCGATTGATCACCAGCCCAGAGGAAGAAATCAGCACCACTTCGACTCCAGCGACGATGTTGCCCTTGGGCCCAGTTCTAGAAGCGTCGTCGAAGAACATCCGCCATACAGTATCGCGAGAGGCCAAATTTGAATTGGCGACCTCATCTGAAATCTCTTCGTCAATTTTGGTTGACTCCGATCCTGGATGAGCTGCTAAAAACTCTGACAGGGCTTGACCTTTAACTGCCTTCTGCGGGACGAAGATCATGTGGTAGGAAGACAATAAAATTGCCCAGGTAGCGAGCCGAGAGCTGAGTGCACCTGGCTTGGTCATGAGGACCCTGAGGGGGTTGACTCTTGATACGACATGGATGGTTTGTCCCGTGACGTAGTATCGCGTCTCTGAATGGAGAAAACCAGAGCAAGGTACTCCTTTTCTATGGCAGTATATCGGTATTTCGGCCCCATCATCATTCGGCTGAGGTAATATATAGCCTGCTCGTGGCCTGTATTATTGTTTTGCGCTAGCAGAGCACCGAAAGAATGTTCCATCACTCTTACATAGAGCAGGAATGGTCTTCCACCAACCGGGGCTACCAGGACTGGAGGGTTCATTAGATATTCTTTGATGCTGTCGAAGGCGCGCTGACATTCTTTATCCCATACGAATGAAACGCCCTTCTTCATGAGGTGGGTGAATAGTTGACATCGTCCGGAGAGGTTAGAGATAAACCTCCTGATGTAGGCCAGTCTCCCTTGAAGGCCTCGGAGTTCACGGAGATTTCTTGGGGGACCCATTTCCGTGATTGCCTTCGTCTTCTCAGGGTCTATGTAGATATCTTGAGAAGTAATGATGAAACCCAAGAACTTCCCACTGGATACGTCCAAGAAGGATTTCGTGGGATTTATTTTCAAATTGTGCCCTCGTATTATGTCGAACACTGTCCTCAGATCATGCAGATAATCTTCTTTAGAGCGGCTTTTGACGGCAATGTCGTCGACGTAGCATTCTACTGTCTTGCGCAAGTGGTCTCTAAAGATGACACTCATAGCTCTTTGATTGGTGATGCCAACGTTTCTTAAATCGAAAGGCATGACTGTGTAGCAGTATGTGCCTGTTGGTGTTCGAAATGATGTATGTTTTTTGTCATCAGAGAACATTTTAATTTGGTTGTATCCCGAGAAACCATCCATGAATGACATACGCTCGAAGCCGCAGGTGTTGTCAATCATGATATCGGTGATAGGGAGGGGGAACTCATCCTTAGGACATGCCTCGTTCAGATTGCAAAAGTCGATGCAGATTCGAATCTTTTGACTCTTCTTTAGGATGGGTACTATGTTGGCGACCCAGTCTGGATGCTGTTCATCGCGGATGAAGCCGCTGGCTATCAGTTTATTGACCTCAGCTTCAATGGCATTCATGATGTCGGGACGGAACCGTCGTTGCTGTTGCTTGACCGATTTTTACGTCCGGACGGATATTGAGTTTGTGAAGTACAACCTCGGGATTCAGTCCTGGCATGTCTTCATAGCTCCAGGCGAACACGTCGATGTATTCTCTAACGAGTTGTAGTAGCGATTCCTGCTCTTCGTCTGTCAGACTTTTGCTGACGAAGATGGGCTTTGGAGAGGACTCATCACCGAGACCAATTTGCACAACCTCATCCTCAGTGGGAGGCTCTCTTTGTTCGAACTGCTTCTCCCATTGTGCATCTAGTTGTTGTACCCACGGCTCTAACTTAAGAAGTTTAGGAATGTCTTCATCTTCTTCGTAGGCGTCGGTAAATGCCATATTGACGGAAAAGACTTGCCTGAATACGTCCTCGTCTGAGCTTTCTGGGGTCGTTGCCGGTTGTAACATAACCTAGCCTACATCTAGTTTTGTTGTAATAGTCTCGTGGTTTCCCAGCCAGGACCGGCGATTATAAAGGTAACCACCGTCCATTACCGTAGTTTAACCCTGGTGTAGTTTCCAAATCATACCCTTATTTTTGCATGAGGTACTTGGATTGGAAACTATACAGGTAAAAGGGCAGTCTCCCGGTGTCGGGTTCGAGCTCAACTTCTTCTATCTTGAAGGGCTGTGGATCATTCTTGCGGCCGAAGATGATTGGATGATCTTCTCCCTCGATTATGCGATAAACGTCTTCCACTGAAGTAAGTTGGTTTACGGTGTAGACATTTGTTACCTGTGTGTACAGGTGTGTGCCTATACCGTGTTCCATAGCATACATTGTACAAAGCTTATTAAGCTCGAGATAATTCAAAGATAACCCTTTATTGATGAAGTAAGGTATCTTTTCCAGTGGGATTATATCATCTGCGAATGGAACATCAGTGTGAGCAGCCACATACTTGGTCAGCTCTGGCTCTTCTTCAACCACCCCCTGTGTCAATGAAGACTGGAAGGATGACTTGGGTAGCTTAATCGTCAGGGGCTCCACTGGTGTAGCAGAACATAGGGTCGTTGGCGTACCAGCCACCCCCAGCTTGGTGCTTGGTGCTGGACGGGGATTTGTTGGCTGGCTAGCAGTCCCCGGCTTAGCGCTAGGCTGCTGATTCATTCTGGAAAGACGAATCGTCATCGGCTTGACAGAGGGGTTGAGCTCCTCTATTTGTTGCTGTCAAGATTTAGGTAGCCTGATTGTCAGTGTCTCTGTCGTGGGTCGTGACGCTTGGCCAGACCTTGGCAGTCAGATTATCATCTGCTCTTCTTGTACAGAGAGGCTGATTGCATCCTTACGCAGAGTGGCTGTAAGTGGTGCAGTTCTGTCAGGTTTGCGGGCTTGAAGGTGGATCGTCAGAGGTTCTTGCGATCCAGTTGTCGCCTCAGTCGGAGCTTGAATATCTCCTTCGACAAGGTGTTTTTTCGACTTCTCGTACAAGCATGAGTCGGAGTAGTAGGATTCGACCCCTTTAAAGGAATCGATGTCAACAAATTCTGTCCTCACGAAGTCGTACTTGTCGACGTACTTGAAGCACTGGTACAGTATGGAGGGCACGATCATATAATCGTGTATCCAAGGACACCCCAGGAGAATGTTGTAGGAAGTGTCCGCATCTATAACATAATAGGTCACTTCTGACTGAAGGTCGCCGATTTGGCACTTCAAGCGAATCTTCCCGATCGGATAGCTTCTGCCTGAATTGAAATCGCTGATGGCGGTGCTTGTCAGCGTCAGGCGATGCATTGGGATGTGCAGATAGTGTAGTAGGCTCTTCGAAATGATGCTCATGGAAGAACCGGGATCAATATGCATCCGGTCCACCTTGATATCGCCAATGTACCCAGTATAATATAGAGGGCGATCATGCAGGTTGGTCTTGATAAGCATATCCTGCAGAGTGAAGACGAAGTTGGGCATTGTGCCTGTGCAAGCGCTGTCCTAGATATCTGCAGACAGGTTTTCTCCAGAGAGATTGGACTGAGCCAGATATGCGTCGACGTTCTGGAGCGCCTCACTCAGTGCGACGTGAACATCTTTGGAGTGCCTCAGGAGCTCGTATAGCAAAAATTTGGCCGGTGTGTTAGCCAATTGTGCCAAGATGTCGAAGTTGTAGGGTCTCTCCAGCCCATGAGGCGTCTCTATTCGGAGCGGTTTGTCGAAGCGAGTCTCCTTCGGCCTAGGCTTGTCGGTCGTCGAAGGCTGCGAAGGTCCTGGAGCATCAGCAGTTGTTGGTTGATGATCTTCAGCCGAGTTACCCGGTGGGGGTTGGGTTTGTGCACCGGATCGGGTAACAACATGAGTAACTTCTTCGACCTCTGCCGAGATTGTGCGGTATGATTTGACTTTCCCATTCTTCTTCTTGCTGGTGGAGGGAGGAGCGAACTGAG
The DNA here is from genome assembly GCA_029216955.1 of Iris pallida. NCBI lineage: Eukaryota > Viridiplantae > Streptophyta > Magnoliopsida > Asparagales > Iridaceae > Iris > Iris pallida. The sequence continues at coordinate 30,180,245 of JANAVB010027598.1, forward strand.
TCATTTCAGGTACCGGATCCGGATGGACCCACATGACCTCCCCTCATGATGTGGTAAGGGGCACTAGGCCAGCATCCTGGTTTCAGGGAGGTAGAAGGTTAGCGATCTCCATCCTTGCTCTGGGGACGGGCACTACACCATCTTGAGTCTTTGTCGGAGGGAAGCTGCCGAATTGTACCGACACTATATTGGCGGCTACGGTCACCTCTTCGAAATTGATGGCCAAGGTCTTAGAATTGATAAGATGCTGGATGTATCGCTTCAGTGGTAGTAGTCATGTGTAGCATGGTGGACATTGCGATGGTATTGGCTGTACTTGGGGCTCTCCATTTCTGCAGGACGAGGTTCACGCCTCGGAGGAGGGAGCTGGATTCGACCTCCTTGTCTGAGCATGTCCAAGATGGGCTTGACATGGCCATCCACGAAGGAGTAGGTCATCTGAGGCCACTGTTTTTCTGCCGACTTTGATTCGAATTTTGGGGCCGTGTCGGCCACCATAGCCTGTTTGCCCTTGTTGTCTCGATTGTTGGAGGGGTTACCACCATTGTTGCTGTTGGTGCTAGGGCGTTTGCCCTTATTCTCTCCTTCTGAGATGTGCAATCCCAATTGGCGAGCTTTCTTTAATTTATCTTCTGTGCTAGTGTAAGCCCCTGAATTTAGGGCTTATTTTTTTTAATTTTAATAATCAATTAATTAGAATATTATTATTTGATTATTATTTGATTTAATGCTCTTTACCGTGACTTGGAATTCTAGAGCATCAGGGATGCCAGTCTCTGGAAACTTCCTTCTTGGAGTTTGTAGTAGACGAGATTATCTTCATTTTCATATGTCCTGTCCCACTTGAACTTGCTCCCTTGTATTCTTTTTGCCTCGCGCAAGTTTGGGTCAATTTAGACCAATTTATTATTTACCGTAAATTGTGATTTAACTTCCAATTTAAATTCTGGGCCTGACATCGGTCCAATCCAGTCGACCCAATATATGGCCCTGGCCTGTTTTGAGTAAACTATGCAGGTGCCACTTGCGTGCCAAAATTTCGATCTCCCTTGTGCTCCTATTTCATCCATGAATTAATTTGCTTAATTTATTATTTTAATTAAATCTTGGCTTCGACTTTGTCCAAACTTGGCCCAACGTCCGACCCAGTTTGGCATGGACCCTACCATGACTGCCCATACATTCCATTGATCTGTCTGTATTTTTTTTTCTATTTGAAAATACGTTTATTTTATATAAATGTCTCTTCTCTCTCCATTTCAAATATATATATATATATATATATATATATATATATATATATATATATATATATATATGGATAACTCTCTCTCACATCCCCACCTCACTCTCTCTCCTAACTCCCCCTATGAGCAGCCGACCTTCCCCACCCTCTCTCTAAAAATATCTCTACCTCTCTTTTCTTCCTCATGAAGTAAATATCTCTATCTCTCTTTCTCTCTCTTCTATATTTGATATATACACACACACACCTATATATTAAATATCTCTCTCCTCTCCCATCACTCTCTCTCTACCTACACACCACCTCTTCCCTCCCCATGTCAGCTCACACCCCCCCATGTACCCGAGCACACCACCTCTCTCTATTCTCTCTCTCTCTCTCCCTCTAAATATCTTCTAATATCTCTCCCTCTTTATATATAATATATATACACACATATATATATATATTATATAATCTCTCTTTCTCTCTCTCTCCAAACAAACACCCCACACCACCTCACCCCTCTCCCGTACTGGTACAGCCCCCCTCTTATTTTCTTTACATCATCATCATCTCTCTCTCTTCTTCTCACTTCTCCTTCTTCTTCCTCAACTCCTTCTTCTTAGTCTTCTTCTTCTTCAAAGAAGAACACCACCACCACTCTTCATCAATGCCATCACCATCACTACCCATCAACACCACAGCACCCTTCCTCCCTGGCCGAGCCCAGCTCCCCGACGTAGCCCCGGTGGCCGAACACCACCGCCACCATGCACCACCACCTCCTCCATCTTCTTCTCCTCCTCCTCCTCCATTATCATCATCATCAAGTTCATCATCACCATTATCAACATCATCTTCATCACCATCATCAAAACCACTCCCACCACCTCTACCTCCGCTCGCACAGCCCCACCGCCGTGCGCCGCCTGACCCCGGCGCTGCGCCGCCGCCGCCTTGGCCGGAGCAGCGCGCGCAGCCGCAGCAGCTGCAAACACCAGCAGCATGCAGCGCAGTGGTTGCCGCGCCACCCGCGCGCGCGGATACGGCGATGGCTGCGCGCCATCCGTGGCCGGCCCGCCCCCGCAAGCTCCCTACGCCTCCGACGAACCCGGGCGACCACCCTGGGAGAGTCTCCGGCCTCCCCGACGTGTGAAACACACGATTCGTGCGTTTTGCACGGGATCCCGCCGTGACGCGCGATTTCGAAATTCAGAAAGTGCGTTTCGCGACAGCAACTTCGCGCCGGTTTTTCGGACAATCCGACCGTTGGATCGGCGAACTCTTTGCTCCGTCACAATCTCAGTATATCCCTCTTCACCTCTGTCAAGTTTGAACCGTTAATTTCGTCGTTTGATACATCAAAACCGGCCACCAAGTTGACGTTTTAATTTGTACTGTTTTTGGACAGTTTTGCGACGCCAACTTCGCGGGTTCGTATCTTCGTCGTCGCAGCTCCGTTTTGCGTGCCACCAGTTCCGGTGCACAGCTGGTATAACCCTCTTCCTGCCCCCTTTAGATTTCATTTCAGTTTGAGCTTGTTAGGTCGGTCGAATTCGACGCCAAAGTTGGTCGTTCGAATTCTTAGTGATGCACTAGTTAAATTCCATTTTTGAACCCGGGACTCCGGATTCAATTTCTGACACCACCAGTAGACTCGTGGCGTCGTTCTGGTATGTTTTCATATAAAGTTTGCTTGATTTGGAGAACGTGGGCCCTGGCACGTATTTTGGTGCAAAGCGGGTCCCACTTTCTGAGTCAACGGAACTTTTTGACGCCGGCTCATCGGAATCCAATTCCGGATATACCGTTGAGTTCGTATCGTCATTCTGGACTCGTTGACATATAATTTGCTGAGTTTTGAGGACATTGGCTCCGACACGCTTTTCCGTGCAAATCGGTTTCCAATGTCCGGGTCAACGGACCAATTTGAGATCGGGTCAACGGAATCCAATTCTGGATATACCGTTGGGTTCGTATCGTCATTCTGGATTCGTGGACATATAATTTGTTAGGTTTTGTGCACTTTTATTTCGGCACATTTTTCGGTGCAAATTGTGTCCAACGACGGACATCATTTTGGCCCAAAATTACCATTTTGCCCCTGTGTCCAAATTAGATTTTTGGACAGGCTATCCTAGCTGATTTGACCATTCTGGACACGTTGGTGATGTTAGTTTCATCATCCGACAACATCTGTATATTTCTTCCCTTTTTGTGTCATCCTATTATTATAATATTTTTTCCTTTTGGTTGTTTTAGAGACCTGTCGATTTCAGTGATTTCTAAATCACTGAAATTCATAAGTTGACTTGTAGATGGTTATAGAGACTAGCTTGACCATGGTTGACTACTTTGACTAGATGTCGAAGTAGAGTCAATATTTGACCTAGGTTTGACCAGATTTGACAAACGTTGACTTTTTGACCAAAGTCAACTGTAGGTCAACCATTGACCTACTTAACCTAGATTAGACTTAGACGTCAATCTTAACCCAGTTTGTCTTAGTTTGACTTAGTTTGACCTAGATGTTAGTATGTCTTTTGACCCTGATCAGCTCTTGTATTATTTCATCTTTAGGTCTGTGGCTTTACTCCGAACCCTGATTCATATTGACAGCAGGACCCCAGGCGAGTACATTCTCTGATAATAATTCTGTTTTATGATATCGTTTTTGTTTCTAGTATTTAGTGTAGATATCCTTGTTCTCTTGACACATTGTTCACACGGATTGGTATTTGTTGGATCCCGTCATAAGATGTTATTCCTCTTATATATGGTATGCCTTGTGCAAGTCTTCATTGTTTCCTTGTTCATAGTATAGACACGATTCCTGTGAAGGAGAGCTACTTCACAGAGAATGCGTGTCATGACGTGTCATGACTGGATCCACTATATTAGTCAGGGATGGGGGTGTTAGCGTAGATATGTGATCAATACCCCACAGATATTGTATCATCATTGTATAGTGTTAATCATACACTCACGTATGATTAGCCAGGCCAAACATTGTATCAAGTTCTAAGCCGGTCACATGTTGAAACTAGTGCTAAACTCACATAGATATAGTTCCAGATTCTTGTACATGATTTATACTATTTTCCCTGTTCTTACATTCAGTTACAGTCTTGACATGCCTTACCATGATTCATGTACACATTATTTACCTCGTATATTCTCTCTATTTACTGCTACATTTTCAATATCGTCTAATTAGAACTGTTATTTGAGATTTGTGCTCGTTCCATCCTGACTGGATATGTTGACAAAATTTTAGGAGTAGTTGTGCCACATTTGTTGGACTGCAGGATGATTCTAGCTGAGGTGGTTCTCACTGTTCCTCTATGTGAGTTGCCTGGTAGTTACCCTTAGTTAGTCTTGTTGTTCCTTCTTTATTTCCTGTCTTATGATCATTGTAGATTCTAGTTGTTCTAGTGATATTGTTATTATTTCTTGTCTTATCTTCCTTAGTTTTCGAGTTGTGACATGAGTACATTTCATAGTTATGGATCTTAGAAGTTGTAGTTAGTATAGTATACTTGACAGCGTTCTACCGCCGATACCGCGGCGTAGGCTGGGCGTGGCCCACGTATTCGTACCCGTATATCCGGGTGCGGGTCGTGACACGTTTTTAGTGGTGGCCCATGCAGGTCAGTCTTTGCAGTTAATACGAAGTCGTGGTAGTACTTGAGTTTATCTGTACTACTGCGAGCCTGCCCTAGGATTAAGGTTGAGTCATGGAATATTTTAGGATTTTGGTACTCAGTCACATATTAGGAACTCTTGGTAGATTCTAGGGATGACCCCTGGGAATCTTATTTCGAAACTCTTCGAATCTATTCCCATTCGTTTCTATCCATCCTGATTCCTGAGATATCTCTCAGTTATCAACTTTATTCCTTCTTGGAATGAGTTTGTGGACCCCAGAGGGAAGGTATAAGTTGAACTTGTATATCATCTAGGTTGGGGAGAGAATATGATTTACCAACCTCGTATCATGGTCGAGGTTTGTTTTAGATTATATTCCACCATTTCCTATCTTGACCTAGGTAGTACCCTCGGGACTTTTCTTGAGATTTCCCTCTGAACCCTATCTCGAAAGTTGTTTCCGTTGTTTCTATTAACTTACCCTTGACTTGTTGTTGAAGTTTAAATCTTAATATTCGTTGTTGACCTTTGATTTTGTTTTGGATAATTCTTTTAAGAATTTGGTTAAGATATCCTGATAAACATATTTTGGACGAGAACAATGAGAACAGTAAGTGTCTTCTTTACTTATGGAGTTTGGAATTTATCGCAGTCATATTAGCTAGCCTGACCGGGACATGGAGCCTGATTTTGGATATACTATCCTAGTTATGGAATTTAGATTCTCTTGCAGCCATACCGGTTGGCGTGGTAAGGAATCTAGATGACATGATTATAGGGTGTATACCTTGGTTATGGACTCTATCGTTTATTGTAGCTATGTTTACTGGCGTGGCGTAAATTCTGGCAACATAATTTTGGATAGACGTGTATGGTTATCAGGTCATATCTTAAGTTGATTCACTTCTTTTACCAATTGAGCAAGATAATTCCTATCATTATTTCTTGTTTATCATTATTTTCTCTCCCATCGCATGATGATTTTCTCATCTTACCGTCATTTCCTTTGCCTTGTTTAGCTATGTCTTGATTATACAAATCATCCCGTACTTGGACTTCAATTATATCTTCGATTCTCTAATCGTCCCTAAAATTGTGCCCCAATGACTTGGCTTATTTCTGAAATCATGCACATATAATTTTGTTCATATCATGATTCTATCGTGCCAAATCCCTCTTCGTGCCTGAACAGTTGTGAATCGATTATCTTGATCGTGCAAAACTCGTCATTCTTGGATCGTGCCTAAAATATTGCCTAAATCTTCTATCATGTTTTAACCCCACTACCAACCTTTAATTTCGAGGACGAAATTTTATAAGGTGGGTAGGATTGTAAGCCCCTGAATTTAGGGCTTATTTTTTTAATTTTAATAATCAATTAATTAGAATATTATTATTTGATTATTATTTGATTTAATGCTCTTTACCGTGACTTGGAATTCTAGAGCATCAGGGATGCCAGTCTCTGGAAACTTCCTTCTTGGAGTTTGTAGTAGACGAGATTATCTTCATTTTCATATGTCCTGTCCCACTTGAACTTGCTCCCTTGTATTCTTTTTGCCTCGCGCAAGTTTGGGTCAATTTAGACCAATTTATTATTTACCGTAAATTGTGATTTAACTTCCAATTTAAATTCTGGGCCTGACATCGGTCCAATCCAGTCGACCCAATATATGGCCCTGGCCTGTTTTGAGTAAACTATGCAGGTGCCACTTGCGTGCCAAAATTTTGATCTCCCTTGTGCTCCTATTTCATCCATGAATTAATTTGCTTAATTTATTATTTTAATTAAATCTTGGCTTCGACTTTGTCCAAACTTGGCCCAACGTCCGACCCAGTTTGGCATGGACCCTACCATGACTGCCCATACATTCCATTGATGTGTCTGTATTTTTTTTTCTATTTGAAAATACGTTTATTTTATATAAATGTCTCTTCTCTCTCCATTTCAAATATATATATATATATATATATATATATATATATATATGGATAACTCTCTCTCACATCCCCACCTCACTCTCTCTCCTAACTCCCCCTATGAGCAGCCGACCTTCCCCACCCTCTCTCTAAAAATATCTCTACCTCTCTTTTCTTCCTCATGAAGTAAATATCTCTATCTCTCTTTCTCTCTCTTCTATATTTGATATATACACACACACACCTATATATTAAATATCTCTCTCCTCTTCCATCACTCTCTCTCTACCTACACACCACCTCTTCCCTCCCCATGTCAGCTCACACCCCCCCCATGTACCCGAGCACACCACCTCTCTCTATTCTCTCTCTCTCTCCCTCTAAATATCTTCTAATATCTCTCCCTCTTTATATATAATATATATACACACATATATATATATTATATAATCTCTCTTTCTCTCTCTCTCTCCAAACAAACACCCCACACCACCTCACCCCTCTCCCGTACTGGTACAGCCCCCCTCTTATTTTCTTTACATCATCATCATCTCTCTCTCTTCTTCTCACTTCTCCTTCTTCTTCCTCAACTCCTTCTTCTTAGTCTTCTTCTTCTTCAAAGAAGAACACCACCACCACTCTTCATCAATGCCATCACCATCACTACCCATCAACACCACAGCACCCTTCCTCCCTGGCCGAGCCCAGCTCCCCGACGTAGCCCCGGTGGCCGAACACCACCGCCACCATGCACCACCACCTCCTCCATCTTCTTCTCCTCCTCCTCCTCCATTATCATCATCATCAAGTTCATCATCACCATTATCAACATCATCTTCATCACCATCATCAAAACCACTCCCACCACCTCTACCTCCGCCCGCACAGCCCCACCGCCGTGCGCCGCCTGACCCCGGCGCTGCGCCGCCGCCGCCTTGGCCGGAGCAGCGCGCGCAGCCGCAGCAGCTGCAAACACCAGCAGCATGCAGCGCAGTGGTTGCCGCGCCACCCGCGCGCGCGGATGCGGCGATGGCTGCGCGCCATCCGTGGCCGGCCCGCCCCCGCAAGCTCCCCACGCCTCCGGCGAACCCGGGCGACCACCCTGGGAGAGGCTCCGGCCTCCCCGACGTGTGAAACACACGATTCGTGCGTTTTGCACGGGATCCCGCCGTGACGCGCGATTTCGAAATTCAGAAAGTACGTTTCGCGACAGCAACTTCGTGCCGGTTTTTTCGGACAATCCGACCGTTGGATCGGCGAACTCTTTGCTCCGTCACAATCTCGGTATATCCCTCTTCACCTCTGTCAAGTTTGAACCGTTAATTTCGTCGTTTGATACATCAAAATCGGCCACCAAGTTGACGTTTTAATTTGTACTATTTTTGGACAGTTTCGCGACGCCAACTTCGCGGGTTCGTATCTTCGTCGTCGCAGCTCCGTTTTGCGTGCCACCAGTTCCGGTGCACAGCTGGTATAACCCTCTTCCTGCCCCCTTTAGATTTCATTTCAGTTTGAGCTTGTTAGGTCGGTCGAATTCGACGCCAAAGTTGGTCGTTCGAATTCTTAGTGATGCACTAGTTAAATTCCATTTTTGAACCCGGGACTCCGGATTCAATTTCTGACACCACCAGTAGACTCGTGGCGTCGTTCTGGTATGTTTTCATATAAAGTTTGCTTGATTTGGAGAACGTGGGCCCTGGCACGTATTTCGGTGCAAAGCGGGTCCCACTTTCTGAGTCAACGGGACTTTTTGACGCCGGCTCATCGGAATCCAATTCCGGATATACCGTTGAGTTCGTATCGTCATTCTGGACTCGTTGACATATAATTTGCTGAGTTTTGAGGACATTGGCTCCGACACGCTTTTCCGTGCAAATCGGTTTCCAATGTCCGGGTCAACGGACCAATTTGAGATCGGGTCAACGGAATCCAATTCTGGATATACCGTTGGGTTCGTATCGTCATTCTGGATTCGTGGACATATAATTTGTTAGGTTTTGTGCACTTTTATTTCGGCACATTTTTCGGTGCAAATTGTGTCCAACGACGGACATCATTTTGGCCCAAAATTACCTTTTTGCCCCTGTGTCCAAATTGGATTTTTGGACAGGCTATCCTAGCTGATTTGACCATTCTGGACACGTTGGTGATGTTAGTTTCATCATCCGACAACATCTGTATATTTCTTCCCTTTTTGTGTCATCCTATTATTATAATATTTTCTCCTTTTGGTTGTTTTAGAGACCTGTCGATTTCAGTGATTTCTAAATCACTGAAATTCATAAGTTGACTTGTAGATGGTTATAGAGACTAGCTTGACCATGGTTGACTACTTTGACTAGATGTCGAAGTAGAGTCAATATTTGACCTAGGTTTGACCAGATTTGACAAACGTTGACTTTTTGACCAAAGTCAACTGTAGGTCAACCATTGACCTATTTAACCTAGATTAGACTTAGACGTCAATCTTAACCCAGTTTGTCTTAGTTTGACTTAGTTTGACCTAGATGTTAGTATGACTTTTGACCCTGATCAGCTCTTGTATTATTTCATCTTTAGGTCTGTGGCTTTACTCCGAACCCTGATTCATATTGACAGCAGGACCCCAGGCGAGTACATTCTCTGATAATAATTCTGTTTTATGATATCGTTTTTGTTTCTAGTATTTAGTGTAGATATCCTTGTTCTCTTGACACATTGTTCACACGGATTGGTATTTGTTGGATCCCGTCATAAGATGTTATTCCTCTTATATATGGTATGCCTTGTGCAAGTCTTCATTGTTTCCTTGTTCATAGTATAGACACGATTCCTGTGAAGGAGAGCTACTTCACAGAGAATGCGTGTCATGACGTGTCATGACTGGATCCACTATATTAGTCAGGGATGGGGGTGTTAGCGTAGATATGTGATCAATACCCCACAGATATTGTATCATCATTGTATAGTGTTAATCATACACTCACGTATGATTAGCCAGGCCAAACATTGTATCAAGTTCTAAGCCGGTCACATGTTGAAACTAGTGCTAAACTCACATAGATATAGTTCCAGATTCTTGTACATGATTTATACTATTTTCCCTGTTCTTACATTCAGTTACAGTCTTGACATGCCTTACCATGATTCATGTACACATTATTTACCTCGTATATTCTCTCTATTTACTGCTACATTTTCAATATCGTCTAATTAGAACTGTTATTTGAGATTTGTGCTCGTTCCATCCTGACTGGATATGTTGACAAAATTTTAGGAGTAGTTGTGCCACATTTGTTGGACTGCAGGATGATTCTAGCTGAGGTGGTTCTCACTGTTCCTCTATGTGAGTTGCCTGGTAGTTACCCTTAGTTAGTCTTGTTGTTCCTTCTTTATTTCCTGTCTTATGATCATTGTAGATTCTAGTTGTTCTAGTGATATTGTTATTATTTCTTGTCTTATCTTCCTTAGTTTTCGAGTTGTGACATGAGTACATTTCATAGTTATGGATCTTAGAAGTTGTAGTTAGTATAGTATACTTGACAGCGTTCTACCGCCGATACCGCGGCGTAGGCTGGGCGTGGCCCACGTATTCGTACCCGTATATCCGGGTGCGGGTCGTGACACGTTTTTAGTGGTGGCCCATGCAGGTCAGTCTTTGCAGTTAATGCGAAGTCGTGGTAGTACTTGAGTTTATCTGTACTACTGCGAGCCTGCCCTAGGATTAAGGTTGAGTCATGGAATATTTTAGGATTTTGGTACTCAGTCACATATTAGGAACTCTTGGTAGATTCTAGGGATGACCCCTGGGAATCTTATTTCGAAACTCTTCGAATCTATTCCCATTCGTTTCTATCCGTCCTGATTCCTGAGATATCTCTCAGTTATCAACTTTATTCCTTCTTGGAATGAGTTTGTGGACCCCAAAGGGAAGGTATAAGTTGAACTTGTATATCATCTAGGTTGGGGAGAGAATATGATTTACCAACCTCGTATCATGGTCGAGGTTTGTTTTAGATTATATTCCACCATTTCCTATCTTGACCTAGGTAGTACCCTCGGGACTTTTCTTGAGATTTCCCTCTGAACCCTATCTCGAAAGTTGTTTCCGTTGTTTCTATTAACTTACCCTTGACTTGTTGTTGAAGTTTAAATCTTAATATTCGTTGTTGACCTTTGATTTTGTTTTGGATAATTCTTTTAAGAATTTGGTTAAGATATCCTGATAAACATATTTTGGACGAGAACAATGAGAACAGTAAGTGTCTTCTTTACTTATGGAGTTTGGAATTTATCGCAGTCATATTAGCTAGCCTGACCGGGACATGGAGCCTGATTTTGGATATACTATCCTAGTTATGGAATTTAGATTCTCTTGCAGCCATACCGGTTGGCGTGGTAAGGAATCTAGATGACATGATTATAGGGTGTATACCTTGGTTATGGACTCTATCGTTTATTGTAGCTATGTTTACTGGCGTGGCGTAAATTCTGGCAACATAATTTTGGATAGACGTGTATGGTTATCAGGTCATATCTTAAGTTGATTCACTTCTTTTACCAATTGAGCAAGATAATTCCTATCATTATTTCTTGTTTATCATTATTTTCTCTCCCATCGCATGATGATTTTCTCATCTTACCGTCATTTCCTTTGCCTTGTTTAGCTATGTCTTGATTATACAAATCATCCCGTACTTGGACTTCAATTATATCTTCGATTCTCTAATCGTCCCTAAAATTGTGCCCCAATGACTTGGCTTATTTCTGAAATCATGCACATATAATTTTGTTCATATCATGATTCTATCGTGCCAAATCCCTCTTCGTGCCTGAACAGTTGTGAATCGATTATCTTGATCGTGCAAAACTCGTCATTCTTGGATCGTGCCTAAAATATTGCCTAAATCTTCTATCATGTTTTAACCCCACTACCAACCTTTAATTTCGAGGACGAAATTTTTATAAGGTGGGTAGGATTGTAAGCCCCTGAATTTAGGGCTTATTTTTTTTAATTTTAATAATCAATTAATTAGAATATTATTATTTGATTATTATTTGATTTAATGCTCTTTACCGTGACTTGGAATTCTAGAGCATCAGGGATGCCAGTCTCTGGAAACTTCCTTCTTGGAGTTTGTAGTAGACGAGATTATCTTCATTTTCATATGTCCTGTCCCACTTGAACTTGCTCCCTTGTATTCTTTTTGCCTCGCGCAAGTTTGGGTCAATTTAGACCAATTTATTATTTACCGTAAATTGTGATTTAACTTCCAATTTAAATTCTGGGCCTGACATCGGTCCAATCCAGTCGACCCAATATATGGCCCTGGCCTGTTTTGAGTAAACTATGCAGGTGCCACTTGCGTGCCAAAATTTTGATCTCCCTTGTGCTCCTATTTCATCCATGAATTAATTTGCTTAATTTATTATTTTAATTAAATCTTGGCTTCGACTTTGTCCAAACTTGGCCCAACGTCCGACCCAGTTTGGCATGGACCCTACCATGACTGCCCATACATTCCATTGATGTGTCTGTATTTTTTTTTCTATTTGAAAATACGTTTATTTATATAAATGTCTCTTCTCTCTCCATTTCAAATATATATATATATATATATATATATATATGGATAACTCTCTCTCACATCCCCACCTCACTCTCTCTCCTAACTCCCCCTATGAGCAGCCGACCTTCCCCACCCTCTCTCTAAAATATCTCTACCTCTCTTTTCTTCCTCATGAAGTAAATATCTCTATCTCTCTTTCTCTCTCTTCTATATTTGATATATACACACACACACCTATATATTAAATATCTCTCTCCTCTTCCATCACTCTCTCTCTACCTACACACCACCTCTTCCCTCCCCATGTCAGCTCACACCCCCCCATGTACCCGAGCACACCACCTCTCTCTATTCTCTCTCTCTCTCCCTCTAAATATCTTCTAATATCTCTCCCTCTTTATATATAATATATATACACACATATATATATATTATATAATCTCTCTTTCTCTCTCTCTCTCCAAACAAACACCCCACACCACCTCACCCCTCTCCCGTACTGGTACAGCCCCCCTCTTATTTTCTTTACATCATCATCATCTCTCTCTCTTCTTCTCACTTCTCCTTCTTCTTCCTCAACTCCTTCTTCTTAGTCTTCTTCTTCAAAGAAGAACACCACCACCACTCTTCATCAATGCCATCACCATCACTACCCATCAACACCACAGCACCCTTCCTCCCTGGCCGAGCCCAGCTCCCCGACGTAGCCCCGGTGGCCGAACACCACCGCCACCATGCACCACCACCTCCTCCATCTTCTTCTCCTCCTCCTCCTCCATTATCATCATCATCAAGTTCATCATCACCATTATCAACATCATCTTCATCACCATCATCAAAACCACTCCCACCACCTCTACCTCCGCCCGCACAGCCCCACCGCCGTGCGCCGCCTGACCCCGGCGCTGCGCCGCCGCCGCCTTGGCCGGAGCAGCGCGCGCAGCCGCAGCAGCTGCAAACACCAGCAGCATGCAGCGCAGTGGTTGCCGCGCCACCCGCGCGCGCGGATGCGGCGATGGCTGCGCGCCATCCGTGGCCGGCCCGCCCCCGCAAGCTCCCCACGCCTCCGGCGAACCCGGGCGACCACCCTGGGAGAGGCTCCGGCCTCCCCGACGTGTGAAACACACGATTCGTGCGTTTTGCACGGGATCCCGCCGTGACGCGCGATTTCGAAATTCAGAAAGTGCGTTTCGCGACAGCAACTTCGCGCCGATTTTTCGGACAATCCGACCGTTGGATCGGCGAACTCTTTGCTCCGTCACAATCTCGGTATATCCCTCTTCACCTCTGTCAAGTTTGAACCGTTAATTTCGTCGTTTGATACATCAAAACCGGCCACCAAGTTGACGTTTTAATTTGTACTATTTTTGGACAGTTTCGCGACGCCAACTTCGCGGGTTCGTATCTTCGTCGTCGCAGCTCCGTTTTGCGTGCCACCAGTTCCGGTGCACAGCTGGTATAACCCTCTTCCTGCCCCCTTTAGATTTCATTTCAGTTTGAGCTTGTTAGGTCGGTCGAATTCGACGCCAAAGTTGGTCGTTCGAATTCTTAGTGATGCACTAGTTAAATTCCATTTTTGAACCCGGGACTCCGGATTCAATTTCTGACACCACCAGTAGACTCGTGGCGTCGTTCTGGTATGTTTTCATATAAAGTTTGCTTGATTTAGAGAACGTGGGCCCTGGCACGTATTTCGGTGCAAAGCGGGTCCCACTTTCTGAGTCAACGGGACTTTTTGATGCCGGCTCATCGGAATCCAATTCCGGATATACCGTTGAGTTCGTATCGTCATTCTGGACTCGTTGACATATAATTTGCTGAGTTTTGAGGACATTGGCTCTGACACGCTTTTCCGTGCAAATCGGTTTCCAATGTCCGGGTCAACGGACCAATTTGAGATCGGGTCAACGGAATCCAATTCTGGATATACCGTTGGGTTCGTATCGTCATTCTGGATTCGTGGACATATAATTTGTTAGGTTTTGTGTACTTTTATTTTGGCACGTTTTTCGGTGCAAATTGTGTCCAACGACGGACATCATTTTGGCCCAAAATTACCGTTTTGCCCCTGTGTCCAAATTGGATTTTTGGACAGGCTATCCTAGCTGATTTGACCATTCTGGACACGTTGGTGATGTTAGTTTCATCATCCGACAACATCTGTATATTTCTTCCCTTTTTGTGTCATCCTATTATTATAATATTTTCTCCTTTTGGTTGTTTTAGAGACCTGTCGATTTCAGTGATTTCTAAATCACTGAAATTCATAAGTTGACTTGTAGATGGTTATAGAGACTAGCTTGACCATGGTTGACTACTTTGACTAGATGTCGAAGTAGAGTCAATATTTGACCTAGGTTTGACCAGATTTGACAAACGTTGACTTTTTGACCAAAGTCAACTGTAGGTCAACCATTGACCTATTTAACCTAGATTAGACTTAGACGTCAATCTTAACCCAGTTTGTCTTAGTTTGACTTAGTTTGACCTAGATGTTAGTATGACTTTTGACCCTGATCAGCTCTTGTATTATTTCATCTTTAGGTCTGTGGCTTTACTCCGAACCCTGATTCATATTGACAGCAGGACCCCAGGCGAGTACATTCTCTGATAATAATTCTGTTTTATGATATCGTTTTGTTTCTAGTATTTAGTGTAGATATCCTTGTTCTCTTGACACATTGTTCACACGGATTGGTATTTGTTGGATCCCGTCATAAGATGTTATTCCTCTTATATATGGTATGCCTTGTGCAAGTCTTCATTGTTTCCTTGTTCATAGTATAGACACGATTCCTGTGAAGGAGAGCTACTTCACAGAGAATGCGTGTCATGACGTGTCATGACTGGATCCACTATATTAGTTAGGGATGGGGGTGTTAGCGTAGATATGTGATCAATACCCCACAGATATTGTATCATCATTGTATAGTGTTAATCATACACTCACGTATGATTAGCCAGGCCAAACATTGTATCAAGTTCTAAGCCGGTCACATGTTGAAACTAGTGCTAAACTCACATAGATATAGTTCCAGATTCTTGTACATGATTTATACTATTTTCCCTGTTCTTACATTCAGTTACAGTCTTGACATGCCTTACCATGATTCATGTACACATTATTTACCTCGTATATTCTCTCTATTTACTGCTACATTTCAATATCGTCTAATTAGAACTGTTATTTGAGATTTGTGCTCGTTCCATCCTGACTGGATATGTTGACAAAATTTTAGGAGTAGTTGTGCCACATTTGTTGGACTGCAGGATGATTCTAGCTGAGGTGGTTCTCACTGTTCCTCTATGTGAGTTGCCTGGTAGTTACCCTTAGTTAGTCTTGTTGTTCCTTCTTTATTTCCTGTCTTATGATCATTGTAGATTCTAGTTGTTCTAGTGATATTGTTATTATTTCTTGTCTTATCTTCCTTAGTTTTCGAGTTGTGACATGAGTACATTTCATAGTTATGGATCTTAGAAGTTGTAGTTAGTATAGTATACTTGACAGCGTTCTACCGCCGATACCGCGGCGTAGGCTGGGCGTGGCCCACGTATTCGTACCCGTATATTCGGGTGCGGGTCGTGACAGCTAGTGGCGCTGATAATGAAAGTCTTCCAATCCTTAAACTGACTTTCGCTGATCGAGAGGCTGATCGTGGGGAGCAGCCTCTTTTGGCAAATTTTAATTAAGAAGGAATCAGGGTTACCGCAAGGCAACTTCATCGCGGTCTGGCTAAACCGCTCGATGTAGTTTCTTGTCAGCTCCTTTTCTCCCTGAACAACGTCCATAAGGGTGGACATTGTCACGTCTTGTCCTACTTCGTAGAACCTCTCCAGGAACATATGTTTGAAGCCGACGAAGGAATATATGCAGTTGTTCGGCAAGTTGCGGTACCAGTCGAAGGCGAACCCTCCAGTGCTCCGATGAACAACCGCGTAAGGATGGCATCATCATGAGGCAGATGGTCTGTTGTGACTTCAAAGTAGGTGATGTACCTGCTTGCAGATGCCTTCACATCATACGGATTGATGTTGAATGGTTTATATCTTGGTGGGAAGGGAACACCTCTCCACGTAGCAGGATACGGTTGTCGTATCCTGAGGTCTTGGCAGTTTTCTCGGGCGTAGAACATGGCCCGGAGCTCCTGAACCTCTCTTCTTGCCTCCCTGGCCTCGTCTACAGCAGTGGGAGCCGATAATTCAGGAGGATTATCACCCGGGTTTGGTGCAGCTGAGTTCGAGTCCACATTGATCGTGGGACTTAAGCTTGTTTGGCCAGGCGTCCTTCCTTGCAGAGTTGGAAGGGCCGCTTTGATCTCGTCCACGGACTTGACTAAGGCATGCAGTATGGCCTCCAGAGTGTCGATACATTGGCGATCACTGGAACCATCTTGGTTGCTATCCGTCATGAACACCGTCCTCACGTGAGGAGAGATGGAAGGAACGGTGGAGGATGTGCCCTCTGAGTCATACCCTTGTACAGAGAAATCATCAGGGTACGTGAGAATGTTTGTAGCTCCCCTTCTCGGAAATTTTTGAAATATTTTTTTATTATTTATTTAATTTGAATCGTGATTTTTAGATTTTATAAATAATTATTTTGTTAATTATTACGATAGGTGATTTTTGCTATGGTTTAGATTTGGAGTACAAGGTGACTAGGAATCATGGCACGGATAGTGCAGTGTCGTGCTTTGACCAGTGTATTAGCCCGGGTGGGGAAAGCCGAACCATAGGAGTGGCCTAACTAGGAAAACCAGGCCAAGTTGCGAGTTAATCCCTATAATGGTTTAATTAGTTATTTATTAACATTTTGACTTTTAGGAATTTTGGTTATACCAAAATAGTTCGGACTAGGCCCGGACCGAGCCCAAGCCCGTGTAGGCTTATAGTGAATCCTAAGACGTCCATGTTGATATTTATTTTTGAGTACATATTTCGTACCTTAATTTAATTGGTCACTAAATTATTGTTCTAATTAAATGTTACAAATATAAGATCAATTTATTGATATTGATGAGACATTTCTATTTTTGGAAAATATGATAACTCGCTAAATATTTTAGTTTTCTGGGATAATAGGCCAGAAATACTTGTGCATAAAAATATATTAAAGTACATTAGGTTGTACGAATATTTATAATTAAAGAATATATAGGTGATTCAAATTATTGGTATATTTAGGATATTATTTATAAGAGATATTGGCTGCAATTATTTGGTAATATATATGTATATAATTATTGTTGGTGCATATATATGATTATCATCCTAGATATGTAGACATAGAAATATATAGGGATGTGTACTAATATACATATATAAGATTATATGAGGATTCAATTATATACACACTTCTAGGAATATATATATAGTTAATGTTATATAGGCGTATAAATATTTCTAGAATTTATTAATGTATATTCATATATACATGTCTAGATATACAAGTGTATGTGTGTCTGTGTATATAGATATATACATATATATATGTGTGTGTGTATATACATATAAATATATATATGTATAAATACATTAGCTATTGTTAATATAAAAAATAGAAATATAGAAAAAGGAAGTAGGGATAAAAAGGATAAGCAGCCCTCGGCCTGGCCAGCTAATGAGGCCATGTGAGTTGCTCAGCGAAAACATTCAAAGCCTAACCGAACAAATTGCTGTGTATATAATCCACAGAGTAGTCGAATAGAGAAACCTCAAACCCTAAACAACGCTCCGCCACCCCACCTCCAGTCGAGGGGCGATCCCGTGGACCTCTCGCCGTGCCACCATGGTGCCGCGCGCGCACGGCATTGCGCCACCGCCGTGCGCTGGAGATGGCCAGGCGCGGTTTACATCCATAGTCGCAACCGTGACAGCGGTCCCGCGAGGCCACTTCGCGCAGGGATTCCCCGACGACAATTCGACGATTTGTCGAACCACTTTCGCAGGTTCGTACCTAACCTATACCCCTTTATTTCGATATGATAGTTTTGGTTAAATCAAAGCAGAATCGAGTTGAAACTCGACGCCAAGATTGGCCAAAATTTTGTTTAAAACAGGACATTAAAGTAGTTGATGTACCTCTGTTCACGAATGAATCCTCGTTAACCCAATACCCTTTTTGAAAATCCATCTAAACAGACCTATAGACAACCTATACGAGATCAAACTCCTTTTCGTAGAATTATTTTTGATGTATTATACTGGAAATTATTCATGGATAAAAATCAAGAAAAACCTGTTTTAAAAATATTGAAAACCATCCACACGACGTGCGTCCCGCCATTCCGGGCGACGTGGTCGCGCACCATAGGCATCGAAAGCTGCGTATCGACTTCGTGGTCGTGTGGGCTTTGACGGAATTCAAATTGGTCGCGTGTGCGCGACGAATTTGATACGTATCCGTCGAAATTTACCGTATCGGTCACTTTGCAAATTTCCCAATTACTTCGTGTACGCTCGTCAAATCGAGACGAAACTTGTGCCAACAGGACCGTATCATTTTTCTGGTCATGTATGCCAAGTTTGGTTCGATTCTGAGACAGTTGAATCGGATGCCGTTTTGTGGGCCCCACAGTCCGACTCAACAGGTGATTTTGTGCACGACCCGCCAAAATCCAACTCTGGACGTACGGTTGGGTTTGTATCGAAAAACTGAATCCGTAGACATGTAGTTTGACAACTTTAGAGACCATTGACTTTGGCGCGCTTTTCGGTGCAAAACGGGTCCAACGGCGGACATCGTTTTTGTCTGAAATTACCATTTTGCCCCTGTGTCCAGAATTGGACTTAAGGACAGGCAATCATAGCTAATTTGACTATTCTTAGAATGTTGGCGATGTTTATTTCAGCTTTCGGAGACAGTTGTGAGATTTGGACTTATTTGGCTTATTGGTTGACGGTTTGTTGTTGGTTCTTCGCGCTTCCGCCAGACAAGTATACCTTGTCAACTTGTACAGTATAATTTATATGCATGTTCATCATCTCGATGTGGTTCTTTTCTTTACATTCGTGATTGCTTGATTCCATGTCTAGTACACTCATCCTGTTATGATTTTACTTTACATGTTTCTAATTTCTTGTTACTTTTCCGTTATGATATTTTTCTGCCTATTAAACTGTGTTAGTCTCATACGTGTTGCTTGATAGAGTCGTCTAGTCCCACACCACGATTTCCTCAACTTGATTATAACTTGACTTGACTTGACATGACTTGAGTGGGACTTGACTTTGACATTCTATAGATTATGAGTACTAACCTTGACTATGGTCTATAGGATTTTATACTAGGATTGGCTACTGTCTTGGTTGTGAGTACTTGCCTTGACTGCGATTGAGACATTATAGATTGTGAGTACTTGCCTTGACTGCAGTTTATAGCCAGCCATTTCTAGTATGGCATGCCAGTGTCTTAAGATCCTCGTGTTTAGATCTTGTGTCTTGGTTCATTTTGTCTCGTTGGATACCCTTGATTGTTTCTTACTTCTTTTTACTGTTACATGTTGGCTTGTATATTATGTATCTTGCTAGTCCTCTGAGGACCTGATGATCTCTTCAGGTTTAGCGACAGCATGGAGTTAGTTAGCAGGGCGAGATGGTAGAGGATTGCGATGTATGATACAGGTATTGCTGGTGTTATTTCTTTATTATCCTCTCATGCTTTACATTCAGTACCATGATATATTCTGCTTACTTTATGGACTCATATTATTCTTGGAGTCTAATCGAACAATATGCTAATGGGCTGCAGACCATGATCCATAATTGTTTATTCTTGATTTATATGTTTCTTGTGGATTGAGATATAGTTTAGATTAGGCATGATACCCATGACCTTGACAGCTTATACGTACTCGAGTCGGGCTGGAGTCCGCTCGATACGTAGCTGGCTTGCTCACGAGCTCGCGTCCGAA
Source organism: Iris pallida (assembly GCA_029216955.1). Classification (NCBI taxonomy): domain Eukaryota; kingdom Viridiplantae; phylum Streptophyta; class Magnoliopsida; order Asparagales; family Iridaceae; genus Iris; species Iris pallida. The sequence goes on from JANAVB010027598.1 coordinate 30,200,503, forward strand.
AAGCGGGTGCGGGTCGTGACAAGTTTTTGTGGTGGCCTATGCAGGTCAGAGCATATCGTACCGGTTACGTAACTGTACTGGTACGAGCCTGCGACTATGACTAAACCTTAGAAATCTCAATCCACACTGCCTTGAAAATTCTCCTAGAAATTCTCTACGTTCTTGAAAACACCATATTTTCTCTCGACTATACTTCTTCGCTTTCCGTATCATTGATTCTCGTCCATCTTTATTTCGAGGGGACGAACGGTCGTGCTGTCTAGGATCTATAAGAATTCCTTAAATTATAGTATATATTGTTTGACTATTGAATATTGGTTGTTTTATAGATATGAGGGATTATAGATGCCATACGCCCTAGATATATGTTGGTAGACTTGTTAGCAGCTAGCTAGAAGACTTTAGTGACCATATTTTGAGGAGTAGTGTGACCAAAGGTGGGTAGAAGTCCTCGAGGCTTCGTAGTTACAAAACGATTAGTAGGAGTTTATAAATTATTTTGAGAGATTAAATTTGAGGAGATTAAGGTAGACTTTGATTTTTAAGGCATAATTATGAATTATAATTTCGAGGACGAAATTATTTTTAAGGTGGGTAGATTTGTAGCTCCCCTTCCAGGAAATTTTTGAAATATTTTTTTATTATTTATTTAATTTGAATGGTGATTTTTAGATTTTATAAATAATTATTTTGTTAATTATTACGATAGGTGATTTTCGCTATGGTTTAGATTTGGAGTACAAGGTGACTAGGAATCATGGCACGGATAGTGCAGTGTCGTGCTTTGACCAGTGTATTAGCCCGGGTTGGGAAAGCCGAACCATAGGAGTGGCCTAACTAGGAAAACCAGGCCAAGTTGCGAGTTAATCCCTATAAATGGTTTAATTAGTTATTTATTAACATTTTGACTTTTAGGAATTTCGGTTATACCAAAATAGTTCGGACTAGGCCCGGACCGAGCCCAAGCCCGTGTAGGCTTATAGTGAATCCTAAGACGTCCATGTTGATATTTATTTTTGAGTACATATTTCGTACCTTAATTTAATTGGTCACTAAATTATTGTTCTAATTAAATGTTACAAATATAATATCAATTTATTGATATTGATGAGACATTTCTATTTTTGGAAAATATGATAACTCGCTAAATATTTTAGTTTTCTGAGATAATAGGCCAGAAATACTTGTGCATAGAAATACATTAAAGTACATTAGGTTGTACGAATATTTATAATTAAAGAATATATAGGTGATTCAAATTATTGGTATATTTAGGATATTATTTATAAGAGATATTGGCTGCAATTATTTGGTTATATATATGTATATAATTATTGTTGGTGCATATATATGATTATCATCATAGATATGTAGACATAGAAATATATAGGGATGTGTACTAATATACATATATAAGATTATATGAGGATTCAATTATATACACACTTCTAGGAATATATATATAGTTAATGTTATATTGGCGTATAAATATTTCTAGAATTTATTAATGTATATTCATATATACATGTCTAGATATACAAGTGTATGTGTGTCTGTGTATATAGATATATACATATATATGTGTGTGTGTATATACATATAAATATATATATATATATATATATATATATATATAAATACATTAGCTATTGTTAACATAAAAAATAGAAATATAGAAAAAGGAAGTAGGGATAAAAAGGATAAGCAGCCCTTAGCCTGGCCAGCTAATGAGGCCATGTGAGTTGCTCAGCGAAAACATTCAAAGCCTAACCGAACAAATTGCTGTGTATATAATCCACAGAGTAGTCGAATAGAGAAACCTCAAACCCTAAACAATGCTCCGCCACCCCACCTCCAGTCGAGGGGCGACCCCGTGCCACCATGGTGACGCGCGCCGCGGTATTGCGCCACCGCCGTGCGCTGGAGATGGCCAGGCGCGGTTTACATCCATAGTCGCAACAGTGACAGCGGTCCCGCGAGGCCACTTCGCGCAGGGATTTCCCGACGACCATTCAACGATTTGTCGAACCACTTTTGCAGGTTCGTACCTAACCTATACCCCTTTATTTCGATATGATAGTTTTGGTTAAATCAAAGCAGAATCGAGTTGAAACTCGACGCCAAGATTGGCCAAAATTTTATTTAAAACAGGACATTAAAGTAGTTGATGTACCCCTGTTCACGAATGAATCCTCGTTAACCCAACACCCTTTTTGAAAATCCATCTAAACAGACCTGTAGACAACTTATACGAGATCAAACTCCTTTTCGTAGAATTATTTTTGATGTATTATACTGGAAATTATTCATGGATAAAAATAAAAAAACCTGTTTTAAAAATATTGAAAACCATCCACACGACGTGCGTCCCGCCATTCCGGGCGACGTGGTCGCGCACCGTAGGCATCGAAAGCTGCGTATCGACTTCGTGGTCATGTGGGCTTTGACGGAATTCAAATTGGTCGCGTGTGCGCGACGAATTTGATGCGTATCCGTCGAAATTCACCGTATCGGTCACTTTGCAAATTTCCCAATTACTTCGTGTACGCTCGTCAAATCGAGACGAAACTTACACCAACAGGACCGTATCATTTTTCTGGTCCTGTATGCCAAGTTTGGTTCGATTCTGAGACAGTTGAATCGGACGCCGTTTGGCGGGCCCCACGGTCCGACTCAACAGGTGATTTTGTGCACGGCCTGCCGGAATCCAACTCTGAATGTACGGTTGGGTTCGTATCGAAAAACTGAATCCGTAGACATGTAGTTTGACAACTTTAGAGACCATTGACTTTGGCGCGCTTTTCGGTGCAAAACGGGTCCAACGGCGGACATCGTTTTTGTCTGAAATTACCGTTTTACCCCTGTGTCCAGAATTGGACTTAAGGACAGGCAATCATAGCTAATTTGACTATTCTTAGAATGTTGGCGATGTTTATTTCAGCTTTCGGAGACAGTTGTGAGATTTGGACTTATTTGGCTTATTGGTTGACGGTTTGTTGTTGGTTCTTCGCGCTTCCGCCAGACAAGTATACCTTGTCAACTTGTACAGTATAATTTATATGCATGTTCATCATCTCGATGTGGTTCTTTTCTTTACATTCGTGATTGCTTGATTCCATGTCTAGTACACTCATCCTGTTATGGTTTTACTTTACATGTTTCTAGTTTCTTGTTCCTTTTCCGTTATGATATTTTTCTACCTATTACACTGTGTTAGTCTCATACGTGTTGCTTGATAGAGTCGTCTAGTCCCACACCACGATTTCCTCAACTTGATTATAACTTGACATGACTTGACATGACTTGAGTGGGACTTGACTTTGACATTCTATAGATTATGAGTACTTACCTTGACTATGGTCTATAGGATTTTATACTAGGATTGGCTACTGTCTTGGTTGTGAGTACTTGCCTTGACTGCGATTGAGACATTATAGATTGTGAGTACTTGCCTTGACTGCAGTTTATAGCCAGCCATTTCTAGTATGGCATGCCAGTGTCTTAGGATCCTCGTGTTTAGATCTTGTGTCTTGGTTCATTTTGTCTCGTTGGATACCCTTGATTTTTTCTTGCTTCTTTTTACTGTTACATGTTGGCTTGTATATTATGTATCTTGCTAGTCCTCTGAGGACCTGATGATCTCTTCAGGTTTAGCGACAGCATGGAGTTAGTTAGCAGGGCGAGATGGTAGAGGATTGCGATATATGATACAGGTATTGCTGGTGTTATTTTTTTATTATCCTCTCATGCTTTACATTCAGTACCATGATATATTCTGCTTACTTTATGGACTCATATTATTCTTGGAGTCTAATCGAACAATATGCTAATGGGCTGCAGACCATGATCCATAATTGTTTATTCTTGATTTATATGTTTCTTGTGGATTGAGATATAGTTTAGATTAGGCATGATACCCATGACCTTGACAGCTTATACGTACTCGAGTCGGGCTGGAGTCCGCTCGATACGTAGCTGGCTTGCTCACGAGCTCGCATCCGAAAAGCGGGTGCGGGTCGTGACAAGTTTTTTTCGGTGGCCTGTGCAGGTCAGAGCATATCGTACCGGTTACGTAACTGTACTGGTACGAGCCTGCGACTATGACTAAACCTTAGAAATCTCAATCCACACTGCCTTGAAAATTCTCCTAGAAATTCTCTACGTTCTTGAAAACTCCATATTTTCTCTCGACTATACTTTTTCGCTTTCCGTATCATTGATTCTCGTCCATCTTTATTTCGAGGGGACGAATGGTCGTGCTGTCTAGGATTTATAAGAATTCCTTAAATTATAGTATATATTGTTTGACTATTGAATATTGGTTGTTTTATAGATATGAGGGATTATAGATGCCATATGCCCTAGATATATGTTGGTAGACTTGTTAGCAGCTAGCTAGAAGACTTTAGTGACCGTATTTTGAGGAGTAGTGTGACCAAAGGTGGGTAGAAGTCCTCGAGGCTTCGTAGTTACAAAATAATTAGTAGGAGTTTATAAATTATTTTGAGAGATTAAATTTGAGGAGATTAAGGTAGACTTTGATTTTTAAGGCATAATTATGAATTATAATTTCGAGGACGAAATTATTTTTAAGGTGGGTAGATTTGTAGCTCCCCTTCCCGGAAATTTTTGAAATATTTTTTTATTATTTATTTAATTTGAATGGTGATTTTTAGATTTTATAAATAATTATTTTGTTAATTATTACGATAGGTGATTTTTGCTATGGTTTAGATATGGAGTACAAGGTGACTAGGAATCATGGCACGGATAGTGCAGTGTCGTGCTTTGACCAGTGTATTAGCCCGGGTAGGGAAAGCCGAACCATAGGAGTGGCCTAACTAGGAAAACCAGGCCAAGTTGCGAGTTAATCCCTATAAATGGTTTAATTAGTTATTTATTAACATTTTGACTTTTAGGAATTTCGGTTATACCAAAATAGTTCGGACTAGGCCCGAACCGAGCCCAAGCCCATGTAGGCTTATAGTGAATCCTAAGACGTCCATGTTGATATTTATTTTTGAGTACATATTTCGTACCTTAATTTAATTGGTCACTAAAATATTGTTCTAATTAAATGTTACAAATATAATATCAATTTATTGATATTGATGAGACATTTTTATTTTTGGAAAATATGATAACTCGCTAAATATTTTAGTTTTCTGGGATAATAGACCAGAAATACTTGTGCATAGAAATGCATTAAAGTACATCAGGTTGTACGAATATTTATAATTAAAGAATATATAGGTTATTCAAATTATTGGTATATTTAGGATATTATTTATAAGAGATATTGGCTGCAATTATTTGGTTATATATGTATATAATTATTGTTGGTTCATATATATGATTATCATCCTAGATATGTAGACATAGAAATATATAGGGATGTGTACTAATATACATATATAAGATTATATGAGGATTCAATTATATACACAATTATAGGAATATATATATAGTTAATGTTATATAGGCGTATAAATATTTCTAGAATTTATTAATGTATATTCATATATACATGTCTTGATATACAAGTGTATTTGTGTCTGTGTATATAGATATATACATATATATGTGTGTGTGTATATACATATAAATATATATATATAAATACATTAGCTATTGTTAATATAAAAAATAGAAATATAGAAAAAGGAAGTAGGGATAAAAAGGATAAGCAGCCCTCGGCCTGGCCAGCTAATGAGGCCATGTGAGTTGCTCAGCGAAAACATTCAAAGCCTAACCGAACAAATTGCTGTGTATATAATCCACAGAGTAGTCGAATAGAGAAACCTCAAACACTAAACAACACTCCGCCACCCCACCTCCAGTTGACGGGCGACCCCGTGGACCTCTCGCCGTGCCACTATGTGCCGTGCGCGCGGCAGCGCGCCACCGCCGTGCGCTGGAGATGGCCAGGCGCGGTTTACATCCATAGTCGCAACAGTGACAGCGGTCCTGCAAGGCCACTTCGCGCAGGGATTCCCCGACGACCGTTCGAAGATTTGTCGAACCACTTTCGCAGGTTCGTACCTAACCTATACCCCTTTATTTCGATATGATAGTTTTGGTTAAATCAAAGCAGAATCGAGTTGAAACTCGACGCCAAGATTGGCCAAAATCCTGTATAAAACAGGACATTAAAGTAGTTGATGTACCCCTGTTCACGAATGAATCCTCGTTAACCCAATACCCTTTTTGAAAATCCATCTAAAAAGACCTATAGACAACCTATACGAGATCAAACTCCTTTTCGTAGAATTATTTTTTTATGTATTATACTGGAAATTATTCATGGATAAAAATCAAGAAAAACCTGTTTTAAAAATATTGAAAACCATCCACACGACGTGCGTCCCGCCATTCCGGGCGACGTGGTCGCGCACCGTAGGCATCGAAAGCTGCGTATCGACTTCGTGGTCGTGTGGGCTTTGACGGAATTGAAATTGGTCGCGTGTGCGCGACGAATTTGATGCGTATCTGTCGAAATTCACCGTATCGGTCACTTTGCAAATTTCCTAATTATTTCGTGCACGCTCGTCAAATCAAGACGAAACTTGCGCCAACTGGACCGTATCATTTTTCTGATCCTGTATGCCAAGTTTGGTTCGATTCTGAGACAGTTGAATCGGACGCCGTTTTGCGGGCCCCACGGTCCGACTCAACGGGTGATTTTGTGCACGGCCCGTCGGAATCTAACTATGGACGTACGGTTGGGTTCATATCGGAAAACTGAATCCGTAGACATATAGTTTGACAACTTTAGAGACCATTGACTTTGGCACGCTTTTCGGTGCAAAACGGGTCCAACGGTGGACATCATTTTTGCCTAAAATTACCGTTTTGCCCCTGTGTCCAGAATTGGACTTAAGGACAGGCAATCCTAGCTAATTTGACTATTCTGAGAATGTTGGCGATGGTTATTTCAGCTTTCGGTGACAGTTGTGAAATTTGGACTTATTTGGCTTATTGGTTGACGGTTTGTTGTTGGTTCTTCGCGCTTCCGCCAGACAAGTATACCTTGCCAACTTATACAGTATAATTTATATGCATGTTCATCATCTCGATGTGGTTCTTTTCTTTATATTCGTGATTGCTTGATTCCATGTCTAGTACACTCATCCAGTTATGGTTTTACTTTACATGTTTCTAGTTTCTTGTTCCTTTTCCGTTATGATATTTTTCTACCTATTACACTGTGTTAGTCTCATACGTGTTGCTTGATAGAGTCGTCTAGTCCCACACCACGATTTCCTCAACTTGATTATAACTTGACTTGACTTGACATGACTTGAGTGGGACTTGACTTTGACATTCTATAGATTATGAGTACTTACCTTGACTATGGTCTATAGGATTTTATACTAGGATTGGCTACTGTCTTGGTTGTGAGTACTTGCCTTGACTGCGATTGAGACATTATAGATTGTGAGTACTTGCCTTGACTGCAGTTTATAGCCAGCCATTTCTAGTATGGCATGCCAGTGTCTTAGGATCCTCGTGTTTAGATCTTGTGTCTTGGTTCATTTTGTCTCGTTGGATACCCTTGATTGTTTCTTGCTTCTTTTTACTGTTACATGTTGGCTTGTATATTATGTATCTTGCTAGTCCTCTGAGGACCTGATGATCTCTTCAGGTTTAGCGACTGCATGGAGTTAGTTAGCAGGGCGAGATGGTAGAGGATTGCGATGTATGATACAGGTATTGCTGGTGTTATTTCTTTATTATCCTCTCGTGCTTTACATTCAGAACCATGATATATGCTGCTTACTTTATGGACTCATATTATTCTTGGAGTCAAATCGAACAATATGCTAATGGGCTGCAGACCATGATCCATAATTGTTCATTCTTGATTTATATGTTTCTTGTGGATTGAGATATAGTTTAGATTAGGCATGATACCCATGACCTTGACAGCTTATACGTACTCGAGTCGGGCTGGAGTTCGCTCGATACGTAGCTGGCTTGCTCACGAGCTCAAGTCTGAAAAGCGGGTGCGGGTCGTGATAATGTTCTCCTCTGGTTCGGACTCAGAAGGAGTGGTACCCCCAGCTTCAGAGTTCGCCTCATCTTGAGAGTTGTGGACCTCGGGATCTGCTGCATATGTTGGGTGAATCATTTCTGCTGGATTATTTTCTTGGAACACCGGATTGTCGTAGATATTTGGGGGAGTGCTACCCTCGGTTCCAGTGTCTCCTAGAGATGTGGACGACGAATCTCCAAGTGTGGCAGATTTTGTCTTTGAGCGGGTACCTTGTTAAACTCCTCCTGTAACGGTGGTAGACAACCGCTTAGAAGAGAGTTTCTTGGTTACGCCGGTGGAGATTTTCGGACTGGAGACATTTATTTTCTTTCCTCTACCGTCACCAGGAATCTTCAGAGCAGAATTGCAGGAGGCGACGAGAAGCGCTTCGTCTTCTGAGCTCGGGTGTTGCAGTCGTTGGAAGACGGACTGTCGGTCTTCTTGTACTGCCTCCTTATTGCAGCAGCAATTGACAATGACTTGGGCGAAGTGATGTCCCCGAAAGGACTCTCTGCACACCGAGTCTTCGTCTATTTCCTTGTGTTTGTGAAGAATTACGTTGCGCAAGTCACTCATTTGGTGGGCCCGGGAGTTCTGAGCACATGAGTGTGTTGGTATCCTGCTTGTTCCCTGATATGGGGGTAGTACGTGTACTTGCCCCTGATCATTGTTAGGAGACTCTTGATAACTATCCCGTTCGTTGGCCGCCGGGAGCTGGACACGGATAGTTTTATACAACTTTCCATCAGAGGCCCGCATAATAGTCAGCGGGACGCCCTAATAGTCAGAAGTTGGAACAGCTGTCTGAGCTCGACGAGCCTGCGTTGCTCGAGACTTCTTCCTTCTAGCACCTGAGAGTGCATAGTAGGAAGAGTCCACAGAGATTGGCACATGAGAGCATCTGGGGTCAGGATCGCCTGAGAGGAGGTCGAAGACTGACCGTGAGCCGCATGGAGCAGATGGTATGCGGCTGGGTTTGGTGGCCGTGCAGGCTGTCTGCATGCGGCTGGCATGTGTGGCCGCATGACCCTTCTGTATGCGGCTGGGAGCGGTGGCCGCATGAACCTTCGGGATATGGCTGGGTGTCGTGACCGTGCAGGCTGCCTGCATGCGACTGACTTCTGTGGCCGCCTGAGTCTTCTCTATGCGGTTGGCGGTTGCGGCCGTATGAGCCTTCTTCATGCAGCTAGCACCCTTATGCGGCTTGGTCCGCATAGAGTTCCTTTTTGTCCCTGCAAGTCCAGTATTATAGTATTTTTTTCTGCCGGACTTGGGGACAGCAGAGTCCTCTATGGCCTGAAGCAGGGCCGCATGAGAGTTTTCTCCGCTGTCTTGAGCAGCAGAGAGTACTTCTTCGAGAGTTTGGAGAGGAGCGATTGATTTGGGCCTCCACTCCCTGCGGGCCTTCTTCGTGCGGGTTCGCCGCTGGACCGGGCCAGCGCTCCCGTCGGAGAGCATTTCTTCAAACGCCTGTTGGTCGAACCGGGCGACCAGCATTTGTTGAGTAGAGCCAAGCTTGGCTGTGTCCGATTGCGTCACCAAATTCTCAGCCGTAGAGAAGTCAGTCCCTAGCAGAGTCGCCATCGTGTTTGCCATTGATTATAAAAGTACATAACAATTTCATAGGAGGACTGAACTTAGACTCACAATATAAACTCGCTCGTACAAAAAAAGCCTAAGAATGAAAACCTAGGTACAGCAATCTAAGTACGATTGTTTATTTTTGATTCTGGAGGGTGACGATAGAGGCTCGGGAAAGCAACGGCAGCTCTGCCTTACTCCTTGGACGAACGGACGTAGCCTTGGCTCTGATGAAGAAATGCTCTTGGACGTGTGGGGAGACTCCTCTGCGCTCACTTTTGTCCTCTCTCTCTGTCTCTGTCCGTTCTCTTTTCTGCAAGGGAATAGCACCTTGCTATTTATAGTAGTGGGGTGTGATCATTAGGGTTTGCAATTATTGTCCTCTCGAAAAGTCGACGGCTTGGGGATTAATCAATCTGGGCCGTTCATCCTGAATGTAACAACTCTGGGCAATTAATGTGGATTGCACCAAATCCTGTGGGTAATTAATGCTGATTGTAATAAATCTTCATAATTTGTCATGATAAGCTCGGATCTTCCGCCACGTATTCAATTTGCTTAATTACAACAAATCTGATTCGACCCGAGTAATTATAGTGATTGCACTAAATCTGGTTGTTCTGATTTACGAGCAGCCATAACTTCGAGGGGATAAGACTGCCACGTGTCTCAACTGTCATGAGGATCGCCAAGTGTATGAGGACCGCCATGTGTCTCAACTGTCGTGAGTGGGATGTTCTGACAGAGCCGTGTGAGTGCGGTCTCTAAGTGAACCGCATACGGGTGGCCCCCACGATCCTAGCCACATGAAGGTAGTGTCACCCCCAGTTTTCGAATTAGGGGGCATCCTCGTGAATGAGGCAGCCGCATGAAGGAGGCAGCCGCAGCCGCATAGGGGTAACAGCCGCATGAAGAGAGCAATCGCATGAAGAGAGCAACCGCAGCTGCATGAAGGTGGCAGCCGCATGAAGAGGGCAGCCGCATAAGGGGAGAGCAACCGCAGCCGCATGAAGGTGGCAGCCGCATGAAGAGGGCAGTCGCATGAAGAGAGCAGCCGCATAGGGAAGTGACAGCCGCATAGGGTGACAGCCGCATAGGAGTGGCAGCCACATAGGGAGCTTTGGACTTGGCGGATCGTGCCAGCTATAAAAGATTTTCTTCTTTTTCCTAGGAGCATGCCATCATGTCAGAGCTATCTTTTCAGCTTTTATGTCAGAGCTGTCATTTGTCAGAGCTGGCATTGTCAGGGCTGCCTTAAGAGTAATTAATTCAAGCTGCTGCTTTATGGCCAGTTGTCAGATCGGACAGCGTGAGGCCACATGGCGTGGAGCCATCCGAGCCGCATGAAGGACTTTTGGAGCCACATGAGGCTCCTTCTGTTTGTGAGCCGTATGGGATCCTGAAGGACTTATGAGCCGCATGAGGATCCTTCTGTTCTGAGCCGCATGGGCTTTCCTTGTCTTTTTCCATGCTTCGACAGGATTAATTTACTTAAAAACCTAATTTAACCTAGTAATAATTTGATTATAATCTAAACATGCAAGTTTGGCCATTAAAAGTCGTGCTTCTCAATTTTAGAAACCATGACACGCAAATCGAGACGTGCCGTTAACTATCTAGTCAAACACTATGAAATCTAGATTTTAAAAGTGCACCTTGGTAGATTTCAGTGCCATGAGGGCGCTAGAATCAACCGTGCCACAAAATCACATTTTGGTCAAAAGATATCGCCGTTATGGCTATTCATGACCAAAACGGTGATCAATCGATCAATTCAGAGTTCAACAGAATACATAAAATACTAGATGAATGAAATAATTTCTGGAAAAATATATGTCTTACAGCTCTGTGTTAGCTTTCCGAAACTTCAAACGGTTCGTGATTTCGATTTCTGGTTCTCCCGGAATCTCGAAAACACCGAAACGTGTCAAGTTTCGGACAACCGACACTCTACGAATTTTCCAAAAATTTAGGAATAATATCTACGAAAATAAATTATATATTCAGAAAGTTTACCTTAATATGAATCCAACAAAAAAATGGAGCACGAAAATCACGTCGGAGTTGACGGCAATCGCTTCGGGAAGTCGGAAACCCTAGATGACTTCTCCCACAAAAAGGTGGCTGAAATTTAATTAGAGTGGACGAATATAATAATATATATATAGGAGAGAGAGAGACGGTCACTGTAGCAGGTGGCGCCGACAGGTGGGCCCCCCTCCTGGGTGGATTTCTGGGTAATTATTTATTTAATTCAGAAAATTATTTAAAAATCATTTAAAGTCCAAATAAATCAAAATAAATTGCAGAAAAATCCAGAAAAATTCTAGAAAATTTTAGAAAATATAAAATAACATTATGAAGCCTAGAAAAATATTTGGGGTCAATATTTTCTCATAGGCTTGCACAGTACATTCTAGAAGTCTTAGAAAATAGGTTATTCCTATATTTAATTATCTAAAAATTCTAGAAAAATTGTAAAAAAATACAGAAAACATATTTAACCTAATAGAGCCTAAAGAAAAATACTGGGTCTCAAAATAGTCACAAATGGCCTCAAAATAAATTATGAAAGTCATTTATAAATATAAATCTTCATAGAATAAATATTTAAAAATATATAAAAATGTCTAAAAATCATAATAAAATATAATATAGCCATAGAATGCTTATAGACCCTATCTAGAGATCATGTTACCACAAGCTGGTCATAAATCACCTGTGGGCTTAGTCACAACTCCTATGATCATAGAAAAATTAAATGTAAACCAATCAAATAAAAGTAAAAAAATATTTTAAAAATTTCCGGGAAGGGGAGCTACATTTGTGCTTGAGCGAGTACTTACACCTCTTGATACATCACCTATTAACAGTTCTTTCGGATGATTTGGTGTAAACCGCAATCGTTTCGGCAGACTCTCCAGGTAGGAGGATGGTATATCTTCTGATGTTCTGTTTGAGGGAGTTTTCTCTTCTTCATTGTCACTATCGTTGTTGTGTTGACAGTTCAGCTCGTCGAATGTGACATTTATCGACTCTTCAACCATAAGTGATCTTTTATTGAATATCTTGTATCCTTTGCTCTTTGTAGCATACCCCAAGAATATGCCCTCATCATCCTTTTCATCAAACTTTCCTAAGTTGCCTTTAGTGTTCAAGATATAACATCTGCAATCAAGCACCTTGAAATGGCTGATGTTAGGAGTTCTATTAAACCATAATTTATATGAAGTCTTTTCAGAGATTGGTCTAATAAGAACTCTGTTTATAACATGGCATGCTATATAAACAGCTTCAACCCAAAAATAGTTTGGAAGATTATGCTGGTTAAGCATAACTCTGGCCATATCGCCAAGAGTTCTATTCTTTCTCTCCGTAACGCCATTCTGTAGGGGAGTTCTGGGCAAGTGAATTCATGTGATAAACCATTTGAGTCACAATAAGTTTTAAAGTCATGGTTATCAAATTTTCTTCCATGATCACTTTGTATACGAGTAATCATGAGTCCTTTCTCATTTTGTTCCTTTTTATAAAAAGTAACAAATTCAGAAAAGGCCTCACTTTTATTTGCAAGAAAATAAACCCAAGTATACCGTGAATAGTCATCAACTATCACGTACACATATACTTTACCGCCAAGACTGGTGACTCTATTTGGTCCAAGCAAGTCCATATATAATAACTGCTATAGTCTAGAGGTACTTATAGCATTTATTGATTTGAAAGATGATCTAGATGTCTTGTTCGTTTCTTTCAGCACATATGATATCTTTCTTGAATGTAATATCAGGTAAGACTCTTACCAGTTTCTTTGTGGACAATCTTGCAATAGTGTCCATGTTCGTATGTCCAAGACACATATGCCATACCTAGCTTTCATCTTGAGTTGTGAATAGATACTTCCCTGAACTATTAGTATTCTCTAACAAATATAATACATATATGTTGTCCTCTCTAATTCCCTCAAAGGAGGTTATTCCAGAAGTATTATCATAGACAAAATATTTATTCTTAACAAAATTAATTCCATAAACATGATCAGTCAATTGACTAATACTTAGCAGGTTATGTTTTAATTCTGTTACTAAGCATGCATTTTAAATAATGGGTGAGGGAGAAGTACCTATGTCGCCAATTTTAATTATATATCCTTTCAAGTTATTCCTAAAGGAGGCATGACCTTCTTTCTTCATCGATAGAGTTACAAACAATATGTTATCACCTGTCATATGACTTGAGCAGCCACTATCGAGGATCCATTTGCTTTTAGTAGGAGGATGAAGGTCTACCTACAACACAAGTTGAAGATGTAACCTTTGGTACCCACTTTCTTGAGGGTCCTGATTCGTTAGCTTTTGGAATCCAAACATATACATTCATGTCTACCAGCTTCCTAATCTTACATTTGTGTGATGCATGTCCTTTTATACCACAATAATGACATGTAGCATAAGTATTAGTGCTAGGTGTAGTTCGAAGATCATGCATATGTATTTATGAAGAAGTGTGTCTTTTATTATTGTATGGAAAGGTATACATATATGCATGGCTTCTAGCAGTTCTAGCAGTATTGGTCGTGTTGTGTTTGTGCTTAGCCTTGTGACTTGTGTTCACTTGAGCTATAGGTTTGATAACCTGATTGCCCAGCTTAATCTCTAACTTTTTATAGACGTCACATGCTTTATTGTGCTTAGCCGTGAGTACATCTATTCTATGAGCAGCAATGTTGTACTACCTTTTCTCTAGTTCATAGAGATCGCTAAGTTTTATATTTTCTTGATTGGCTTTCTCAAGCTTTTCAAGAGCATCATATAGACTCATCTTTAAAGAAGTAACCTCATCCGCGTGAATAGAAGAGTTTCTAATATCTTATAGCATATGAGATTCCTTAGAAAATTTAGATTGTACAAATTTTAGCTCCTTCTTAGCACTTTTGTACAAATCCATCATTTTTCTCTGATCTTCTAACAGATCATTGAAGGCCTATAACAGTTCATCAAACGTAAATTCTTCATAGAGAGGGTTCGATATTACCTTAGCATCTATAGGCATAAAACAGAGATTTGTTGTGTTGTGAGGCTTCTCTTCTTCTTCAGAGTCACTAGCTTCGCTTTCACAACAAATGCTAGTATTAGCATAGTTTCTAGTCGAAGTTCTTCTCTTGGTTGACTGATCATGCCTGCTTCCTTTTCTTGCAACATGAGTCTTTCTTGATGTGACATATTATCTTACAACTTGTCACGAGCCACACCCAATGTAGGGGCACGAGAAGTGGGTACGTCCAGCCTACGCCGCAGTGTCGATGGTAGAACGCTGTCCTAGGTCACATACATCTAACACAGTATAAATGTACCTGTATAAGTTATACTCTCCAATCGGAGGACAATATAGAAAGTACAACTCAATCATAATTCTAAAATGGAAACAGCACGATACGATAGATATGAAAACTCAAATAAAGATACAAACAGAAAGAAATAAGTCTAATTGTCTAAGAACACAAATCCCAACATCCATAAATAATACAACTCAGAAGTCCAACACAAATAACATAATGTAAAGCTTAACAGTCTAGTCTAGGCAAAATGATAACATCCTCAATACAAGCTGGATCCTGCTAAGGGTCTAGGTCACATGTGTCGTCTAAGCTGGCTCCGTAATAGGTAGGGTAGAACTCCTCCTCATCCTCTGTAATATTTTCAATAGGTCCAGTCAGGACAGGAGCGAATACATAACTCTCACGAAGTTTCTATCATGACAGAAAATGTAAAACAAGCAATATAATAAGATACATGAAACGCTGTAAGAAATGTACATGAATATTAAGAGAGATATCTGAAAATAGGAAATATATATGAAAGTAGGACTGTAAGTAAATAATATAAGTGATTTAGAGTAAAAATGGTTTTGTAATCTGGTTAGGTTTTCATATGATTATTCTAAGGTAACTCTATTATACGTGAGGGTATAACAGACATGCACATGAATACATTACTTGGAATTAACCACATAACCACTTTTATTGCACATAAAAGCTTTATACATGAAGCACATGTGAACGTGAGAGTACATAAGAGCACATGGGTGTACATGAATAATGAAAGCACAAGGAGTACATGATGTTCGTGAAAAGTACATGACATGAAGTACCCGATGCACCCGAGGGGGTTAACATCTCACAAAAAGATCCATATAGTACCAATCCATGATAACAACGTGACAGCATCAAATAAAATAGTCTAGAGCAAGAATATAAGTCCTAGTAAGTATAAAACGATCAGGGAATGTACTCTTCTGATATCATGAACGACTGAGGAGAATAGATGTCCATACAGGAGTAACAGAGTCCTATTTAGAGCAACACAGGTTACAATGTATCCAAGATGTTATAAATGAAGTTTACAATGCATTCTACATGATTCTAGGTCAAAGTCAACTCTTGTCAACTAGGTCAACATTATAGTCAAATAAGGTTAAACTCTAGTCAAACTAGTCAACTAGTCTAGGGTTTAGTAAAACCCAAGCCTACAAGTCATATTAGGCCTATCTAGTAAATTCTAGGTCAAAGTATAGGTTACCTCACTATACTAGGATACCTTAGGATACCAAGGTATAGCCTAGTCTAATATAGCCTATAGGCATATAAGCCACAAATACATATATACTATATACTATTGTCACGTCCCAGAACCAGAATACTGGCAAGTAGGGACGGACCAGGCCAGCTACGTATACCAAAGTACTCCAGTACTCCGAAATAACGTATAAGCTGTATAGATGGGGGTTACTACTACAAGCCAACAGTCGATCCTAGGTCAAGCAATCCTAGGTATCTCAATCACAAGCAGTAAACAATGTACAAGAAGTAAGATCAACTGGAATATAAAATAGTAAAGCGTCCTAAACTATCATATATCAATGATCATGAAGCTAGTAATACAGAGTGAAGACTAGCAAGAGTAATAGTCATATATGATAAGCTCTAGCTATAGTCTAGAATACGTAAATCATGTTTTGGCCCGTAGGCTAAATGTCAAGTCCAAAACACGAGCTAAACACGTGCTCGGAGGCTAAACGCCACAAAAGAATAATGTACATAACTAGTGGGAGAATGAAATAGAAAACCCACTAAGGTACTCTGGTGCTCTGGATAATCACCAACGAGTGGAAGGTACGGAAGATCCTCCGGGCTCCTCTATCAGATCTGGTCAATGCAAAACCAGTGGGGTCAGACCCCCAATAGCAAGTACCACAAAGGAAGCCAAACTATGAACTAAAACCAGCATGCAAATCATAGCAATAGATAGAGACAGAAATAAGTAAAAGCAAATCGAGACTTGTGCGCTACCAATGCACTTATCCCGAGAATAGGAAGACAATGAGTAAAGCAAAATGTAGCATAAAGTAAAGGACATGTGACATAATATAAACTGTGTACATGTAAGGAAAAGGAAGCATGTGAACATAAAATATAAACTAGACATATGAGCATGTTAAGTAACTAGAACATGTGAGCATGTTATGTAACTGGAGCATGTGAGCATGTCATGTAACTGGAGCATGTGAGCATGTCATGTAACTAGAGCATGTGAGCATGTCATGTAACTGGAGCATGTGAGCATGTCATGTAACTGGAGCATGTGAGCATGTCATGTAACTGGAGCATGTGAGCATGTTAAGATACTATATAGAACGACAAATGGTAAGATGACTTAGGAACTATTCCGAAACCCAAGTTACAACCCGTAAACCAAACAAGGACCGGGGTTGTAACTCTTCTCCTGAACAGAACTTTAGTATCTAATCATTTACCGACAAAAGTGAAGCATAAACAAAGATGTACTGAAATAAACAAATTCGGATACTGCCTAGACAAACTAGACTAGACTGGACTCCATACAATAGTCACGGCCAAGCAATGAGTACGGCTTTATACATTAGCTAACTAGGGTTGTCACAATCCTAATTACTAACAAATGAAAGTTTGAGAATTCCAAGTCCGGTTACCTGCCTGCTGCCACCTATTGGTCATGCCGGAAAGTGATTACAAGTGTGACTTTGTGCTCCCACGCGACGGTGAAGCTGGGAGAGTGCTCATCTCGATGGATAGCTCCAAACCCTTAAATTAATGTTATAACGACCTAGACCAAAGGCAACAGGTAACTGGGAAATCCTCCCCACCCATCTTCTAATGATCAATCTAGTTATATAATCCTTACCATTTTCTTGGATTCTGGGTGTGGCATTCCGCAGAATCCATCCTAGACATGAGCATGCAAGACTGGACAATAACGAGAATGTGCACCATAACAAGCCACAACAAGAAAATATCATAAACTGGAAGCTGGTAGTGCGCTACGACGAGCCACTATAGGGAGTGCGCCATGACAGGCCACTATCATGTAAGCAAAGAAAGACATGTACAAGAGTGCACCACGACGGGTCACTATCTAGTAAGCAAAGGAGACATGTAAGAAAAGTATGCCACGACGGGCCACTATCATGTAAGCAAAGAAGGCATGGCAACAATTAACATAGCTTGTAAGAAAGAATCTATCAAAGACATATCATGGCATGTGGGAAATAATAATTAAAGCTAAGTACATTTCATAGAAAATGATTGAACATGTGCTAGTGTCAAGTGTATATAGGGTGTACAAGCATTCTCTAACTATACAAGATCATCTAATCATGTTAAGAAATCATTACAATCGAAAAAAATATCAAAAACGGACAAAAACGGACAGAAACGGGCAAAAACAGACTAAAACAGCATAAAACGGCATACCGGCGGTATACTGCGGCATACCGGCGGTATACCGGCCTAAAAATAGAAGGTTTCTGGTGCAAAATACGGCATACCGGCGGTATACTGCGGTATACCGGCGGTATACCAGTTTTTTCAAACAGCAACAAAATTCAGAATTTTGCCAAAACTTGTTTCGGCCATAAAAACTTCATTTTAAATCAAAATTCGGATTTTCAAAAGTCAAAATTGAATAGAATTGAATTTCCTACAACATGGAAGTATTAGTTTTTACAAATCAAAACATTTGATAGATCAATACCTCAAAATATCCTAAACAGAGGTTCTCGGGACACCGAAACGGGTTCCGATTGCCACCAAACTCAAAATCTATGGTATACAAACTATGTGAGGGCCTCATATATGTATATGTGACCAAGATCCATGATGGTAGCACTAGTATCACTCTTGATACCAAGTTTTCTACTAAGTCCATATTGGGTTTTAACAGAAAAATCAAAACCTTGCTTAAACAAATTTTGGAAACATGCATATATACGAAAATCATAAGGAAAACATATTTAACAAAATGAGTTTGGAAAAATTCTAAGCATTTAATACCAAGGGAAACAAAAATGACAACAAAACAATATGGTTCATGGATTTGGCAAGATGTACTTGCCTAGGTTAAGCTCCAAGCCTAATCTTCTACTCCTCCTCCTAGGAGGGTTAGACACCACACCCAAGGCCTCAAGGCCAAGCTCTTGGCAAGCTCCAAGGGGGAGAGAAGGGAAGAAAAAATGAAAAGAGAGTGAAAAGAATGAAAAGAGAGAGGAGAGAGAAAGTAAAATGGTATATATAGAAGGGGGAATTAATCTTAGCCGTCGGATGGTGATCCATGTGAAGATCTAAGTCAATCCTAACCATCAAAACAAAACCAAATATCCAATGGGTAATATGATGCATCTATACTATTCATGAAAATATCTAAATACTATTCATCAAAATATCTAAAATACTATTCACGAAAATATCGAAAATACTATTCATGAAAATATCTGAAATCAAAAATATCTAAAATGTGGAAAATCTGTCTGGACGGTATGCCGTCGGTATACTCCGGTATACTGGCGGTATGCCGGCCAAGAAGAAAATCTATAAGTTAGGAAAATTTTAAAGCATTACGAAAATGAAGAAAATACGAAATACACTACAAAATACGTATCCGTATATAAATACCGATACTGTGAGACGAGTCTCACAACTCTCCACAACTTAAAAATAAATTCCGTCCTCAAAATTTCCTAAATCTAGTCAAGCATGAAAACCAAACCAAAGAGCTAAAAAATCATGTCAATCAAAACAAAGCATGGCATGTTGGTAAGATAAAGACAACAGTAATATAAGTAAATGCGTAAGCAATAACACGACCACAATCAAGAAGGGATGGAGGCATATGAATAAATATGTCTCCTGAGTCAGTTGAGTAGGAGCAGGCCTACGCTGACTCCACAACTTAGATAAAAGTCAATTCTCAAATTAAGTCGGTACCAATGACTTAATCCAAGAAATAACTCTACCTAGGACGTATCTTCATAGTCGATACCAATGAAGTTATCACATGCCTCGACTACGAAGACAGAAGAGTAGGACGAGAAACTCGCCAAATATGCGCAACCCAAGAGATAAATAAGAGTGGAAGCAGAATAGGACAATACCTACAACATAATCGCCCTCGGCCAAAACCTGCTCTAACATACCAAACTCTGCCTGCCCACATCTCGAAACTGCTGCTCTGACCTGCTGCTGCTGAATCGGTACATGAGCCATATACTGCTGGACTGCCGGGGTAGCCGGCGAAGCTGGACTGTGGCAGGACTGACCCTGCTGTCTGATCAGGCTGAACTGATACCTCCACCCTCGGGTCATCTCTGAACTCTGTCCCTGAATGCTGAGACTGATCCTCCATAACTGGCCTAACAGAAGATTGCTGACTACAATCGGCAAAACCCAAACAAGATGATCGGAAGGATTAAGAACCGTGTCCTTGAAAGTTGAAGGACACAAGGATCAAATCGAGGGAACATGAAAGATCAATGATCAAGGCAGATATCAGGTCAAAGGATCAGAGATATAGAATAACACGAAGGATATCAATATAGGAGAATTGTGACTGAGATATCTAAATATCAGTAACCCCCACATATCTGATAAATCAGACCTTGCATGGGCCACCACTAAAACTTATGTCATACCCCAGAACCAGAATACTGGCAAGTAGGGACGGACCAGGCCAGCTACGTATACTAAAGTACTCCAGTACTCCGAAATAACGTATAAGCTGTATAGATGGGGATTACTACTACAAGCCAACAGTCGATCCTAGGTCAAGCAATCCTAGGTATCTCAATCACAGGCAGTAAACAATGTACAAGAAGTAAGATCAACTGGAATATAAAATAGTAAAGCGTCCCAAACTATCATATATCAATGATCATGAAGCTAGTAATACAGAATGAAGACTAGCAAGAGTAATAGTCATACATGATAAGCTCTAGCTATAGTCTAGAATACGCAAATCATGTTTTGGCCTGTAGGCTAAATGTCAAGTCCAAAACACGAGCTAAACACGTGCTTGGAGGCTAAACGCCATAAAAGAATAATGTACATAACTAGTGGGAGAATGAAATAGAAAACCCACTAAGGTACTCTGGTGCTCTGGATAATCACCAACGAGTGGAAGGTACGGAAGATCCTCCGGGCTCCTCTATCAGATCTGGTCAATGCAAAACCAGTGGGGTCAGACCCCCAATAGCAAGTACCACAAAGGAAGCCAAACTATGAACTAAAACCAGCATGCAAATCATAGCAATAGATAGAGACAGAAATAAGTAAAAGCAAATCGAGACTCATGCGCTACCAATGCACTTATCCCGAGAATAGAAAGACAATGAGTAAAGTAAAATATAGCATAAAGTAAAGGACATGTGACATAATATAAACTGTGTACATGTAAGGAAAAGGAAGCATGTGAACATGAAATATAAACTAGACATGTGAGCATGTTAAGTAACTAGAACATGAGAGCATGTTATGTAACTGGAGCATGTGAGCATGTCATATAACTGGAGCATGTGAGCATGTCATATAACTGGAGCATGTAAGCATGTCATGTAACTGGAGCATGTGAGCATGTCATATAACTGGAGCATGTGAGCATGTCATGTAACTGGAGCATGTGAGCATGTCATGTAACTGGAGCATGTGAGCATGTTAAGATACTATATAGAACGACAAATGGTAAGATGACTTAGGAACTATTCCGAAACCCAAGTTACAACCCGTAAACCAAACAAGGACCGGGGTTGTAACTCTTCTCCTGAACAGAACTTTAGTATCTAATTATTTACCGACAAAAGTGAAGCATAAACAAAGATGTACTGAAATAAACAAATTCGGACACTGCCTAGACAAACTAGACTAGACTGGACTCCATACAATAGTCACGGCCAAGCAATGAGTACGGCTTTATATATTAGCTAACTAGGGTTGTCACAATCCTAATTACTAACAAATACAAGTTTGAGAATTCCAAGTCCGGTTACCTGCCTGCTGCTACCTATTGGTCATGCCGGGAAGTGATTACAAGTGTGACTTTGTGCTCCCACGCGACAGTGAAGCTGGGAGAGTGCTCATCTCGACGGATAGCTCCAAACCCTTAAATTAATGTTATAACGACCTAGACCAAAGGCAACAGGTAACTGGGAAATCCTCTCCACCCATGTTCTAATGATCAATCTAGTTATATAATCCTTACCATTTTCTTGGATTCTGGGTGTGGCATTCCCCAGAATCCATCCTAGACATGAGCATGCAAGACTGGACAATAACGAGAATGTGCACCATAACAAGCCACAACAAGAAAATATCATAAACTGGAAGCTGGTAGTGCGCTACGACGAGCCACTATAGGGAGTGCGCCATGACAGGCCACTATCATGTAAGCAAAGAAAGACATGTACAAGAGTGCACCACGACGGGTCACTATCTAGTAAGCAAAGGAGACATGTAAGAAAAGTACGCCACGACGGACCACTATCATGTAAGCAAAGAAGGCATGGCAACAATTAACATAGCTTGTAAGAAAGAATCTATCAAAGACATATCATGGCATGTGGGAAATAATAATTAAAGCTAAGTACATTTCATAGAAAATGATTGAACATGTGCTAGTGTCAAGTGTATATAGGGTGTACAAGCATTCTCTAACTATACAAGATCATCTAATCATGTTAAGAAATCATTACAATCGAAGAAAATATCAAAAACGGACATAAACGGGCAGAAACGGGCAAAAATAGACTAAAACAGCATAAAACGGCATACCGGCGGTATACTGCGGCATACCGGCGGTATACCGGCCTAAAAACAGAAGGTTTCTGGTGCAAAAAACGGCATACCGGCGGTATACTGCGGTATACCGGCGGTATACCAGTTTTTTCAAACAACAACAAAATTCAGAATTTTGCCAAAACTTGTTTCGGCCATAAAAACTTCATTTTAAATCGAAATTCGGATTTTCAAAAGTCAAAATTGAATAGAATTGAATTTCCTACAACATGGAAGTATTAGTTTTTACAAATCAAAACATTTGATAGATCAATACCTCAAAATACTCCCAAACAGAGGTTCTCGGGACACCGAAACGGGTTCCGATTGCCACCAAACTCAAAATCCATGGTATACAAACTATGTGAGGGCCTCATATATGTATATGTGACCAAGATCCATGATGGTAACACTAGTATCACTCTTGATACCAAGTTTTCTACTAAGTCCATATTGGATTTTAACAGAAAAATCAAAACCTTGCTTAAACAAATTTTAGAAACATGCATATTTACGAAAATCATAAGGAAAACATATTTAACAAAATGAGTTTGGAAAAATTCTAAGCATTTAATACCAAGGGAAACAAAAATGACAACAAAACAATATGGTTCATGGATTTGGCAAGATGTACTTGCCTAGGTTAAGCTCCAAGCCTAATCTTCTACTCCTCCTCCTAGGGGGTTAGACACCACACCCAAGGCCTCAAGGCCAAGCTCTTGGCAAGCTCCAAGGGGGAGAGAAGGGAAGAAGAAATGAAGAGAGAGTGAAAAGAATGAAAAGAGAGAGGAGAGAGAAAGTAAAATGGTATATATAGAAGGGAGAATTAATCCACTACAAGAAATCCGGGTTTCCGTGACAAGTAATCTGTGACAAGTGTACAATTTGTCACCGAAAGGGATATTTTTGTGACGAATAATTTTTGTTGTCACTCATAATTTGATTCTGTGACGACAGTTGTTTTTCGTCACATAGTTAAATCATTTAATGACCATGTTTTTATTGGTCGTCACTTAATGTTGTCACTGAAATAAAATTTAGATTTTAGAGACAATTTATGTGTGATAAGGGAAATACTTGTCACTTAAAATATTTTTTATAGTTACAAGAAAATATTATTGTCACATAAAAGTATTAGCCACAAGATTAAAATTTTATTCTTGTCACTTAAAAGTTGCTTTTAGTTACCAAATAATTCGTCGTCACAATAAAGTATTAGTCACAAAAAAGAAATTTATTTCTTGTAACAAAAACTTAAAGTAATTTTTTAAAAAGTTAAATAAACAAAATATTATGATTATGATAGTATTTGACATTAATATTTAAATTATAACCGAATTGACCGTACCAAAAATATTTATATCAAATATCATAATACTAGTTATAATACGACTGTATATAAAAAAAAATTTCCATCAATTATTCACAAATCACCAACCAGCAACCAGATTTATATGGATACTGAAATATCCATAAATACCAGCTTCTCCATCCCTCTTTCCTACGAAACCCTAGCAATTCCCTCCCTTTTTCCCACGAAATCACAACCCTAGCAATTCACGCCGCCCCCGCCCTCTTTTCTCCACGAATTTTTGCTGCCAAATTTCCCTCCCCTCATTCCCGCTACATATTTTCCCTTCTTTTTCCCTGAAGGCACTCTCACCCCCCTAAAAAAATTAATTGAAGAAGACACTACAAGAAAAAAAATCTATTTTATAACGTTTTTGAATCATTATTATAACGCTTGATATAAAAGCGATATACAATTTCAAAAATATCCTTTAATATGACGATTCAGAGAAATTTTTAGTCTACTATAACGATTTTATATAAAAAACATTAAATAAAGTCTAAGCTTTTGTCACACTAATTTACGCTAGTGTTATAAAAAGTTCAAAATTTTGGTCGACCCACTCTTATTTTTTTCACCCAATTTTTTCCCTCTTGTCAAACCCGATACCATCTCCTCTGTCGTCCCCCACTTCCCTTCAGAAAATTTCTTTCCCCCTTTTAATGTCCCTCTCCTTCTTTAGAAAAAAATTTATTCTCTCATTCTTCTCTTCTTCATCTTGATCTCCTCCGCGTCCCATTTCCTCTCTGTCGTTCACTCAACTTTTAGAGGTGAGTCGAGAAGGAACCTCGATGCCTTCCCGAGAAGGACGAGCTCATAAAGGCTCGGAGGAAGGCCCTGGGGAGGTGATCGCCAGAAACGACCGCTGGCTTGCCCTCGACTGGGACTCCAAGGACCCGACCTCTTCTTCCTCTTTGTGAGTGTAAGAAATTAGGGTTTGTTTGGTTGTTTTCTTTCCGCTTTTAGCCAATCATTTATGGATTTTGAAGAAAGGAGGAAGTTGAGGTCGAGGAGGAGGCTTCTCCTTCTTCTGGTACCGGTAGATAACTATGAGTTGGTGAATTAGAAATTAGGGTTTTTTTCCGAGAAAAAGAGGAACTTTGTTACTTCTTCTTCTTACACTTAAAGAACGCTTGAGTCAATCTTTCCTGTCACATAAAACATTCTTCTTCTTCTTCTCATAAGCATTGGAGAAGGAAGCCCATCCACTCCATGCTAACAAAAGCTTACTCTCTATTGTGTTCTATTTATTAGCTTGAGGTTTTTTGTATTGACAGTGTTTGTCGAAATGCCTCTGTAGTTATATATGAGGCTTTTTCTTACCCATTGCATCTCTATAGAACTTTATGACTCTAGGTGATCCAGGTGGTGGACGTGAGCCCGGTCGGGTCGGATCGGTTATGGATCCTGGTCTCCGATGTATTAGAGACCCAGTATGCGTTGCTCGTGTCCCAGCTTAATGGGTTCGTTAATGGGGGTCGACTCAAGAAGGTTTCCATCGTATAGCTGCTGGAGTACATCGATAGCACCCTACAGAACCGTAGGTAAGAAAAAGTTTCCTTTATTTCTTGAAATTTTCTGAGTCATTTTTTATTTGATTGAATTATTAAAGGAAGCTTCTTGATGTGGAAATTATCGTTGGGAAAGTCGACCAAGAAAATCGAGTTCCATTGATTTCATAGTCAAAACCTTTAATTGAGCTATCAGAATATCTTAGTTCTAGCTATGTGTTCTTCATGACAGGTTTTAGTCATTTTAGATTTGGTGAATTGGTGTTCAGTATATTGGTCCAATTTGTAATATTTAGTTAAATGACTTTGGGGATTGGAAATCACTAAGAAATGGACACTGCGACAAGGACAAAACAGATGTGGCATTCCTTAATGTGTTTGGAGTATATGTGTTGTGTCGGATACATGTTTGACACGTTGTGGCATGAACACGACACAAATTTTATGGACATGACACAAGTATTATATTCAAAATTTCACTCTGAAAGTTATTCTGCTGCAGGATAATTATGGTTTAAACATGGAAATTATTGTCTCTGAGGATGTGGTTATTTGGAATCCAAACATACTTCTAGAAGTAGCATCATATGCTAGCCTTTCCGGATGCCCAAGAGCTGAATCACGAAATGGGGCATCTGGGTCTTCTTCCCCTTCAAGATTCAGCAACAACTCATTTCTCAAGGTATTAATTATTACTCAATACTTTGAACACAAAAAGAAAATGGAAAATCAAGTGATGTTTATTATTGCTTTTAGTACTTGAAGGGGAAGAACGTTTGTGAGTGCGCTTTACATATTTGTATGTTACAAGCAAGTTTCTGTCCTTGCCAATAGTTGTTTACACATGTTATATTGATTATATTATTCAATTATCTGGTTTACAGCCTCTTTCTTACCTTGGAGACCTGTTGAAGCAATATATAGTCGAGCACATATCTTATTTGAGAGATGTGAGAACCCAGGGATTAGTAAGGAAGACCTAGCCATTATTAAAAGGTAACTATAATTCCAGTTAGGTTCTTATATGTTTTGATAGTTCAATATTATTTGTTCTTGCATAATACGTGCACGTCTTCGTGTCGAAACACTTGTTGCACCTAGGTAAATTATGGAGAAGCAATATCATCATGTTCCTCTTTTAGTTTTTTTTAACTGTCTATGGTCAGTTGTAAATGTTTCTACAACTAATATGATATTCCAATAAATCTACTATATTGTACACTTTAAGACTTATATGGGAGTGATTTTGGAAACTTATATGGTTCTACCATATCACAATGAAGGAACCTTATATATCATATTACCAATAGATCTGAAGAGCGGAAAAAGATCCAAAATTAAACATCTGTGTGGTCTCCTTCTTAGTTAAATTTCACAATATGTAAAGTGAATCTGGGTGATTTCTTTGGTATGATAGAAAAAATGACTTGTCATGCTCTTAAAACTGGTAAAGCAGAAAAGGTTAAGGCAACATATCAAACCAAAACCTTTTGACTTATTTGTTTCTTTTCTTGAATTATTGTTGTCTTCTACGCAGGATGTCAATGCAGCCATAGACAATACTGAGAGCTTATGCAACCTACTATGAGATTTCGTTATATTTGTGGTAGTGCTATATCAGGATAAAAGCCATAAATGAGTGTACTAATTGCTGGTGTTTTCTATTATAATACATCAATATAGTCACTAAAAGGGGGACGGTTCAGATGGCTAGGTTGTCCCTTGTAGGAGAACTGAGTTCAAATTATGACAATTTTTGTGCTAGACAATCGACGGTCATATAGTACTTGGTTCAAATTATGACAATTTTTTGCTAGACAATCAACGGTTATATAGTACTTGGTAGTAGGATGGTTCCTTCGTGTGTCCAGGTTCTAAACAGATGCTATATTTTTTGCTGAAAGATGATGCTTGCTATTATGTTACTCTGAAAGGGTTCCCATGTTCTGAAAAGGTGGTACTTATATGACTTTAAGTTGATATTCATAAAAGTATCATTTTCCATATTATGAGCTGTCCAGAGTCCAGACTTGTTAACAGATGCTAACTTGCATTGAGTTGCTTTGTGGGTTGCCAAATTGAATAAATAATAGTTATATTGTTGTTTTTTCATTAAGTTCCTTTTTTCCAATTTGCATTGTATACTTGTATATTGTTGTGAGTTTTATATACTCTCTGTTTCATTCGGTTTCTTGAACATTGCCTTGAACTATGGTTATACATATATTGATCTATACAACCTGAATCCTTCATAGAATTTTTAGTTTACTTAATGCATCTGATACATATAGGAGATAAAAGTATGTAGTCTTACATTTTAACAAGTTACTACAATATTCACTTGGAATTAACTTGGTTAAATTCCTACCGACTCAGAATATTGCCTTCCCTATGATGCTAAGCACTGGAGTCACAACTTTGGTTCACTTCTTTGTATGCTAGACTTTGGTATTCAAATCTGGCGTCGGAAACATAGGTGCGGCTTTGGCACATGCTCTCTCTTACTGGATTAATTTGTTTTTGTTGACAATTTATATCAAGTTATCCCCTGCTTGCAAAAGGATTTGGATCGACTTTTCGAGAGAGGCATTGCACGTTATCCCCAGCTTCATCAAAGTAGCCATTCCAACAACATCTATGGTGTGGTAAGTATAGACTTCCGTCATGTGCAGTTTGTTTGCATACCATATTATTTTTTTTTCGTGTAGACGACGAATATTAACTCATCTTTTTTGACTTGAAACATATTGGATCTGGTCATTTGAGTTGCTTTTTCTTCTTTCCGATACTAATAATTTGCCATTGTCTGAATTGCATATGAAATAGCTTAAATTTATTTTACAAGATGTTGCTTTCTTCTTGCTTTCCTACAAATCCATTCTCATTTCTCTCATAGTACAGATCTTTTGCATATGAAATAGCTTGTTTCTTTCCCAAAATCTGTATTACATGGTGGTTGATATAAGCCAATGATTCAAACAGATGGTGGTTGATATAGGCTTTGTTGTTGTAAATTTGTGAAAGATTGGTAATTATTCGTTACGAATTGTTTGTTTCAGCTTCTAAAGTCACCTTTCTATTTTAGGATATTGATCACATGTACAATCAAAATATTATTTTAGAAACCACAGACTTCTAGAGGCATGCAGTGATTCTTAATATGACAATCGCATACCAGTGTTCATTTATTGTTTGGACTTTGGACACTCATATCTAGCTATTTTTTTCACACAGATGTACAATCAAAAAGCAACTATTTCACTATTTGCATCTTCATGTTACTAAACTATTCCTTCTCAAATTTCGACGAAAGATGTCTATTAATTTCATATTTCAATCTCTCTTCCATAAGATGAAAATATGAAAGATGTCTACAAATTTCTGATTGATTGATACTGCATATATGAAAGATGTCTACTAATTTCATATTTCAATCTCTCTTCCACAAGATGTTGCTTTCTTCTCTTATTTTTTTTCTAATTTCTGATACTTGATACTACATATATGCAAGACAGAAGAGAACATTCAGCCTATACTTTTATCAAACAATCAAGTATGTGCTTTAATATTTTACACAAATGGAGATGCATTCTGATGCCTAACATCTAGACTCTCTCTCTCTCTCTCTCTCTCTCTCTCTCTCTCTCTCTCTTCATATTGAAACTAATTGCTTACAGTACTGGCTGGAAAAGAATCAGTAACATTTATGATATCATGTATTTATGGTTTATGTAAATAGCATATAGAGCTGCACAATTGCTCATTCATGGTAGATAAATTTGCAATGCCATGTACGTTACCTATTTTTCTGATAGATTTCCTTACTACACTTTAATTGGTGCTGCTAGATCTCCAATTTTTGTATGTATGTGTGCATGATGAGCTAGGGAAGTAGAGAGCCAACTCTTCTCTCAAATCTCAATTACCCCTATTAGAGAGTATCATGTATGATGTATCACTTTTTATTCTTTATCAAATAGTCTCTTTTATTCCAACATCGATTAATGCAATAAGGGCACCTCAATATTTTTCATATAAATAGCGTTCATACCCCCCAAATAAAGCATCCTCGTTATTCTCTCATCATATATTCTTCGACATGGTATTAGAGCATGAATTTTCCTAGATCCCAACTCTTTTACAGCCCCAAAGGTCAAAACATGGTCATCTCCACTCCCCACATCATTCTCTACATCTGTGAATGCAGTAGCCACTCTATATTGAATGACATGGTGACAAACCAAATCCCCACTCCAGCAAATCCCAGCATATGCTATGACATCAGAAGAGTATGAAAGTTCTTTTCTCCTTTGTATGTAATATGAGAGAATAAGAATCTTACTTGCATTTGACCAACAAAAAAATATAAGCGTGTAATGTCAAGGAATGAACTAGAAGTCTATAATACCATCCGATCAATTGCAAGAGAACAAGTACTACCAAAAGAACTTTTAGTAAAAATATCCTGTACCATCAATCAGTAGCAAGATAACAAGTACTACCAGAAGAACCTGTAGGAAAATATCGCTAAAAGGTGATGGATGGAACTAAATACAGGAATTGCTAGCTAAACTAAATGATCAGTAAGGGTTCTGCTTTGGCTGTTCTGATAGATCGGGTGTTTCTCTGTTTGTGAAGCTTTTGCCATTATCTGAAAGAAATTTCTGTTTACAATATTTATTTCCCAAAAAATTCTTGGTAGATAAATTTGCAATGCCATGTACGTTACCTGTTTTTCTGATAGATTTCCTGACTACACTTTGATTTGGTGCTGCTAGATCTCTAATTTCTATATATATGTGTGCATGATGAAAATTTGCATCTCTGAAAGGTCAGTTTTGATGACATATAGATCAAGGTTAGTAGTGTATATATGAATATCTAGTAACATGATTCTTCTCGGGAATAGTTGAATTCTTGATTCTTCTCGGTTCTATTTATTTGTTTTCAAACATTGCAGCTATATATATATATATATATATATATATATATATATATATATATATATATATTGCCCAAGTTCTTGAAGAATGGAGATGCTGGGTTTGTTAAGATGATTCCTACCAAGCCCATGGTGGTGGAGACATTCTCTGAGTACCGACCGTTGGGTAGGTTTGTTATCAGGGACATGAGGTAGACTTTTCTCATATGTTTTGTACATTATTTATGAAGTGCCAATGCCCAAAATACTGATGCTCCGATCTAGAATCTTTGAAACTTGGAAAAAGTGATACACATAGGAAGGGTCTGAAACCGAGTAACAAGCTATTTCCATACTATCAAGTAGAACTTTGTGAATTTCAAACATAAAGTCTTCAAATATACTATAGATTTTCAGTGAAGCTTAATTATTATCTAGTAACTTATCCAGGTGCAATATTTGATACATTTACCTGCAGCCTGCAGCAGAACTAATCAAGGAGATTGCAACTCTTGAGCTTGAAGTCGTCCATATGGAGCGTTACCTCCTCTCGCTATATCGGACAGCTTTTACCCAATATATTACTAGCTCCCCTACCTCGAGCACTGCCAACATCTCCATGTCGCCCCAGGATTGCCTTCTTAGATCTCTGGTGCCAGACCCTATAGTCAGGATGGAGCATCAGTCAGACCATGCAGATAAGTCCAATCATATTAATGAAAGAATGAATTTGTTTCAAGACGTCGAGGAAAATGAAATTAGGAGGACTAACAATTTGAGGCATATTGATGATTCTCCCAAACGTCATCTTACTGTTTGTTCGGATATCAAGGGTGGTCCTTCTCCAATAGAAGACGATCCTAAAATTGGTGGTCCTCCTCCAAGAGAAGAAGATCCTAAAATTGTATGCTCTTTTCGTTACTGGTGTCCGTGAACTCCGATTAATATAATTGACTCTGAAGATGGAGTGATTGTCTGTTATAATTTTTGTCCTTTTGTAGGTTGAGCCAACGTGTGTGGCTAGCCATCGCAGTCTTGCAGATCATCTGGGTGCTTTACTAGCTGATCACGTACCTGACAGTCCGTGTAAACTTTCTGAAGATATTATCAGATGCATTTCTGCTATCTACTGCAAACTCTCGAATCCATCTATGCAACAAATTGACATTATTGACTCCCCCACTCCATCGGTGTCCTCTTCGAGCATGTTCTCTCCAAAAGATCCTCGTGACAGTTGGAGTCCTCGATACCACTACGAAGCTAATAATGCGAGTCCCTGCCAGTATGATACGGAGAAAGAAAAGTTCAACCCATACAGTAGCATGGTTGAAGTTCCAAGGATTAGTATAGATGGTGACAAATTCAGGTATGCCTCTAAGATGCTGAACATTTTCAGGTATGCCTCTTCAGACAATAGAAATATCTGAATTACTTTTGTGCAAGAGCTTTGTATTTCTATATACTAGAAGCTTACTAACCATTAGTCTTATAATTACTCATACTAGCCTCTCTGACTTCCAAGGCTGACCAGTACTGTAAACACAAGAAGCAAGCTAGTATCCAAAATTTTCAGCAGACCCGCGATAAAACTAGGACCAAAAAGAATACAGAGAAGAGATGCATGTAAGTTCGTTGTTACAACCATCTAAGAGTATCAAAAGATATATTGATGAAGAATTGGAAGAGAACCAAAATCGAAAGAAAATTCAATTACTCTTGCCATTGACCTTGTCAATTTACTTCATGCCAACAAGTCTCAACTGGTTTATGTTTTTGATGAACGATGGTATATGTTATAGGTCTTTGATTCGGCGTCTTGAGACAATAGACCCAAGAAACATGGGGTACGAAGAGAAACTCGCGTTTTGGATAAACATTCACAATTCTTAGGTGATGCATGTAAGTTCATGTCGATTCACTCAACAAGATCTGTTCTACCATTAATTGTAACTCTGTCCTTGGCGCTTTCTCACGCTTGTGTTATTCTCCAGGCCTTTCTAGCATATGGCTTCATCAGAACCAAATGAAAATTACCTTCTCAATCCTTAAAGTAAGTTTCCCTGCCTCCCAGTAACTTCATTTCTAGACAGGAGCTTTGTTAGTTTTCCATCTCAAAACTGTTGTAGGCGCATACAATGTCGGTGGGCATTCAGTGAACGCCCACGTTATTCAAAGCTCGATCCTTCGGTGCTAACTCCATCGTCCAGCTGAGGTACTTCGCCAACCTTCCTGTCAATTTTGTGTCCTAATATATACCATCGCATCAAAAATGTTCATATGCTGACTAGTGACTAGAATCACTCTTGTCTTACGTTTGCAGGGGTTACGCTCTCTTTTTTCACCAAAAAAGTTAATGAAAGGGGACAACAAACATCAATACGCCCTCAGTCCTCCTCCTGAGCCTCTTGTTCATTTCGCTCTTTGTTTGGGAGCCTACTCTGATCCTGCAGT
Organism: Iris pallida; assembly: GCA_029216955.1. Taxonomy (NCBI): domain Eukaryota; kingdom Viridiplantae; phylum Streptophyta; class Magnoliopsida; order Asparagales; family Iridaceae; genus Iris; species Iris pallida. The sequence goes on from JANAVB010027598.1 coordinate 30,233,488, forward strand.
AAGACTTCAAAACCTCTATTCTCTTTAATCTTGCAAGCTTTTGGATCTGGAACGTACTGCAAGATCATATTGCTATTTTGTGTATTTTCTTTATAGATAAAAGAGAGCATTCGAGGAGAACAACCTTGCACAGTGTGCATCTTAAGTTACAGGTGCAATTTCACAACTTAATGAAGTTTAGTAGATATAATTCATAAAATAGTTCTTAGCACTTGTTACAAAGTGGTGTTCTAGATATTTCTTTTTGTTTCAAATTTTAGGAAAGATGGAAGATCATTTTGGAATCGTCTTCATATATCACCAGTACGAAATGCGACTGGCAAGGTATTTATTCTTGTCAGATGAAAGCATTTGCGGTGGATTTGGCTAGTTAAAATGTTTTAATATTTGAATTGTTCCAATCTTTTTGGATTCTGCTTTTGATTCATGATAAATATGGGTCTCGTTGTAGTTGTGTGGTTTTTGGTTGGCTGTTACAACCCTTATATGCCTTTATTTTGCCTCGCCTTATCTGTAGTTTTGTGTATCAAATGGGCATGATGATAACAACCGTGGATCAGGATGCCGAGTTTCCAGAATTTGATGCAGACAAAATCATAAGAGCAAAATCCCTGGTACGTAAATAGCTCTTCCTTATGAAATCTGTAATCAAGTTAATGATGAATCTATATAGAAATTGCAAACGATTCATTTTCTTTGCTGTGATGTAGAATTGAACATGCATCTTGACAAAAGTGACAGACTAATTGTGAAGAGCCAATGGGCGCACATTCTCAAACTGATGACAATGCACCAATTCAAACAATTGTGCACGTTGCTACTAAACTTGTCACCTTCTTGTTTTTAAAAGAATTGGATGTAGGGAACTCACATGCTTGACAATATCTAACCAATCCTTCGTTTTCATGTACCATAGATTTGTTATAAATCATATAATATATGAATGCCAAATGTAACTTTGTCAACTATCGAGTTAAGCTATTTAATTAAAAAAATTGGTCTTAATAATGAAATAATTCCAGTAAAGTTTTTAAAATCCAATTAAAAGATATCTAGTAAACAAGATGATTTCTGGACATCAAACGGATAACAGTAAACACCAGCCAGGTAACCATGTGAAATTGCTGCTTACTGATAATGGAATGATTCAAACAAATGAAATTTTAGAAGTGAAAACATGCTTGATTATCAAAACAGGTATAGCAATGTTTTGGGAGTATCATAATGAATTTTTATATGTTGAACAATTAAGGACTTGGATATGGATAACGATAAGATACGCGAATACGGGATATAGAAATTTTCAAATAGGTAAAATAGTACTTATCTTTTTTGCATTAATACAGACACCAATAAGGATAAGGACACGACATGGATACGGACATCATTTTCATGTGTTTGTACAGCATATTTATACTAATATTAGTTTGTTTGCTCATATGAAGGCAATGATATTTGGAGGCACTAACAACACAACACTCTATATGGCAATGACCTTTGCAACATTACTGAGCAACCCAGATGTGCTAAAGAAAGTCCAAGATGAGTTGGAAATCCGTGTTGGTAAGAACCGAGTAGTCGAGTATTCTGACATCGAAAACCTTACTTACCTTCAAGCTGTCATCAAGGAGGTATTTCGCCTATACCCATCGGCACAGCTGAACGTGCCACACGAAGCCACAGAGGAATGCCAGATACAAGGATTCAATGTACAGATACAAGGATTCACTAGAGAATACGACGAACATCGTTCGAGGAGTCGGAGGATTCAATGTACCAGATACAAGTATTCTATCATGGAATGAAGAACTCTATTCCAAATAGAGCCAAAGAAGAAGACTACTCACTCAACTGGAGAGAAGTGCTCTGAAGTGCATAAAGCTTGGAGGAGTCTACATTATCCCTATTTGCTCTCATCATGGGTATCAGATTCATTTTCTAGGAGTCACATTATGATTTTGAGAGGACATTATTTGTGTTATTAATACTTCACATGTCAGAGATTTGTTACAAAAATTACATATTTGTTTCTTTCTTGGTGCTTGCCATTATTTTAGAAGCATAATTATCTTGTTATTACGAGATTGTGTAGACTTTGTTTTGTGTGTGACTATTGAATTTTGTATTTGAGAGCTGAAAGCATTAATTGTGTTGTGGCTTAGTTGGTATTTGAGAGCAGGAACCTCAGGCTCAATAGAGCCACCAAATCTTTTAAATTTTTTAATTATTTTTAACGGTAAGAAGCCGTTGGGAGTAAGAAATTTATAACAGTAAAAAACTGTTACAAATGAGAACATCTAATCAATAAAATACTCGTGACAATATGGATTGGTCACTAAACATATAAAGTATACACTATGGTGACAACATTTACCATAACACATAAGTTTACAGTGACAACAATAAGAGTGTTACTACATGTGTTACAATAATGACATATACTTGTCACTAAACATATAAGTACACACTATGGTGACAACATTTATTGGTCACTGAACTTATATGCTTACAGTGACGATAAGACGATTGTAACTCCAAGTGTTTATAGTGATGACATATACTTGTGACTATACATATACGTTTACAGTCACATCAATAAAAGCGAAACTAAAAAGGTTTTGTGATGTTATATGTCGTCACAGATATAATTTTTATTTTTTGGGCTAAAAAATATTTATTTATTTTTAGTTACAATAAGATGCTATTTGTGACAATATCATGCGTCACTTATAATATTTTTTAGTGACGAGATTTGTTGTCACAAAAAGTATACTATCAGTGACGACATATGCTTGTCATAATAGAAAACCTTTTGTGACGTCGTATTTCCGTCGTCACTTATTCTTTTAGCTACGGAGGTATATGCTACGAAAGTAAGTCGTCACTGTACTCGTCACAAAAGATGTACCGTGACGAGTTTTATAACTTTTGTGACAACTTTATATGTCACAGAAACCATGTTTTCTTGTAGTGATCTTAGCCGTCAGATGGTGATCCATGTGAAGATCTAAGTCAATCCTAACCATCAAAACAAAACCAAATATCCAATGGATAATAGGGTGCATCTACACTATTCATGAAAATATCTAAACACTATTCATCAAAATATCTAAAACACTATTCACGAAAATATCGAAAACACTATTCATGAAAATATCTGAAATCGAAAATATCTAAAATGTGGAAAATCTGTCTGGACGGTATGCCGTCGGTATACTCCGGTATACTGGCGGTATGCCGGCCAAGAAGAAAATCTATAAGTTTGGAAAATTTTAAAGCATTACGAAAATCAAGAAAATACGAAATACACTACAAAATACGTATCCGTATATAAATACCGATACTGTGAGACGAGTCTCACAACTATGTACCACATGGTTTATATATATATATATATATATATATATATATATATATATATATATATATATATATATATATATATATATATATATATATATATATTTATATAAGTTACCATATATCATGTATGTATGTAAGTATGTGTTAGTGTATGTATATATATTGTGTACCTATATATATTAACACATACTTACATACATACATGATATATGATACTGGTACTGTGAAGGGGGCAGAACCATATTACTTGGAAGAAGTTCCCAGGTAGACCCTAAGCTAATGCAAACTCAACAACTCAAGAAACAACATTTAAAGAAACTATATATATAAGAAGATATATATATATATATATATATATATATATATATATATATATATATATATATATATATATATAGGAAACTATATAACATATAGAATATATAAATGAAAGTATAACATCTAACCTAATTATAAACTAAACTAACAATTTCAAATCTACTGAACAATCCAACAAAAACTGGAAATATCCAAACCCTATCTCAATCTCAGAAAAACCCAACAAAACTGGAACATTAGGTATCAGTCAACCAAACAACCCAACTACTCAACACATTCGAACCAAATTTCAAAGCGAAACTTGGAAAATAGGAAGGGGAAAGAGTGTGTCAACATTGTGTCAACCCACAGTGTCCAAGCAGTGTCCATACATGTGTCCAAATTGTGTCAAACTTGCAAGTGTCCAACTGTAACAGAGACAGTACAGTGTACTGTCTCGTGATGGTGTGTCGAGTGCCCTAGGACACGACACACACAACATTGGGTCTCGTGCTCGTATCCACATGTAGCCTAGGTCTAGGGCTTCGTGTCCATGTGCCTTAATCGTGTCCAAAGTGTCACGTGTTCGAGATACGAACACGTATCAGAGCCACAAATTCGTGCATACACAGTTAGTACGAAATCGATGCAGACACGATTTTGCACTCGATACGACACGAACTCACCTAAAACTTGGGGGACATAATGTCAGTCGTGTCTCCGACCTCTGTGTCAAGTTACACGTGTCCACGTGTCCAGTACGGTGAGCACGAGGTGTCAGGTAGAAGGGCATGTGTCCACAGTGTCTGTGAGCATCCCGTGTCCTGATTTGGACACGAGAATCGTGTCAAACTCAGCTTAGTCCAAGGGTTTATCAAACCACACACAAAGGGCTATAAAATTTTGAAATTACTTTTGTAAAATAGCAAGATAAATTCCTAAGTGGCATTTCACCGAACACTCTATACAATACTCCGATATACCTCCGATACGCGTATCAAATAGATTCGGTTCGAACCCAAACTCTGCCAATAGCTAGGGAGACCGTAAATGCATGCAGCTATGGAGGGAAATCAGGAATTGAAAGGGTTTAGATAGCAATACCTATTGAGAGTTGGAACCTCAATGAAATAGCCCATTCAAAAGCTTCAACGCCAAATTCCTATAGTCCAATGCCTCCAATCCTTGCTAGCTAGCCATTAGAGACTTCTTCTTCACTAGAGGAATACAATAAAACTGATTTGGTCCAATTTGGAGGTAATTTTAAGAAAAAGGGCAAATTTGGGGAATAACACAAATTGGGGTTAGGGTTCGCTACAAAGCAGGCAAGGGAGGCTAAATTATGACTTAAATAGGGGGAGAGATCCTCTCATGGTCGGCCATATGAAGTAGGCTAGGGTTAGGCTAAGTTACAAAGGCCCATTACCTCTTCCTATGATGTAAAACAAGCCCTTTAAGCTAAAGGTCCAAACTAGCTCCTTAATTCAATTCTCCAAATGGTCTTTAACTCATTCCTAGCTTGATTAGAGTTTAAATACTAACTCAAACTAGTTAGCTAGGTCTCCATGGTCATGGTTAGTCTCTAGACTAAGTTGTTCTAAGGCCACACTAGCAAAATACCAAAAATCACATTACACCAAATTAAATATTATATAAAAATAATCAAAAATTCATAATTACTAAAATATCCTTATTCTAGAAAGTGGTAGTGACAAATCTACCCTCCTTAAAATAATTTTGTCCTCGAAATTAAAGACGAAACTGAACTGATGAGAATGATAGAAAATCATACCTCAAGGTCCAAAAAGATAAGGTTATTACTCGCGTATCGAATCCTCCCTCTCCCTGGTAGACTCACCTGGAGAGTGATGCCTCAATGCGATGCGAACCAAGGGTATCGTCTGGTTCCTCAGCACCTTCTTCCAGCGATCCAGAATCTCCACAGTCTGTTCCGGATAACTAAGAGTAGGGCACACCTCGATCTCAGAATGATCGAGTACATGGCTGGAATCCGCCACGTACCGTCTCAACTGCGACACGTGAAATATGTTATGGACTCCCTTCAGTGCAGGTGGCAATCTAGCCTGTAAGCCACATTACCGACTCTCCTGCTGACAACGAAATATCCGATGAAATACGGACTAAGCTTCCTACCTCCACCAAAGCGTATAGTACCACGTGTCGGATATATCCTCAGGAACACCAGATCTCCAACCTAGCACAAACATGGTCTCAAACTTAGCTATAACAATCACATGATCAAACAAAATCATAAAATCAAACAAAATCCTAATCCTAAATCTAAGCTGTACCTCAAACTCCAAGGATCTCCGGTGTCTATCGGCCCAATGTCGATGTCTGTCCTACGCCACACAAAGTTGATCCCAGATGAGCTTCACATTTTCGGCTGCATCCACAACCATCTCAGGTCCCAATAAAGCTTGCTCTCCAATGTCATCCCAAGACAAGGGAGTACGACATCTACGCCTGTACAATGCCTCGAATGGTGATATCTCAATGCTGGCCTGAAAGCTGTTATTGTATGCAAACTCCACCAAGTACAAATGATCCTCCCAGGAGTCTCCAAAGTCCAAAAGACAAGTCTATAACATGTCCTCGAGAGTCTGAATAGTCCTTTCTGACTGCCCGTCTGTCTGAGGGTGGTAAGCAGTACTAAACTTAAGTCGAGTGCCCAAACTAGTATACAGACTCTGCCAGAAATGGAAAGTAAAGTGACTATCCCGATCCGAGATAATGCCCATGGGAACTCCATATAGCCTGATAATATGATGCACATACATATCTGCTAGCTTCTCCGTAGACAAACGCACTAGGGCTGATTTGGTCAACCTGTCTACGATGACCCAAATCGCATCTTTCCCTCCTGTGTACGTGGCAAACCTAAAACGAAGTCCAACGTGATATGTTCCCACTTCTACTTCGAAATGGGCCATGGCTGTAACAATTCTCCTGGCCTCTGCCTCTATGCCTTTACCTCCTAGCAGACCAAACATCTGGCTACAAAGCGTGCTACTTTCCGCTTCTTCCTATACTACCAGACATGCTCCTTCAGGTTTCTATACATTTTGTTGGCACCTGGATGCATAGAATAATGAGAACGATCCTGCATAACCTGCTCTCGAAGGTCTCCACTAGGCACACACAGTTTGGAACCATGCCTCAATGCACCGTCCCCTGCTACGACAAACTCCTCAATAAGTCCTGCTCGAACCTGCTCTCGGATACATCGCAGAGCGACATCATCAAACAGAGTCGACTTGATCCTTTCTATCAAGTTTAATTGAATCTGCAGTCCCCATATCTGCATCTCAACTCCCGACACTATCACCTCGTTCTCCTGATCTGTTAACAAGTAACGATCTGCTGTCAAACACATGGCTACCGGATATCTGTTCAAAGCGTCAGCAACCACGTTGGCCTTTCCTGGATGATACTGTAATAAAATGTCAAAGTCCTTCATCCAATTCAACCATCTCTGCTGTCTCATGTTGAGCTCTTTCTGTGTAAATACATACTTCAAGCTCTTGTGGTCTGTAAAGATCTCCACTCGCTCTCCGTATAGATAGTATTTCTATAACTTCAGAGCAAAGATAACTGCCGCTAACTCCAAGTCATGGGTAGGGTAGTTCTTCTCATGCGGACGTAACTACCTGGAAGCATAGGCAATTACCTCCCTATGCTACTGTAAGACACAACCCAAACCCTTCCCTGAAGCGTCACTGTAGTTAGTGAACCCGCCTGATCCTGATGGCAATATTAGAATTGGAGCTGTAGTCATCCGTTTTCTCAACTCATCAAAATTGACCTGAAACACCTCTGACCAGATAAACTATGCCTCCTTCCGGGTCAACCTAGTCAACGGCTCTGCAACCCGGAAAAAATCCTGAACGAACCTCTTGTAGTAGCCTGCCAATCCCAGGAAGCTCATGATCTCTATAACTGAACTCGAGGCTGTCCATGCCTCTACTGCCATGATCTTTCTTGGGTCAACTGAGATCCCGTCCCCGGTCACAACATGACCCAGGAACTTAACCCGATCTAGGAAGAACTCACACTTCGAGAGCTTGCCATAAAGCTCATCCTTCCTGAGAGTCTTCAGAACCTGCCCAGTCCCAAATACTTAGGACTAAGAACATAGACATGCCAGCTGTATACATACGAAGCATACTCTAATATATGTAACCCTCGTATGTATACATAAGCTGTAAAATGTAGTAGAAACCATAACAACTAATCTCATCAACAAAATAAAGAAATAAAAGATATCGTATAATCAACTATGAAATATCTTTGTACAATATATTAGGCGGATACAAATCTACTACCAACTGTTTAAAAGAGAGGAATACATAAACAATGGAAGAGTTTGATAACGAAGTGAAGGACGATCCAAGAGCAATCAGCTTCGAAGGGATGTTGAAGATCACGGCCTTGGCGAGAACACCTGCAAAAAGACAAAAGCACACACCTGGAGAGATCACCGGGTCGTCAGAGGGACGTAATAAGATACATAACATCATGCCATATAAACTGAATATAAAATACTCAATAATAAGTCAAATCAGATTATAACATGGTCCAATACTCCACCCTTGAACTAGCATACCATCCCTCCAACAAAATAAGGATAGAAGATGGTACCTTAATCCATGATGAAGTATATTTCCATGCCATGCATCCAATATGGTATTCAAACCACAAAAAGGTTCAGTATCTTCTCATCGAAGCAGTGAACCACACCTACAACCAAACAAGAACAAGGTGTGGCAAAGTAGTCCGTGACAAGTTACTATTCCAAGCCGCAATCAGATATAAGTACACAAACCAAAGGTACCTACACCCAACGGATAAGGGTCACCGAACCACTTTAAGTGGAAATACATTTTGAGAATAGTGCATGGTCGGAAAACCTCCAAGTCAAGTCAAAATAAAACCATATAATACAATACTCGGTAGCGAGTCTAAACACTATATACCATTCCTCAGTATCGAGCAAGTCTATAGTATATAGTCTACCTATCGTTTCTCAGTATCGAGCGAGTCTACGATAGATAGGGAGGAGGTCAACGCCTGCTTGTATTCTCTCCGTCCAATGCTCTAACTCTAATAACTACTAGTCTTCTATCATTCAATCCTAATGGTAGTTATAGCCTAACAAACATCCTTACGTATCGATGGCCATCCGACCACGCAAGTACGAGACCTATATATGACTCGTGACTCATAGCAAATATGTGTTAAGGCCAATGAATGCAGGTAGTCTCTCTAATCTAGGTTTAATGGGCATAGAAATAGTACAAGCAATATGAAATATAAATAAACAGTAGAATTTTATAAAGATAAGACTATTTAGCACAGTTTATCTTGCAGAAAATAAATAAGAAATAAATGCATGCAATATATGAGCTAAAGTACATAGAGAGTAGATGGCAATGTTTCTTGCCTGAGGGTGGTACGCAAAAATAGCAAGTCTAGTGATTAGAATCGGTCACTATGAAATGTCAGATCCCACAAATGACTCCGAATGCTGTAAAAAATATCACAAACGTGTTTGGTATAAAATATATGTCTAAGAAACGCTTGTCCAAAAGTCCAATTTTGGACACAGGGGCAAAATCATAATTTTGGGTCAAAACGATGTCTGTCGCTGGACCCGTTTTGCACCAAAAATCGTGCCAGTACCTACGGTCTCTAATGTCATCAAACTACATGTCTATGGGTCCGATTTGATGAGACGAACCTAACTGTATTATTATTATTATTATTATTATTATTATTATGTTGATCTTATCAAAGAGAAGACATCAGCTTTAGCCGCTGTGATTTTTTCTGATTAATAATTATTATATTATTAAGTTATTATTTTAATGTGAGTATCAATACCAATAATGTATGATTTTTCTAGTAAATTATTTTAGCTTTTCTAAGTAAATATATTATCATATATAATTTGACCAAAATATTTTTATTATTATCATTTTTATCACTACATATATATCTGTATAACTACCACTTTAAATATTTTATATGAGATTAACTTATTTTTTACTATTATTATAACATTTGTTATTCCAAATGTTTTCTAAACTTATAATTATATTAGGTAATAATTTCTAAATATTATATTGTAGAAAATATATTGGTAGGCCTGGGACATACATATAATTTTCAAATTGAGTCTAAGAGCCTAAATATATTTTTTAATAATTACCTGTAAGTTTTGACTGACAAAATTATATTTTGACACAAATTGGGTTTTTGCCTTAAAATGAATTTTATATTTTTAAGGGTTATCTAAAACTATTATAAGGAACAAATATATTTTTTCGTATTATTATTAATAGTTTTCTAAAATTATATATATTAGTTGTCCAAAATTCTTCTGTTATTTCTCTTGTCCGTGACTAAATCCCTTTTTCCTATCCTCTCACCAAATTCTGTACATCCTACTATCGACCGTAGCTAACTTGATTATTCTGGACCCGATGGAATAGCCCCTACCACCGTTGGAGGCTGTTTTGCGTAGTTGTAACACCGAAGACATATTTTGTGCCCACATGAACATCGCAACACACCAGGCGACACTATCAGGCAAGATACCTTGCCATTTGCTGTCTATTTTACTTTAGCTCATATTCATGCATTTATTTATTATTTATTTTTCTATAAAATAAACGGTGCTACATTGTCATAATTAGATAGATTATACAGTGTAGTTCTATTTCCCGTACTTATTATTTTTATGCATAGAACCTTAGATTTAAAAGACTACCCTCGTTTGTGCTGTATTCATAGGCCTTGACACGTTTTTTCCATGAAGTTGAGACTCGCAAATAGAACTCGGACATGCGTGATTGGCTGGCCACCAGTACATTTAATCCGTGCGATAGGGTTAACCGCTAATTGTATTGCATGATAGTTTGACTTAGCGGTTTAGAGGTTATGTGTTGTTAAGGCAACATATAGGCATTGGGTGGAGAGAACATATCCTTAGCGTATGGGCTACTATGCACATTTCTCTTGTGACCGCACGCTCTGTCGGAGATGCGGGTTGACGAACCCTTTATTTTATTGCTTGCACGTTCGAGAAACGGTTATGCTTGAGGCCCCTGGTTCCCCAAGTGGGGACCATGCCGATCCCATTTTAGCCAGAGAGCCCATGCGTTGGAGGTGTGTTCTTAAACTGTATTCACTTAGAACAGTTAGGCTACTTTATCCGTTAGGTATAGGTACTTGTGGTTTAGGTACTTATATCTGACCGTGGCTTAGAACAGTAACTTGTCGCAGACTACTTTTCCACATCTTATCCTTGTTTGGTTGTAGGTGTGGCTCACTACTTCGATGAGAAGGTACTGAATCTTGTTGTGGTCCGGATACTATATTGGATTCATGGCATGGAAAGATATTTCATCGTGGATTAGGGTGTCATGTTATGTCCTTGTTTGGTAGGGGATGGTACGCTAATTCAATGTTGGAGTATTGGACTATATTATAATCCGATTTGACTTATTATTGAGCAGTTTATATTCAGTATTATGGCATAATATTATGTGCCTTGTTATGTCCCTCTGAGGACCTGGTGATCTCTCCAGGTGTGTGTTTATGTCTTCGCACGTGTTCTAGCCAAGGCCATGATCTTCTCTATTCCTTCGAAGATGATTGCTCTTGGATCGTCCATGTTACTCTTTGCCAAGTCATTTCTTGTTTATGTATTTTCTTTTATTACTAGTTGGTAGTAGATTTGTCTCCGCCCAACATCGTGTACAAAGACAATTTCTTATTTAATTCTATAAAGTGGTATTATTTATTGTGGATGTGATTAGTTGTCATGGTTTCTACTGTATTATACAGCTTACGTATATTTATTATATGGCTAGCATATCTACGTTCCTAGTCCTATGTATTTTAGGACTGCGGCGTTACAATGACTCTTCGTAATGCACCGTACAGTGCTGGATATTACACTTATGATAACCATCTATTACTATAGATCACATATCAAAATCAAGATACTTCAAGTAGAAGATCATATGTGCCTTCCAGTATGTGTAGTTGGTACCGTCAAATAGGGATGGCCTATGTATCGACTGTCCTTACCATTGTTGGTGTGGATAGATCCAATAGTTGCCATAACTCTAGGGTTGTTAGTCCAGTAATAAAAGATTTTCTGATATCAATTAAAGGACCATTAGGCAAATCTAGAGGGGTGAATAGAGTGCAGCAAAAATATCTATCCAAAACAATAATTCTAAATGAAGTAAGAGTGCAACCAACATAATAAAATTGTGTGTATATAAGACAAGTATTAAAAGCAGCAGAGTTTAAAGAGAAAAAGCAAACGTCGAGATTTTATCCTGGTTTCCCTCTGAAAGGACTAGTCCAGAAGCGAGAACTCTTGATCGGAGTTGAATCTACTATAGTCACAAAAGTGAAACACAAGCTTTGAATTCGAAGCCCTTGCAACTCCTACAACTTGTACTTTTATTTGAAAAGCACAACGAATTCAACAACACGAGCTTTTATTCGAAGAACTCGCGAGTTCAGCGGCAGAAATAAGCTTTTATGAACCAAGCTTGTACAACTCTTTTCAGACTTCTAACCGAGATCACATTTGGAACTAGAAGGCCGAGGGAGTTAATCTTGGAGATGAGATGGTTAAAAATCAGAGATCACTCTATAGGATAAGAAAGATGAGAAGGGATGAGTAAGTAATAATGTGAAAATCCATGCCTATTTATAGGATTTGTGTGTGCAGAGTTCGACCAGAATTCGGGTGTTTATTTAAATTTTTTTTGAAAGTTGGGTTCCATAATATCTGGGATTGCATAATTGTTTGGAATGTCCAGATTCATCTAGATCGAGTTTGGCCCTAGTTCAGCTAGAATTCGGATGGTAGAATAGGAAAGATTTTATTACTTGTTTTGGCATAATTTTGGTTTGATTGGTTGGGCTTTTTTATATAGGCTTTGGGCTGCATAAGTGGACTGGTGGTTCAGTAGAATTCTAGTACAAAGTATGACTCGAAGTACATAAGTCCTAAACTCAACAAATATAAAATTACATATTTGACCAAGTACCACTTGTAGGAGCAATTGGTATGACCACCTTTGAAACCAATTGTCGGACCGTTGAGCACCCCTAGAAGGGGGATGAATAGAGTGCGTGCATGCAGCGGAATAAAAATCACCACGTAAAAATATTTATGACAATAATCACGAAGTAGAAAGTAAAAATAAATACGTAATGTAAATAAGTTCAGAGAAGCAAACGCAAATACTAGGGTTTGCACTGGTTTTTCTCTGAGAGGACTAATTCAGTCTCTAGTACTCTAGCTCGATGTCGAACTACTATCTCGTGAAACACAAGCTTTGAATCCGAAGCGCATGAAGCTCCTTGCAACACATGCTTTTTTTTTCAAAGATCACTACTTCAACTTGCAAGTCTTTAATCCGAAGGACTTGCCAATTTCAGGAACAGAAAAAACGAACTGGTTTTCAAGCTTTCTTTACAACTCGAACCAAATACTAGATAGAACCGAACTGGCACTTGCTTGGCTAGGAGTCGTAAAGGCTTAGATATAAAGTTTAAGTAGCTCTGAGAAATCTTAAGGAATAGAATAGAAGATAATGTAATGCGATGAAATGAATGGGAAAATATCTTCTATTTACAAGGGTTATGGGGGACTGATCTTGGGCAGAGTTCGGTTTCCTAACGTTCATAAATTTGAATGTTGGAGTATTGGGACAGGAGGGACTGTGTTCCGTCCGAGTTCAGGCGTAACTCGGTCCAAGTTTGGTTGCCCTGTATTCAGTTTTGCTGGACTCTTTTTGAGTGGACTTTTTTTGGACTGAATGAACATGATTGATATAGGCTTTATATAGGATTTTTTGGTAGAGTTTATGAATGCTAAGCCAAATGCCAAATTAGCCTGATGTATATTTTTCTTAGACTCAATAAAATAGAAATACATAATAAATTGAAAAAAACCAATAGCCCTTTGATAATGCCTTTTTCTTTTTCATTTGAGGAGACTTGAGGACATCTTTTTTTCTTGATGGCAGTTATCCAAAGATAAACAGATCTACAAATCTGAATACCTTTCGGGGGCTTCGCCCCCGAACTCCTACGGAAGGCGCTGCCCATCATCCCATGTCCATTGACTGGGCAGCAGAACCGCCGAGTACGAGGTCCCGATTAGGTCGTTGGGTGGTTCAGAGAAATCTTCTTATATAATACCGTCTTTGGCCCATCATTAATTCTTCATCGCATATGTCCTGGTTTGATCTTGCTTACTGCTTGTCTGCAAATAACATGTAGACGAACAAAGCAGTATGATACAAACATAGTAGTATGATATATTTAATAAACAATAAGACAATGTTAAGTTTAATAGCAACATGATAGTACTTACATGAATATTAGTAACATTATTATGTTAAACATAATTGATTATCCATATTCAAAAACATGATACATTCATTGGGCCAACATAGCTTTCAAGCAATGCAACATAGTTGAATGTTCATGTGAGTCATATTTATGACATATTGAGACATGGTTTAGTTAACTATTAAAATCAAGTTGACTGAGACCGAATGGGTCAATACACAATACCATGGATAGTCCCTTCGGGTGTAGAGATCATAACCTTTATGTAGATATGTTGCATACAAATGGCAACTATTTTGCAAACCTGACATATTGATATAGGGACGGTCTTATGAGAGTTATATCATTATTTATGACAAGTCGGATGTGGGTAATATGTCCCTGGACAAGTGATAAATTTTATGTTATAGTTTATATTATAACTAATAAATTATTAATAAAACTAGTCTCATATAGAAAGATCAAAAATATTAAAATTGTATGCTCAAATGAATAATGTGTTAATTTATGTGAGTTGCTGACCCCTTCATCCTCAGGTGTGAAGAGTTTTTTTGGACATTTATGAGGCATCGGAGATATCAATTGGCCAATTGAAGTGTTACTGGAAAGTGTTATCTTTGCTATAAAGGACATAATGTATGAACTGGTGTAAATGATTTATAATCATAAGTCATAATCATGAATTGTAAGCCAAGTTAGCATAATTCAGTTGGTCATTAAGAGCCTTTGTACTCCCTTTCAATATAAGAGATCACTTTTATACATTCTAATTTGATTCAATGATCTGCTTACTTTCCAAATCAATAACCATATTTTGAGATTAAATATCAACTGTTCATATTTATGCCTTATGACATCATGCCCATTAGCAACTTTTTAGTTTTGCAGAATCGAGACATGACACCTTTGACCAAAATTTCTGCACTCGTTGTTGCTTATCTATTGTATATTTGCTAGAGCAGAAAAATGCTTCCTTGGTGTCACTTTCTTGTTTCTTCCAGATTTAGATTTTCTTTTTGTTTTGTTCTAGTAATCCTCATGTCTTTGACACTTCTTGATAAATCGTCCTATATATTAACTATAAAAAAACCCTTTTATAACATTTGCAAAAAGGCTATTATAATAGTTCATATACGCTCACCATTTTGCTTTCCCGCGCCCCTAGGAGAAAACACTTCGTAGAGAAACCCTTCGTAGAGAAAACCCTTCTCATCTCACTTTTCTCTCTTCCCTCTCACTTTTCTCGTCTCTCCCCTTCTCCTCTCTCCCCTCTCACTTTCCCGCGCCCCCTTCTTGTCTCTCCCCTTCGTAAGAGAAAACCCTCTCCCCTTCGTAAGAGAAAACCCTCTCCTATTCTCCTTGTCTGACGACGATAAGGTATGTTGTGCCTAATTTCTATCATTGTGGTTTAGGGTTAGGTTAGGGTTAGGGTTCTATGTTTTATCCTAATTTTTATAAGTTTAGGGTTAGGTTAGGGCTAGGGTTTTAAGATTTATCCTAATTTCTATCATTGTTGTGCCCTAATTTCTGCCCCATAGAGAAACCATATAATTTTTGTCCTAATTTCTATTTTTGCCATAATTTCTACTCTAGTTGGACCATTTTTGTTTTGTTCGACAAGATTTTTATTTTTATGCCGAAAACAGAAACAATCAGTGAGCAAATCTCCTTCAGTTGAAGGCATTGAAGAGTTTTTTTAAACTACAACTCCGGTATTGAAGAAAACACTATCTAGAGTTCATATAATTGCTACATTTTATTCGATGAATTTATGTAAAACTTGCTCAATGAAGTTCTATTCATATAATATAATAAATTTTGGATTCTTCTTTTCGTATGTTGCTATATGCTGGATGATAATCTTCCCTTGATTCTTATTTCATTATTTAAAATTTTAGATTTTTGTTCAGATAATAAACTAATAGTAGATTTATTAGTTGTGCACAATTACTGACTACTTGTTATGATTTTTGTTTAACCTAATTTAAATATTCCCATTATTGAACCATGCTTTTGAGAATGGCTTTAGAAAGCAATAAACGAGACAATACGATATGCGATACGATGAATGATACACTATGCACGATATGATAAACAATTCGATACATGATACGATGCACTATACACAACACGATATTCTCAATTCATTTGTTATTATCTGTGTATTCTGATATTCATATAAAATTATTTCCTACTAGTGGGCTTAACACAGCTTATATTGGTGGAAAAAGAGCAGTACAGAAGCCAACATGGAAAATTCCTAAGGTAATCAAAATGATATAGGACTTATTAGCTATATAATCATTTATGTGATATTTTCTTGCTACTAAATAATATATTTATGCAGTGCCCAAAACAAGAAGGGTGATGTTGAATGTGGGTATTTTGTTCTCAAGTTTATCAGAAAAATTATGGAGGACTATTCTGTGCTGATTGAGACAAAAGAATTTGTTCATGAATTTAATCCTTAATTAATTTTCTGAAATTATAGAAATGTAGACATTTTTTCTAACTTTTTAGTAAAAAAACTTGGCTGAAAAACCAACATACACAAAGGAGGAAATAGATAAAGTCTGGTACAAATTCATCAAATTCATTGCCACTCATATGAATATAGAAGCTCAAAATATATAAAATATTACCATACGCCATTCACTGTTGGCGCCATGATCAGATGGTGCACTAGATCATATGCCGCTAAACTTCACATGGCGCCAGCTGCCACGTGGCCATGTTCCTCGCGAAGCTAAACGGCTGTCATCATGACTGACAGCACGTCAGTTGAGGAAAATCTTCTCGAACCCAGTGTGCGCAGCGCTCGAGGGGAATTGTCAGAGTCGTCATTATTACAGTTTTCTTTTATTATACGCCATACAGAGTTGGCGTGAAGTAGGCAGTACTTCTCAGTTTCAGTTAACTAGCGCTTTCCTACAGATAGCGTAGGGCATGCGTTATCCATCAAATCAAGCGCCAATTGATCAAATCATCATCCAGAAGCAATTAGATGATGTGGCACGCATGCCACTAATCTCAAAGAACGTGTACGTGATAATGCCCACGACCAAGCGCATCTCTCTCACAGAATGCCACACATCCCCAGTAGTTAAGCCAACCGTTCGCGCTAATGGATGATGGCGTGCCAATTGCAAGTGTGTACCAATCAGAGTCACTGACTGACAGTTATTTCAAAACTCTATAAATAGAGTTCAAAATCACTTCTCAAGCATGACTAATGATCATAATCTCCAGAGCAACCAAAGGCTTTCTTCTTCGACATCGCATCGTCCAAGTGATAGAGTGATCGTCTTCTGATCAGATTCCTACATTTGTACTTCCCCAGAATCAAATTATACTCTTGTACTTTTCTTTTCTTAGTTTGTATTTAAACTTTTTTTTTTGCAGACAAATTGGCGACTCTGTTGGGGATGAATTTCTCCTCTGACGATAAAGTGACAACTCAATGCGATATTGCGTCGGTCGGTACGACACAGAAGACTTTGGTCGTGGAAGACGACCAAACAGCCTACGAGGCCATGATTGGAGCAGGGGGTATAAAGTGCTCATCTACTGCTGCTGTCTCCAAAGACAGGAAGACTCGCGCCATCTGGACTCCAAAGTCCTCCAGTGCACCAATCATAGCTCCTGCGCTAATCAAGGGAAAGTGCTCTGTGGCCATTCCCTATTCTTCACCAGTTCTGAACTTAGAAGAGAATGTGCCAACCCTGCCTCAGCTTTAATCAAGGGACAATGCCATATGGCTATCTCTCATTCTTTCCAACATGCGCCAACCACTGTCTCAACGCCAAACAAAGGAAAGCGCCCTGTGGCTACTCTTTACTTCTTCCCAGTTCAAAACTTCATGGAGAATTTACCTATCACCGCCCCTGTACATAATAAAGGGAAGCACCCTATGGCCTCTCCTTGTCCTTCTCCAGTCTTAGACTTGGTAGAAAATGCATATGGTTGCGCCTCTGTGCCAAATAATACAAGAACACTTCAGAGTAGAAACTCTACTTCTCTTGGCAGAGACAATCAAAACGATCTCAAAAAAATAGACTCTACTCGAAGCCCACTTCCTGCTGCCCATCTAGGCCGCAAAAAATACACTAGAACAGTGTGCACAGAACAATAGGGCATCTTGCCCACTCCTCATTAAGCTGGCCAGCCAAATCAATCCAAACCCAGGATCTTCCTATCTTGCGCATATCAAGGTTAAAGTAGGGAAAACTGATGGTGTCTCAGACAGACAAGCAAGTGGCACATGATTCTGACATGCACACTTACCTTAACTAGTGTAGAACAAAAACTTCTTCAAGTCATATGATGCGTCAGGCACAATCTGCGCCACCTACCAAGTTGCGCACGGTGAAGGCTTCTGTTTCGATTAACAAAATGCCTTGGAGGAATTGGCTTTTGAAAACAAAAACAAGAAGAAAAGTACGAGAAGTACAAATTTGATTCTAGAAAAGTATTGCTATGGAAGTCTGATTCGTAAACGATCACTTTGTATCTTGGACCATATGATGATGATGAAGATCACTGCTTGAAGTAGAACAATTTGGAAGAACTAATGCACCAGAAAGGTATCGACGCACTTGGGCACTGATGGCGAGGCCGAATGCTTTCCTGCTTTGCTTCACTTTGTTCTGGAAGAAAAGTTGAAGAAGGATGCTCTAGAGAATCAAAATCTCGAAGCTCTGATCTCTGTATTCTCTCCTGTCTCTCCCTCTGTGTGTCTTGTATGAGAAAAAATGAGTCTATTTATAGACTGGGGCTTTCGTGCGTAAAAGAGTATCAACATCTGTCTTTACGCTAACAACTGCCCTCCACGATCAGAATCATCCTCTGTATGTGCTGACACGTATCCCATCATTTCAGTAAGAATAGGATACATGTACACACGTTCTTCGAAATAGGTGGCATGAAGACCACGTAGGCACACCACGTTCCAGACTGGCCAGAACGAATCGGGCGTAAAAAGATGAGCGTAAACTAGCTCTGTCATGGGTTTCCAGCGTAAAGCGGTTATCGAATAACCTTGAGCGTAAAATGTCTCAAATAGACTTCACGCACACATTGTTTTTTATGAGCGTAAAGACTCATGTAAAACCCCGTGCGTAAAAGAAACCATTCAGTGAGCGTAAAGTAGCTCGATCTCTATAAACGACAACAATGGTCTTTGTATGAGACAAATTCCATTAAATTCTGTGGTAAATGCCATCATTGATATCTTCATGTCAAAGTCAGCTTTAAATGCGAGATTTGATGGCTTTTGTCCAGCGTGAAAGAGGCTGCTTCAGTCCTTGGCGTAAAATCACCGGTGTAGACCCAAGCGTAAAAAGCTCAATCTGCTTAGGCGTAATACAATTAGCCTTGTCTTGGGCGTAAAGAAATTCCCTGCTCTGTTAGGCGTAAAGCGGGCCACTTATGACTGAGATGACTCCCTCATTGAAACACTTTTTACGCTCCTACAAGACCCCCTTCAAAGTTTTCAAATGTTCCAAAATTTGAAACACTTTGAACAGAAGCGTAAAAGTTGAGATTTGCTGAGCGCAAAATTCGGGATACACAACAGTCGACCGCGTAAGAGCGGGGATATCCAACAGTCAGCATAAACATAGGGATAGCCAACAGTCGGATTTGAATCTCTCTATAAATAGACCTTTTTAGAGAGAGAAAACACTTTTACTCATCCTCTCGAACCTCTTTACCTTTTCTTTCTTCGAAACTCTGATCTGATGGCTCCTAAGAAATCATTCGCCGCCGGCAGCAAGGGGAAGAAACCAGCCATTGATTCCTCGTCGACTGACTATGTGAGGACTTCTATTCAGTCGTCATCACCACAACGAAACCCTAACCCGGCCGTGGCTCCACCCATGATAGGTAAAAACCCTAAACTTCAGAAAATAAATCCGTCGGGGGAAGAAGAAGATAAACCAATTTTTCAGCTCTTTACGCCTACGTTGTACGTGTTAGCGTAAAGTTGAAATAATATTATACGCCCACGTTGTACGTGTTAGCGTAAAGTTAAAAATAATATTGTACGCCCACGTTGTACGTGTTAGCGTAAAGTTTAGCAAGAGTACGCCCACGTTACACGTGTCTGCGTAAATCTGTTCTTGTGCTCACAGCCAATATGCTAGCGTAAAACTTAACTACGCTCATGTTCGTACATGCCAGCGTAAAAATTTACGCTCATATCACAGTATGGTAACGTGAAGTTAATCAATCTTTTCTGAGAGGTTTTGTCGAGCGAAAAAACTTCGAACTAACTTGATCTTCTTTTGTTATTTTGACCAGTGGATCTGCAAGTCCACCCCCTCGCTGAAGTTTTCAGATCATCAGTTGGTATGGTAGGTTCGAACTATTTGGAAGATTTATCTCATGTCCAATTTCCCCAGTCGAACCCCGAGTATCCGGCAGAGAGGGCACAGTTGATAGCAGCTCAAGGGAATAGATTGTTGCTATCCATGATAAATGGGGAGTTGTTGAATTCACTAGATGGACAACATTTCGCAAAACTAGCTTTTCTGTTTGGAGATGCCATTGATTGTAAATCCCAAACACACCCCAAGAAAGAGTCTTGGGTTTTTAAATTTGGGAATAGAGCTATGTATCTTCCAGATATGGACAGAGATTATCCTTTATCGGCATTCGTTCATGCCACTCATCCACGACAGATGTTATGGAATTTGACTCCCAATGGTCATGGACGCCCAGGTAGAATTGTCTTCAAGAGAGAACGTGCCAATGATATGGGATACTTTGCTAGTGTTCCAAATGGAGGCGTTACTTCTATTTTAGGCCTTATGCCAGGCTCTAATCCAAGCGAAGATTCGGGCCTAATACAGCCAGTTCAAACTCCGATGTTTGTCAATAAATTTATGAAGGAAGCTGTATTGTATCCTCAAACCAACCCTAGACTGCCCGGATGGTTGACTACATTCAACCAGAGTTGGATTCAGATAAGCCTTTGGATGATGAAGAACTTTGAGGAAGAGTTGAAAGATATTGGCTTATACGAAGCAGTAGCTTCCACCAGCTATGGTATTCCTGCGAATGGAAACTTATTTCTGGCCTTGATGGAGCTATATTTGAGTACAACTGGAACTTTTGCTACTCCGAAGGGTAAAATGGGTCTTGCCCTTTATGAGATGCA
The DNA here is from genome assembly GCA_029216955.1 of Iris pallida. NCBI lineage: Eukaryota > Viridiplantae > Streptophyta > Magnoliopsida > Asparagales > Iridaceae > Iris > Iris pallida. The sequence continues at coordinate 30,254,717 of JANAVB010027598.1, forward strand.
GTTTATCTCGAAGCTGCCAATGGGGGAGGCCCCATATGAAGAATATGTTCCCTCCAACAGGAAGCTTGCTGAGATCAGAGAAGTCAACCCTCAGTTAGTCGAGACATACGAAGAACTGATGTGCCACTACCTGACTTGTACCACGATGCACGAAAGTACATCCCATCTGGCGTATATCAACAAATGGATGACTTATCTTTTCTTCCACAAGGATAAGATTTCCAAGGAAGATAAAGAAAGGTTTCAGGAGAATAAGGCTCCAGTAATCAACATAGATTCGACGATCCCTTCTAACAAGGTTCGGGATATGATGGTTACTTATAAATTCCCGAATAAATATCTGTCGACGAAGACTGGGGAATTTCCTGCAGGAACTGAAGTCTTGAGCTTCCTCAGATATGGTAGTCAGAGAATCTCTCGGAGAGCTTTGCTGGCAGGCTTTCTTTCTTTATGGTTGAGAAGATGGGTTGTACCAGGTATTGGTACTGTTGACAGAATTTATCGCAGTGTGCTATGGCCAGCAGTGCGTCTGGTATTTAAAGTCAGGATTAACCTGCTGTCGGTCATGGTGTGCCGGATAAATGCAGGTTTAAGAACCTTCGGTGAGGAGTTAATTAACAATGCTCCTCATCGAAAAGTTTTCCCTAGGGTAGAGATGCCCTACACTTATCTGATGGGCTGGTTGTTGCATCACAACTGCAGACTATTACCGCCGGGCCCAGGCGACGATGCGGAGGTCTTTCTCCAAAAATTCAGCAAAGCTATATGGATTGCTACAACTGTAGCAGATACCCGAGCGGTTTTGAATTATTCATACGGTTGGAACTTCTTTTGTACCCGGCCGCATGTTCCGGCAGACTGCTTTGGTGTCCAGTTCGAAGATGAAGTTGACGGAAGAGTTGTATTGCCACAGTTAGTCTTTAGGTGGCTTCAGTACATCAGACCGTCTCATCTAATGTACAGAAACGAAGACAATTATGCGTTCGAACCATACTTACCCAGTAGGTTTGCTCGCCAATTTGGATACGATCAACTTCATGTTGGTAATCCTCTAACTAATTTCCGTTACTATGGAAAATTACTTGACGGAGCTAGAGGATAGAGGTATTTTGGAAGTGCTCGAACTGGTGCTAAATTTCGAATTTTGACTGCCACCAGTACTACAGAACTGCGTATACTCCATACGTATGCCCACTTCTATGCTTCAATTCGTTCCTTTGCCCATGGGTACAATATGAAGGGTAGTCTGAGGTGGCCGAAAGAAGGAGATATTGAAGAGCAGGTCAGGGTACCAGCAGACATCCCTGACGACACTGTCACCCCAGATCCATTTCTAGTAGTTATCCCGACAAGAGTTGGAGAACCAGCTGCGGAACCTATCATTATTGCTAAAGGCCGCAAAAGAAAACAAGGTGCAGCTGCCACATCTCCAGAAAATACTCCAGAAAAGAGGAAGAGGTCCACCACAAAAGGGCCTTCTAAGACAAATGTTCATACTCCAGAAGAGGATATTGAGGAAGATCCTCTCGTCGGTCCTTCGTCAGCTCATCCTGGAGAGGGGTCTTCAGGCCCTCCACAGACAGTTGGATCCGGATCTGTAACACTTTTGTCTCCTGGACGTCTTAGCACCTCGCTTCATTTATCTTTGCCGTCCAAGGCACAAGTTACGGAAGGTACTGCTACTGTATCTGCTGTTTTCCATAAATAAATTCACTTTATTTATTTTGTATCTGAGAAAATTACAACTGTAGGAATCTAATCTAGAAGACGATTACTTTATCCCTTGGACGATGCGATGAAGAAGACTCGAACTTTGAAGAACTTGGACAGCAACTGGGCAATCTCTCTGTTCTCTCTGAAATTGACTGTAGTCTCTGATGAAGATGAAGAAACTCTTTTTTATAGAGTTCAGGATAACTGTCCTTAAGCATACGCTCGGGTAGTTACTTGACGTGTGCATAACTGCAGGGACGCGTGGCTAATTCTGATGGAGACACATTAGCATGCAGTTGAAAGTAGTGGAGCATGTTCAGGAGAGATTGATGGCATGGATGCCACGTTGCATAACTTCTAGAGAAGTGGATAACTGGGTATAGGATACGTGAGAACGTGTGTTGACTGTAATCCTGGTTATGGTTGCTGTAATACGCTGCCTCGTTGAAGGAGATTTATACGCTGACTTGGATGATGTAGAAACAAAATAAAGCTGATACGCTTACTGGAGAAGAAAGGAGTCGTACGCTCACTTGATGAGGAAGGAGTCGTATAGACTTCATACGCTCACTAAAGAAGGAAGGAGTCGTATAGACTTCATACGCTCAATGAAGAAGAAAGGAGTCGTATAGACTTCATACGCTCACTGAAGAAATGGCCACGTGGCCATCATCAATCTTCTCTGATACGCCATATCTTCTAATAACTGTCAAAAGATTTTCTCGAGCATCGTGACTGCAGATATGACGGCTGACAGTCTGTCAAAACTGACAGTAATGATGGCTTTGCATTAATGATCTGCTGAGCTGTCCTCGTAAAAGACAAAACCGGCTCTTTGAAAACCTATACGACGGCTAGTCTCCATTGGACAGCTGTCCTTGTACGAAAGACGACGTGTCAGATTCATCCTTTATTAAAATATATGCCGTACTGTCATCCCAGAAAATAATAAAATATTCACTGAGCGTATGGCCTGTAGATGAGCGTATGGCCTTGGCTGAGCATATGGCTTTGAGCGTATGGCTTGGACTGAGTCTTATGTCAGCGTGTCATAATTTTCACATCCTACAAGACCCCCTTCAAAGTTTTCGAACTTTATGAGTTTCAAAAGTTCGAAATTACTTTGAATAAAAAAGTGGGAATGAGTCTTGACACGCTGGCATTAAGTCTGTTTATGCAAAAAATGAATTTATTAAATGTCATGATGACTCTTCATTTTTCGAGACTGATTGAATCTGATTTATGGAGGAATATGAACCGCCAGCAAGCTTTGTTATATAAACTGAGAAAATTTAGTTTTTGACATTCATATTTCTTGTAACCATGACTCCAAAGGAAGCGGCTGAAGAAGAAGCACGAAAATTAGGTTTCTGTGCCCATGGTGACCCCACCTTTGGAGGCAAAGAACCGGAGCCCTTCGTCATCGAGTTCAAAGATGACCCCACGCAGTTAGCCAAGAATTTCTTGGGTTACTTCGGTCTGGACGGCTCCTCTACTTCTGATGGGCGGAGCCTCGCAGAGAAGCGTGAAATGCTCGCTGCTCTGTTGCACCGCATGGGGGTCCGAAGCGTAGAAGAGTTAGGCGTCAAACTTAGCCGCTCTAGAAAATAGAGCGTGACTTTGTTGCACCCCTTTCTTTCCCTCTCTTTTTTTGTTTTGTAAGGCCATCAGTGCCTTTAATGAAATGAATATTCAAGAATTCTCTGTTTAGTATAATTTTGTGTTGAAAACTAACATGCACCAATGAATAACTGTAGATTACGCTGTAGGTTACGCTGTCTTCCAATGTTTGTAAGTTACGCTGGATAGCGTACATCAATGAATAGCATGCACCAATAAATAGCTGTAGGTTACGCTATCTTCCAATGTTGTGGAAAGCACTCTTTGAATATTTCCAAGGCTATGCTGGTTTCCAAAGTACACGTGGCACTCATTGCATATTTTATGAGCGTTATTTGTGGATCCTTTCCAAGAATAGGCTTGTGCTCCATACTTTAAAATAGACAGAAGAGTTTCACAGAACTCATCCCCATCTTCTTTTTCTTCTTCTCTTCTCTGAGAATGAACGTGAGATTTCACTCTCGAATCGGAAAGCAAATGCTTCTAAATGTTCGAATTCTGAGCAATATGTCAGACATCAGTTTGCCAATTCTTAGCGTCAAACTTAAAGGTAAGTCCGGCATAATACACGTACTGTTTTCGCTGTTGAAAATAAGCTTTCTGTCTCCGAGCGTGCTTGACCAACCAGTGCATTTCATATGACATTTCTGTTGATTTAATTCTTTTCTTCATGCTGTTTTTCGCAGAAACTTGGCTAAAGATTTTCTTCAGAACTGGCATTGGTGATGTGGATGCTGTGGAGAATGTCCTTCTGACACCAACATCAGGGAGCTCATACGCCTTTGATACGTAAATCAGACAACTCAGAACTCTTCGTGGGATAGAAGGGTCTTCCTCAGATGGTAGGAAGAGCCTTTATACACGAGAGTTGGATGGTGGAGTCAACTCTACTACCGAGAAATCAGGTAGTAGAGTTCCTTTTACGGGAGAACTAGGAATTGTATCCCAAGGTTTGGATACATTCCTGTCTTCCTTGAGGGGTTACCCCCATCCACCAGTTGTATTGGCAGCACCACGACTTCGGGCTGCCATACTCTGTGGTTCTCCTCTCGTCTGAGAGAGAAGATCAGAGTTTGATTCCTGCTGATTTGGTCGTGACTGAGACCCAGACAGTCAGGAATTGCCACCAACAACGAACCTGACGGAGAAGGTTCGACGGAGAAGATCCAAAGAAGAAGATAGATCTCTATTCGGTTGTCGTTGTGGTGTAGAATGAAAATCCAAGATTTGTAATAGATTTCCATTATGATTTGTAAGAAAGTCTAAGAAAATGTAATAGACTTTTTATAGTGAAATGGAAATGACAATTCTTCTATGCTCAATGATTTGTATTTGTGGATGAATTGTGGACATGATAGATAATAAAATCATCTTTTCTGTTTTAGAGTATATAATATTATCAGAGGTATTATGGACATGATAATATATAGAAACTCGAAAGAAAATAGATTGATTTCTATGCAGAGGTCAAAACATGACAAATGAGTAAGTAGATTCGAAATTGATTCAGAGGTTATGAAAACATGATAAATAACGAATTTGCACTTGATAAATTGATAGAAGATTATGAACGGATGAACCGTTAGGAAATGATGAACAGATAAACTGTCGAGTGAATGTAATAAATGAACGGATGAACCGTCAAGTATTAATGAACATGTGAAACGTCGGATGAATGTGAGAAATGAATGGATGAAATGAATATCGGGAAAGAATACGTCCCTTCGATCCTTGTAACCATATGCCTATAAATAGAGCATATATTTGAGTAGAAGGATCACACATCATCAATGTCTTCTGAAAAGAATACAAAGAAGGCTGAAGTCGTCTCCGAAGTTACTGAAGGTGCTAAAGAACATCTACCTCCGCAGAAGAAGGAAATGGGCGAAAGCTCATCTACTCCCAAGCCGCCAAAAGATATCCTCGACTTCCTGGTCGAACCAGGAGAAACCGAAGAAGAAGAAGCAATGAGGCTGGCTGTCTGTCAGTTCTTGGTGCGGTCAGGAAAAGATGTATTAAATTCTTTTACTGATTATGTATGTGGCCCTCGTCCCAAGTATGAGAGGGATGACAGTGATCTTCCATGATGATGTACTCTTTTTCTTAAAGAATTTGTCAAAATAAACTCTGTTTAAAGAAACTTTGTTTACGATGTATCTTTTCCACTTTACATCAATTTTGCCTTTATTCACTGATCTTTAGACTCAGAAATCAGAAAGACTAAATATTAAAATATGATATTGAGATAGAAAATTCAGGGGTAATATAGACATGATTTTCTATTCAAGATCTTTATTAAAACCCCTAGGGATCTAATAAGATGAAATATCAAATTCTCTGGGAAGATGATACATGGTGGAATATCAATTTCCTCTGGGGATAATGATATCGAAATAACTTTTGTAGAGAAGAATTTTATATTTGCTGGGGAATGATGAAAATATTATACATCATATTTCTTTAAGAATTTGCCATTGATAGGCATCATCATGACTTTTCCATCCATAGAGGCAAGCTGGTATGCTCCGTTAGAGAAGACTTTGTTCACTACGAATGGGCCTTCCCATTTCGCATCAAATTTGCCTTTGCTCATATGTGTCATGGTCATAGGACGTCTGACAGTAAGGACCAGTTCTTCCTTCTGATATGCTCTGACTTTGACTTTCCGGTTAAAAGCTTTGGAGATTCGGGCTTGATACAGCTCGATATTTTGTTGAGCATACAATCGTTTTTCATCTAGAGCTTCCAACTCTTGAAGTCGAAGACGATCATTGTTTTCTGTTGTCAATTCATTGGAGATTGCAATTCTCAGAGAAGGAATCTGGATCTCAAGGGAAAGAATAGCTTCACACCCATATACTAAAGAGAAAGCTGTACATCCAGTCGCATTGCGAACTGTGGTGCGGTAGGCCCATAAACATTCACCAAGCTTCTCGCTCCAGTTGCGTTTGTTGGAAGAAACGAACTTTTTCAAGAGTTTGATGATTGTTTTATTGAAAGCTTCTGCCAATCCATTGTCTGCTGGATTATATGCTGTAGAAGCTAAATTATTAATCCGATGATTGTCGCAGAATCGAATAAATTTCTGACTGACGAACTGCGGTCCGTTATCATGGATAATACGCCGAGGAACACCAAATCGATAGATAACATGATGTTTGACGAAGTTGATAACATTAGAAGTTTTAACTTCAGATAACGGGATTGCTTCAGCCCATTTGGAAAAGTAATCGGTTATTGCTAGAATAAACCGATGTCCTCTTGATGATGGTAGGTTGATGGGACCAATGACGTCCATGCCCCAAGCTTCAAAGGGCCATGATGCCGCTGTTGGGTGTAAAAACTCTGACGGTTGATGAATAAAGTCTGCATAAATTTGACAGGCTTTACATTTCCAAGCATATTGAATAGCGTCAGCCACCATCGTGGGCCAATAATAACCCATACGTCGGATACGATCTTGAAGTTTAGGACCTGGTTGATGAGCTCCGCAAACACCATCATGTGCTTCACGAATTATCTGTTGTGTTTCTTCACCGACAATGCATCGGAGGAGAAGACTGTCGTAAGACCGACGATATAATGTTTTAGTCGTATGATTATAATAGAATCTGAGAGATCGACGTCGAATAGACGCTGCTTCACTCGGGTTATCAGGAAGTATATCATACAAAACAAAGTCTAGAAACGGGCGTCTCCAGTCTTCAATTATGGCTTCTGTTTCATTAGAAAAGACATATTCCATAGTAGAATCGGAAGAAGACGAGGATATTTTGTCAAACTTTAATCCAGCATCAAGGTTGAAAGAATCTTTGTCTGGTTTATATAGAAAAGCCAAAGCCAAATTATTCTCAACACAGAATAGTTCTCGGTTATAAACCACTATCACTTGCTGACGTCTGATTGGTATAGCTAATACAGCAGCAAGATTAACTAAAGCATCAGCTTCTGCATTATAGGCTCGTCGAACATGTTCAATAAAGAAGTCTTCAAAAGATGAGGCTATAGAGAGTGCTGCTCGATGATAAGGTATCAAATCCTGATGACGAACTTCATACGTTCCTCTGATCTGATTGACAATAAGCTTGGAGTCTCCATAAACTTCCAAATATTGAATATCTAGATGTTTAGCAAGTTGAAGACCAATGAGTAATGCATTGTATTCGGCTACATTGTTTGAACATGATTGATCTAGAGAATAGGCCCTCTGAATAGTTAGTCCTTCTGGGGATACAAGAACAATCCCAACTCCAGCGACAATATCGCCGTTAGGACCTATTCTAGATGCTCCATCAAAGAATAAATACCAGGTAGGAACTTCTTCAGAAATCAGATTTGAATCCAAGACTTCATCAGGAATCTCATCATATAATATAGAATCTTCTGGAATTGCATGAGCAGCCAGAAAATCAGCAAGAGCCTGTCCTTTAACTGACTTCTGAGAAATATAATGCATATCGTATTGAGCTAACAAGATTCTCCAATTAGCTAGTCTGGAGTTGAGAACACCAGGTTTCTTCATCATAATCCTGAGAGGATTCACTCTGGAAATGACATGAATCGTTTGACCGATAATATAATGTCGCATTTTCTGAACAACAAACATTAATGCTAAGAATTCTTTCTCGATTGTAGAATAACGCGGTTCAGCACCTGTCATTGTGCGACTGAGATAATAAATAGCCTGTTCATGGCCATCTTTATTTTTCTGGGCAAGTAATGCACCAAGAGAATGATCCATGGCTCGAACATATAGAAGGAATGGTATCCCCGAGACGGGAGGTACCAAAACTGGAGGGTTCATGAGATACTGTTTAATATCGTCAAATGCTTTTTGACATTCTTCGTTCCAGACGAAAGATACACCTTTCTTCAGAAGTTTGTTGAATGGTCTGTAGCGTCCTGATAAGTTGGAAATGAATCTCCTGATATAAGCAATTCTTCCTTGAAATCCTCGTAGCTCTTTTAAGGTGCGTGGAGGACGCATCTCTTGAATGGCTTTGATCTTCTCGGGATCCACGTGTATACCTTTAGCGGTAATGACGAAGCCGAGAAATTTACCACTAGAGACGCCCAGGAAGGACTTAGTAGGGTTCATTTTAAGTTGATGCTGACGCATTAAATCAAAGATAGTCTTCAAATCTTGGATATGATCCTCCTTTCGTCGACTTTTGACTGCAATATCATCAACATAGCATTCGACTATTTTTCGGAGATGTTCGTGAAATATAGTGCTCATTGCTCGCTGATATGTTGCTCCTGCATTCTTGAGACCAAACGGCATCACTGTATAACAGTATGTACCGATCGGCGTTCTGAAGGAAGTGTGTTTTTTATCATCTGGGAACATTTTGATTTGGTTGTATCCCGAATACCCATCCATAAATGACATTCGTTCGAAACCACATGTGTTGTCGATCATGACATCAGTAATTGGAAGAGGAAACTCGTCTTTAGGACAAGCCGCATTGAGATCACGAAAATCTATACAGACTCGAATCTTGTCTGTCTTTTTAAGGACATGAACGATGTTAGCCACCCATTCAGGATGTTGTTCCTCTCGAATAAATCCAGAAGCTACAAGCTTGTTGACTTCAGCTTCAATTGCATCCATGATGTCTGGACGAAATCGTCGCTGTTGTTGTTTGACCGGTTTAGCATTTGGCATGATATTGAGTTTGTGCATTGCAATCTTCGGATCTAGTCCTGGCATATCTTCGTAACTCCAGGCAAAGACATCGATATAATCACGAATAAGCTTGATCATGTCTTGCTTATCTGTTTCTGAAAGACTTTCACTGATGAATATTGGTTTAGGAGAACCTTCTTCACCAACATCAATTTGGATCAGTTTATCTTCGGTAGGAGGTTCTCTCTGCTCGAACCTGAATTCCCATTGATTATCTAATCTTTGAGCCCATTGTTCCGATTCGGGTGATATTTCAAAATCATCCTCATCTTTATCATTTTCCTGCGGGCCATCAACAGAGACCATATTGATGGACAAAATAGAACGATGAAGATCGCCAATACTCGTGTCAGAATTCCAAGAGAGAGAATCAGAAGACTCAGATCGTTCGTCTTCATCGGACTTTGAATCTTCATGGACTATGTTGATAAAGGAAGTAGGAGCAATGTAACCTAAACCACATTTTGTCCTTCCGTATTTTAATGGAGGAATTCGAACAGGCATTCTTCTTCCTTTTCCATTATTGAGACTGGTTCTAAAGTCATAACCCATATTCTTGATGATATTTTTGGATTGTTGACTGTAGCGACGCAGTTGTAACCTTCCAGTATCATCGTTTATGTCATCTTCTTCCAAGTTAGGAGGATTCTGGGGTCCTTTATAAAAGAAGATTGGATTTTCTCCCTTTTTTCTAGCAGGGACCACGAAGTATGATTTTTGTATGGATTCCAATGATACGTCTGGATGAAGAGTTTGAACAACCCCTATAGTTAGTGACTCTAAGTTATCTAGCAATTGTAAATAACTTTGTACATGATTACAGACATCAATATACTGCAAAGGAGATGCTTCATTAATATTAAATACTGTATTTACAACAGAAGGCTGAGCCTTATCAGACATAGTCAAATTAATGACAAAAGGGAGAGAGGAAGAGCGATCAGAAGTTTTGTTTCGATTAAGATCGATAACAAAAGGCTCAGAAGAGGTGAGCTCCCTTGAAGAAGATCGTGGATAAGTAGTACGTCCATTGACTGGAATGACTAGAGTATCTGGTCTAGCCTGAGAAGGTGGAGGGGGAGTAGTACGTCCACTGACAGGAATTATCAGTGAGCCTTGTGGAGCTTGGGAAGACGGTACAGTAGTACGTCCACTGACAGGAATTATCAGTGAATCTTGTGAAGCCTGAGCAGGTGATGAAGTAATACGTCCACTAACAGGAATTATCAGTGAACCTTCTTCAGATGATTTAACAGACTGCGGAGGAGTGATACGCCCTTTTACAGGAATAACAAAAGTGCCAACTTTTGCTATCTCATCATCATTATCTATAGCTTGCAAGACTTTTGAGTATTCATCTTTGTACATGTGAGCGTCATTGAAGTAAGCTTCAACTCCTTTGAATGGATAGAGATCTGCAACCTCCTTTTGAACTTCTCCATTATCATCAACATATTTGAAACACTGATGAAGGGTCGAAGGAACGACATTATGTTCATGCAAGAATGGTCTTCCCAACAGAGCATTGTATGAGCATCTATGATTGTCGATGATGTAAAAAGTAACTTTAGTGCGAAGATCGCCTATTTGAAATTTGAGACAAATCTTGCCCAAAGGCTCACTTTTTCCTTGATTAAATCCCAAGATGGTAGTGATAGTGCTGGAAAGGCTATGTACAGGTATCTTCAGTGCGTCTAGCATAGCTTTTGGCATAATACTGAGAGCAGATCCTGGATCAATCAGGAGACGATCAACCTTCATAGAATCAATATATCCTGTATGATATAAAGGACGGTCATGTCAATTATCCTCTAGCAGCATATCGTCCTGCGTAAAGGTAATGTTTGGAATAAATTCCAATACATTATGGCAATGAGAAACATGTTCTGTTTCCAATTTCTTGAGAAGAGTTAAGCAGGTTTCTGCTTGCAGCAGTGCTTCACTTAAAGTTTCTCGAGTCTCTTTAGAGAGGCGTAAGAGCTCGAAGATTGATAATTTAGCTGGGGTATTGGCTAGTTGAGCCAATATATCAAAATTATAAGGCTTTTCAAGTCCTGTAGGAGATGACTTCTTCAATGGTTTGTCGAAGCGGACTTGTTGTTTGCCTTTGTCAGCTGCTGTTGGTTTAGAAGGAACTGTCTCAACAGGAACATTTAAAGGCTCTTCAGTAGAGACTGGAGTTGAAGCTGTAACCGGAGGGACTTCAGAAGTTTCTTCAGGAACTTCAGCATAATCTTTCAGATATACTTTTCCTGACCGAGTTCCAGCATGAACTTCAACTTCAGATTCTGGTTCAAGGTCTATGGAAACCATGCTGCAATTCTTTATTTTGCTCTTGGTTCTTTTATGTTTGATGAGAGCTTCATTCCAGAAACCAAGGCCAACACGAGATTGACTATGTCTCATTGTGATGGCCAAAGGTGCTCGGAGTCCCTTGCCTGAGTTCAAACCCGGAGCAGTGGCTAGATCATAACCCATCTTCGCCATCAATTCACGAGATTATGAACTGTATAAATAAAAAGCAGGTTTGTACCTATCTTCAAATTGAGGTACAGATTTTATCTCCGTAGGGAGTGAATTTCCTGCTGAGATGAAAGTAGAGGTTAGATAAAAATCGGGTGTGAAACTAGAAGTCACATTGCATGACTTAGTCTTCCCGAGCTTCTTTTTAGATGAGGAAGTCTTCCGAGGAGAAGAGGAAGACGTTTCAAACTCCGTCATTAAATCCGGGTGAATCCACATGATCTCTCCCTTCTTAGTTGTGACAGGAACAAGTCCGTCATTCTGTGCTGGTGGGATGTTTACAACTTCGAGAGTTGCTTTGGGGATAGGAACAATCCCACTTTCCACCATTAAGGGGGGAAAGTCACCGAACTGCATTGAAATTACATTTGCTGTGACTGTTTTGTCTTTGGGTGTTAATGTCACAGCTCCTGATTTAATCATGTCTTGAATCTTCCCTTTTAATACATAGCAAGACCGGATTGTATGACCCAGTATTCTATGATATGGACAGTATTTTGGATGATCTGTCTTATTGGCTTCATCAGGCTTTTTAATTTCTGGCAATTGAATCTTATTACCTTTGAGTAAGCATTCAAAGATACCCTGAACATCATCATCGTCGAAAGAATATTCTTCCTTCGGCCGAGGAGATCTTTGTTGTTGATTTGTTGGAGCTGAAGTAGCTTAGGTAGTCTTTACTTCTTGACTACTGCTTTGGAGATTGACTTCAAGAGCTTCTTTCCCTTTGCGATTGTTGGGTCGAGTACTATTGCTAGCACTCTGATTTGATTCTTTGGGAGCCATTTGTACCCCCAGACCCTTGAAGGTCTCAACACTGACCTCGGCAGCCTTGGCACTGACAATGAAAGAAGGCCAATCTTGGAACTGAGTGGACCCTGTCCACATGCTGATAATTGGTAAAAGATTCGACTTGCAAGTGTCGATGGTAACAGCATCGGGAGTTCCGAGAGGCATTTTGAGGGCTTCTCTTCTGAATCTTTCAATGAAGTCCTCGGTGGTTTCGTTATTTTTCTGTTTAATTCTTATGAGGGCTGACATGGTCATGTCATTGAGCCCTTCATAGAATCGTTCAAGAAACATTTGCTTGAAACTGGCAAATGAGATAATGCACCCATCAGGGAGACTTCTATACCATTCATAAGCCGTTCCTTTGAGACATCCAATGAACACCCGAGTAAGGAGGGCGTCACTTGGTTGCAGTTGATCAGTCATTACTTCAAAATGATTAATGAACTGACTTGGGGAGGTTGTCCCATCATAGAAAGAGATGGTCGGAGGTTTGTATTTTGATGGATACGATACCTGCTTCCATTCTATCGGGTAAGGTTGCTTGATACCTAACCTTTGCAAACCATCCTTTTGTTTGAATGCCTCGAATTGAGTTCGGAGATTCTTTAACTCTTCAGAAACAATTCCAGAAGATTGGGGAGTTGTAACTTGTTGAGTGTAATTAGGAGGAGGGACTGCAACATATGTACCACCCCCAGCTCCAGACTGACTTGGAGTGGGTTGTTCAGGAACATTAGATTGTACCCCTGGAATAGTAGAGGGTTCTGGGTTTGGAACAACAGGAGTATTTAATATAACTGGAGGAGCTGTCTGTTGGACTTGCTGAGTTTGATGCTGAGATTGCATAAGAGTGTGCATAGCATTCAACGTATCTGCCATAGCTCGCAACTGTTGTTCTAAGGAAGAAATCCTTTGTTCGTGAGCTTCGGTGTTAGTTGAGGGTTCATGATCGCCCTCTGCCATGTAAGTGGTAATCATTCGAGGAATAGATGATGAAACAGTCTGTTCTGAATCATCACTGTGTGAATCAGTATCTTTTCCAGGGCTTTTTACAGGAGTCAATACTGGAAAATTGGACTCTCCAAGGAAGTCTTCTGTGATCTCCGGATTACCACTTGGATGAGAAGAAGAAGAGGCTCTGGTCAAGGCTCCGGTCCTGGATCGAGTGCCGAGATAAACACCATCTTCAGAGTCTGATATAGCATCAGACCGTATGCTACCCCCAATATTTCTGGAAGTCATGTTGACAGAAGCATAAAGAGGTTCACCTTCATCCAACATTGGTTCATACTGAATCCGTTCGAAAATAGATTGTCTTTTTGGTGAACAACAACATTGAATTACAACTCGAGGTTGGAAGTTGCAACCATGCTTTTCATGGCAAATATGAGCAATATCATAGCCTGATGGAGTGTCAATTCTCTGTTTATTTTGCAAATATTCCCGGAGATCTGTAGGAACAGATTAGGAAGTATTTGAAGATAGTTTCTGTGTAGAAACTTGTCTTTTGTTCTTCTGTCTTCTTGGTTCCTGAGTGTATAAAGACTGATTAATTTGAGACACATAGTTCTTGGCATATTCTGCATCAGGGTCTAATATATTGTCTCAGTAGAACCGAGCCGATTCTGATTAAGCTTGTTACGAAGATCCGTAGGAGATTTGACTTTGATATCAGTCTTGGATACTTGTAATTTGCCTTTCTCAGACCGAGAAATTTTGAGAGAAGGAAGATGAGTATTATTCCGACTAGGAGTCGGTAATAATCCATCTTTGGAGGAATTAGCCAGAAGGCGTTTTCCTTTGTTTGATCTAGTAAGAGTACTAGTCAAATTAACTCCAGAGGTAAAGACCTTAGGAGTAGAGGAGTTGACTAAAGAGTCTTTCTCCTTGATTGGCACAAGATGTGCAAGTTGAGGGGGAATCATTTGTATGTTCTGTGGAAGAGAACCCCCAATCTGATTTTGAGAAACAGTCAAAGGACTGTATTTGTTAGCATACGCTGACTTCAGTTTGGACTTCTGGTCATACGCTGCCTTTTTATTAGCATATGCTGGCTTTGGCTTAGCGTACGCTGCCTGATGTTGGCTTTTGTACGCTGCCTTTGCCGTACGCTGCCCTTTGAATGCCATACGCTTAGAGTCATCAATGGCTAAAGAGCCGACTGCTGTCGTAAGAGTAGAGGGAGAAGGGACTTTGACATGTCCAAAGATGGTTTTCTTTGTACACGCTGACTTGGTTAAAGAACCAACTTTGTCAGTATGACTAGGAGAAGCCACTGTTGCCGTGTTCCGAGAAGCCGAAGTGTGCTTCATGGAAGTCCGAGACGTGTCTGGGTACAGGACACGTGAGAACGTGTGTTGACTGTAATCCTGGTTATGGTTGCTGTAATACGCTGCCTCGTTGAAGGAGATTTATACGCTGACTTGGATGATGTAGAAACAAAATAAAGCTGATACGCTTACTGGAGAAGAAAGGAGTCGTACGCTCACTTGATGAGGAAGGAGTCGTATAGACTTCATACGCTCACTGAAGAAGGAAGGAGTCGTATAGACTTCATACGCTCACTGAAGAAGGAAGGAGTCGTATAGACTTCATACGCTCAATGAAGAAGGAAGGAGTCGTATAGACTTCATACGCTCATATAACCTGGCGTTAATTTGTTGGCGACAATGACGAATACATGCTATTCATTGATGTACGCTATCCAGCGTAACTTACAAACATTGGAAGACAGCGTAACCTATAGCGTAATCTACAGTTATTCATTGGTGCATGTTAGTTTTCAACACAAAATTATACTAAACAGAGAATTCTTGAATATTCATTTCATTAAAGGCACTGATGGCCTTACAAAACAAAAAAAAAGAGGGAAAGAAAGGGGTGCAACAAAGTCACGCTCTATTTTCCAGAGCGGCTAAGTTTGACGCCTAACTCTTCTACGCTTCGGACCCCCATGTTCGGTCAAACGATTCATGTCATTTCCAGAGTGAATCCTCTCAGGATTATGATGAAGAAACCTGGTGTTCTCAACTCCAGACTAGCTAATTGGGGAATCTTGTTAGCTCAATACGATATGCATTATATTCCTCAGAAGTCAGTTAAATGACAGGCTCTTGCTGATTTTTTGGCTGCTCATGCAATTCCAGAAGATTCTATATTATATGATAAGATTCCTGATGAAGTCTTGGATTCAAATCTGATTTCTGAAGAAGTTCATACCTGGCGTTTATTCTTTGATGGTTTTGTGTTGAAAACTAACATGCACCAATGAATAACTGTAGATTACGCTGTAGGTTACGCGGTCTTCCAATGTTTGTAAGTTACGCTGGATAGCGTACATCAATGAATAGCATGCACCAATAAATAGCTGTAGGTTACGCTATCTTCCAATGTTGTGGAAAGCACTCTTTGAAGATTTCCAAGGCTATGCTGGTTTCCAAAGTACACGTGGCACTCATTGCATATTTTATGAGCGTTATTTGTGGATCCTTTCCAAGAATAGGCTTGCGCTCCATACTTTAAAATAGACAGAAGAGTTTCACAGAACTCATCCCCATCTTCTTTTTCTTCTTCTCTTCTCTATTAAGGACCAGCGTAACCTACAGCGTGGGGATTCGAGCTTCTTTGTTTTCCATAAATAAATTCACTTTATTTATTTTGTATCTGAGAAAATTACAACTGTAGGAATCTAATCTAGAAGACGATTACTTTATCCCTTGGACGATGCGATGAAGAAGACTCAAACTTTGAAGAACTTGGACAGCAACTGGGCAATCTCTCTGTTCTCTCTGAAATTGACTGTAGTCTCTGATGAAGATGAAGAAACTCTTTTTTATAGAGTTCAGGATAACTGTCCTTAAGCATACGCTCAGGTAGTTACTTGACGTGTACATAACTGCAGGGACGCGTGGCTAATTCTGATGGAGACACATTAGCATGCGGTTGAAAGTAGTGGAGCATGTTCAGGAGAGATTGATGGCATGGATGCCACGTTGCATAACTTCTAGAGAAGTGGATAACTGGGTACAGGACACATGAGAACGTGTATTGACTGTAATCCTGGTTATGGTTGCTGTAATACGCTGCCTCGTTGAAGGAGATTTATACGCTGACTTGGATGATGTAGAAACAAAATAAAGCTGATACGCTTACTGGAGAAGAAAGGAGTCGTACGCTCACTTGATGAGGAAGGAGTCGTATAGACTTCATACGCTCACTGAAGAAGGAAGGAGTCGTATAGACTTCATACGCTCAATGAAGAAGAAAGGAGTCGTATAGACTTCATACGCTCACTGAAGAAATGGCCACGTGGCCATCATCAATCTTCTCTGATACGCCATATCTTCTAATAACTGTCAAAAGATTTTTTCGAGCGTCGTGACTGCAGATATGACCGCTGACAGACTGTCAAAACTGACAGTAATGATGGCTTTGTATTAATGATCTGCTGAGCTGTCCTCGTAAAAGACAAAACCGGCTCTTTGAAAACCTATACGACGGCTAGTCTCCATTGGACAGCTGTCCTTGTACGAAAGACGACGTGTCAGATTCATCCTTTATTAAAATATATGCCGTACTGTCATCCCAGAAAATAATAAAATATTCACTGAGCGTATGGCCTGTAGATGAGCGTATGGCCTTGACTGAGCAAATGGCTTGGACTGAGTCTTATGTCAGCGTGTCATAATTTTCACACCCTACATCTGCTGCTGATCAAGATCGCATTCCATCAGATGAACCGGCTCTTAACTTTGAGGATGATGACTGGGATGGTGATTATGACACATATCTTGAAAAAACGCACATATTCCAAGTATTATACAAAACCTATACGGAATTATGTATCAAGGTTTCGCATACTAATAATTTTTTTTGTTCATTTTGCAGATGTCATAATTGCACCAAAGTCTGTAATTCCTCTTCCTCAAGAAGAAGAAATTCATGAAGAAAATGAGGAATCTGAAGGGGAAGCTTCTTCTTCAGGAAACTCAGATGCTGGAGGAGGGGGAGTGCAAAAGCCTGAGATGGAGCCTCTAAAAGAACATCCTCCGTCGCTTGAGGCCCAGCAAGCAAAGTCTGAATTGTCTTCTCTTGTTGAGGATCAGCACCAAGAGGAGACAAGAGTCGACCCTACTGTAGGAGATGATGAAACTACTGGAGGTGATCCAGAATTGAACCAAGAATTAGCTGTAAAAAGTTTCACTACGGCTGAAACATTGGGCAATCCTATGGAGCCATCAACTGAAGGAGATGCTGGAGGCATACTTGAACTTTCAACAGAAGTTGGGGTGATGATAACATCCTCTACTATTGTCACCGATCCAGTACCAATTTCTGATAAGACAACGTCAGAATCTGAACTAGCTCCTGTAGTTGTCATCACACCCATTGATATTACCGCCGCCAGAACTCCAGAAACGGCTGGGGTGACAAATATTGAAGAAGTCGACACTGAGGCCCTTGGGAACCCGACAACAATAGCAACATTATCGGTTCCATCCTCATCTGTTGTTACACCGATTGGAGATATAATCCCTGAAGCTTCCAGGGATCCATTGGCTATAACGGTGGTAGCAGCAACGACTTCGTCTCACCCTGCTGTTGTACCCCCGATGTCTGCTTCTGATCTCCAAGAAAAAGACCTGTTGGATATTGTTGCCAAGCCAAGCTCCAGTACGGAAATGAATCTCCTAGTTGAGATTTATACCGACATATTTTACAAAAGTTTGGCAACCTTGATAAAAATGGTCCTATACGAGGGCCTCAATTATGAGACTTTGAAGACGGCAATGTCTTCGACCATCAATAACGTTGCTCTGTTCAGGGATGCAGAGAGAGCTGCCAAATTGGAGAAAATTGTGGAGGACCTCGAACAACCAATCAGAGAATATCTCAGGCTGTCAAGTAGAACTGTAGAAAGTCTTATTGAGGAGGAATATGAAGCCTTAACAGCCGATTTCCTTGCTCGGGAAGCTACATACAATGAATCTCTTCGTGAACATAGTCTGAAGGTTGCCAAAGAGAAAGCATTCTTGGCTGGGATAAAGCCCTCACTTCATAGTCACAGGGTAGCTTATGATGCTCTGAACATAGATATTCAGAACAAAAATCATGAAATCCACGAGTTCGAGGCAGGGTTGGCTCGCCTTAAGGCTGAAAGAGACAGGATGATCGAAGCTCGAAATCTGCACCTTACCCAGAGCTCGGTTTTAGAAGAGAAAGCTTATGGGGCTGAATCAACTATCAGGACCCTCGATGAAGCTAAAGAGGGTTTAATGATCACCTTCGTTAATCTTTCTTGCATTTGCACACCTGAGGCTCGACGTGCCGAGGCTACAAAGAAAGTTATGAGTTCTTTTGGTAAACGGCTAGAAGAACTACGGCAGTTACTTCTAGATATCTCTACTCCACTTTAAAAGAATTTCTTGTAATCCATTTTGCAATATTTCCAAGATGAATGAAATATATATTTTATGATCCTATTGCTTATTTGAAACAATAGGTATGAGATAGGAGATACTTGTCAGAGGTTATAGGAGTATGAGAAGTCTTTTAAATGCATTATATCTATCCAGAGTTAATATGGACATGATAGATAAGTAAATTTAATATTCGTCCAATGATCATGAGAACATGATGAATTAATAAATTCAATTAATCATCTGATGAGATTGAAGATTAATCTCTTCTCGAGAATATACAACGCCATCAGAGGTAATATGGACGTGATAGTATGTAAGAACTCAAAGAAGAGTAGATTAATATCTATGCAGAGGTCAAATGAACATGATAGATAAAAAAAAGTACTCGTCAGAGGTAATATGAACATGACAGTATATAAGGAGTAGATAAATATCTACACAGAGGTCAAAATGATAGGTAGGAAGATTTGATATTCATTCAGAGGACTTAAGATCATGATAAATAACGAATCCCATTTTACGTGCCAACCGACAAGATATAAGAAAAGAGATGAGTAGTCAGCTTGACCAAACTTTGGTAGCTAAGGGATAATAGGACAGATGTCATTGAATTTCTTCCGAATCAGATGAGCTAGAAGAGAATTCTTCTTGTATATCATCATCAAAAATATGAGACGGATCATATCCCAGCCCATGACGAGTCTTCTGGTAAAACGGATCGCCGCATAATGGTAGTCGTCTACCCTTTCCTTGATTAAGACCTTGCATAGTCTTTAAATCATATCCCATATTTTGGATGATCTTAATAGATTGTTGACTATATTTGTCAATTCGGATTCTTCCTTTATCTTTATCCTTCAGATCATCTGTCCGAGTAACAGGGATATTTCTGGCCAGGCCAAATATAATTTGGCGCTTGTTTTTCTTATCAGATGGGACCACGAAACAGGATTCTTCGTATCATCTGAAAGTCACGCAAGCTTGTGATGAAGCGGCTACAGGAAGCAGATAGGGAGAAGATGTCAAGAACTTTTGAGCATAAGGTCCAACATCAACATGGGGAGGGAAAGAATTCTCTTTATGATCAATGTATAAAATTTCTTCCGGCTCTATGTTGTCTTTGTATTGATGGCTTTGATTATCAGAAGATAAAGTCATTCTCTCAATAAACTTGACAGCCATATACTCGAAAAGGAAATCTTCATTGATATCAAAGAGATGAGCAATATTTACATCATTTGTAGTCTGATTACTATACTTCGGATTAGTCAACGGTGGACCATCATCCGTCTTCTGCTTAGAATTGCCAATATTGACGATCAATGGTGATTCTAGATCATTCGTACCAGACGTACGCCCTTTGACTTTGATCATAAAAGGTTGAACTTGACTCTTAGCGGGAATTCTTATTGATTCCTTCGGTAAAGTTTGAGTTCTTCCTTTAACCTTGATTATCAAAGGTTGATCATTGACAAGTTGAGATTGGATTCGTCCCTTGACCATGATCTTCAAGGGTTGTTTCTCTGGTGGATCTTCATTAATAGACTGATCCTCAGGTGATGATTCTTCAGCTATGTCTGATATCTCTTTCATGTGCTCTTGTTTATAAAGCCTTGAATCAGAGAAGTAGGCTTCGACACCCTTGAAAGGATTAATATCAGCAAATTCAGTTTTCACAACTCCTTGGGAATCCACATACTTGAAGCATTGGTGGAGAGTTGAAGGCACAATATTGTGCTCATGAATCCACGATCTTCCAAGAAGAATATTGTAGGATACATCCGAGTTGATAACATAGAAAGTTACCATGGATCGAAGATCACCAATCTGTATCTGTAATCGAATCTTCCCCAGTGGCTTACTCTTGCCAGAGTTAAACCCAACAATGGTGGTACTAGTGTAAGTCAGTTCACTAGTAGGAATCCTCAGGGGTCTTAGCATACTCTGAAGAATTTTGCTAATTGAGGACCCGGGATCAATGTAAATCCTGTCAATTTTAGTAGATCCGATATATCCAGTGTAGCACAGAGGTCTATCATGCTTGTTGTGTTCCAATAGCATATCTCTTGTGTAAAGATGATGTTGGGAATTGCTTCCATCATGCTATGACATTGTGGACATGACACTGGCATATTATCGGGAGTCTTGAGTTGAGCTAAGCATGAATCTGCTTGAAGTAAAGCTTCACTCAAGGTCTCTCTGCTTTCTCTGGAGAGGCGAAGCAGTTCAAATATAGACAATCTAGCCGGAGTATTGGCTAACTGAGCTAGAATATCGAATTTGTAAGGCTTCATTGTCACCCCCTGACTGGAAGCAGACTTCAATAGGATATCAAAGCGCACTGCTTTCTGTTTTCCTTTTTCAACCACAGACGGTTTAGCAGGAACAGGAGAAAATTGAACCGGTAGTGTTTCCACTACATCTTCTGCTTCTTTGGAGGATCCCTCATAGTCTTTGTGGTACTCTTTTCCAGATCTTGTACCAGCAAAAGTTTCTTCTTCAGACTCAGGAGAAGAAAGTACCATATTGCAGGATTTAGTCTTTCTTCCTTTAGCCTTCTTCTTGTGAGGAATTTCCGAACCCAATCCAGCGGTAGAATTCTGATTTTGAATTTATAAAGGAAGACGGATTCCTTTATCATAGTTCAACCCTTCTGCCTTTTGAAAGTCATAACCCATCTTCTTCATGAGAATGATAGATTGCTGACTATACAAATGGATAGGCAGTGGACTTTGAACAGGAGTTTCAGCACAGGACGAGGAATGAATCTCTGCAACTACTGGAGAATGAAGTACAAATGTCTCTGTAGTTAAGGGAGAAGAAGGATTCGGGAAACGAGGAGAAATCCCTGTTGGAGCCTTTTCATAAGCAGCAAAGACTCGTTGTGCCCGGTATAAAGGAATACTATTCATGGCTAGCCACTGCTGATGAGTAAGCTTGAGCTTGGTAGGAGGAGCTAGACTTGAAGGACAGATGTTTAGTCCTTTCAGTCTATCTTCCAGAGGGAGGCCGTTCCATAGATGATCCAAATCATCAGGATCTGGAATAATATGAGAAATCATGTTGCAAGTTTTGACTTTCTTGTCTTTCTTGGATTCTGAAGTTTTACCTTCATTTTCCAGTTCAGGCACTAAGTCAGGATGTACCCACATGATTTCACCATTCTTCAATGTGAGAGGCAGCAATCCTGTATTTTCTTCTCTGGCAGGCAGGATATTCACAATCTTCATCGTCGCCTTCGGAATCGGTATAATTCCATCTGGGACTTGCTGTGGAGGAAAATCCCCAAACTGAAGAGAAACCATATTGGTTGTCACCGTATGGTCATCATTGGTTAAAGCGATGGCGCCACCATTTATCAGCTCTTGGATCTTCTTTTTCAAGACATAGCAAGCACTGGTAGGATGATTAATGTATCTATGATAGATACAATACTTGGGATTGTCAGTCAAATTCACCTTATTAGGCCTTTTTGGCTCTGGAATCTGAAGTTTACCACTTTTGACCAGACATTGGAATATCCCTGGGATATCACTTTCGTCAAAGGAGTATTCTTCCTTTGGCTTGGAAGATTCTTGATTGCTTGATGTCGTCTTGCTCTTGGAAAGATTGACCATAAGAGTATCTTTTCCTTTCACATTACGATTGCCGGGATTATTGCCAGGATTATTTTTCTTCG
Organism: Iris pallida; assembly: GCA_029216955.1. Lineage (NCBI taxonomy): Eukaryota > Viridiplantae > Streptophyta > Magnoliopsida > Asparagales > Iridaceae > Iris > Iris pallida. The sequence continues at coordinate 30,277,155 of JANAVB010027598.1, forward strand.
CTTTATCTTCTGACGCAAAAATCATCCCATGTTCGCGAGCCAACCTACCATTGGTCTCAGCAGAAACCGCTGCTATAATGAACGAAGCCCAATCTGTGAATTGGGAACCCGTGAAGACAGCGATGGATGGTCGCAGTTTCATCTTGCATGTGTCAATCAACGCTGAATCTGGCATACCAGGAGGCATCTTTAGAGTAGCCTGTCGGAAGCGTTCAATGAATGTCCAAGTATCTTCTTTCTCCTTTTGTTTGATTTCTATCAAGGAGGACATATTCATGTCCATACCTCCTTCATAGAAGCGGGAGAGGAACATTGCTTTGAATTCGTCAAAAGACGAAATAGAGTTATCAGGTAAGCTGCGATACCAGTCGTAAGCTGAACCCGTCAGACATCCGATGAACACTCGGGTGAGAAGAGCATCATTTTTCTGCAAGTGTACAGTCATAATATCAAAGTAATTGATATATTGACTGGGAGATGCTTTTCCATCGAACAAAACCATGGATTGTGGCTTGAACTTCGGTGGAAAGGGTACGTCATTCCAATGAGGAGGATAAGGTTGCTTAATCCCTAGCCTCTGGAGTTGATCTTTGTGCCTCAAAACTTCAAACTGTGCTTTAAGTTCACGCACTGCTTGAATGGCTTCACTGGTTTGAGGAAGCACATTTGACTGAGTAGTCGTTGGATGCACCATGACCCCCACTGGGGGTGGTACATCTTCTGGAAGAATGGGATCCGGAGATGCAGAATTTTGATTAGCAGCGGGCTCTTGAATATTCAAAGGTATTTCAGCCCCTTGACTATCTTGAGTTTGTGCTGCTACTGGTGCCGGTGTTACTGCTGTCGGTTGAGCAGTTTGCTGATTCAAAATTATTTGATGCATGTTTTGCACCATGTTAAGCATATCCTTCAGTGATTGTTCAACAGCAGTGAGACGTTGTTCTGTATTAGCAGATGACGTCTCTGGCTCATCTCCAACAGCGTAGGATTCAACCTCTCTTGAAGATACAGAAGGGTTTGTATAGAAGTACGAATCCACGCTATCGGTATCAGACTCAAAAGATTGAGTACCCCCAGCCTCTGAATCAGAAGTCTGTAATTGTCTTCGTCTTCTTGATCGAGTATTCTGATATACTCTTTCAAAGGAATCAAGAAGCCTGTTGAACTGTTGTTGACTTGGAGTTTGGGACGTGTTCCGTCTTGGACGTCGTCCTCTGTTAGTATGAGATGCCATGTTGACTGACACATATGGCAGTTCATGTTCTTGGTCTTCAGCTTGATGTGGAGGTACATTGAAACTCAATCGATCAAAAACTGATCGTCTTGAAGCCGAACAACAACAGTTGATCACAACCTGGTGGTATTCACAAAGATATTTTTCTTGGGGGAATGTCACCGGAGATTGTCTATTCTTACGCTTTTGCATTAGCAATTCACGTAAGTCAGAAGGAGTGGATGAAGTATTCTTCTTTATTACATTAGGGGTTGAAAAACGTTTAGTCCCTTGTGTATAAAGAAGATTACTGGCTGCATTCGCAGAACCAAATTGTACATTTCTACGCGCTTGGAATTGTGTGCGTAAATCTTGAGATTAGCACGCAGGACTCCATTTTCCTGGCGTGTGATTTGTAAATTTGGTACCTTGCGTAAAGCAGTATAAGAAGGTCGTTGGTGTAGAACGGAAGTTTTACCAACAATATTTTTACGCTGCACAAGTTTAGATGCATTCACATTCGACATGTGAGCATCTTTGTGAATTTCATCTATACTGTCATAGACAGGAGATTAACTTTACGCATGGAACGTAAAATCTTGTTATCTGCCACGTTTCCAACGGGAGATTTTGTTTTACGCGAGGAGCATAATTTATTTGGGCCTACCACGTCACCGACGGGAGACTGATTCTTACACCCAGAAGCACAAGCTTTAGAGTCTGCCCTATTACGAACGGGAGTCTCATTCTTATGAACTGAGCATAAAATTTGGTTCTTACCCACTGAGCGTAAAACTTGATTTTTACGCGGTGGGTGTGAAACCTGGTTATCTTCACTGTTACAAACGGGAGACAAATCGTCACATTTCGAGTGCAACTTTGAAGTAGGGACGGCCTCGTTATGAACGGGAGCCCCTACGACAGGAGTGGAAAGAACCCCCTTGTCAACAGAAGCAGCAGAGAGATCAGAAATCACTTTGGATTTGGGAATCCAAACTTTTCGTGCTTTGCGAGACTTTTGAACATTGGAATGGCGAGAACCACCCCCAGTTCGGAGCATCTCTTCATAGGCAGTCTGGTCGAAGTGTACCACCAGAGTCTTCTTGGTCGAACCGACCGAAACATCATCATATTGAGCAATCGCCTTCTCGTCAGAGGAGAAGGTCGTCCCCAGCAGAGTCGCCATTTTTGTTTCGATTAACAAAATGCCTTAGAGGAATTGGCTTTTGAAAACAAAAATAAGAAGAAAAGTACGAGAAGTACAAATTTGATTCTGGGAAAGTATTGCTATGGAAGTCTGATTCGTAAACGATCACTTTGTTCCTTGGACCATATGATGATGATGAAGATCACTACTTGAAGTAGAACAATTTGGAAGAACTAATGTACCAGAAAGGTATCGACGCACTTGGGCACTGATGGCGAGGCCGAATGCTTTCCTGCTTTGCTTCACTTTGTTCTGGAAGAAAAGTTGAAGAAGGATGCTCTAGAGAATCAAAATCTCGAAGCTCTGATCTCTGTATTCTCTCTTGTCTCTCCCTCTGTGTGTCTTGTATGAGAAAAAATGAGTCTATTTATAGACTGGGGCTTTCGTGCGTAAAAGAGTATCAACATCTGTCTTTACGCTAACAACTGCCCTCCACGATCAGAATCATCCTCTGTATGTGCTGACACGTGTCCCATCATTTCAGTAAGAATAGGATACATGTACACACATTCTTCGAAATAGGTGGCATGAAGACCACGTAGGCACACCACGTTCCAGACTGGCCAGAACGAATCGGGCGTAAAAAGATGAGCGTAAACTAGCTCTGTCATGGGTTTCCAGCGTAAAGCGGTTATCGAATAACCTTGAGCGTAAAATGGCTCAAATAGACTTCACGCACACATTGTTTTTTATGAGCGTAAAGACTCATGTAAAACCCCGTGCGTAAAAGAAACCATTCAGTGAGCGTAAAGTAGCTCGATCTCTATAAACGACAATAATGGTCTTTGTATGAGACAAATTCCATTGAATTATGTGGTAAATGCCATCATTGATATCTTCATGTCAAAGTCAGCTTTAAATGCGAGATTTGATGGCTTTTGTCCAGCGTGAAAGAGGCTGCTTCAGTCCTTGGCGTAAAATCACCGGTGTAGACCCAAGCGTAAAAAGATCAATCTGCTTAGGCGTAATACAATGCCTTGTCTTGGGCGTAAAGAAATTCCCTGCTCTGTTAGGCGTAAAGCGGGCCACTTATGACTGAGATGACTCCCTCATTGAAACACTTTTTACGCTCCTACAGCTTCTAAGAACAAGAATCCTCTCACATAGGCCGATGAACTCAGCACTTCTCTGTACACATAAGGGACATAGCATCTCAAGAACATGAACCATGTTCCTAACATAATCAAAGAATATGTGCCTCCGACTTCTCCTTATCCTGATACTGTAACCGATCTCCGCGATCTCCTTGTATAAAAACGGAAGATTACAGGGCCATCTTATACTCCTGTAGCTTCACATCAGGAGCATCATTGTAATTGGCACCATGAGATAGTAATCAAATGTTGCTGTCAATCTGTAAAATGGTCTGTCTTTGACCGCTTGAATTACGCTCGGACTCCTGAAATGATTATGGTGGATAAAGATGAACTATTGTATGCTTCGGTCAATATGACGTCCCGCGGTACTAGGTGGAAAACATCCAAGACGTAATGCATCCCGCAATACTAGTCAGCAGTACCTTGATCGAATTCGTGACTCCGTTGAAGGAGTCTACCAAAGCACAAGATCAAGAGGCCAAGATCTTCTCGATCAAAGGAATCTTCCCACTTCTGATCTTGGAGACGTCCTCGGTCAAAGGAATCTTCTCACTCCTCATCTTGGAGACGTCTTCAGTTAAAAAAATCTTCCTGATTCCAATCGAGATTTCTTCGGTCAAAGGAATCTTCCCACTCCCCATCTTGGGGGTAGTTACCTACATGACTTTGATCCCGATAGTAAAGACTCTGATCGGACTATCCTATCTATTATTTCATCTTCGGTAGCTAAAGAAGTGACTGCTTACGTCACTAATGAAGAATAAGATTCTTCCAACTTCGCCAGTCAAGAGTAGCGGATCGCTGCTTTAGAGGCCAAATTAAAAACCATGGCTGAAATGGTTACAAGTATGCATGCCGTGATCATAGCACAACGTACTATTCCACCAGTTGTGAATCCAATTCCAACCCAAGAACATATAGCAGCCTCTGCATCTACCAATACTGGCCTACAGGCATTATCCCCTCTCAATGCTACCATATCAGCTCAGGCTACTCTAAGTCAGTCTGGTGCTGGTGGTGGTGCTTATCATGCAGTTCCACCTCATAACACATCGAACCAATCTACGGCTCCTCAAGCATCAGGGGATCCTCTCGAGGCAGTCAAGCTTCTGCGAAATCAGTTCGAAGCTTTTAAAGAGAAGGATGGTCTATAGAAGCTAGGGATCAAACAACACTATCCTGTAGAGTGGAAGGAAGTTACATTTTGACCCAAGTATAAGCCGCCAGCCATAATGCTATTTGATGGTAGTACATCTTCTAGTCAATATCTCAACCATTTCGAGGTGATGACTGACCAGCTCTAACAAAATGATGCTCTACTCAATAGAGTGTTCATTTGGTGCTTGGCAGGGGTAGCCTACGACTAGTATCGTAGCTTGCCAGATGGCTGCATAACATCTTTTGCAGCACTGAAACAAATGTTCCTTGAATGGTTCTAGGAGGGAACAAACAACAAGACCATGCCGGCCCTTATCAAGATCAAACAAAGGCCTAATAAAACTGTTGAACGTTTCATAGGGCGCTTCTGTCGCAAGGCACTCAAGATGCCTCTGGGTACTCCAGACGCATTGACTATAGATACATATAAATCAAACTTGTTACCTACAGTCAGCATGTGGATCGGACCAACACAATTCCAAGATTAGGCTTCCTTCATAGTAAGTGCCACGGCAGCTCAGAACAGTGCTAACAAATTCAAGCAGCTAGGCATCCAGATACCTAATCTCGATAAAGATGAGCATGCTACTACCAACAGTGGTGGTCGTCAGAACAACCGCGAAGGCAAAGAAGCTTTAGCCATCAATGTGGGTCAGTCAACACCTACTACGACGACACCTCCAAAGAGAGCACCACGTCCTAAGGAAGAATATTCCTTCGACGAGGATGACATCTAAGCATATTTGATTGTCTAATCAAAAGCAACAAACTTCAACTGCCCGAAGCTAAACGGTTATATAAAGTTGGTAAAAATGACAATCCCAAATATTATATGTATCACAAGTTCTTGGGGCATCCAACCAGGGCATACTATGTACTCAAAGGGAAGATCCAAGAGCTGATCAATGCCAAGGAAATCACTCTTCAGTAAGATGAGAAGACTGTGACTGCCAATGTCGTCTCTCTGTAATTCGACAAATTTCTTGCTCAACTGGTATAGGATGGAGTCGTCCCTATTCCAAAAGCCAACTTGGAGATCGTCAATCTCCCACCACCACGAAGTGACGGTCTCATACCTCTGTCAACCAATAAAGGGGAGATAATATGGATTCACCCTGATTTGGTCGCTGACTTTGAATCAAAGACATATATTCCTTCTACCGAGACAAAAAAATACATCATTGTGTGGTCATCTTCCACCTTTGGATGCTACAGTCATTCCAGTGGTTGCTTCACCCTCCTCTTCCGAGACGGTGATACCAAAACCAAAAATCAAGTACCAGCCATAATTCTATTTGTACAATCAACAGTCTTGTGAACTGATAATAAAGATGGGATATGATCTACAGAAAGCCCCTGGCTTGAATGACGGAATAGGGTATCCAATACCTCTTTTTCTGCATCTTCAAAACAATCAATCCCGTATTGGCCTGGGATTCTGGACAGATCATTCATCTCTCCAAAAGAAGTCTTCTAAAAACAAGACTCGGATGAAGAACTATAACATCCTTTGCACCTGTCCCGAAAGAAGAAGCCATGACTGGTACCAGATTTGGAAGACTCCATCTCAGAGACTATCTGAAAGGTCAAGATAATGTTGTTACTCTTCATCCAGTCTCCGATGCCCCTTCAACATCTTCTCCTCCTGTCTCCAATGTTCTTTCAGCATCATCGCCCCAAATGGAACCTATTTCTACCAAATCGACGGTAGCTGACAAAGGCAAACAGCCGACTCGCTTTGATAAAAGCTTGAAGAAAACTCACCTTCAAGGACTCAAAAAGACGTATAATTTTGATATATTAGCTCAACTGGCCAATACTCCGACAAAATTATCAATTTTCATACTCCTGCGTCTCTCGAGGGAAACTCAAGAAACTTTAAGTGAAGCTTTGATGCAAGCCGACGCTTGTTTGGCACATCTCAAGAAACTAGACAGAAAACCAGTGGCATGCTCTCACTGTCATAGTGTGATGGAACTAATTCCCAATATCACCTTCACTCAGGATGATATGCTTCTGGAGGACAATCGACATGACCGACCTCCGTATTATACGGGGTATGCCGATACCATGAAGGTCGATCGCATTCTAGTCGAACCAGGATCTGCACTCAGCATTATGCTAAAGACTCTATTGGATGCACTGAAGATCCCAGTTCATAACCTCTCTACAATAATTACTACCATTACGGGGTTCAATTCTGAAAGAAGTGAACATTGGAAAAGATTCGCCTAAAAGTCCAAATTGGAAATCTTCGTACGAAGGTCACCTTCTATGTGATTGACAATCACATCTCCTATAATATATTATTAGAAAGGTCATGGTTGAATGAACATAACATCGTGCCATCCACTCTCCATCAATGCTTCAAATATGTTGATGACAACGGAGAAGTTTGGAAGGAAGTGGCTGACCTTAATCTCTTCGGAGGCATCAAAGCATATTATACAGATCCATAATAAATAAAGAAGAGTTCATAAAAGTCGTGATGACTATGGACACCGAAGAAGATCAGAAATATAGTCCAGAAAATATTCTGGTGATACCAGTGAAGGGACGCACTTCTCGTCTCTCGTCTTCTCAGACGCTGACCATCAATCTCTCTCCTTCTACCAAGCATCCTTCTGCTGAAAAGATGGAGCATAGGGAGCTCACCTCTTCTGAGCCTCTTGTTATCGACCTTCGTCGTAACAAGCCTTCTTCATCTCCTCCTCCTCTTGTTATTAATCATAGCAAGCCATCAGCTAAGGTTAAAAATACTGTTGTAAATAATGATGTAAATATCAATAAAGTAGCATCTCCTTTGCAGTATATTGATGTCAATTATTACACATGATATTATCTAGAAATCTTGGATAACTTCGAACCTCTTATCTTAGGAGCAGTTCAACCTTTCCAAGATAAAATATCACTCGAATCAGTACAAGACTCATTCTTTCTAGTTTCCTCCTGGAAGAAGGATGAAAACGATGATAGTGGGCGACTTCAACTACGTAATTACAGTCAACAATCTAAGAACATCATCCAAAAGATGGACAATAATTTCAAATCCGGCCTCAACGATGGTAAGGGAATACGAACTCCTATTCGTATACCTGTTCCAAAAGGAAAGTCACTACAAAATTATAATAGAATAAAGCATGGGTTAGGCTATACTTCGCCAATCTCAACCCCAAATGTTTCAGAGTCTGATAAAGAATAAAGATCTAACTCTTCTGGCTCTGTATGATGAATTTAGACATCAACATAGGGCAAGTTTATCGAGTGACTCTATCTTCCAATATGGTGATCGATAAGTTCTCAGAGGATGATGACGACTTCACTGATACTCCCGAAACTGAGCCTTGGACACAAATGATGGATACTCAATGGGAACTCCGCTTCGAACAACGTAAACCATCCACTGAGGATCAATTGGTCCAGATCGACATCGGAGACGAAGCCTCTCCAAGGCCAATCTTCATCAACAAAAATCTTCCAGAAGCAGATAAACAAGAACTGGTCCAGCTCATTAGGGAATATATTGACGTATTCGCTTGGAGCTATGAAGATATGCCGGGACTAGATCCTTAGATTACTACTCATAATCTCAACATTCTGCCAAATACTAAGCTAGTCAAACAACAAAAACGTCGATTCCGACTAGATATGATGGATGCCATAGAAGCTGAAGTCAAAAAGTTAATTGCTTGCGGCTTTGTCAGAGAGGAACAACATCCGGACTGGGTGGATAATATTGTCCGAGTTATAAAAAAATAGGGAAGGTCTGAGTCTGCATCGACTTTAGAGATCTTAATGAAGCTTGTCCCAAAGATGAGTTCCCTCTTCCGATCACTGATGTCATGATCGACAATACTTGCGGGTTCGAACGGATGTCTTTCATGGACGGATTCTCCGGATATAATCAGATCAGGATGAATCTCGAAGATAAAAAACATACATCTTTTTGCACTCCTCTAGGAGTCTACTGCTACACAGTCATGCCATTTGGTCTCAAGAATACTGGTGCAACCTATCAGCGGGCCATGAGCACCATCTTCCGTAAATATTTACGAAAGACAGTTGAATGTTATGTTGACGATATTCTTGTTAAAAGTCGTCTAAAAGAATATCACATCCAGGACTTAAGAACTATCTTCGATCTAATGTGCTAGCATCGACTCAAGATAAATCCTGCCAAGTCATTCCTATGAGTCTCTATTAGCAAATTCATCGGATTCGTTATTACCTCCAAGGGGCGTTTGGTACGCGATATTTTTTTTCTAAAAAATTTAGGGTAGGAATCTATTACCATATTTGTTTGGCTATAAAAAATTTATTCTCGGAAATTAGAAATACCCGGGTAAATAGTTTATCCATAAAACATGGGAATCCTATCCCTTAAAATTAGGTGGATATTTTTTATTTTTTGCCCAGGCAAAAAAAATTTGTTTAAACTTTTTTGATGATATTTGAAATTTTTTTCATTATTTGTCATTTTTGTTGTTTTTGTCATTTTTTGTCGCTTTTTGGTCATTTTTGTCTTTTCATCAATTTTTTGTCACTTTTTGCCATTTTTTAGTCTTTTGTCTTTTTTTTATTTTTTTTGTTATTTTTGTCCTTTTCCTCTTTTTTGTCACTTTTTGTTGTTTTTATCATTTTTTGTTGTATTTGTTGCTTTTCAGTAGTTTTTGTCTATTTTTGTTTCTTTTTGTCATTTTTGTCGTTTTTGACTCTTATTTGTCTTTTTTGTCGTTTTTATCATTTTTTTTGGTTTTTGTCGCTTTTTGTCTCTTTTTGTCGCTTTTTTTACTTTTTTGTCGTTTTTAGTAGTTATTGTCGTTTTTTGTCATTTTTGTTGCTTTTTGTCATTTTTTATCCTTTTTTTTTATTTTTTTGTCCTTTTTTGTCTCTTTTTTGCCTTTTTTTTTTTCCTTTTTGTCGTTTTTGTTGATTTTTTGTTTTTTGTTTTTTGTCTCTTTTATCTCTTTTTGTCGTTTTCGTTGTCTTTTGTCATTTTTTATCGTTTTGGTCGTTTTTGTTGGGCAGATTTTTGTTGCTTTTTGTCATTTTTTGCTTTTTTATCGTTTTTGTTTCTTTTTTGTCTCTTATTTATTTATTTTTTGTTGTTTTTTACGTTTTTTTTTGACGTTTTTGTTGTTTTTTGTCATTTTTTGTCATTTTTTCTCGGATTTTTAACAGCAAATAACTTCTTATATAATCTATAAAAAATACTTCTACCAGATGGGTTTTGCTCCCCTATATGTCGTCTATAACTGTTACAAATTAGGTTTCAAATATTTGACATGTTTGCCTCAGGATTTCCTTTCCAAAGTAGGGGTTTGGGTTAACATCCAGTTATGTTTTCGAACAGAATTTGCCAACTTCGTGTCGGTTTCCTGATCAAAACAATGGGGTATAACTGAATCCCTTTAAAGGGATTCAAAGGTGGTCAAACAAGCTTCTAGTAGAAGTTCGTAGATTGCAAATTAATAAAACAGAAAGAAAGTTATAGGGGTCAAAAGTTGCGTACCTTGCTGTCTTCGAAACAGAGAGTTCTTTGTTTTGCGGTCGGATTTGGCTGCCCGACGGTGCTCCGGTGGGCTAGGGCTGGGTGCAGGTGGTGTGTCGGGCACGCGAGGGTGTGAGGGAGGTTCGGGGATCGTCGCTCGAGGTTGGGGTTGAGTTTCGATGGTAAATTTTAATATGAACCCTGTTTTTCGAACGTTTATATATGGGGGTCTAAAGTCCTACTTTGAGTCAAATTTTAATCCAATAGATGCTGGGTTTAATCCAAATTGGGGTTAAATCTCTTGAGGAATCCTACAGGGATTAACCCAAAAATATTTGGGAGGATTTGGTTTAGTGGTTTGAATGATTCGAATTCAAATCTCTCGAAGTTTTGTGGGTTCGGCTGAACGCAGGGGGGTCGGGTTTGTTGGAGAAGAGTGACTCATGAAATTTTGATATCTCATAAGAATTAAAAAAAATTATATCACTATATCCTAGGTATAGATATATATGTATATATTTGCATATGCTTATGTAGGCATATCTATCTACACACTTATATACTCTTAAAATTTTATAAAGATTTCTATCAAAACAACTCAATAATCCTCCCTTAAGTATTTCTAGGAAATAATTGAATTAATTAATATAGAGTATTATTACCGTACAATACTTACTATATATGATCAAGTACTTATGAAATACCAAATATTACTTAATAATATATAATAATTTCCATATAGAAATAGGGATTTTACATCCTACCCAACTTAAAAAAATTTTGTCCTCAAAATTAAAGTTAACGGTAGGGGGGTATGCAATGCAATGCGTGTAGGAACGAATTTGTAAAGCACAATACTCTAAAGAGGAGGTCTATTTGTGGCTTGGCCTTCACTTATGAACTTCACAGTTGCCATGTGATGTGCTATGATCTACGTAACAGTTAAAAAAGACAAAATTATACCTGTAATGTTACCTTGATTTACCTGTATAACCCGCTCTGATACCAATTGTAGGAACGAATTTGTAAAGCACAATACTTTAGAGGGGAGTGAATAGAGTAGGCAGCGGAATATAACTAATTTAAAAAGTTAGCAGTAAGATCACATAAAAATATATATATCACAAATAATGTAAAAGCAGAGATTAGAAAGCAAACGCAGAGACGACGATGTATACTGATTTTCCTCTTGTGAGGACTAGTCTAGTCGGAAGAACTCTAGCTTCCAGTTGAATTAACTATTGGAAAATACTGTAAGTTTTCATACGAAGTCGTTGCAACTTCTACAAACACGAGCTTTGATACGAAGTACTCGACCAACTTTAATTGTGAAGAGTCTTTCTTCAATCAAGCATTTGATTACAATCGCTTTGAAGCTTCTAGACCGTACCGTACTGGCAAATCGACTAGAGGATAGTAACTGGCTTGGGATTTAAAAAATAAAGCTTAAAACTCTTTGGAATAGAACATTAGGCTTTAGAGAGAAGAGATGAAAGTGAGTGAATGAGTGAATTAAAATGATCGAAATCCTTCTCTATTTATAGTTTTTCCAAAGGCAGAACTCTGGCAGAATTCGAGCATAATTTGGACTGAACTCTATGAGAAAATCTCATAAAAATCCTAACTGCAGGAAGACCAAGTTTTCAAAGGTTCAAAACACAACGGCCACTAACCGAACTTTGGCCGAACACTGGTCAAGTTTTGTCAGGGTTTAGTCAGGGTTTTTGCAAATTGATTTTTGGTCTTTTTGAAATTCTTTTAAACAGTTAGGAGCTTTTTGTAAATGCGGGCTTTTTTTTAAAACATGGGATATTGTTGAAAACATTTTTAGGGTATTCTATTTGCTAGTACGACTCGGTGTACAATGTATTCCTAGACTCAATAAAAAATAAAAATTATATTGCATAAAGGAAATACAGACTCGAGTGGCAAACACAGCTTTGGTCTTGAACAGATCGAATAACTATTCTCTGGCAGTATCCAAGAGTCCGAAACTTCTTTAAGTAGCCCTTATATCGAGACAGAGTTCGATCAATTATTAAAATCAGGTTTGACCATGACCAATGGGCCAACAGTCTCCCCCATTTTGATAATTGACAAATCTTGACCGATATAACATCTTTGATCGATAAGATTTGAAAGATGATCAAAATTGCAAATTGTGCTGTATCCTCAAAAAAATATTCCTGTATCCTGTAATAGATATTAGATCCTATTTCTCTCCTGTTGCCACTTAGCAAAATAATTGAAAAGAGAGAAGCTCCCCTATAATATATGCATAAGAAACAATCATTGAAGAAATATAAACATAATAAATCGAAAAACCATAATGACGGTAGTCAGAAAACGCAGTTCACTTAATCAGGGTGCCAGTGCATATGTTGTGCATGATAAAATTGTTAGCCCAATGATTATATCATATTTTTGAATATGGCTAATCAATTAAGTTTACCATAATGACATTACTAATATTCATGTAATCACTATCATGTTGCTACTTAAACTTAGCATTTTCCTAAATATTCTATATCATATTGCTATGCTTGTATCATATTATTCTATTTGTCTAACATGTACTTTCAAACATGCAATAAGCATGATCAAACATGATCAAACCAGGACATATGCAATGGAAAATTATTATTAATGGGCCAAAGACGATGTTATACAAGAAGATTTTTCTGAACCGCCCAATGACCTATCCGGGGCCTCGCATTGGGGGTTTTGCCCAAAGGTATTCATATTTCTAGATCTCTTTATCTTTGGAAGACTGCCGTCAACGAAAAAGGCGTCTTCTGGTCTGCTCAAATTTCAGAAGAAAGGTGCCATCAAAGGGCTATTGGTTTTCCTATTTTATCAATATATTATTCATATTTATTGAGCCTAGGAATACGATGTACACAGCATCGTACTGGCAAATAGTCTACCTAAGAAACGTTTTCAAAATACCCTTTTTATTTTGAAAACAAGCCCACTTACAAAAGCCCAAACTACTTTCTAACTACCTAACTTTTCAAAAATCCCAAACACCAATTTACAAAAACTGTGACAGAACTCCAACAGAATTCGGCCCGAGTTCGGCCTGAGTTCGTCCCAAATTCGGCCAGAGTTCAGTTAGTGGACGTTGAATTTTGAACTTGGTCTCCCTGCAGTTATGGATCTTGCCAAGATTTTCTCAAAGAGTTCTGCCGAAATTCTGCCAGAATTCTGACAGAATTCTGTCTTTAGAAAAGCCATAAATAGACAAATATTTTGATCATTTCAATACATCAATTCACTTACATATCTCTTCTCTATAAGCCTAGTACTTTTTCTAAAGTGTTCTAAAGCTTTCATTTTCAAATCCCAAGCCAGTTACAATCCTCTAGTCGATTTGCCAGCGTGGTACAGTCTAAAAGTTTCAGAGTAATTGCAATCAGAGGCTTGATAGAAGATAGACAATTCAAAATTAAAGTTGGTCGAGTACTTCAGATCAAAGCTCGTGTTGTAGAAGTTGTAAGAACTTCAGATAAAAATTTATGGTATTTTCCAATAGTAGATTCAACTGAAAGATAGAGTTCTTCCGACTGGACTAGTCCTCACAAGAGGGAAACCAGTATACATACTTGTGCTTGCGTTTGCTTTCTCCTCTTTACTTTTTATTTACTTATCTGTGATATATATTCTGTGATCTTGTTGCTAACATTTTTAATTAGCTAAATTCTGCTGCCTACTCTATTTACCCCCTCTAGATATTGTGCTTTACAATTCGTTCCTACAAAAATCACCATACCATAGAAATGATTGGTCATGCGTTACAACGTAGAACTCATTGTATGCAACGTTGGCCGATTGTACCGAAAAAAGAGTAAATCCGTTGGTAGATTCGAAGACGATGCCTCTTCACTGGCATTGGTCTTCTTCTCCTTGGAAGGAGTGAATCCCTTAGGCATTTCTCCCAAATTGAATAAAAATTAATAAAATTGAAGGAGATGGAAGAAGAGAGTTATACCTTCCTGAAATTGAGTATGTTGTAGAGAAAGGAATTCTACGCACGAATCTAAAATTTGGATGGAAATCTCTAAACGGATTGGAAGCAATGGGTTGGAGAAATTTTAGGGTTTAGAGGAGCTCTCTGGCGACAGCAGTAGTATGGAGAGGATTTTGGAAGAGATGAAGATGAGGGGGCCTCGGGTTCTGACTTAAAAATATATGCCACCAACAGAACTCTGGCCGAATTCGGACCGAACATGGACCGAATTCGCTTAGGGTTCTTTTGATGAATTTTTGAAAAAGAAAAAATATTCTTGTGGGCCACATCCTTTTCATCATCTCCTTTCAATTATTTAATTCTAAGTTTAGTACTTTTAAATTTCAATTAATATAATTAATATTATTTTATAAATTAAATTTTGTTACATAGCGATTGTTTTAGATTAGCTGTAGGGGTACTGTCCCAGCTAACGGGAGTTCACCGGGAAACAATTAAATTCTGCTTCGCTTCGACCGTAGTCGTGGTGACAGACAGACCCTTTGTAGACTTGTCTCAAAAACAGTTTTTGAGTATTGAAAAATAATTGTATAAAATAAAATTAATTAATATTATTGACATCTAAAATTCCTAATTCTCGACGTAAATAATTGAAATGATCTTCCGCTAGAGGTTTTGTGAAGATGTCAGCTAATTGATTCTCTTTATCTAGGTATACAATGTTTATATCTCCATTTTGTTGATTATCTCTAAGAAAATGATGTCGATTCTCGATATGTTTAGTACGAGAGTGACATACTGGATTCTTAGTCAAATTGATAGTGCTAGTGTTGTCACAGAAAATGGCTATGTATATGTATAGTAGGCCAAAGTCTTCTAAGGTTTGCTTTATCCATAAAATTTGTGCACAACAACGTCCTACGACGATATACTCAGCCTCAGTTGTTGATAATGCGATAAAATTTTGTTTCTTGCTAAACCAAGATACTAAAGCTTTGCCTAAAAAATGACATATACCGTTGGTACATTCTATCTACTTTGCATCCAGCAAAATCAGCATCCGAATAACCAGTTAGGTCAAACGACGTGGTTTTGGGATACCATAAGCCGACATAAGAAGTGCCTTTAAGGTATCGAAAGATACGCTTAACCGTGCACATATATGAGTCCTTAGGATTGGCGTAAAAATGTGCAAACAAGCAAACATTAAACATTATATCAGGTCAACTAGCAGTTAAGTAAAATAAACTACCAATCATACCTTGATACTTACGTATGTTGATAGGTTTGCCTTGTTCATCAATAACAAGCTTGGTTGAAGTTGCTATCGAAGTGCCAAGGGGTTTGACTGCCTCCAGATCAAACTTATTTAATAAATCTTTTGTGTACTTGGCTTGATTTATGAACGTCCCATTGTTGGTTTGCTTGATTTGCAGTCCAAGAAAGAATTTTAGCACTCCCATCATGCTCATCTCAAATTCATTCTGCATACACTTTGAAAATTCCTGACAAAGAAATTTATCAGTAGATCAAAAAATGATATCATCTACATAAATTTGAATCAAAAGAAGATTGCTATTAAAAGACTTTATAAATAATGTAGTATCAACCTTCCCTTTTGAAAAGCCATTATCAAGTAGAAAAGAGCTTAGACGATCGTACCAAGCACGATGGGCTTATTTCAAACCGTATAATGCCTTCTTCAACTTGAAAACATAATCAGAATTTTTGAAATCCATAAAACCTGGAGGTTGAGCTACATAAACTTCTTCTTTAAAAAAAAAATTCAAAAATGTACTTTTAACATCTATTTGAAATAACTTAAAATTATGAAAACATGCAAATGTACATAACATGCGAATGGATTTTAATCTCGCAACTGGGACATAAGTTTCATCATAGTCGATACCTTCTTCCTGATTGTATCCTCGAGCTACGAGTCGATCCTTGTTACGAGTCACTAAGCTATTCTCATTCAGTTTATTTCAGAATATCCAGCGGGTGCCAATGACCAGATGATTATTGGGCTTGGAAATAAGTTCCCAAACTTGATTCTGTTCAAATTGGTTCAATTTCTCTTGTATAACATCTAACCAAAAATTATTACTACATGCTTCTTCAATATTTTTGGGTTCAAGCTGTAAAAAAACAACACATGAAGCTATATTTTTACTAGAGGAACGAGTACTTACACCCCTGGTAATCTCACCAATTACCAAGTCCTTTGGATGGTCTGCCAAAAATTTTATTTCTTCTGGCATATCCTCTGGATTGCTGGTTCTGTAACGCCCAGTCCCAAAATACTTGAGACTAAGTACGTGAAAATGCCAGCTGCATATATACGAAGTGTACTCCAATATATCAAAACCTCGTATGTATACATAAGCTGTAAAATGCAGTAAACCAAGACAACTAAATCTCATCAACCAAATAAGGGAATAATAATATAAATCAACTATAAAATTTGTTATTTATATATGTAGTTGGGTTCTGTACGTGATTTATGATTTCTGGTTCTGTACGTGATTTGCTTGGAGACTCAGTTGGTGCTTTGTGTAAGGGTTCTGCAGGAGAAGTACTAGGTGTACTTATTTTTTCATTATCATCATCGACAGAATGTTGATTGAGTTCGTCAAATTTAACATTTATTGATTCTTCGATGATCATGGTTCTCTTGTTGAAGACTCTGTACCCTTTGCTTTTCGCCGCATAACCTAAAAATATACCTTTATCGACCTTTTCTTTAAAATTTCTCAAATTATATTTAGTATTAAGAATAAAGTATTTACAACCAAATACTTTGAAATAAGAAATAGAAGGAGTTCTATCAAACCATAATTCATAGGGAGTCTTCTTCGATATAGGTCGAATTAGAACCCTATTGAGAACATAGCATGCCGTGTTTACAGCTTTAGCCCATAGGTATTTAGGTAGACTAAACTGATTTAACATTACTTTAGCCATTTCGGATAGAGTCCTGTACTTACGTTCCATAACTCCATTTTGTTATGGAGTCCTAGGACAAGAGAACTCATGCGAATAACCGTATGTGTCACAAAATTGCTTGAACTCTAAATTCTCAAATTCGTCGCCATGATCGCTTCGAATACGAGTGATCATGAAACTCTTTTCATTTTGATCCTTCTTGCAAAAGGTGACGAATTCTGATAATGCATCATTCTTACGTACAAGAAAATATACCCACGTTTATCTAGAGAAATTATCTACTATTACAAATGCATATAACTTACCAACTAGGCTAACAATTCTACTAGGTCCAAATAAAATCAT
Source organism: Iris pallida (assembly GCA_029216955.1). Lineage (NCBI taxonomy): Eukaryota > Viridiplantae > Streptophyta > Magnoliopsida > Asparagales > Iridaceae > Iris > Iris pallida. The sequence goes on from JANAVB010027598.1 coordinate 30,294,582, forward strand.
GTGCAACAATTATAGAGGTCTAGTGGTACTTACAGCGTTCTTGGACTTAAAAGCAGATTGGATAGCTTTATTCTTTTCACATTCGCTACATACCATATCCTTCTTGAAAGAAATGTTCGGTAAGCCTCGTACCAGCTTCCTTGTGGATAGTTTTGAAATTATGTCCATGTTTGCATGACCGAGTCGCATGTGCCATAGTTGAATCTTATCATTTTTGACCATCAAGCATCTACCTACTTTGTTAGCATCTTCTAAGAGATAGAAAACATATATATTATCTTCCTTGATACCTTCAAAGATAGTACTACCAGTTGAGGTATCAACTATAGTACATTTATCTTTGACAAAGTTAATGCCATAACCGTGATCAGCTAAATAGCTTATGCTTTGAAGATAATGTTTTAACTCGGTAATTAGACAGACATCTTTAATCACAGGGTAGGGGGCCTTACCAATATTATCAATACCAATTATGTACCCTTTCAAATTATTACTGAAGGAGACATATCCTTCTTTCTTCTTTGACAGTGCTACGAATAATGAAGCATCACCGGTCATATGCCGTGAGCAACCGCTGTCGAGGATCCATTTGCTTCTAGCATGTGAAGGGCGTTTCACCTACAAAAGAATTTACAGATGAAAACTTTGGTACCCATTTCTTGTAGGATCCTGAAATATTATTTTTTGGTATCCATGCACATATTTTCAAATCAACAAGCTTTCTAACTCTACATGAAGAAGAAATATAACCAATGGTACCACAATAGTGACATCTAGCATGCTGAGTGTTGAAAGCAAAGTGTTGTGCATTATTGGTAGGTCTAGGTTTTCTAGTGTAAAAGAATGTATGCCTATTTGTCTTCTTGGGCGATGGTTTGGTTTGGTCTGACAGTGTTGGGTTTGACCATGTTTCGATGATTCGGTAAGTGACACGTGTTAGGGTAGGAAGCAGCAACTTCAGGCTATTTTCCTATCATAATTTCCAACTTTTTGGAGGTGTCATATAACAACGTATATTTAGCAGTGAGTGCATCATTTCTAACAGTAGGTTGCTGGAGACTTTTCTTCTCTTTGAGTAAGTCTTCTTCTAATTGGGTAATGGTCTTGTCCTTCTCTTCAGATAGTCTTTAGGTCTCGTATAATAACAGCTTAACAGAAGAAAGCTCACATTCCTCACTAGAACAATAACTACTTCTAACCTTAGCTAGTAGGTCGGTAAGTCTTCCTATTTTACCTTTGTACTCTTTGAGTACCTTCTTAGAGGTCCGATATTTACTACGCAGTCTTCTATAATTCCCTAAGAGGCCAGTAAAGGCTTTTCCTAGTTACTCAAAGGTAAAATCATTATAAGTATCAAATAGGGGGTAGTGGTTTCCTGATCGTACGCCATTAAGCATACATTTGCAACGTCATTTGATTGCTCGTCTTCTGAGTCGCTAGCTTCACTTTTATGCCATATGCTTGTATTGGCAAATCTTCGGGACATAGACTTCTTCAGGTAGCCCTTGTCATATTCGTTGTTCTTCCTAGTTGATGATGACGCTATTGGACAGTCCTTCTTCATATGTCATTTCTTCTTACAGCCATAGCAAATAAGATCTTCATCATTGTTGCTGTTGCTGTTGTTGTCCTTTGTTCTTCTGTTGAATCTCATAAACTTCTTAAATTTTCTTACCATAAGAGCTTGATCCTCAGTGTCAGAGTCACTGTCGTCGAAATCATCTTCTACAGTTCTTCTATGTTGAGCCTTGAAAGCGATCGACTTCTCTAACTTATTCTTTGGTTAGCATCTTCAAAGTCTTGAAATTCCAGCTCGTGAGTGAGTAGCTTACCCATGAGTGTTTCAAGAGACATTATTGAGAGGTTATTTCCTTCAATAATTATTGTAGCCTTTGAATCCAATTCTTCGTGAGAGCTCGTAGAAGTTTGTGAATCTTCTCATGGTTACTGTAATCCTTGCCTAATGATGACACAGGATTTACAATATCCAGGAATCTCGTAAACATCTGGATGACAGATTTATTTGGCTTTATCTTGAATACCTCATACTCTTGAGTAAGTCTGCTAATCTTTGACTCCTTAACTTGCATCGTACCTTCATTGGTTACTTCAAGAAGTTTCCACACTTCATTTGATGTTGTGCAAGTAGACACCCTGTTAAATTTAGTCCTGTCTAAGGCACAAAATAAAGCATTAATAGCACGTGCGTCAGTACTAGCCTTTTTCTTTTCCTCATCAGTATACTTATTATGCTGTTTTTCAACCAAAACATCTTCAATAAGAATACGAGAAGGCTTTTTATAGACATCAACAACTATAAACCATAAGTCAAAGTCTAGAGATTTTAAGAAGAAACTCATCCGTGTTTTCCAATAGGTATAATTTGTACCGTCAAACATAGGAGGTCTGTTTGTGGCTTGGCCTTCACTTGTGAACTTCACAGTTGCCATATAATGTGCTGTAATCTATGTAACAGTTAAGAAAGACAAAATTATACCTATAATGTTACATTGCTTTACCTATATAACTCGATCTGATACCAATTGTAGGAATGAACTTGTAAAGCACAATACTCTAGAGGGAGGTGAATAGAGTAGGCAGTAGAATATAGCTAATTTAAAAAGTTAGCAGCAAGATCACAGAGAAATATATAAATCACAAATAATGTAAAATCAGAGATTAGAAACCAAACGCAAAGACGACAATGTATACTGGTTTTCCTCTTGTGAGGACTAGTCCAGTCGGAAGAACTGTAGCTTCCAGTTGAATCCACTATTGGAAAATACGACAAGTTTTTATGCGAAGTCCTTTCAACTTCTACAAATGCGAGCTTTGATACGAAGTACTCGACCAAGTTCAATTGTGAAGAGTCTTTCTTCAATCAAGCCTCTGATTACAATCGCTCTGAAGCTTCTAGACCGTACCGCACTGGCAAATCGACTAAAGGATTGTAACTGGCTTGGGATTTTAAAATAAAGCATAGAACTCTTTGGAATAGAATAGTAGAATTTAGAGAGAAGAGATAAAAGTGAGTGAATTAAAATGATCAAAATTTTTCTCTATTTATAGTTTTTCCAAAGGCAGAACTCTGGCAGAATTCAGGCAGAATTCGGACAGAACTCTATGAGAAAATCTCGTAAGAATCCGTAACTGCAGGGAGACCAATTTTTCAAATGGTCAAAACACAATGACCACTTACCGAACTTTGGCCGAACTCGGGCCAAACTTTGGCCGAGTTCTGTCAGGGTTTAGTCAGGGTTTTTGCAAATTAATTTTTGGTCTTTTTGAAATTCTTTTAAGCAGTTTGGAGCTTTTTGTAAGTAGGGACTGTTTTTCAAAGAATGGGATATTTTTGAAAATATTTTTGGGTAGCCCATTTGTCAGTACGACTCAATGTACAATGTATTCCTAGACCTAATAAAAAGTAAAAATTATAGTACATAAAAGAAATACAGACTCGAGTGGCAAACACAACTTTAGTCTTGAACAGATCGGATAGCTATTCTCTGGCAGTGTCCAAGAGTCCAAAACTTTTTTAAGTAGCCCTTATACCGAGACAGAGTTTGATCAATTATTAAAATCAGGTTTGACCATGACCAATGGGCCAACAATGCAAATGAAAGGAAACTAACGTTTGAAGATCGTACATTAGTTTTTGAACAAATGGGGGTAGCAATTTTGAATGTCGTTCTCGTTCTCCCAAGTAGACTCTCCTAGCGAGTGATGCTTCCATGCCACACGAAACAACGGTATAGATTAATTCTGCAACACCTTCACTCGATGATCAAGGATACCTAATGGTTGCTTTTGGTACGACAAGCTCGGACCAACGGTGATTTCGGAGTAATCAAGCACATGACTGTTGTCTGCCACGTATCTCCTCAACTGTAACACATGAAATACGTCATGTACTCCCTCTAGGGACGGTGGCAATGCCAATCTATAGGCAACTTCTCTAACTCATTCCAAGACATAGAAAGGACCGATGTATCTTGGACTCAAGTTGACACGTCCTTCGAATCGAATCGTGCCTCTTGTGGGAGATATCTTCAAGAAAACATGGTCACCTTTCTTGAACTCTAATGGTCGGCGATGGTTATCTGTCCACTGCTTCTGTCGATTCTTGTTTGCCATTAAATATCAAGAACAAAAAATTATAGAGCAATTTAACTTGATTGCAAACTCGTTTGTACAAAAGAAAGCCTAGAAAGAAATCCTAGGAAATGATCTAAGTACAATTATTCTAGGGGTGACGATAGAGGCTCGGGAAAGTGTAGCAACTCTGCCTTACTCCTTGGACGATCGGACATAGTGTTTGCTTTCGAAGAAATTAGCCAGCCTAGGATTGCCAGCTTTTTTGCATGGGTGCTGCACCCTGCTATTTATAGTGATCCCTGTAATAGCAGATTTTGGGCCACATAAAGGGCCATGTGTCCACATGTCTGTAACAGAATACAAAGACTCGATCTTGGGCTGCCAGCTGGTGGAGGTTGCTGAGATTTTGTTGTAGCGAATCTGGGTAGTTAAGACTTGGTCAAATTGTCACATGTCTCCTCCACAAAGTAGTCTAACTCATTTTGGCTATATAGTAGCTTTAGGGGCGTTGCATCTGTGACTCGGCTCCGCTTGGCCGCATAGGATTTTTGAGAACCTCACGCCTGCAGCTTGGTTCTACTTTGCTGTATGGGATCTATGAGAACCTTCCTTCTGCGGCTCGAGTCCCCTTAGTTGCATGCGGCCTTTGAGAGCCTCGCTTCTGCGGATCGAGTTATTTTAGACGCATGGGGTCTCCAGGGGCACTGTTTCTGTGGCTTAGTTTTGTTTGGCCGCAAGGGGTCTCCAGATGTACTGGTTCTGTGGCTTAATTTTGCTTGGCCGTATGGAGTGATGATCTGTATAAACTCTATCTTTTTCATGCTTCTACAAGACCCACTTCAAAGTTTTCAAATTGCAAATTTGGAATACTTTGAATAAGAAGCATGGAGAAGAAATATCGAGCCTCATGGAAGCTTCAAGCCGCAGGGAAACTTCAAGCCGAAGGAAAGCTTTCAGTCGTGGGGTGATCTCGGTCCGCAGGGAAATTTTGGGCCGTAGGTAGACTCTGTCCAGCTGTCCAACTGTTATAACTTCATTTAATGCTCGGATTTACTTTTTAGATTTGGGGGCTGCCTTTTCGGTTACTGTGACGGTCATAAAGGATAGAATCCTAAGAGCCATCATTATCTTTTAATGGCACGATAACCGAAGCGGTGCCTATCCGTTTCTACTTCTTGGTAGCCAACAAAAATATGGGCCGTACAGCAGCAGCGAGAGGACTCCTATTGTTTTCTTTCGTCCTCTTCTCTTTTCGGCCTCTTCTCTTCTATCATTCTTTCTGCTCCCGATCAGCCATGGCCCCCAAACCTTCTAAAGCCACTAGCACCGCCGACAAAGGGAAAGGGGCCACTTCTGAAAAGTCACCTTCCTTCCACCCAGACGTCCACCCTCCGATCGAGGGTAAGGCGGGAGAATGATCACTCGAATTTAAACAGCCATGTCGCATGTCTTATGCACGGGTCTGGCCATCTTTCGCCACTGTGTTATGGGTTAACGCCTTTAGTGCACAGTTGGCCTTCATGGGGCATGTGTCGCATGTGCTATGCATGATTGGGCCGCATGGACCGAGCCGTATGAGTATCAGAGTATGTGCGGCTTGTACCATGTCTATATCTGAGCCGTATACGACTGAGCCGCATGAACCACATCTGGGCCGCATATGTTCTGCTTGCCTAGGTCGCATGTGTTACTTAATTTGAGCCGCAGATGTTCCCTTCGTAACTAAGTCGCATAGACTTCTGTGTATTGTTTAAAAGCCCATTTACTTCTATTTTCTTCTAAATGACTTTTTTCTTTGATCTTTGCAGTGACCTTGCCTACGGCTCCTTCGGGGGAGGTTCTGGTAGAATATGCTCAGTCTGCCTTAGGTGCTAGATTTGACAACATAGTCCAAGATGTGTCGACTCATATCACCCGAAGTTAACCTGAAGACAGACTGAGGGAGATCAAAAGCCAATCTTTTTTCTTCTTACTTAACATGATGAACTCTGGACAACTGAATGGCATTCATCTGAAGCCTATATTTCTATTCGGGGATATGCCCTGATTATTTTAGACCCGAGCATCGTAGAGTCATCAGAGAGCTAGGACTTCTGTTTTCAGGGGGAAGCAATTCACATACCCTTGATGGAGCGCTACTTCCCCTTATCATGTTTCAATATGGTGCCTCGTGAGAGGAAAATGTCGGGTTCTCTAACTTTGGATCAACAGGGAGTCTTCGTGGGCCATATCTATTTTAATAATGCCACGTGGTCAGTGGTTGCAGTAAGTAAAACAAAGAGCTACTTCGTCCTTGGGCTAGCTCCTGGCAGTCTCATCAACGAACTGAAGCCTAACATGCGATTCTCCGAGGCTGATACTTTTTTGAATCGGATTGCTCACGAAGGGTTATACCCTGCAGGGATGTAAAACCCCTAATTTTTCTACCATATTTTTTAATATAAATTTGGTTTTTATATTAATTGCGTATTATACGTCGCGCGCCAATTTACGTTTTCTGTATTTTGCTCGTCGAGTGCGAATATCTGCGAGCGTAGATATTTTAGAAAAATATTTTTCTAATTTTGTAGCTTCAAAATAATATATATAATAATTATTTTAGCTATCGTACTAACATTCCAAGCTCATTAATTTATTTATTTTATTTATACAAAGCCTTTTGTTTATAACAATTATTGATAATACTTGTCGTGCGTACATATATATTTCATAAATGTTTTATTAGATTATTTTTCAATAATAATGTAATTTTCAAAATTAATTATTATTATAATTTTAGTGTTCATAAAAATATATTTTAAAACGGTTGATATTTTTTTAAATTAATTATGATGATTTACAAATTTGAATTAATGGATTTAGATTTATATATATTTAATTTGGATTGAATTTAGAATTTACTTGAATTGTTTTAAAAAATAATTTAAATTAAGTAGAGAATTATCTATTTTTGGGTTTAAATCGGATCACGGGCCCGCCAAAAAGGCGTTCCGGTCGACCTTCTCAGAATAGGACAAAACTTGACGTACAAGACCAGAAAAATGATACGGTCCTGTAGGTGCAAGTTTTGTTTCGAACCGATGACTATGCACAAAGTTATGGTCTAGTTTGTAAAGTGGCCGATATGGGGCATCTTGACGGATACGCTTCGATTTCGACGGACACGCACAACGAAATCGAGTCCTGTCAGTTCCCACACATCGACAACATCCATACACGTCTTTCAATGTTCTGGGGTTGTGACTATGTCGTTCGGTTTATCGAGGCGTATGCCATTTCAGAAAGTTTTTTAAAGTTTTTACAGTTCTAAAAGCAGTTTTTCTCGAATTTTTAACAACAAATAACTTTATGTATATTCTACGAAAAATACTTCTACCAGATGGGTTTTGATCACTTATATGTCGTCTATGACTTTTATTAATTAGGTTTCAAATATTTGACATGTTTGGCTCGGGATTTCCCTTCCAAAATAGGGGTTTGGGTTAACTTCCAGTTCTTGTTCGAACAGAATTTGCCCAACTTTGTGTCAGTTTCCTGATCGAAAAAATGGGGTATAACTGAATCCCTTTAAATGGGTTCGAAGGTCGTCATGTAGGCTTCTAGTAGAAGTTCGTAGATTACGAATTAATAAAACAGAACGAAAGAGATGGGGGTCGAAAGTTGCGTACCTTGCTGCCTTCGAAACAGAGAGTTCTCAGTTTTAAGGTCAAATTTGGCTGCCCCGGCGGTGCTCCGGTGGGCTGGAGATAGGTGCAGGCGGTGAGTCGGGCGCATGAGGGTGTGAGGGAGGCTCGGGGATCGTCGCTCGAGGTTGGGGTTTAGTTTCGATGGTAAATTTTGAGATGAACCCTATTTTCCAAACGTTTATATATAGAGGTTTAAAGTCCTACTTCGAGTCGGATTTTAATCCAATAGAGGCTAGGTTTAATCCAAATTGGGGTTAAATCTCGTAGAGAATCCAACAGGGATTAACCCAAAAATATTTGGGAGGATTTGGTTTAGTGGTTTAAAAGATTCGAATTCAAATCTCTCGAAGTTTTGTGGGTTCGGCTTAACACAGGGGGGTCGAGTTTGCAGAAGAAGAGTGACTCATGAGATTTTGATATCTCATAAGAATAAAAAAATATTTCACTATGTCCTCGGTATAGATATATATGTATATATTTGTATATGCTTATGTAGGCATATCTATCGACACACTTATATACTCTTAAATTTTTTTAAGGATTCCTATTAACACAACTCAATAATACTCTCTTAATTATTTTCAGAAAATAATTGAATTAATTAATATAGATTATTATTACCGTGCAATACTTACTATATATGATCAAGTACGTATGAAATACTAAAAATTACTAAATAATTTATAACAATTTCCATATAGAAATAGGGGGTTTTACACATCGGTCTCCAATTAGCTAAACAATTGGATATTGAATATCTAGAAGTATACAGAGACTCTAAATTGATTGTCAACCAGGTTAGAGGCATGTATGAAGTTTAGCATCAGGATCTTATTCCATACTAAGACGCAGCAGTCAAACTGGCCGTATCATTTAAAGGTCTCTTCATTGAACATATACGCCGAGCCTGTAATATAGAAGCGGATGCACTCGTTAATCTAGCAGCAGTATTAGTGATTCCTGTGAAAAGACAACAGTTGATCGTCATCACTAAGAGGGAATTATTCTGCATCGAGAATAATCAGCATCTTGAATCCAATAATTCAGTCGAGATTTGCACTATTAGTGAAGACTGGAGGGCTCCTTTCATCGACTTTGCGGTACATGACATCTTACCCAAAGATCCCAAAGAAGCAATGACAATACGTCGGTGGTCGCTTTGATTCTATTACAATCACTCTTCCAAAGCACTATAAAGACGATCATTTGACGGTATACACCTACAGTGTCTTACGAAAGATGAAGCAAAGTAGATACTACGTGAAGCTCACGATGGTGTCTGTGGTGAACATCAACCTGGTCCTAAGCTACAGGATCGAATTTGACACATGAGATACTATTGGCCCGTTATGGGGTTTGACGCTATTGAGTATGCGAGGAAATACTGAGCATGTCAAATCTATGCATATTTTATTCATCAGCCATCAGAATTTCTATATCCGACCACATCATCCTGGCCTTTTGAAGCATGGGACATGGATGTCATTGGTCCTATCAATTCGCCATCATCTCGAGGACATCGGTTTATCCTAGCTAGCTATAACTGATTACTTCTTAAACTGGCCAGAAGCTATACCCTTAGCAGAAGTCTAGACAAGCAGTGTCATCAACTAAATTAAATATCATGTAATCTATCGATTCGGTATTCCTCGATGAATCATCCATGACAACGGACCTAAATTCGTTAGTCAGAAGTTCACTCGATTATGTCATAGCAATCGAATCAATAATGTTGCTTCTACAGCGTATAATCTTGCAGCTAACGGTTTGGCTGAAGCATTCAACAAAACAATCATCAAGCTTCTCAAGAAGTTCGTTTCTACCAATAAACGAAACTAGAGCAAAAAACTTGGAAAATATTTATGGGCCTACCATACTACCGTATATACTTCGACTGGCTGTACACATTTCTTTTTTTGTATGGATGCGAGGCCGTCTTACCACTAGAGATTCAAATTTCGTCACTGAGAATATCTATTGCCAATGAACTCACAATAGAAAAAAATGACCGTCTTTGACTTTAGGAGCTTGAAGCACTTGATGAGAAACGACTACTAGCTAAATAACACAGCGGGCTATATCAAGCCCGTATCTCAAAAGCCTTCAACCGTAAAGTCAAGGTACGAAGATTTCAAAAAGGCGAGCTGGTCCTTACTGTCAGACGTCCTATGACTATGACGCATATTGTTTACTATGACAAAAGGTTATACATACTTTTTGTACATTATACGTGTAAAGAGTACAATCGATTCCTAAATAGGAGATCTAAGTACAAAGTTTTCTAGGGAAGTGTGATGGTGGAGATCGAGCACTACAGCGACTCCTTTACTCCGTTGACGATCTGACGATGAGTTGAACTAGCTCTGGCTTTCTGGTGCTTGTGATTGGAACTCTGGGGTTGCCAATCAATAAGATGTCGAAGTTGTGAAGATTTTGAAGCCTCTCTATCGAAGGAAAACTCTTTCTATTTATAGGGAAGCACATATACGATATGCATAAAGATTGTGCAGGAACGTTGCACATGGCGATATGAGAAAATTTTGAAATTGCACGATGAGGGCTGCTGCTGAGCTGACACGTGGCGGACGCTAGGATTCTTCTTTATCAAGATCTTCGAGGAATTATCAACATAACTGAATAAACGAAACGTGGCATGTGTTTATTGTTGATCGGATGAACCTGAGCAGATTATGTTCCTATCCCTAAATTTAGATTTTGTCTTATCTTAGGGGGGCATTGGTTTAAATAATCCGATTGTATATGGCCCTCGTCTATAAGAACAAACTCCATCCTTATCTGTGGTTTAAACAAACCGATAGAATATTGCTCTTATCTACAGAATCAAAATCTGTCCTATCTTAAGCGGGGTGCATTTTAAACAACCTAATCTGAAAAAGACATAAACACCCGTCTGTCCATGTGGAGCCACGTCACCCCGTAGGACTGCGCTTCTGGCGAGGCTTTGAGGTAATTGCGCTTCTGGGTGATAAGTAGACTGTGCTTCAGGCGACGAAGTCACTACAATTTTAGGCGACAAGGAGATCGTGCTTTAGGCGGTGAGGAGACTTTGCTTCAGGCGATAGAGCCACTGTGCTTTTAAAGTGATGAGTGGACAAGTGCTTCAGGCAATGGAGTCATTGCACTTTTAGGGCGACGAGTGGACAAGTGCCTCGGGCGATGGAGTCACTGCGCTTTTAGAGCGACGAGTGAGCAAGTGCTTCAGGCGACGGAGTCACTGTACTTTTAGAGCGACGAGTGGGCAAGTGCTTCAGCCAATCGAGTCACTGTGCTTGAAGGCGACGAATAGACTTGAGCTTGAGGCGACGAAGTCATTGTGCTTGTGGACGACGAGTGGACGTGTGGTTTGGACAACAAAGTTTCAGATGAAGGAGCCTTTGAATGGGCTATGCTTTTGGATGGGATGGAGGGCACCGCGCTTCTCAGTTGAAGCGATGGCGCAGTGGAAGGAATTAACTGGCTACACTTCTGAGTCGAAGGAGCTAGTTTATGTCGAAGTCATAAGAGCAATTAATGACTGCTCTTTTAATGGACGAGTTGGTCATCCTCTTCTTCAATTACTGTAGTAATTTGGAGAGTTCAAGAAGTCTGTGGCCTAAGATTCAGTAAAATGAACCTATTACATGAGATTTATTGTGCTGAGTCTTAGGTTCATCCTATTAATTTGGGAGTCTTTGACCGACGGCCACGTGGCATGTGGGTTGGACCACAATCACCCTATATAAAGGAAAGCTTTTCTGAAGGGTTACCTCCACTGTCTTTTAGCATTCTCACCGTTATGCTTGATCCCAACTTAGCTTCGAACGGCTGTTGGCCTTGCACAAGTCGACTGTTGGTTGTGGATCCATTCATTCAAAGAAGTTATGTCCTTGTAGAAAAACTGCTGCTGAGTTTTGAGATTTACTTGAGCGTTTGGCATACGAAATTTGAACCTGAACAACATTTTGGAGATCTTCGAGATCCAAGCTTTTCAGTTTGGATTGATTGCCAATCCGAAGAGCCACAGGTTTTGCTCTGCCCTGTTCAATGGCGGTGGCACACCCTGTGTTATGGACTGAGTTTTTGCTGGGGCCAATAGCTGCTTCAGGAAGTGGCCCGCTCTGACGAGGAAGTGATTCGCTCTAGCAGTGCTGCGCGTTTGGAGGGCTGCACGTGTAATGAAGATTAACCCCTAGTAGTCTTTTTTTTAGGTGTTTTAGTCCTTTATATGTAATCATCAAGAATCTGTAATAAATCTTTTGTAGACATAATTTTAATAAAGAACTGTTTATGCACCACTTTTGTTCGTCTGTATGAATTTAGTTGTCTGTTTGCGCTTTTGGGGTACCTGCACTTTTGTGAAGACATGTGTAGTGAAAATGCCACCTGCGCTTTAGATATGTCTACACTTTTTCCATGCATCTATAAGACCTCCTTCAAAGTGTTTCGAACTTGAGCCAAGCTCAGAATACTTTGAACAGAAGTATGACACGTGTCCTTTGCAAGCAAATGCCCAGCACGCTTACTGACAGGCTGTCGTCATGCTTAGCCTTCAGCATTAAATATCTTGAGCCGTCGCTTCATTAAAAGTTGATCACAACTCCTAGTTTCTAGGGAACGGTCATCATGACCTTTACTCTTAATTCCCACGTCGTCCAAAGAGTCTCCTCGTTCATGAAGTGTTTTGTCTTCTTTTGCTGACGTAGTCGTGCCCTATAACTAGGGTCTATTTGGAGAGAGAAAAATTTCTTTCTTTTTTTTTTCCACCAAAAGAAGCTTTTCGTCAGAGTCTTTTTCTTCTTTCAAATCCATGCTTTTCCGCTATGGTTCCCAAGAAATCAAGAACCCCAACAGCTCCGGTGAGCTCCAAGAAGGCTAAAGAAAAGCGGCCCGCTCCAGTGGCCGTTGATGTTGATGACTCATCGAAAGTTGGTGCCGTAGTTCAAAGCAACATACGGCCGCCTGTCGCAGGTAATAAACTTTAATCTTCTGTTTTGATGATGCACATGAGCGACTACTCCTCGGAGTATCGTCTCGTAGATGGGCTGAAGCTTTTCTTGCTGATGCGCATAGTCACTTGCTTTTTGGAGGAGTATCCGTAGATGTGCTGGTGCTTCGTTCGAATGATGCACATGGTCATTTTTACTTTCATAAAGTAATGACTGCAAGATGTGCTAAAGTTCTTGCTGACGCGCAAGTTTACTATACAGTGCCTGCGAGGAAGCTATCTCGCTGAGTCGCAGTTCTGTTAGGTAGTATCTGCGCCGATGCTTCTTTGCTGAAGCGTAGTATTACGAAGCGGTACCTGCACTGATCCTAGTTTGCCGAATACGCAGCGTTACTTAATAGTACCTGTGCGGATGTTTATTTCACTAAAGCATATCTTAGCCTTCTGTTTCTCGTTTCGTGCAGTTTTCATGACCACCTCCCTTTTAAATGTGGTTATTTATGACTTTTCTGTCTACACGCTGGGGATAGGTTATTTACTCAGAGGTTATATGGACATGGTAAACACGAAATTTTTGGTGGTATAATTTTTCGTACTTAGAGGTTATGTAGACATGGCAAGGATACACTCTACGGGTGTATAGAACAATTCAGAGGTAATATGGACGTAAAAGGTTCTATAGATAGTTATGACAATCACGGGGGATTGTCATGGAAGTAACGTCTACTCAGAAGTAATATAGACATGGTAGGCACAATCTTCACTAGGGTGTAAAATAACAATTCAGAGGTAGTATGGACGTGAAAGATTTTCTAGTTAGTCGTGACAACACAAGGTTTTCATGGAAGAGACGACTACTTAAAGGTTATATGTATGTGGTAGACATGAACTTCGTTAGGGTGTAGAATAATAATTCAGAGGTAGTATGTACATGAAAGTTTTTCTACTGGGGAATTATGAAAGATGTGAACTCAGTAATAGAATTCACTGACACCCGCGGGTGATGTGGGGACCTATGCTGATTTGAACTTCAGACATAGTATTTCTTCAGGAACTTGCCCTTGATTGGCATCATTAGCAAGTCGCCGTTTGGTTTGGCCAGTCGGTAGGCCCCATTGGCGTAGACCGTCTCTATGGCGAACGGTCATTCCCACTTGGGTTTGAACTTTCCAGCTTTCTTGTGAGTTATCACCTTCGGTCTTCGAACTGATAAGACGAGGTCACCCACTTGGAATGTTCCTTTCCGGACCTTTTTGTTGAAGGCCCTGAAAATATAAGATTAGTGAAGCTCGATTCATTGCTGAGCTAGCAAATATTTTTCATCCAACGCCTCTAACTCCTGTAGATGCCAACGTTGATTGTCTACGTTAGTCAGCTAGTTGGTGATGGCTACTCGTAGAGACTTGATCGGGATCTCCAGGGGAAGCATTGTCTCGCTTCCATAAACCAGAGAGAATGGTGTATTGCCAGTGGGTGTCCGAACAGTTGTACGGTACGCCCACATACATTTGCCGAGCTTTTCATTCCATTCGTGCTTATTAAAGGAAAAAACTTTCTTGAGCAGCTTGACGATAGTCTTGTTGAATGCTTCGGCTAGTCCATTCGCTGCAGGACTGTAAGCCGTTGATGTCCCGTTTTGTATTCGGTTCTTATCGCAGAAATAATGGAATACGTGGCTCACGAACTGAGGACCGTTGTCGTGGATAATCCTTCAGGGAACCCCGAAGCAGCATATGACATGATGCTTGACAAATCTGATCACGTTCGAGATTTTTACCTCGGCTAGAGATGCTGCTTCTGCCCACTTAGAAAATTATTCGTTGATAGGGAGTATGAACCGGTGTCCTTTGGAGGATGGTGGGCTGATCGACACGATAATATTCATTCTCCATGCTTCAAATGGCCAGGCGGCCGCTGTGGGGTGTTGGAACTCTGAAGGTCGGTAGATGAAGTCAGCATGCAACTGACATACCCGACACTTCTTTGCATAATCAACGGCTTCTGCCATCATAGTAGGCCAGTAGTAGCCCATGCGATGTAGTCGGTCCTGTAACTTAGGACCAGGCTGATGGGCTCTGTAGGTGCCATCATGTGCCTCTTGTGCTTCTATCTTGGATAAACATCGCAGGAGAAGCCCGTCGTATGAACGATGATACAATATTTTGGTAGCTGTGTTCTCGCTACCCAAAGCTTCATAAAAGTGCAGGTACCCAAAAGCAAAACAGAAGATCAGAAATCACAGTTCATAAAAAGCCCTTTATTAAATCATGCCGATAATGATCTATTACAGATTCATCATCATTACAAGAAAAGAGCTTTACCTACAAGGATCTATTACAGATTCATCATAAAAGGAACTAAGGCTTCTAAAGATCCACAAAAGGGTTAATCACAGTCGCCATACAAGGGGGTTAATCTTCACAGACGTGTACCCCCCAGATGTGCTGCGCTATCAAAGCGAGCCACTTCCTGAAGCAGCTATTGGCCCAAGCGAGAACTAAGTCCATAGCACAGGTCGTGCCACCGCCATTCAGCAGGACAGAGCACAACCTGTGGCTCTTCAGATTGGCAACCAATCCAAATTCGAAAGCTTGGATCTCGAAGACCTCCAAGACGTTGTTCATGTGCGAAATCCTTGTGGCAAACGCTCAAGTGCATCTAGAAACTCAGCAACAGTTCTTTCGAAGGCACAGCTTCTTTAAACGAAGGATCCACAACCATTAGCCGACTTCTGCAAGGCTAATGGCCGTTCGAAGCTAAGTCTGGATCGAGCATAGCATTTGAAATGCTAAGAGAGGAAGACGACTCTTCAGAAAAACTCCCCTTTATATAGGGTGAGTGTGGTCCAACCAACATGCCACGTGGCCGTCGGTCAAAGACGCCCAAATTAATGGGATGAACCTAGAACTCAGCACAACGAACCTCATTTAATAGGTTCATTTTACGGAGTCCTAGGCCACAGACTTCTTGAATTTCCCAAATGACGACGATAATTAAAGAAGCGCAGCCTCCCCACTGCGCTCTCGCTTTGACTGAGAAGCGCAGTCTCTTCGCTGTGCCCTCACTTCGACTCTGGAGCACAGCTAGATCACTCCCTCACACAGCGTCCTCGCTTCAACTTAGACGCACAGTGGCTCTTCAACCTTCAAGACCTAGTCTACTCGTCACCCTAAAGCACAGTGACTCCGTCGCCTGAAACACAGTCTATCCGTCACCAGAAGCACAGTCTACTCGTCGTCCTAAAAGCATAGTGACTCCGTCGCCCTAAAGCACAGCAACTCTGCTGCCGGATGTACAGTCCATTCGTAGCCCTAAAAGTGCAGTAACTCTGTTTCCTAAAGCACAAGCACTCTTGTCGCCCAGAAGCGTGGTGGCATCAAAGCTCGTCGGAAGCGCAGCTCGTATAGCGGCACAGCCTTACGAAGTGACATGGTTCCACGTGGCCAGATGGGTGTGTATATCTTTTCAGGATACTACCCTATCGATTTGTTTAAACCACTGCTCTTAAGATAAGACATAATTTGATTCTATTGATAAGAGAAATATCTTATCAGTTCATTTAAACCACAGATAAGGATGGGGTTTGTTCTTATAGATGAGAGCCATATCCTACTGGTTTGTTTAAATTAATGGCCCTCTAAGATAAGACCAAATCCAACTTTGGGGATAGGAACAGAATCTGCTCAGATTCATCCGATCAATAAATAAGCACATGCCACGTGTCGTTTATTTAGTTATGTTGATAACTCCCCAAAAGATCTCGATAGAAGCGAATCCCCGTGCCTGCCACATGTCAGCTCAACAATAGCCCTTACCATGCCGCCTCAAGATTCTTTTATATCTTCATGTGCAATATATATGCACAATCCTTATACACATCGCATATGTGCTCCCCCTTATAAATAGAAGGAGTTTTCCTTTAATAAAGAGGCTTGGAAATCTTCAACTTCGGCATCCTCTTAGTTGGTAACCCAAGAGTTTCAATCACCAGCACCAGAAAGCCAAAGCAAGTTCTACTCGTTGCCAGATCGATAATGGAGAAAATGAGCTGCTGCAGTGCTCGATCTCTACCGTCACACTTTTCCAGAAATTTTATACTTAGATCTTCTGTTTAGGAATCAATTATATTCTTTTTACATTAAAAATACACCTTATGTCATGACAAACAAGATGGGGACTCTGTTGGAGACTTTCTTCTCCTCCAATGAGAAGGTAGTGGCACAATCTGACAACACCTTGCTGGGATCTTCCCAGAAGACGTTGGTCGCACGTTTCGACCAACAAGCTTTTGAAGATCTACTTTTTGAGTAGAAGTCGAGTCCTTCGAAGTGGTTCGTAAAATCGAAGAAGACTCGATGCAATAGGGTACCGAAGGCAGCTGCGACGAGCAGCACGACGGAGGGAACTGTGCTCCAAAACCCCTTGACCGACGAAGCCTAAAAGAATATTTTGGCTACTACTGCCATGTCGCCTTGCTTGATTCCCACTCCGGGAAGTCGCAGCGAAGAGTACGGCTCCCCTGTGGCGGGCCTAACAATGGGACAACGCCGAAGGATACGCGCAGTCGCTCAACCGCTTACAGAGGAAGCGGTGCCGTCGAGAAGATCTGTCTTTGACAGAATTGCCTGCCCATCGGGTAAGGCTGCATTGGACTCTGAACATTATGCACCTCCTTGGGGTAACCTAAAGAGGTCCAAGGTAGCACGTACCCTACGCAGCCAAAGTGCTATGCCAACCACTCTATTGGATTCTAAATACTACGCACCCACTCGGGGTAATAAAAAGAAATCCAAGGCAGCACGTGACTTGTACAACCAACGCGCTATGCCAATAGCAGACCAAAAGCCTGCGTTCACAGTCAGCGCACAGCCAATGTAAAGCTATACAAAACCGATCCGAGTGCTTTGATGCATCGACTGCAGAACCCCGCTGTCGTTCGAGTACTCATTTACACAACTCGAGCCAGGGGGTACACTCCACTGAGAAAGACTCACGCGAACAGTGTTCATGTAAGCATGGAAGGTGTATACCTCATCAGCAACTTTCAGATCAGGACCTAAGCGTGTCCCACACGCAGGAACGAAGAAGAGAGAAGCTATCTCTGTATTCTTACTCCTGCGTGTAGCTTCCCTACGCGTGCAATGGGGGTATAGGAATGAAGACCCCAATATTTTCCCACAAGCGTATAGAGAAGAGGAGCCTGCGAAGTAAGGTATGCCTAAACCAAGGCATACTTGCACCCAGATCACCATCAAATGTTGTTGTCGCTAGGCAGCCACATCGCTACCAAGAAGACAGTCCGTCTTCCAAAGACTGTGACCAATGGCGGTTGTACATCAGAGACTCGACCGAGGGTCGTCGAGCAAGGAAGAAGAGAAACTCCGTGTTGCTCCATGCAACGCAGCACGGCGTTCTCCATCTCTCAAGTAGTTGTCCAAAAACCCATCCATCTCAGCCAACAAGCCCAAGAAGCGGCCTGGAAGAAGCAAGACGAAAGTACCCAATACAGGTGTGTTCCAACACACGCGTGCCAAGTCTAGCTCCTTGTTGCAAAAAAATACCACATCAGATGCTGGGGGTAGCCAATCCTCCACCATTCGTGACAATCCTGTATTTTAATCCAACGAAGGGTTGTATGACATAGATACCTCTGTAGGCGCAGGTAGTCAATAAGCGGAGGAAAGCTATTATAATGAGTCAGAGGATGATTACAACCCGCCGATCTATCCTCAAGACGAATGGACTCAGCCCTCTGAACCAGAGAGTGAAAGATCTAATGTCCATTCTATCCACCCGTACATTGTGTCCGTGTTTATGGTCGAAGGTGACAACAATACGGAAAGCAGCGAAGGCTCTAGTCAGCAGAAACGTATAGAGGTTCTCGAGGAGAGCCTAAACGCGTTGAACATTACTATGAAGTCCTTAGATTCTGATTGTCCCTAAATACGGAACATTATGACACTGGCACAATCGAAGGAGGTTCCCTTTGACAAGCTTCTCGAAGAAGATAAGGGCCCTTCTGAGGCACAACCGCATATGGTGTCCTTATGAGAAGCTTCTTAGCTTTCGATTGGCCCTTAGCTTCTCGAGAAGAGCCTAAATACATTGAACATTACGACACCGGTTCGCTTTGACAAGCCTCTGAGAAAAAACTTGGTAGTAGGGGCAATCAAGCCCTACAATTTTGACATATTGGCATAGCTGGCCAACACTCTGGCTCGACTATTACTCTTAGAGCTTCTCCGTCTCTCCAAAGGGACTCGAGATGCCCTCAGCGAAGAATTACAGAATGCTGACTACCTCCTAACTCAGGTGCAACTGCCCAAGGAGAACCCTACTGAATGTACACATTGTCACAGTATGGTCGAGGTGATCCCTAACATCACCTTCACTCAGCAGGACATGCTACTGAAGAACAATCGGCATAACCGACTCCTATACTGTACATGATAGGTTGGTGCCATTAAGGTCGATCGCATCCACATCGACCACGGCTCTTCTCTCAGCATTATCCTTAAGAGTTTACTCCAAGCTTTAGGGATCCCGATGTATCGGCTAACCGCGTTGAATACTACAATCAGCGGTTTCAACACTGGAAAAAGTGAACCCCTGGGCAAGATCCGCCTGAAATACCAAATAGGCGATCTCCAAACTGACGTTACTTGCTACGTTATTGACGTCGACATAAACTAAAACATGCTGCTAGGATGACCATGGATTCATGAATACATGATCGTGCCCTCCGCCCTCCATCAATGCATAAAGTATATAGCCAGCGAGGGACTATCAAGGCCGAGTTCGCTGACATCGATCCCTTCCGAGGACTCGAAGCTTACTATACAGATGCTGATCTGTATAAATCAGTCCCATGGGACGATGAAGCCAATGACGCCGACGACAAAGTAGAGAGCGCAGTTATCGTTGAAGAACCGTTGAAGGTCCGATTAAAGGGGAAACCTTCCAAGATATCGGCTCTCCTCGTCATCAAGCTCCGAGGCAAAGCTCCGGCTAGATCATCCTCGATCATGTCAGAGACTGTCCAGGAGCCTATGAAAATAAGGCTCCCCGGAAGGCTCCAAAGCCAACTCTGAGGTCACACGAACCTCCGACTGTAGCCTCCTTAGTAGTCATGTTGAAGGGGAAACGTCATTTGTCACGACCCACACCCAGTGTAGGGGCACGAGAAGTGGTTACGTCCAGCCTACGCCACAGTATCGACGGTAGAACGCAGTCCTAGGTCTACATCTAACAGTTATAAGGTACCTGTACAGTATATACACTCCAAATAGAGATGATAATATAAAGTACAATTCAATCACAACTAAGGAAGAAAGTACGATAAAATAGATAGATGAATCAACAGAATCCACAGATGATAAATACAAGATAAGAGAGAGCTAAATGTCTAAGATAATAACTCCACAAATCCAGAATAATAAATTTCCAAATAAGTACAGTATATCCAACAAGACATGAAGATAAATAGATACTAGTCTAGCTAACTAGCCTAGACTATTGGGGTAATGTCCTCTGCAAGTGATGGGTCCTCCTGAGAGTCCAGCTCAGAAGTGTTATCTAGGCCTACTCCGTAATAAGTGGGACACAGCTCCCCAAAATCATCTGTAATATTTTCAACATGTCCAGTCAGTATGGGAGCAAGCACAGTACATCTCAAATAGTTCATATCATGACATGAATATAATATAGGCAATAGAGTAAGATACATGAAACGCTGAAGAATATACATGAAGTAAAAGAGAAGACTGTAAAGAAATATCTGCTATAAGTACAGAGCTACAGTGAAATAGTGATTTAGAGTACAAGATAGACATGTGAACGACTTGATAATAAATATGAGAGGTTGTATATGGCTACACTACTTTGGAAATGTCCACACGACTATTTCTACTCCCCCATCCCTAATTAATACACAAGGATCCGTTCAAGTTATGTTATTATACATGATTTCACATGGGGGCCCATAAATGGGTGTACATGAATATAAATATGGGGGCCCCGTGAACATGAGAGTACATGAATCACAAGAGTGCACATGAATGGTAAAAGCACAGGAATACATTATAAAAGTAAAACGTACATGACATGATATATCCAATGCTCCCGAGGGGGATAACATCGTATGAAAAGATCCATATAGTACTAATCCGTGTTTCCATCGTGTCAGCATCAAGTAAAGTAATCTAGAGCAAGAATATAGTCCTAGCAAGTATGAAATGGTCATAGAATGTACTCGCCTGATATCCTGAGTGTCTGAATGAAATACTGTCTGAGGAGTGGTGTCTGGCTCCTAATCAGAACAGTACAAGTCACAACATATCCAAATTGGTAAAATAAACTGCTACGATGCATTCTAAATGATATTTGGGTCAATCTAGACTAAAGTCAACCTTTGGTCAACTCAAGTCAAACTACTCTAGTCAAACTAGGTTAACTAGGTCAAACCTAATCCAAACAAGTCTTACTAGGCCTAACCAAGACTATCCTAGCAAGCACACATCATTCATAAGTCTAACACACACTAAACTCATGTGTATACATTCCATATACACATAGACTTGCACATTAGGATACCCATAGGCTATACTACATAGGCTATATGCCAAACACATATTATAGGCATGCACACATATCAATTTCTATATATACATACATACTAAAATCACATGGACATATGCATATATCTATATTACATTATTTATATACAGGAATATAGGTGCATTATATATACATATAGAGAGATAGAGGGACATTGCATATGTATGTGTGTATGTCATGTGGGTGAGTGTGTATTGGTAGATTTTAGGGACAGTGAGTAGTAGTGTGTGCTTTTGTGCACACAACATATCCTATAGGGTGTCCTAGGTTTGTGTGACAGATAGGTGAGTGCGTGTCAATCTCAGATTTTGTAGTGTGTGTGATTGAGTGTCAATGTGCAACAGTGGATAGGAATTCATATTTGTGTGTTTGTTTAGATACATAGAAATCAATGTGTGTGTATGACAGGTATTAGAAAAAATAGTGCACTCAGTTTCATGTGTGTGTATGACAGTGTGTGTATCTACATTGTTCTCAGTTTAGGTGTGTCTGGCAATCACAGGTTTGTGTGAGTGTGTGAGTGTCAAAAGTGTACACAAAAATCAGTGTCAATGTGCATACAGTCTCAGATTTCAGTTTTGTGTGTGAAATGAACATATGAATCAATGTGTGTTGAACATTATGTTCTCAGGAAAATAGTTTACAATTGATATCTCACTGAAATCAAAAACCAATATCAACACTACCATGATTCCTATTGAAACTTAAACTCAGCTAAAATATAGGAAATCACATTGAAATTGAACCAACAAATTCAGGAAGGCAGTTGGGAATTCTCAGGTAAAGAACAGTGTACATATTAACATTGTATACTCAAAACAATGTATCAGTCCAATTGTAATCCAAAAGCCAAATACAAATTTGAAGACTTAATTCCTATGCCATTATGAACCCTAGCATGTAGGCTTAATCTCAGATGTGTACAGGTGAACAACAGCATAATTTAAATCAATCAAAACAGTTTTACATACTTCAAATTCTCAAAAAATAGTTGACAGTTTACATGTATCAGAAATATTAAGGAAATTCACAATTTTGAATTAAATAACAACTAATATTTAATTTTAGAGGTTGGTAATAAATGACACACATATGATTGTGTCGTAGGGGTGTCCTAGTGTCCATGAATTGGATACAATGTGTCCAAATCACTCCACATACACAGACACTAAAATCGTGCACTGACAGCATCGTGCACGCGTGTCGAGGGAGCCATGGACATGTGTGTCCCACCAAATGTGTCGTGATCGTGCACATAGGTAGAGGGGGTCTAGGTCTAGGTTGGTCACCCTGAGTCGTTTCCAGATCGTGTCTTCGTGAGACACGAAACCTATGTCAGTAGCCTATGGTCGGCTGTGCAATGCCAGTACAAAATTCGTGTGGCTCAAAAATCTCACAAACCACACCATGAAACCCTACAAAATTTCATAGGCCACCTGTCAGTCAACTCCCTGATGTGTATATAAAATTTTGTGTCCTCTCGTGCTGTGTCCATGGAGAAATCGGATACGGGCAGCAGGATACCCGGCCGAGACCCCATGCAGCGTATCTAGTGCAAATTAGGACACGAAATCGACACGTACACCAATTCAGTCTTCACAAAAGTTAATGTACATACATAGATCTATATATTCATGTAATTAGTTTTACAAAATATGAAAATCAAATCCTAAGTGGCATTCTATCAAACACTTGCACATACACATTGACACGTGTCCGATATGGACACCAAACGGACACGATTTCTAACCAAATTTTAGAGACAGCTAGGGGACACCAAGATCTAGGCTTGGATATAAAGAAATCAGAATATTAGCACAATTTGAGGAGTTTTACCAATAGGTGTCAATCTCAAGAGAAAGCTTCAAATAGGGGGTGTTCTCCTTGCTAGCCAAATACTCCAAATTCCTCAAAAGCTGAGATTACTCTCCATAAACAGAAAATAGAAGAGTATTAGACTCTAATGCAAGAAATTAGAGTCAAAAATGAATTAAAATGGAAAAACTATGGATTAGAGAAGAATGTCCATACCTTTCTTTTATCTAAGTATTGGAATGATACAAAAGAGGCAAGAACTAAATGAGGAGAATATTTATAGGGAGGAAACCCTAAGTGGCCGGCCATAGCATGCTGAAATTAGGGTTAGGGTTTAGTCTAACGGGCTATGGGCCAACTTGTACTAGTCATGGAATCAATTCCTAAGTCTCAAGCCTATGAACCAAGTCACTAACCCTCCTATTTGAATCTTGATTTCTAAATGACTAACTTAGGTTGACTTAAGTTAGACTAGGGTCCCACCATGCCAATCAAGTCACCATAGCTAGGTCAACCCTGGTTAGTCTCCAAAGTCTCAGCTTGTCAAAGTCAAAAATAATAATCACCAATTCAATAAATTAAAATAAACTAAAAAATTCACAAATAACCAAAATACCCTCAATCTAAAATGTGGTAGTGACATCCTTCACCTTCTCTCGCAACAGCCATGGTGCTCACGGATTAAGAGTTGAGAGACTATATATGCGCCAATAACGAAGCGCATTCTTTAGATGATGTAATTCCTCGGGATAAAGTTTTTCATTTCATTAATAGGAACTTGTCTTTGAATTACTCTTGTGCACATTAGAACACTAGGTATTTCTTAGACAATGCTCTATATATGCTGCAAACACAAGTGACAATCGCGAACCTCGCAAGCCGATTTGTCCCTTCTCAAGACGCCTATTTCTTGGTTCTAGCAAAGAAGAAGGAGGAGGAACCCATCATCTTCGACCGATTGGAGCACCCATAGTGACAGGCTCCGACAGAACCAGAAATCGATAACGGCAAGATACAACTTTACCGTTATACTACTCAAGCCAAAAATCTTATCCAGAAAATGGGTTACGACTTGAACAGTGACATAGGACTGAACTATGGCAAAGGCTGTCGAGTTCCCTTACGACTTCATGCCCTAAAGGAAAATCCCAAAATTACTATCAATGTACTCACCGGGGGTTGGGTTACGTTACACCCACAACAACGTCGAAGAGCCAAATGCTTGAATACTTCGATACCAGTATCGGCCAAGCCTTCAAGAAGGTATTGTCCGTTAATATGGTCTCCGCAGGTCCCCCAGTCAAGGATGAAGGCCAAATGCTTGAATACTTCGAAGATGAACCCTGGGCTCAATGCCTGGGATCCTAATAGGAATGGCGCTTCGAACAGCGTAAACCTCCTACTGGAGACAAAGTCGTTCAAGTCGAGCTAAGAGATGAGGTTTCCCCTAAACCCATCTTCATTAGCAAAAGCTTGACAGGAGAAGATAAATAATCTTTGATACAGCTTATTCAAGAATACATCGATGTCTTTGCATGGATCTACGAAGACATGCCGGGTTTAGACCCGCAAGTCGTCATGCACCGTCTCAACATCCTACCCGATGCTAAGCCTGTCAAACAGCAACAACGAAATTTCTGCACCAATATCATGAATGCTATCGAAGAAGAAGTCGACAAACTCTTAGAAAGTGGCTTCATTCGTGAAGAACAACACCCAGATTGGGTGGCCAACATTGTCCCAGTTACTAAGAAAAACAAAAAAATTTGGGTCTACATAGACATCAGGGTTCTCAACTCGGCCTACCCATAAGACGAGTTTTCCCACCTGATCACCAACGTGATGATCGACAACACTTGTGGCTTCGAGCATATGTCCTTTATGGATGGCTTCTATGGCTACAACCAAATCAAGATGTTTTTCGAAGAAGAGAAGCATACTTCATTTCGGACTCTAAAAGTGATATATTATTACACAGTAATGCCCTTCGGGTTGAAGAATGCGAGAGCAACATACCAGCGGGCAATGATCACTATATTCCGTAAGCAGCTCTGAAAGATGGTAGAATTTTACGTTTATGACATTGCAGTCAAAATCAAAAAAGAAATCCTGTCACTTGGACGACTTAAAAATAGTGTTCGACTTAATGAGAACACATCAACTGAAGATGAACCTAACCAAGTCGTTTCTGGGAGCCTTCAGTACAAATTCTTGGACTTTATCGTCACAACCAAGGGTATTCATATAGACCCAGAGAAGACTAAGGCAATCTTGGACATGGCTCCTTCGAAGAATCTTTGCAAGCTCCGAGGCCTGCCAGGGCGCTTGGCATATATCAGAAGATTCATAGCAAATCTCTCTGGTAGATGTCAACCATTCACCAAACTGATAAAGAAAGGAATTTCTTTTGTTTGGACAGAAAAATGCCAGTGCGTATTCGATGACATCAAGAAGTACCTCACTAGTCCTCCAGTACTAGTTGCACCAGTCGTAGGGAAGCCTTTTCTGTTGTACGTCCGAGCCATAGACCATTCTCTCGATGCTTTGACAGCCTAGAGGAGCAATGAAGGCCACAAACAGGTAATCTACTACCTCAGTAGGACCATGATTGGGGTCGAGCATTGGTATAATCATGTGGAGAAGGAGTGTCTTGTCCTGCTTTTTGCCATCCAAAAGACGCACCATTATGTGGCCGGATAAACGATCTACGTCATCTTCCGGGTCAATCCCCTCAACGTCTAAGCCAGGGGACTTAAACTCACGGTTAGCCACATAGCTATTACTTTTGACTCCTTATGACATGGTGTTCGTCCCGTAAAAGGTAGTCAAGGGTCAAGCATTGGCCGACTTCTTAGCAGCACACCCCGTGCCAGAGACATCAAAGCTCTATGACGACATCCTTGATGAAGTCCTAGAGTCCAATGCCATCTCAGATAACTCGGTTTGGTGTATGTTCTTTGATGGTGCTTTAAGAATAGGGCCCAAAGACAAGACCATTGCACGGGTCATAGTGGTCCTCATCACTCTCGACGGCTTGGTCATCTACCGTGCATATTCTCTCATGGAGTCCTGTACCAATAACGTTACTGAGTATAATGCTCTCAGCATCAGACTCTAGCTCGCTAAACAGCTGGGGTGGACTATATCGAAGCCTATGGCGACTCGAAACTGATTATCAACCAGGTTCGAGGACAATACGAAGTCTGATATGAAGATTTGGTTCCATACCCCCAGGCAGCTATCGATATCATCTCTACCTTCACAGGGTTCTTTATAGAACATGTACCTCGGTTGAACTTGGAGGCGGACGTGCTAGCTGGCCTCGCTGATTCTCTAGCAGCTTCTGTAGGAACCCAATATACTATCACGGTAATGGGCCGAGAGCTAGTTTGCCAAAAAAATAATCTACATACGTGTCTGAGTTACTCAGTACAAATGGACGCTAATATTGACGTTTGGGACTGCCATTCCTGTTTATAGACTATGCAGTCTATGAGATTTTACCTGAAGACATGAAGGAACCTACTTCTGTTAAGACATGCTCCCTCCGGTTCTTCTACGACACAGCTACTAAGATGTTGTATCGTCGTTCATACGACGGGCTTCTCCTGCGTTGTTTATCCAAGACAGAAGAATAAGAAGCACTCAGGGAGGCACACTATGGCACCTATGGAGCCCATCATCCTGGCCCTAAATTGCAAGACCGATTCCATCGCTTGGGCTACTACTGGCCAACTATGATGGTAGATGTTGTTGATTATACAAATATGTGTCGGGTATGTCAGTTGTATGCTGACTTCATCCACCGGCCTTCGGAGTTCCTGCACCCCACGATGGCCGCCTGGCCGTTTGAAGCATGGGAAATAGATATCATTGGGCCAATCAGTCCACCATCTTCCAGAGGACACCGGTTCATACTTACCATCACCGACTACTTTTCTAAGTGGACAAAAGCAGTACCTCTGGCCGAGATAAAAACCAAAAATGTGATCAGCTTTGTTAAGCATCACGTCATATGTCGTTTAGGTGTTCTACGAAGGATCATCCATGACAATGGTCTTCAGTTCGTGAGCCATGCTTCCTATCGATTCTACGATAAAAATTGAATACAGAATGTGGCATCAACGGCTTACAATTCAGCAGTGAATGGACTAGCCAAAGCGTTCAACAAGACTATGGTCAAACTACTTAAGGAAGTCATTTCTTCTAATAAGTGCGACTGGAATAAGAAACTCGACAAATATCTATGGGCTTACCATACGACCGTTCGAAAATCCATGGGCAACACACAATTCTCTCTTGTTTATGGAAGCGAGGCAGTGCTTCCCCTGGAGATCCAAATCCAGTCCTTATGGGTAGCTATCACCAACCAGCTGACTGACGAAGACAATCAACGCCGACGGCTACAAGAGTTAAATGCGTTGGATAAAAAATGTCTGATAGCTTAACAACGAATCAAGCTTTACCAAGCTCAAATTTTTGGGGCCTTCAACAAAAAATTCTGGAAAAGAACATTCCAAGTGGGTGACCTTGTCTTATCAGTTCGAAGACCGATGGTAATTACTCACAAGACGGCTGGAAAGTTCGAGCCCAAGTGGGAGGAACCATTCGTCATAGAGATGCTCTACTCCAATGGTGCCTACCGACTGGCCAAACCTAACGGTGACATGCTAATGATGCCAATCAATGGCAAGTTCTTAAAGAAATACTATGTCTGAGGTTCAAACTAGCATAGGCTCCCACATCCCCTATAGGTATTCATGGATTCTGTTAAAGAAATTCACCCTTTCTATACTTCACCCCAATGGAAAAACAATTCACGTTCATATCACCTCTGAGTTGTCTTCCTATACCCTGGTGAAGTTCACATCTACCACCTCTATATCACCTTTGAGTAGTCGTCTCTTCTATGATGACCCGAGTTGTCATAACTACTTAGAAAATATTTCATGTCCATACTACCTCCGAATTGTTATTCTATACCCTAGCAAAGATGTGCCTACCATGTCCATATTACTTCTTAGTAGGCATCTCTTCCATGACAATCTACCATAACTGTCATATTCATTTATAGAACCTTTCACGTTCATACTACCTTTGAGTCGTTCTATACACTCGTAGAGTCTATCCTTGCCACGTCCATATTACCTATGAGTAAGAAAAAGTCTACCACCGAAGGATTATGTTTTTACCATGTCCATATAACCTTTGAGTAAACACCCTATTCCCAACGGAGTTATCTCCATCCCCTCACATCATACTGCCTCTGAGGGAATCCTCGTTCTTGTGCGAGGAACAGTTCGCAAGTAAAAAGACAAGCAGAGAAACAAAGCCAATATTTTTATTTATGAAGTAAAAAGATTTTCTTTTTTTGGTTACAAAAAGTAGTCTCTCACGAACCGAGAGACAAGCAGACAGAAAGAAGGTCAAAAATGAGAAGATCGGCATTGAAATTCTTTTGATCGACTCCTTGGCCGCACATTCCCTATAATAGGAGCTTGCCCAACGATGACGGCTTCAGAGGCCAACTACATCCCTTTGGCCTATCGAGTAGCCTCCCCGGCTTGTCACGTCGAAGACATTCTAGTCTGCCTTGTAGTCATTGTAGCCTGTCGAGGGCTAGCCGCTGCCCCAATAGTCTTCTTGGAGCTCACCGCGACAGCTTTCAATATTCTTGATTTCTTGGGATCCATGGCAAAAAAAGTTACGATTTGAAAGAGGAAGAAGACTATGATGAAAAGCTTTTATGGAAAGCTAGGTGAAAGCAAGAATGTTTTTCTCTCTCCCCAACGACCACTACTTATAGGGTGCAGCCACGTCAGCGAAAGAAGATGAAACGCTTCGTGATCGAGGAAACTCTTAAAACAACCTGGGAATGAAAAGTTAGGATCATGATGAGTGTTTCCTAGAAATAAGGAATTATGATCAACTTTAGTGAAGCGACGGCTCAAGGCATTTAATGTTGAAGCCTAAGCGTGAAGACAGCCTGTTGGTAGGCACGCCGAGCATTCGCTCGAAAAGGACACATGTCATGCTTCTGTTCAAAGTATTTCGAGCTGGATTCAAGTTCAAAACACTTTGAAGGGGGTCTTGTAGAAGCATGAAAATGTGTAGACATATCAAAAGCGCATGTAGTGCTCTCGCTACACAAAGATTCATAAAAGTGCAGGTACCCGAAAGCACAGATAGAAGATCAGAAATCACAGTTCATAAAAAGCTCTTTATTAAATCATGTCTACAAAGATCTATTACAAACTCATCATGATTAGAAGAAAAGAGCTTTGCTAACAAGGATCTATTACATATGCATCATGAAAAGAACTAAGGCATTTAAAGATCTACAAGAGGGTTAATCTTCGTAGGTGCCATACAAGGAGGTTAATCTTCGCAGATGCACAGCCCTCCAGACTGCAGCACTGTCAGAGCGAGCCACTTCCTGAAGCAGCTATTGGCCCGAGTGAGAACTCAGTCAACAACACAGGCCGTGCCACCGACATTGAGTTGGGCTGAGCACAACCTGTGGCTCTTTGGACTGGCAACCAATCCAAATCTGAAAGCTTTGATCTTGAAGACCTCCAAAACATTGTTTAGGTGCGAGATCCTTATGCCAAACGCTCAAGTACATCTCAAAACTCTGCATCAGTTCTTCTACAAAGGCACAGCTTCTTTGAACAAAGGGATCAACAACCATCAGCCGACTTGTGCAAGGCCAATGGTCGTTCCAAGCTAAGTCAGGATCGAGCATAGCATTTGGAATGCTAAGAGAGGAAGATGACTCTTCAGAAAAATTCCCCTTTATATAGGGTGAGTGTTGTCCAACAAATATGCCACGTGGCAGTCAATCAACGATGACCAAATTAATAGGATGAACCAAGAACTCAGCACAACGAACCTCATTTAATAGGTTTATTTTACTGAGTACTAGGCCACCGACTTCTTGAATTTTCTAAAGAACGGCGACAATTAAGGAAGAGGACGATCGACTCGTCCGTCAAGAAGAGCAGTCATTAAATGCTCTTAAAGACTTTGACAGAAACCAGCTCCTTCGATTCAGAAGTACAGCCTCCTCACTGCGATCTCACTTCGACTCAGCAGCGCAGCCTCTTCGTTGCGCCCTTGCTTTGACTCAGGAGCACAGCTAGCTCACTCCCTCACACAGCGCCCTCGCTTCAACTTAGACGCACAGTGGCTCTTCCGTCTTTAAGACCTAGTCTACTCGTCATCCTAAAGCACAGTGACTCCGTCGCCTAAAGCACAGTCTACCCGTCGTCTGAAGCACAGTCTACTCGTCGCCCTAAAAGTACAGTGATACTATCGCCCTAAAGCACAGCGACTCCACTACCTAAAGCATAGTCCTCTCGTAACCCTAAAAGTGCAGTGACTCTGTTGCCTAAAGCACAAGTCCGCTCATAGCCTAAAAACATGGTGGCATCAAAGCTTCGTCAGAAGCGCAGCTCGCATAGCGACGCAGCCTTACGAAGTGACATGGTTCCATGTGGCCAGATGGGTGTGTATATCTTTTTAGGATACCACCCTATCGGTTTGTTTAAACCACTTCTCTTAAGATAAGACATAATTTGATTCTGTTGATAAGAGTATTATCTTATCGGTTTGTTTAAACCACAGATAAAGACGCAGTTTATTCTTATAGATGAGGGACATATCCTACTGGTTTGTTTAATCCAATGGCCCTCTAAGATAAGATAAAATCCAACTTTGGGGATAGGAACAGAATCTGCTCATATTCATTTGATCAATAAATAAGCAAATATCAGGTGTCGTTTATATACTTATGTTGATAACTCCCCGAAAAAATCTTAATAGAAGAGAATTTACGTGCCTGCCATGTGTCATCTCAGCAATAGCCCTTATCGTGCCGCCTCAAGATTCTTCTATATCTCTACCTGTATCATATCTTCATAATCCTTATGCACATCGCATATGTGCTCCCTCCTATAAATTGAAGGAGCTTTTCTTCAATAAAGAGGCTTGGAAATCTTCAAATTCGATATCCTTTTGATTGGTAACCCTAGAGTTTCAATCACCAGCACCAAAAAGCCAAAGCAAGTTCAACTCGTCGTCAGATCATCAACGGAGTAAAGGAGCTGCTACAGTGCTCGATCTCTACCGTCACACTTTCCCAGAAATTTTGTACTTAGATCTCCTGTTTAGGAATCAATTGTACTCTTTTTACGTTTAAAAAACAAAAAGTTCGTATAACCTTTTGTCATGGCAAACAGCATCGTCAAAGAACATGTGCCAAACCGAGTTATCTGAGATGGTATTGGACTCTAGGACTTTATCGAAAATGTCATCGTAGAGCTTTGATGTCTCTGGCACAGGATGTGCTGCCAAAAAGTCGGCCAATGCTTGGCCTTTGACTGTCTTTTATGGGACAAATACCCTGTCAAGTATTGCCGATGTGGCCAATCACCAGTTTACGGCCCCGGACTTGGTCATGAGGACCCTGAGGGGGTTGACTCGAGAGGTGACATAGATTGTCTGTCCGGCTATGTAATGTCGTATCTTCTGGATGGCGAAGAGCAGAACAAGACACTCCTTCTCTACAGGATTATACCGATGCTTGGCCCTAATCATAGTCTTGCTGAGATAGTAGATCGCGTGTTCGTGGCCTTTATTACTTTTTTGGGCTAGCAAAGCACCGAGAGAATGGTCCATAGCACGAACGTATAGCAGGAAAGGTCTTTCCACATCGGTGCTACTAGTACTAGAGGACTAGTGATGTACTTCTTGATGTCGTCGAACGTGTGCTGGCATTCTTTGGTCCATACATAAAAAACCCCTTTCTTCATCAGTTTGGTGATGGGTTGAAGCCAAGCAGAGAGGATTGCTATAAATATTTTGATGTATGTCAGGCGTCCTTGTAGGCCTCGAAGCTCGTGGAGATTCTTCGGGGGAGCAATGTCCAAGATCGCCTTAGTCTTTTCAGGGTCAATATGAATAGCCTTAGTTGTGACAATAAAGCCCAGGAACTTACCACTGGAGACTCTTTGGAAAGACTTGGTTAGGTTCATCTTTAGTCGATGTGTCTGCATTAAGTCGAATATCGTCCTTAGGTCATCCAAATGACTAGATTTTTTTTTGCTCTTGACGGTAATATCATCAACGTAATATTCTCCCGTCTTTCGGGGGAGCTTACGGAATATGGTGTTCATAGCTCGCTGGTATGTTGCTCTTGTATTCTTCAACCCGAAGGACATCACTGTGTAATTGCATACCCCTTTTGGAGTCCAGAATGAAGTATGCTTCTCATCATCGAAGAATATTTTGATCTGGTTATAGCCTAAGAAACCATCCATGATGGACATGCGCTCGAAACCACACGTGTTGTCAATCATCATGTCGGTGATTGGGAGAGAAAACTTATCTTTTGGACAGGCCGAGTTGAGATCCCTGAAGTCCATGCAGACCCAAATTTTCCCGTTCTTCTTAGTGACAAGGACAATGTTGGCCACCCAATTCGGGTGTTTCTTTTCGCGAATGAAGCCACTATCTATGAGTTTGTTGACTTCTTTCTCAATGGCATCCATGACGTTGGGGCAAAAATGACGATGTTGTTGTTTGACCAGCTTAGCGTCGGGTAGATGTTGAGACGGTGCAAGGCGACTTACGGGTCTAAACCCGGCATGTCCTCATAGCTCCAAGCAAAGACATCGATGTATTCTCGGATAAGCTGTATCTGTGATTCCTTGTCTTCTTCTTCCAAGCTTTTGCTAATAAAGATGGGTTTTGGGGAAGCCTCATCTCTTAGCTCGACTTGGATGACTTCATTTTCAGTGGGATGTTTGCTCTGTTCGAAGCACCATTCCTATTGGGATCCCAGGCGTTGAGCCCAGGGTTCATCTTCAAATTATTCAATTATTTGGTCTTCTTTATCGATTGAGGGATCTACAGAGACCATATTGATGGATAATATCTTCTTGAAGGCTTGGCTGATACTGGTATCAGAGTCCTAGGTTGAGGAGTCAGAAGTGTGTGAATGCATCAAGACCTCCTGCTTTGAACTCTCCGAAGTTGTGGTGGGTGTAACTTAACCAATCCCCGACGAGTGCGTAGGTAGTAATTTGGGGAATTTCCCTTTGGAGCACGAAGTCATAAGGAAAGGCGTCGACCTTTGCAATAGTTTAGTGCTCTGTTGCTTTTCAAGTCGTAGCCCATCTTTTGGATAAGGTGTTTGGCTTGAGTAGTGTAACGATAGAGTTGTATCTTGCCGTTATCGGGTTCTGGTTCTATCGGAGCCAGTCGTTGAAGATGCTCAAGATGATGGGTTCCTCCTCCTTCTTTCTTGCTAGATCTAAGAAGTAGGCGTCTTGAGGAGGGACAACTCGGCTTGCGAGACTAGTGGTTGTCACTTGTGTTTGTAATATATATGGAGCATTGTCTAAGAAATACCTAGTGTTCCAATGTGCACAAGAGTAATTCAAAGACAACTTCCTATTAATGAAATACAAAATTTTATCCCAAGGGATTATATCATCTAAAGAGTGCATCTCAATATTGGCACACGTGTAGTCTCCCAACTCTTCATCTGTGAGCATTAGGGCTGTTGCGGGAGTAGGTGGAGGTTTTCCCTTCAACTTGACTACCAAGGAAGGGGTAGTTGGAGGTTCCTGTGACTTCAGAGTTGACTTTGGGGCCTTCCGGAGAAGCCTTATTTGCATAGGCTCCTGGCTAATAGTTCATATTGTCGAGGGTGACCGAGCCGGAGCCTGCCTCGAAGCCTGATGACGAGAGGATTTGATATTTTAGGAATTTTTTCTTTCAATCGAACCTTCAATAGTTCTTCCACGACAGCTGCACTTTTTGATACAGTATCTGCCTCGTCGTCGGCATTATTAGCATCATCGTCCCATGGGACTAACTTATACAGCTCAGCATCTGTACAGTATGCTTCGAGTCCTCGGAATGGGTTAATGTCAGCGAACTCAATTTTGATGGTCCCGTCGTTGGCCACATACTTCATGCATTGATGGAGAGTGGAGGACACGATCATGTACTCATGAATCCATGGTCGTCCCAACAGCATGTTGTATTTTATATCAGTGTCAATAACATAGCAAGTTTTGTCAGTCTGGAGATCACCTATTTGGCATTTCAGGTAAATCTTGTCCAGGGGCTCACTCTTTCCAGCATTGAAGTCGCTGATTATAGTGTTTGATACAGTTAGTCAATACATTACGATCCCCAAAGCTTGGAGTAAACTCCGAAGGATGAGGCTAAGAGAAGATCCATGGTCGATGTGGATGCTATGGACTTTAATGGCACCAACATACCCTGTGTAGTACAGGGGCCTATTATGCCGGTTGTGCTTCAGCAACATGTCCTGCTGGGTGAAGGTAATGTTAGGAATCACCTCTACCACACTACGACAATGTGGGCATGCAGCAGGGTCTTCCTTGGGCGGTTTTACCTGGGTGGGGAAGGAGTCAGCATTCTATAAAGCTTCGCTGAAGGCATCTCGAGTCTCTTTAGAGAGATGGAGGAGCTCGAAGAGTGACATCAGGCCGGAGTATTGGCCAGATGTGCCAATATGTCCAAGTTGTAGGGCTTTATTGGTACTACTGTCGAGTCGTTTCTCAGAGGTTTGTCAAAGTGAACCTTCTTCTTCCTTTGCTTGTCAGCGACAGGGGATTGAGACGGGCCTACTTCCGATGTATCGGGGGCGATGGCCGCAACAGGGGGAGGTGCTTCCTCTTCTAGAGCCTGATTTTGTTCTCGCTGGTGAGCCGAGCGAGTGGTAACCTGTAACACCCAATTTTCTAAAATGAGAATAATTTTGAACTTTTGTAAAATTTTATTATTTAATAATAGGATTTATGATTTATGGGAATTTTTTTAATTAATTTAATACTATTTAAAATTGGTGAATTATAATTTTGATGTGTTAGCTAGTGAACCCTAGGAATGTTGACCTTAGAGACTACCATGACCACGGGGACCTAACCATGTGATTAGAATGACTATTTACAACTTTTTAGGCTTAGGATATTTTGGTCATTTTGTGACTTTTGAATTATTTAGAATTTTGACTAATTGGTGAATATTAGATTATTTTAATAATATTTAAATTAATGTATTAAGATTTTGGTCATTTTTCATATTTTAATATTTTGGGAAAATTTTATATTTTTAATATTGTTTTTATTGGATTTGTTTAGTCGGGTTTGAGTTTCGTCTCGTTCCGACTTGTATTGTGACCCGGGTAGCTTAAACTCTAGATGGGACCAAATATTAAGTTAAGCATGGCCCACAAAACCCAACATTTAAGTTAGTTAATTAGACTAATTTTTTATCATGTTAGAAGGTTAAGTTAGAGACTCAAAACTAGATCCTTTTGACGCCAAACTTGAACCTAGTCTAGACTTAACCATATGAGACTAGAGAGGGGCAATTAGGACATTTTCTATTAGCCCTAATGGACTCTTTATGGCAGTCACCTTTAGGGAAGAATGATACATTTCATTCATTACAATCTTGTCTCTTTTATTTTCCTTTTGTTCTTCCCTAATTTTAGAGAGCCTTCCCTTTGATTTGATCTTCAAATCAAATCATTCCTTCACCAAATCTTCCCTCAATCATTCCCATTCTCCAAGGGAAGGATGCTACCAAGGATTGGAAGAGAAGTACAAGGAGGAGTGTCCACTTTGAGGGATCTTCGTATCGGAGCCGTGTCCTAAAGGATTTTAT
The DNA here is from genome assembly GCA_029216955.1 of Iris pallida. NCBI lineage: Eukaryota > Viridiplantae > Streptophyta > Magnoliopsida > Asparagales > Iridaceae > Iris > Iris pallida. Next base: position 30,330,447 of record JANAVB010027598.1, read on the forward strand.
TGGGATTCCACTCCCAATAGGTAAAACCCACCCTCTAAATCGATTTTCTTCGCATATAAATTAGTTTTAAAATAGTATCCATCCTCATGCATTTGTCCCCTTTAGATTCAAATTTGAGACCATTTGGAGCTCTCTTGAGGATTTTAGATATGTGTATTGTGTCCTACTTGATAGATCCCAAATTAGGACATCCCATGTGTATGTATGTATGATAATAGTTTAAATAGATATTTAAATTCAGTTTTAGAATGGTTAGAGAGTGGATTGATTTAGTTAGGATGGTTAGAATGAGTTTCATTTTGATACGTATGTTGCTATCCAAGTATCTTGGCCTACATGTGTTTCTTTTGTCCAAAACAACTCAAATTCGTCATAATATTCATCCACTTTTTTATTAACCAAATTAACTTAGAAATATCATAACTTTTAGCTTAAAACTCCGTTTAATCTTTCATTTTTTAAAAGAACCGTATCCAAGTTAGCTTTCCTAATATATATTTTAATAAGCCAAAATCGTTCTGGAACTTTTGTAAAATTATTTGAGTGTCAGTTGTCCGAAAGGCAAACGCGTTTCGGTGTTTCGGCAATTCCGAAAGCTTCTAGACACAAAAATATGATCTATTTGAAGTTTCGAAAAGCTAACACGAAGGGCTACGACATATTTTAATCCTAGAATTTAGTGAAGGCCCAATTGGTATAGTATTAGTTTGAAGTAGAAGAGTGACTATACGACATAGACATTTTGTGTAACCTATGAGCCTATGTAGTACGGATATTAAATGAATGTAGAGTATGTATTGTATGATATGTTAGATGAATGAAATGATATATATCATATGTATCCTCTTTACATTAATATATATATATGGAATGCAATCAATGTAATGTATGTAAGCAATGCATGAATGAAAAAATGATATATAATGTATGCATGAAAGTTTATAATGAATGCTAGATATCAATGCAAGGTATACATGTAATGATAGATATAAATTCATAATGTATACATAATGTAATACAATATGTAATGGTAGCATGTATGGTAATGTATAATATATGATGCAAGCATGTATATGTCCACTGTTTTCGCTTTTTCTTATATTTTTCCTTTCCTTCCCTTTCCATTTTAGTTTTTCCCCCTTTTTTCTCTCTTTTATTTTTACATGTTGTATACAATGTATATAATGTATAGATGCATGTAAGTATGTAATATGCATGAATGACATGTATGTAATAAAAATAAGTATATGTATGCAACTTAATGATATGTGAATGGATATAATGCATAAACTGAAGTATGCATGCATATGGGATATGAATGAATGATATATATATAGGTGTTAAGGTAATGTAATGTATTTATTCACATATATTTTGAGTTAAATATATGAGTTTGTATGCATATATTATATGTATGCATGTATGCAGGAATGAATGTAATATAATGTAGAGTGTACATATATGAATATAATGTATGTAAGTATATAATGTATTCAAATATGTATGTATGTATCTATGTATGTATGTATGTATAGGTGCATAAATGAATGCAATAATGCATATATGATATGTATGTAGGCATGTATACAATGTATGTATGTATACATGATATGTATGTATACATGTATACAATGTAAGCATGTATGAATGTATACATGTATGTTGTGTATCCATGTATGTATGTGTGAATACATGAATCAAGTATGTATATAGTGATAACATGAATGAATGAATGTATAAATGCATGAATGAATGTCATATATGAATGAATGAATGAATCAAAGGTATAAGTAAAATATAATACATTGTAATGAATGTTAAAATATATAATGTACAAAAGTATGTATGTAAATATGCATGAATGTATATATCTATGTAACTCTGTAAATATGCATGATGTAACATATGCCTATATATATAAAAATGTATATAATGTGGATATGCATGTATGTATGAAGGTACGTATTTACATATAGTATCTATTTTATATTATGCATTGTTGTGGTTCATATTGTCTTGTGATTGTGTAAGTGCTAGCCTAGGCTTGGTTAGGCCTAGTAAGACTTATTAGACTTGTTTGGGCTAGGACTTGACCTAGTTGACCTAGTTTGACTAGTGTGGTTGACTAGAGTTGACCAAGTGTTGACTTTAGTCTAGTTTGACCTAGACAACATGGAAATGCATTGTATATTTTATTTATCATCTTCCGTATACATCATGACCCGTGTTGCTCTAACTAGGACTCTTTGACTACAGTTGGCCATCTTTTTATATCAGCTGTTCAGGGTATCAGGCGAGTACATTCTCTGTTCATTTCATATCTTGTTTAGGATTATATTCCTGCTTTAGATTACTTTACTTGATGCTGACACGTTGGTAACACGGATTGTACTATATGGATCCCTTCATGAGATGTTATCCCTCTCGGGAGCATCAGATACTTATGTCTCGTGTGTTTCACTTACATCATGTATCTCATGCTTCTATTATCATGAATCTTCATGTATCAGCTTGTGATTCCTGTACTCTTATGAATCACAGAGCCTTCACGAATCTATTCATAAATCACTCTTGAATCACCCTTTATGGGCCAGTAGTATAGTCATGAATCTTAACGTAACTTGAATGGATCCTTGTATATTGATTGGGGATGGGGGAGTAGAAATGAACATGCGAATAATTCCAAAGTAGTATAGTCATGAATCACCTCTTTAGTATAGTCATGAATCACCCTCTAGCTGTTCACTTGTTTATCTTGTACTCTGAATCACTAGTCACTGATTAGTTCTCTATTATATTGTAGATATTTACTTACAGTCTCTCTCTTTCATATCATGTTGTTCTTTCAGTTTCATGTATCTTAATCTCTAGCATGTTTACATTTCCTAACTTGTTATGATTTGTATGAGATGTATTATGCTCGCTCCTGTCCTGACTGGACCTGCTGAAAATATTGCAGAGGATGATGCGCTCTGTACCGTCTATTATGAGACTACCCTAGAGGATTGCTGTGACTTGGATCTCCAGCAGGATCCTTTAGCAGTAGATGACACATCATTAGTTTAGATTAGTGATTTTTAGTTGTATTTATTCTCTGGATTACTGTATTTGAGATTTGGGATGTTTCTGGATTGTGTTATCTTAGATACTTAGACTTTTATCTGTTGTATCTCTTTGTGGATTTTATTTTATTTCTTTCTATCCTATCGTTTTCTGTCTTAGATGTGATTGAGACTGTATTTTGCAATGTCATCTCCATTCGGAGTGTATATACTGTACAAGTTCTTTATATTGTTAGATGATTGACCTAGGACAGCGTTCTACCATCGACACTGCGGCGTAGGCTGGACGTACCCACTTCTCGTGCCCTTACTTTAGGGTGCGGGTCGTGACACATTTTTAGGGGTAGTCCATGCAGGTCGAGTTTATGTAGTGGTATATTCGAACTAGAGTATCACTACAGCCTGTAATAGGATTAGAATATATTTTTGAAGATACTCAATCACAGTTAGGACTCCTTGAGAGATTCCTGGGACAACCCTTGAGAATCTTATTTAAACATTAATTTGAAATCCTTTTTCTTGTTTTGTTCGCTCTTCCTCTTTGATTATTGAATTTGATTTTGATGGATCGTTGTAGATTTTGATTTTCCTATCGAGATGAATTTTATGGCCTGAGTTACGATATTTTTTGATAACATATGTTGACGAAAATACAGGGATGGTAAAATGTCTACTTGATTATGGAACCTGTAGTTTATCACAGCTATATTAGCTGACGTGGCGAAAATATAGAGACTGACTTCGGATGTACGTATCTTGGTTATGAGATTTGGAAATTCATGCAGCTATACTAGTCAGCATAGCGAGAATTTCAGACGACATGATTATAGAGGTGCATACCCCATTTATGGAATCTATCGTTTATCGCAGCCATGCTTACTGGCATGGCGAGTACTCTGAGTAACATGATTTTGGACAGACGCATATGATTATTAGATTGTATCTTGAGAAGGTTTTTTAACATACCATCTCTATCGTACCCTTCTGTTGTTATAAATTGTATTCCATCATCAAATAACTTAAGAGTAGGAGTAGCTTTAGTTGTTATTATAAACCTTGTGTAACTTCTTGCTATGAATTTCTTCATAATACAATGAATCGATGATTTTTGCTAGACCTTATCTTGGATTTGATATTATAGTTTTGGTTTCAAAATGGTTCCTTCTTTTAAACAGATAAGCAGAATAGATTTTATCATTATTTTCTTCTTGCTATTATTTCTTGTATTACCGTTTAAAAATAATAAATAAAATAAAATAAAATAAAACTTTACTGATTACATCAATCACCTATCTTTTATCCAATTCTGTCAGTTATACTTTGAACCTTTGAATCTCTATATCTCTTTACCTTGGAAAGGTCGAAAAAGTGACGTAATCATCTAGCTCAAAAGGATGTAACTTGTTATCATATGGCAATCTTGGTAGGAATCTAAATGTTGGTCTTGATATAGAATTTAATTTTTATATTGGGACATGAGAATATATATATATATATATATATATATATATATATATATATATATATATATATATATATATATATATATGGACACAGACACTTTGCCTGACACGTATGCATGCTACACTTTGATTTCCAACCTATCTAAATGCATATTAATATGTTTTGATATTTTAATTCTCAAAACCCCAATATTTATGATACAGTACAGTATCAGAGACTAGTTCTCTGTTTTTTTCCAGTTTAAATTCGTAATTTAAATATAAATTTTATGTTATTAGTTATTGTTTACATCACTGCACATGTATGTTATATACAGGGTTTCAATTCTTAAAGAAATTGGTTGAGTTTTGTGTTTGAATTTGTCAAATTTGAGACTGTGTGCATATTAACCCTTTAACACTGGATTATTCAATTTGCAGTTTTTAAATGTAATGTTTTGAGCCGTATACATTGTTGTATGTAGGGATATAATTTTCGGTTTCATACTCTTATATGTTAGGTTGTGGTTGTGGTGAACATTGGGTTGGTTTTGATGTTCGAATTTCTCTAAAATTCTGAAACTGAATACATGTTAACATTTTTACATTGATTTCAAATGTTTAGTTCAATTTCAGATTTAATATGTAATGTTAAACTGAACTGAATGATTGAACCCTTCATTTCAAGTTATAACCCCTGTACACTTGACACTCTACACTAATGTTCACAACTGCCATGTAAACCTAACCCTTCATCTCTATGTTATGTTCATATATATATATATATATATATATATATATATATTAAAATATATATATATATATATATATATATATATATATATATATATATATATATATATATATATATATATATATATATATATGGTTAGCCATGCATGTTATGAGTAAATAGGTTGTGCATTGTAGATTGTTTAACCAATATGCCATGAGTAGTGTAACTTGATAGCTATTGTTTTGAAACCCAAATCCTCCTATACACTTTTATGTATATTTCACACACACATGTCTACTATCTAACCCTATGAACATGTCCATATACACCCATACACACACTAACCACATAACCTTTACATAATGCTAGCTTTTTCCTCTCTAACACACTCTCTCTCTCTCCCTCTCTCTCTCTCTCTCTCTATATATATATATATATATATATATATGTATATATATATATATATATATATATATATATATATATTGTGATTGGATTTCAATGCTCGACATTTGTGCTTTAAATTTTGATTTTGATTTTGCCTTAAAATCTTGATGATTTGTTATTTCTGTATCTTTTCCAGTTTAACACCCCTGATTGCTTGTATGTTTTGATACCCTATGACCGTTTTGGTCTAGTGTGACTAGTATACCTATATGAGACTTTCACTACCACCGTATGCCATGACCCTGTATGTCGTACTTTTAAATTGTATGATTTGATTAAGTTTTGAGACTTTGATTGTGGGGGTTTGACCTAGAAGGGGTATGAACATTTAAATTTTGAGGACAAAATTTTCTAAGGAAGTTAGACTTGTAACACCCACTTTTCTAAAATGAGAGGAATTTTGAACTTTTGTAAAAGTTTATTATTTAAAAATAGGATTTATGATTTATGGGAATTTTTTAATTAATTTAATACTATTTAAAATTGGTAAATTATGATTTTGATGTGTTAGCTAGTGAACCCTAGAAATGTTGAGCCTAGAGACTAACCATGACCATGGGGACCTAACCATGTGATTAGAATGACTATTTACAACTTTTTAGGCTATAAGGATATTTTGGTCATTTTGTGACTTTTGAATTATTTAGAATTTTGGTTAATTGGTGAATATTAGATTATTTTAATAATATTTAAATTGATGTATTATAATTTTGGTCATTTTTTATATTTTAATATTTTGGAAAATTTTTATATTTTTAATATTGTTTTTATTGGATTTGTTTAGTCGGGTTTGAGTTTCGTCTCGTTCTGACTTGTATTGTGACCCGGATAACTTAAACTCTAAATGGGACCCAATATTAAGTTAAGCATGGCCCACAAAACTCAACATTTAAGTTAGTTAATTAGACTAATTTTTTATCATGTTAGAATGGTTAAGTTAGAGACTCAAAATAGATCCTTTTGACCCTAAACTTGAACCTAGTCCAGACTTAACCATATGAGACTAGAGAGGGGCAATTAGGACATTTTCCATTAGCCCTAATAGACACTTTATGGCAGCCACCTTTAGGGGAGAATGATTCATTTCATTCATTACAATCTTGCCTCTTTTATTTTTCTTTTGTTCTTCCCTAATTTTAGAAAGCCTTCCCTTTGATTTAATCTCCAAATCAAATCATTCCTTCACCAATCTTCCTTTAATCATTCCCATTCACCAAGGGAAGGGTGCTACCAAGGATTGGAAGAGAAGTGCAAGGAGGAGTGTCCACTTTGAGGGATCTTCGTATCGGAGCCGTGTCCTAAAGGATTTTATTGGAATTCCACTCCCAATAGGTAAAACCCATCCTCTAAATCGATTTTCTTTGCATACAAATTAGTTTTGAATCCGTAGGATCCATCCTCATGCATGTTCTCCTTTAGATTCAAATTTGAGACCATTTGGAGCTCTCTTGAGGATTTTGGATATGTGTCTTGTGTCCTACTTGATAGATCCCAAATTAGGACACCCCATGTGTATGTATGTATGATAATAGTTTAAATAGATATATAAATTCAGTTTTAGAATGGTTAGAGAGTGGATTGATCTTAGTTAGGATGGTTAGAATGAGTTTCATTTGGATACCTATGATGTTATCCAAGTATCTTGGCCTACATGTGTTTCTTTTGTCCAAAACAACTCAAATTCGTCATAATATTCATCTACGTTTTTATTAACCAATGCAACTTAGAAATGTCATAACTTTTAGCTTAGAACTCCGTTTAATCTTTTGTTTTTTTTCAAAAGAACCTTATCGAAGTTAGCTTTCCTAATATATATTTTAATAAGCCAAAATCGTTCTGGAACTTTTTGTAAAATTATTTGAGTGCCAGCTGTTCGAAAGACAAACGTGTTTCATTATTTTTGCGATTCCGGGAGCTTCCGGACACGAAAATACGATCCGTTTGAAGTTTCGGAAAGCTAACACGAAGGTCTACGCCATACTTTATTCCTAGAATTTAGTGAAGGCCCAATTGGTACAGTATTTATTTTAAGTAGAAGAGTGACTATACGACATTGACATTTTGTGTAACCTATGAGCCTATGTAGTATGGATATTAAATGAATGTAGAGTATGTAATACATGATATGTTAGATGAATAAAATAATATATATATGATATATATCCTCTTTATATTAATATATATATATGGTTGAATGCAAGCATGTAGGAATACAATCAATGTAATGTATGTAAACAATGTATAAATGCATGAATGAAAGAATGATACACAATGTATACATGAAAGTATATAATGGATGCTAGATATGAATACAAGGTATACATGTAATGATAGATATGAATTCATAATGTATACATAATGTAATGCAATATATAATGATAGCATGTATGGTAATGTAGAATATATGATGCAAGCATGTATATGTCCATTGTTTTTCCTTTTTCTTGTATTTTTCCTTCCCTTTCCATTTCAGTTTTTTTCTTTTTTCCCTCTTATATTTTTACATATTGTATACAATGTATATAATGTATAGATGCGTATAAGTATGTAATATGCATGAATGACATGTATGTAATAAAGATAAGTATATGTATGCAACTTAATGATATGTGAATGGATATAATGCATGAACTGAAGCATGCATGCATATGGGATATGAATAAATGATATATATAGTTGTTAAGGTTATGTAATGTATGTATTCACATATATTTTGAGTTAAATATATGAGTTTGTATGCATATATTATATGTATGCATGTATGCATGTATGCAGGAATGAATGTAATATAATGTAGAGTATGCATATATGAATATAATGTATGCAGGTATATAATGTATTCAAATATGTGTGTATGCATCTATGTATGTATGTATAGGTACATGAATGAATGCAAGTATGCATATATGATATTTATGTAGGCATGTATACAATATATGTATGTATGCATGTATGCAATGTAAGCATGTATACATGTATGTTGTGTATCCATGTATGTTTGTGTAGATACATGAATCAAGTATGTATATAGTGATAATTTAAATGAATGAATGTATAAATGCATGAATGAATGTCATATATGAATGAATAAATGAATCAAAGGTATAAGTAAAATATAATGCATTGTAATGAATGTTAACATATATATTGTATAAAAGTATGTATGTAAATGTGCATGAATGTATATATCTATGTAACTATATAAATATGCATGCTGCAACATATGCCTATATATATAAATATGTATGTAATATGGATATCCATGTATGTATGAAGGTACGTATTTATATATAGTTTCTATTTTATATTATGTATTGTTGTGGTTCACATTGCCTTGTAATTGTGTGAGTGCTAGCCTAGGCTTGGTTAGGCCTAGTGAGACTTGTTAGACTTGTTTGGGCTAGGACTTGACATAGTTGACCTAGTTTGACTAGTGTGGTTGACTAGAGTTGACCAAGTGTTGACTTTAGTCTAGTTTGACCAAGACAGCATGCATATGCATTGTATATTTTATTTATCATCTCCCGTATACATCTTGACCTGTGTAGCGCAAACTAAGACTCTGTGACTCCAGTTGGCCATCTTTTCATATAAGTTGTTCATGGTATCAAGCGAGTACATTCTCTGATCATTTCATATCTTGTTTTGGATTGTATTCCTGTTTTAGATTACTTTACTTGATGCTGACACGTTGGTAACACGGATTGGTGCTATATGGATCCCTTCATGATATGTTATCCCTCTCGGGAGCATCAGATGCTCATGTCTCGTGTGTTTTACTTACATCATGTATCTCATACTTCTATTATCATAAATCTTCATGTATCAGCTTGTGATTCATGTACTCTCATGAATCACAGAACCTTCATGAATCTATTCATGAATCACTCTTGAATAACCCTTTTTGGGCCAGTAGTATTGTCATGAATCTTAACGTAACTTGAATGGATCATTGTGTATTGATTGGGGATGGAGGAGTAGAAATGAACATGTGAATAATTCTAAAGTAGTATAGTCATGAATCGCCTCTTTAGTATAGTCATAAATTATCCTCCAACTGTTCACATGTTTATCTTGTACTCTGAATTACTAGTCACTGATTAGTTCTCTATTATATTATAGATATTTACTTACAGTCTCCCTTTCATGTCATGTTGTTCTTTCAGTTTCATGTATCTTACTCTCTAGCATGTTTATATTTCCTAACCTGTTATAATTTGCATGAGATGTATTATGCTCGCTCCGGTCCTGACTGGACCTGTTGAAAATATTACAAAAGATGAGGCGCTGTGTACCACCTATTATGGGACTACCCTAGAGGATTGCTGTGACTTATTAGATCTCCAGCAGGATCCCTTAGCAGTGGATGACACACCATTAGTTTAGATTAGTGACTTTCAGTTGTATTTATTCTCTGGATTACTGTATTTGAGATTTGGGAAGTTTCTGGATTGTGTTATCTTAGACACTTTGACTTTTATCTGTTGTATCTCTTTGTGGATTTTATTTCATTTCTTTTTATCTTATTGTTTTCTTTCTTAGATGTGATTGAGACTGTATTCTGCTATGTCACCTCCATTCGGAGTGTATATACTGTACAGGTACCTTATATTGTTAGATGATTGACCTAGGACAGCGTTCTACCGCTGATACTGCGGCGTAGGCTGGACGTACCCACTTCTCGTGCCCTTACTCTAGGGTGCGGATCGTGACATAACCAGAGTGCCATCAGGTGATGTAGAAACCAAACGATATGACTTGACTTTCTTTCCTTTGACAGAGTGCACTGCAGGTACCATCATGTCTGGGGTAAGATCAGGATGAATCCATATCACTTTGCCTCGCGGCGTTGTAAATGGGATGAGGCCTTGAGCGTTATCACGGGACGGTGGAAGATTGACTACTTCTATTGTTCCTCTCGGGATGGGGACATGCCATCTTGAGCCTCTATTCTCGAAAAACTTTCAAATTGGAGAGTGACCATATTGGCAGTAACAGTCTTTTCCTCGTAGTCGAGCGAAATGACCTTGGCGTCGATGAGGCGATAGATCTATCTTTTCAACACATAGCAGTCACATGTCGAATGGTGAACATACTAGTGGTAGTGGCAGTATTTTGGATTGTCTATCTTTTCCACTTCATCGGGACGCTTAGGCGGCGGGAGTTGAAGCTTGCCACCCTTCGTCAGCATATCGAAGAGTTCTAGTGTGTCTTCAGCGTTAAAGGAGTAGGTCTCTTTCGGCCTCTGTGCTTCGGCCGGCTTAGGGTTCATTGTTGCTGAACCCTTGGAGATGTTGACGGTCATGGCTTATTTCCCTTTACCGTCCATGGCAGCAGGATTGTTGCTAGATGAGCGCCTTCTTTTATCTTCGAGCGATGGAAAACTCAGTCCTAATAGCTGCACGTCTCGAGCTTTCCTTTCCACCATGTATGCCTCTATAATGAAGGGCGTCCACTCTATTCAAGGAGCACTATACCACAATTTGATTGTGAAAAGCATGTTTTTGCGACAGGACTCCATAAGCATGGGCTCTGGTACACCAAGGGGTAATCTCAGAGCGGCTTGGCGAAAGCGCTCAATGTATGAGCGTATAGGTTCCTTCTCCTTCTGGACAATGTCCACGAGAGTCGATATTATCATGTCCATTCCCCCTTCATAGAATCGATTGAGGAATAGGCGCTTCAAGTCTTCGAACGACGAAATACAGTTGTCCGGGAGGCTACAAAACCATTCGTAGGCTACCCCTTGCAGTGCTCCTATAAATATGTTGGTAAGGAGAGCATCATCTTTGGTAGATACCCTGTTACTAAGGTGAAGTACATCAAGTATCGACGGGAAGACTCCTTCGCATCGAGCGGCGTAAGCATCTGCGGATTGTATTAGGAAGGATAGATCACATTATCCCATTCGGTAGGATATGGTTGCCGAATCCCCATCTTTTGGAGTGATTCTCTCTTTTCTCTGGCATCGTGGCGAGCGTACAACTCTTTGAGGGCCTGCTGTACTTCATTCGATATTGCAGGTCCTATTATTGATGGAGTATATGATGGGGGCACTGCTTGGCTCTGTATGCGAGGCACATTGGACCCACCATTAGTCCATGGGTTTTGGTTTGCAGGAGTGGCGACAGTGGGTGTTAATTTCTTCTTGATCTCCAATACAATGAAAGCCAAGGTCTTCATAGTATCATTCAACGTATTTAGGCCCGTCTCAAGGGCCTCTATACGCTTCTGCTGACTGGATCCTTCGCTGATGTCCATGTTGTCACCTTCGGCCATGAACACGGACATCAAGGTACGGTGGATCTTTCACTCTCTGACTCAGATGCTTGAGTTTCGTCGTCTTGCGGATAAACTGGGAGGTTGCAATCATCCTCAGATTTATTGTAATTGCTACCCCCAGATTTTTTGGCTACATGCGCCTACGAAGGTATCCGTGTCATATAGTCCCTCATTGGATTGGAATGTGTGTTTGTCATAAATGGGGGAGAGTTGGCCACCCCCAGCTAATATTGCATCCGCAGTGTCATCTCCTTGCGCCAAGGATCCAGATTTGGCACATGTGCCTTGGAATACACCCGTACCGGGTACTGTCATCTTGCTACCCCAGACCGATTCTTGGGCCTGTTAGCCGAAACGGAAGGGTTCTTGGGAAGCTTCTTGAGAGATGGAGAACCCCTGCCGTATTGCATGAAGTAAGGTGGAGTTCATCTTCTTCTTCACCAGATGCCATCGGTTGCAGTCTTTGGAAGACGAAACACCTCTTTGGTGGCGACACGGCTGTTCAGAAATAGCAGCAGTTGATGGTGATCTGGGTTTAGTTGTGCCTTGGTTTAGACACATCATGCACCGCAGACCCCTCCCTCTCTTTACGCTTGTAGGGGGTTTTTGAGGTCTCCACTCCTGCATTCCTTTCATGTGCACAGGAAAGCTGCCCGTAGGAGTGATGATGTGGAGATAGCTTCTCCCTTCTTAGTTCCTGCATGTGATATATGCTTAGGTCATGATTAGAGAGTTGCTGATGAGGTAGACTCCTTCCATGCTTACAGGAATATTATTCGCACAAGTCTATCTCGATAGCAGGTACCCCCTGGCTTGAATTGTGCATATGAGCGCTCAAGTGACAACATGGTTTCACCGGTCGAGGCATCGAAGCACTCGGACCATTTTTGTATAGCTTTCCATTGGCTACGTGCATGACTGTCAACGCGGGCCTTTGGTATGTTGTTGGTATAGCACTTTGATCGTGCAAAGCCCGTGCTTCCTTGGATTTCTTACTACTATCCCTAGAAGGTGCGTAGTATTCAGAGTCCAACAGAGCAGTTGACATAGCACTTTGGCTGTGTAAGGAACATGCCGCCTTGGACCTCTTTGTGTTATCCGTAGAAGGTGCGTAACATTCAGAATCCAACATAGCCTTACCCGATGGGTAGGCAATTCTGTCAAAGACAAAAGTTCTCACCTGTACAGCCTCCTCCGTTCGCGGGTGGACCACGGCATGCTTCTTCCGACGATGTGCCTTTGTCAGGCCCGCCGTAGGGAGCTGTACTCCTTGTTGCAGTTTTCCAAAGTGGGAACTGAAGGTGGCGGCATGTCCGCAGCAGCCGAAATCTTCTTCGGGGCTTCGTCATTTAGGGGATTCTGGAGCGAAGTCCCCTCCGTTGTGCTGCTCGTTGTAGCCACCTTAGGCACCCAGGTGCGTCGAGTCTTCTTCGGTTTTACGAACGGCTTCGAAGGACTCGACTTCTCCTCAGAAAGGAGATCATCGAAAGCTTGTTGGTCAAAAAGTACGACCAATGTCTTCTGAGAAGATCCCAGCAAGTTTTTGTCAGATTGCATCACTAACTTCTCGTTGGAGGAGAAAAAAGTCCCCAGCAGAGTCGCCATCTTGTTTGCCATGACAAAAGGTTATACGATCTTTTTGTATATTAAACGTGTAAAGAGTATAATCGATTCCTAAATAGGAGATCTAAGTACAAAGTTTTCTGGAAAAGTATAACGGTGGAGATCGAGCACTGCAGCGGCTTCTTTACTCCGTTGACGATCTGGCGACGAGTTGAACTTGCTATGGCTTTCTGGTGTTTGTGATTGGAACTCTGGGGTTGCCAATCAAGAGGATGTCAAAGTTCCAAAGATTTTGAAGCCTCTTTATCGAAGGAAAACTCCTTCTATTTATAGGAAAGCACATATACGTTGTGCATAAGGATTGTGCAGGAACGCTGCATGTAGAGATAAGATAGAATCTTGAAGTTGTACTATGCGGGCTGCTGTTGAGCTGACACGTGGCAGATGCTGGAATTCTTCTTTATCAAGATCTTGGAGGAATTATCAACATAACTGAATAAACGACACATAGCGTGTGTTTATTGTTGATCGTATAAACCTGAGCAGATTCTGTTCCTATCCCTGAAGTTAGATTTTGTCTTAACTTAGGGGCCATTGGTTTAAACAAACCGATTGGATATGGCCCTCGTCTATAAGAACAAACTCTGTTCTTATCTGTGGTTTAAACAAACCGATAGAATATTGCGCATATCAAAAGAATAAACTCTGTCATATCTTAAGAGCAGTGGTATTTAAACAACCCAATCCAAAAAAGACATAAACACTCGTCTGGCCACGTGGAGCCACGTCAGCCCGTAGGACTGCGCTTCTATGCGAGCTACGCTTCTGGTGAGGCTTTGAGGTCACTACGCTTCTAGACGATAAGTAGACAGTGCTTCATGCGACGAAGTCACTGCGCTTTTAGGCGATGAGGAGACCATGCTTTAGGCGATGAGGAGATTGTACTTTAGGTGACAGAGTCACTGTGCTTTTAGATCGACGAGTGTACGAGTGCTTCAGGCAATGGAGTCAATACGCTTTAGGGCGACGAGTGGACAAGTGCTTCAGGTGACGGAGTCACTGCGTTTTAAAGCGACGAGTGGATAAGTGCTTCAGGCGACGAAGTCACTGCACTTTTGGAACGACGATTGGATAAGTGCTTCAGGCAACGGAGTCAATATGCATGATGGCGACGAGTAGACTTGTTCTTGAGGCGACGAAGTCACTGTGCTTGAGGGTGACGAGTGGACTTGTGCTTTGGACAACAAAGTGTCAGATGAAGGAGCCTTTGAATGGGCTACAGTTTTTGATGGGATGGAGGACGCTACGCTTCTAGGGTTGAAGCGATGGTGCAGTGGAAGGAATGAACTGGCTGTGCATCTGAGTCGAAGGAGCTAGTTTCTGTTGTCACGGCCCGCACCCTATTTAGGGGCACGAGAATGTGGTTACTTCCAACTTATGCCATCGTATCGGTAGTAGAACGCTGTATAGGTCGTCTACAACATCTAACAATTAACAATATGAATCATAAAACCTATCATCTCCGCACGGAGGAATAATATGACATCTCAACTGTATAATCTCAATCACAAGTCTAAAGGAAGATAGAGCATGATATAGAAATAGATAATAATGGAGATGACTGGAAATAAGAGTGAAGTTATCACAACTCAAATTTAGATGTCCAACACAAATAAATACATATCCTGAATATAAATAAGTCTCAACTAACAATCGGAACAATCAGATACAACATGAAGACTAATAGTTCTAAACTATATCTAGGGCAATATCTACTGAGCATGATCCTCCTCAGGCTCCTACGTGCCACCCTCGTATGCCATGTAGTGGGTAGGACAGTCATCTAAATCATCTATAAAATTTGTCAACGTACCTAGTCAGGATGGAACGAGCACATCTCCTCTAACAGTTCAAAATAATTGACAAGCACTATGAGAATGTAATAATAATAAAATACTTGATGATCAGGTTATAAAGTCAATGTATAAGGAAAAGACAAATGAATATCGAGCAGTAGATGTATATAAAGAACGTGTGAAATGTGAAAAATAGGTAGATATGTAATAAAGGGTAAACCTGTCATGCAAGGTATACAACAGACAATCCAAAAAATCAGTGTTTAAGACCAGTGTTTTGAAATACCAAGTTGATATGTGAACGACTAGAGAGTGATATCCGGCAAACCATACACGTCCGTGTGTGGCCGCTATTATTCCAGTAATGCCATGGGATAGAATGGATATGTTCACATGTCTCCTAGGTATTTTTTTGCCAGACTAGTACACATGGATCCAGGTTTTTTGACATGCATTTCATTAGTCAAGATTAGATGCATTAGTCCAGTATTTCATTCGTCCAGTAAAGCCAGTAGGCAATAATCCATAAAATACCAATCCGTGAGTCCATCGTATTAGAAATCAAGATATAACACTATACAACATGCATCATATGATATATCAAATAATAAAAACTATCAGAGAATGTACTCGCCTATCGTCCTGAGCAATGAATGTGAATCGAGGTCCAAAATGGAGTAACAAGAACCTAGATATGAGTTTCAGAGTTAAATAGTGTTTAAATGAGTATTAAACATGGTTTCTAGTGAATGAATGCATTCTAGGTCAATTCTAGGTCTAGTGTTGACTCACAGTTGACTTTGATCAACTCTCGTCAAACTCTAGGTCAAAGTATGGACTCAAGGTTGACTTGGGTCAAATGGTCAACCAGGTCAACATGGTCTATATATATATATATATATATATATATATATATATATATATATATATATATATATTATTTTTATTTTTTTTCCAAAACAATCCCCAATTTATTCAAAGAAAAGAAAGCCAGAGTTATACAAGTATACCAGAAGGCACAAAATATCGAAGCCTATACACGTATACTAACAAAAGGAGGGGAGGAGGGAACCGGAACGACTAGTCCCGGGAGAGGAGGGAGTTCCAAAACACCGTGTGGCCGTGATGAAAAAGGGATCTCCGTTTGCTATATTGCTAAATGGTCTCCCCAATAAGCTGGTCTACGGAGTACTGATGGCCTTCATATCTAGCCTTGTTGCGGTTCTTCCATATAGCCCATATGGCGGCTGCTGCTACGATCTGGTGGCCGTGGGACTCGGATCCCCATGACGCGACGAGGTCGTTGATGCACCCGCACCCTAGAACTATCCTGCAGCGATGGGAAAGAACACTCCAGAACTTGACCTGGAGGTCTCCCTGACAGAAGATGTGGTTCACCGTTTCCGATTGACGATCCGTGCAGCATGTGCACACGGATGCAAGGCTAAACCCGATAGTGTTGCGAGTGTCATCGGTGGGGAGGATCTTGCATAGGGCTCTCCAAATAATGAAAGGCCACTTCTTAGGGATGCATGTCTGCTAAAAGGATACAATGGTAGGGGAGGGTGTCGTAGTACCATGGACCACTCTCCTGGCTGTTCTGACCGTGAAGGAACCCGAAGCATCTGTCGACCACGGGAACTCATCAGCAATGGACCCGATCGTCACTCCGCATTAGCGGATGCGCTTGACTCCTCTGGGTCGGCCCAGTTCTAAACCTCATTCCATCTCTATATATTGTCGTTGGGGTCGCACAAGTCCTTGATCTTGCAGTTCCTGTGGGTTTCTGAGAGGTTAATAAGTAAGGATTCTCCAACCCATCTCTCCAGAAATGCCGACGCTTCTCCGTCGCCCACTTAAAGACGCATCACAGGTTCGGCAAGAGAACGCCCATTGAGCATGCGCCACCACGCCACGGAGGATCTGCTGTTAGAGATGGTCGTCAAAGGGTGGATGTGCTTGAAGTATCTCGCCTTCATGAACCTGGTCCATAAGTTCTGAGTCGTAAGTAGCTTCCACCATAATTTCATCGAGAAGGCTTTAACGATGTGGGATAGTTTGGTGAACCCTAGGCCCTCCTCCTCTGTAGAATGCGCCATGGTATCCCAACTATCCCAATGGTGCTTGTCGTGGCCATCGTTGTGCCCCCAAAAAAAGTTGCTAAAGATGCTCACGACCGAAGAATATACTTTCTTAGGGGTGAACATGCTGCCAAAATATAGATGGGTATAGATGTGAGGACGTGCTTGATGAGGATCATCTTACCGCTTGGGGATAGAGTAGAATTATGCCATCTATGTAGTTTTTTCCTTATATGGTTGGTCAAGTCCTCAAAAATGCCAGCGTTGTATTTCCCGTACACGAGGGGGCAGCCCAGATAGTGGAACGGTGGATGCTTGATGAGGAAGGAGGTGGTGTTGGAGATAACGTCAGCGTGCTCTCTATTGATATTGTGATGGGTGTAGATGACACTTTTTTTGGGATGACCTTCTGGCCCTAGCATCTGACGTATCTCTGGAGAGTGTGGTGGACAGCTTCTACTGGTCCCACATCCCCAGAAGAGAAAATTAGGGTATCGTCAGCAAAAGCCAGCTAGGTGATGATCGAGCAGCTGCTGGCAGTATGATAGTTATGGAAGTTAGAAGTACAAGCCATCTTATTAAGGTTCATGCTCAAGGCATCTGTCATAATGATGAAGACGGTGGATGATAGCGGATCTCCTTGTCTAACCCCACAACTCGATTTGAAGAATTCGTCGCCCTGACCGTTGATCACTGTGGAAAACTACGAGTTGCTGATCGATCTCCACACGATGTTGGTCCAGGTTTTGGAGAATCCGAACGCCCTGAAAACCTAGATCATGAATTGCCAATACAGCCTGTCATATGCTTTCTCCATGTCCAATTTGATAGCAATATTACCCCCTCTAGCTGGGAACTTCATGCAGGTGATTAACTCTTGAGTCAGCACGAGGTTATCCTAGATATTTCTACCGCGGACAAAACCACTCTGCTCCTCAAAGATGATCTTGGGAAGGAGACCCGCCTTACGGGCAGCTACGATCTTGGATATGATCTTGTTGGTGAAGGTGCAAAGACTTATGGGACGAAAATCGCAAAATGTCTCTGGGATATCTTTCTTCGGGATGAGGATTAGGTTGGTGCTCGAGATGGCTCTAGGGTACATGGCTCCTTGGAAGAAAGCAGAAACTGCATCATGGATATCCGTCTTGATGATATCCCCACATGTGCAAAAAAAAAACCCCGCAAAACCCATCTGGCCCAGGTGCACTATGCTCGTCCAGGGCCTAGACGGCGTCTTTGACCTCTTGCTCGGATGGGGGACGTTCTAGCTGGATGTTATATCTGTCGATGATAAGGTGGGATATCTCCTCTAGAAAGGATGTGTCCTTGATAACTGTCTCCTTGGAGAATAGTTTGGAGAAGAACTCAGCCGCCGCCGCTTGGATGCCCCTCTGATCGTTGATGATGTTCCCAGATTCTTCGGTTATCTGGTGAAGCGAGAGTTTTTGTCTACGACCATTGACGCAGGCGTGGAAGAAGCTCGAGTTTTTGTCGCCCTCGCTATCCCATTTAAGTCTCGCTTTCTGCTTCCAAAAATCTGTCTCCACTTTTAGCCGAAATTTGAGGATCGCTTTAGTGAGGTTCAGGGCGGTCCTAGCGACTGGGGTTCTGTCAGTCATGAACCTGATTTCTGCGATTGCGACGTTACCCTCAGCCTCACGAATGGCCTAAAAAATGTCCCCATAGGCCTGCTTGCTCCAGACCGCAAGGGCTTTCCTCGTGGCTTTAAGTTTGTTGGCCACCCGAGTGAGGGGTTCTGGGTAGTCCACTCCGTTTCAGGCTTCCGTGACGATGCCCAAAGAACTGGGGGTGTTTGCTCCAGAAATATAGGAAATATAAGCTTTTTGTGCAGGCCCGAAGAGCGGGTAATCCCAACAAGCAGGGGCATGGTCGAAATCAGTTGCATTGAGGTGAGAAAGCTTGGAGGTGGTCCCCATTTCAAGCCATTGGGCGTTCGTTAGGGCCCTATCGAGGCAGGAATATTGACGACGGTCACCTTCCTGCATGTTGCACTAGGTAAAGGCGTTGCCGTTGAACGGAAGGGGGGCGAGGTGAGAGTTAAAAATAAAGTTGTTAAAATCTTGCATAGCCGACAGAGGGAGAGGGCGGCCGCCAATCTTCTATTCTCTACAGGTGATAGTGTTAAAGTCCCCAATGCAAAGCCACGGGAGGATGTTGTGGTGAAGATAGATATCCAGAAGATTATTCCAAAGATGTTTGTGCTCTGCAATGTCACAGCTACCATGAACCGCAGACAGGATGGCACGTTTGGGGATCAACGGGTGCTCAATCCAGTAAGAAAGGGCCTGCCTGGAGTCCTGATGACTCTAATATTGACGTTCTTTGAGCAGAGGATCCAAATTTCCTGTCTGCCATGGCCAGTTGTCCATGGTCGGAGGACCAATCCATGGTCGGACGCAGACGACGATCACTGTCAAGGGGTTCACCGGAACCAGGAATCCCGGCCATGGTGTGGTGGAGACGGCACCACAGCCATCGAGCAGACCAGGCGCTCGGAAGGAGGGATACGAGGAGTGGAAATTACTAGCGGGAAAGGAGGTCGGGCTAGCGAAGGGGGAGGCGACCGGTTACGCGGCGGTGGCCGGGAGGGCCACCGGGCAGCGGGGGGCTTGGGGGATCGTGTAGGAAAGGGGAAGGGGCAGCGGCATTCTGTTATATATATATATATATATATATATATATATATATATATATATATATATATATATATATATAATATATATATAGACATTCTCGCGTGCGTAACCCTAGCGCCGCGGTGGTGAATCTTACGATTTCTTTGTCCCCCGCCGACTCCGCTTGGCCGTTGGCCATGCCGACGCCTTCATGGCTGCGACCAAGTCCTTTGCGGATGTGGTCATCGACCAAGTTGAGGCTCCACCTCGACTTGCAGCTCGAGCGGTGTCTTCTTTTAAAGGAGCCCCTGCGATCTCGTTTTTCGAAGAAGAAGAAGAAGCCCTTGCTGCTCCTTTGAAATATGCTCTCATTGGGAATTTCTCTCATAATAAACCCCCGATCGAGGTCATTCGCAAAGTTCTTTCAGGGTTTAAGTTTAAGGGATCCATCAAAGCAGGTGTCATTGATCGTAAACGCATACTGATTCGACCATCCATTGAGAAAGACTATCTCCGGCTTCGATCAAAGGAGATATGGTTCATTGCTCGTGCTCCTATGCGTATATTCAAGTGTGAATCCGACTTCACGCCTTTGATTGAATCTGCTTTCATGCCTGTGTGGGTTAATCTCCCAGATTTGTTGCATCATCTATATGCCAAAGATGAGCTCTTTGCTATCACGTCAGCGATCGGGACTCCCCTCAAGATAGATCGAGCCATGGAAGAACTGGCCCTTCCTAGCATGGCCAGGGTTTTTGTTGATACTGATGCAGGGAAGCCTTTGCAAAGAAGAGTTCGCATTAATTTGGCTAAAGGGAGGAGTTTTTGGCAAAACATCGAATATGAAAACACGCCTCTATACTGCAACCATTACTTTCATCAAGGATATACGGTGAAATCATGTAAGCTCAAGAACAAAGGGAAAGCCGTCATGCAAGAGGGGTTAACTGAAACTGTCGTCAATGCACATATAGACACGCATCGGGTTCCCACACATTCGTAGGTCACATCGAATTTGCCAAGAGTGGGTGCCGACCAAACTGCCATTAATGAAGATTCTAATCCCTCGAACGTGGGGACTATTAATGAACCTACAGCCACTCAGGTCGAGCCCATTATGCCGCCACCTTACGTCCCCCCAGAAGTTAATGCTCAGTCTCTAAGTGTGCCTTCAATCAGCAACAAGCAACCGAAAGTTCTCACTGGCTCCGAGGATCGTGTGGAACCTTACGACGAGATGACGGTGGCGGTCATTCCAGATCAGGCCACTACTAACGTTGATCCTTCTTTATTGGAGGATATGGAGGAAGGGGAATTACGGGGGCTTCATAGTAACTGGGCAGACATTGTAGAGGAAGAAGAACTTCATGGTCGGGGAGGCGACGACACGACGAAGCCCACTAGTGGAAAATTGAGTGAGGAACAAGAAAAAATGGTAAAGCCGGCAGTGGACTGCCAGACATGCATCAAGAGGCTTTGCACCATGAGACTCAGGTTGAAGCGGAACTTACTCAAAAGCGAGCCAAGAAGGGAAATAAGCTGGTGGATCCATCAGATCGAACCACGCATTCGACTGCAAGCAAGGCATGTGCTGGTATCCCCCAAACCCTTAATGTTTAATTTTCTTATATGGAACATCGGAGGAGTTGCCAACCTCATGACGTTTAAAAGGCTTAAGAATCTTATAAGAGTACATAAAGTTAATTTTTTGGCCATCATTAAACCTAAAGTGGATAGTGAGCTGCTCTTTCACTATCGAGTCAAGCTGGGGTTCTTATCTGTATTTTCTATTGCTAAGGGTAACATCTGGGTTATGGCTAGAGCAAACTGTGATATTGCGCTGGTGGACTCGTTCGATCAGGCTTTATCTATTCAGGTCGTTGATCCTATGCTGCCGGTCGAGACACTGTTATCTATTGTTCATGGGGAGAATAAGATGGAAGGGCGTAGGTTATTATGGGACAGGTTGTTGGAGCTTCAAAGCTCTCAAAGGCTTCTATGGATTATTTGTGGTAATTTCAATAATGTCCTTAGAATGGAGAAAAAACTAGGGGCAGACTAGCTGATGCGGATTCCATACAAGAATTTGCTAATTTTCAATTGGCAGCGGGTGTTTCTGAATTGCCTTATACAGGGAGTTCTTACACATGGGTGAAGTTGAATAAATCTGATCATCTTGCCTCGTGCCTGGATCAGGTTTTCATGGATAATATGTGGCACCAATTGGCTCCTTGTACAATCGAAGAATACTTGAATCGGACTGAATCCGATCATGCACCAATCCTCATTCGATTATTATCCCAGTAGCGAGGTGGTAAAAAGAAATTTAGGTTTTTAGATTCTTAGACTAAGCACGACGACTTTTAGCAGCTAATTCATGGAGCCTGGCATTCAGTCGATCATCGTCATGGCCGCACCAAGGTTGCTCTTCGTTTGGATGCATGTAGGAAGGCATTATCGAAGTGGAGTCAACCTACATACGGGGATATATTTCAAGCTGTCAGGGAGGCGGAGGATAAGGTGTTAGCTGTGGAGTTAGCTTTTGAAGCAGACAGTTCAGTTGCGAACAAAGTACTGCTTGCTCAAGCTACTGCTTTGCTTAAACAACGAGTTCGGATCGAAGAGGAGTATTGGAAACAAAAGTCCAGGATGAAATAAGATTTAGAAGGGATAAAAATACGGCATATTTCCATGAATATGTAAATTATAAGAAGAAGGCCCTGCGGATCCATTCTATCTCCACGTCGAATGATACTTTGCTGATTAATAAAGCTCAGATTCAAGCATATGCGGTTGAATACTATTCGGCATTATATGAGAGGGGGGATATTAAGGAGGATGATGAGCTACTTTTTGTTATCCCCTGCTTGGTCGAGGAAGAAGAGAATGATCGACTAATTGCCCTTCCGACCAAAGAGAAGCTATTTGCAACTATTAAATCCTTGGATATGAATAGTGCATCTGGCTCGGATGGGTTTACAGCTAAATCTTTTCTGAATTGTTGGGATATTATAGGAGATGATGTTACTGAGGCAGTGGGAATGTTCTTCGATGGGTTCTCGTTACCAGGGCTATTACGAACAGATCACTTTTGTTGATTCCAAAGATCAAGCAGCCTAAATATCTCACAGATTACCGTCTTATCAGCCTGTGCTCGGTTTTGAACAAAATTATTTCGAAGACTCTTGCTATTAGATTGTCTCCACTACTGCCCAAGCTCATTTCTCCTGAACAGAGCAGATTTGTTCGGGGAAGATAAATAGTTGATAATATTGTACTGGCTCAAGAATTAGTGGCTAAGATGAACAAGAAGCACTGGGGGGGGGGGGAAACATTGCTATAAAATTAGATATGATGAAGGCTTATGATAGATTGGACTGGAGGTTCTTGCTTAAGGTGTTGCGAAGGTTCGAATTCCATAACAAATGGGTTGATATGATGCTAAGGCTGTAGAATAATATTTGGTTTTCTCATCTTATCAATGGGGAAGCGGCGGGTTACTTCCTGGCATATAGAGGTGTTCGTCAAGGAGATCCACTATCTCCTGCATTATTAATACTAGCGGTTGAAGCGCTTCCATGAAGCTTGAAGCTCCTTCCGTCGACTGAAGGGTTCACTCCGTTCATATCCCCTAGAGGATGCATCCCTATTACTCATTTATCCTATGCAGATGATGTACTAATGTTTTCTGCAAGTGACCTCAGGTTGATTTCATTGATCCAGGAAGCTCTGCGTAGATATGAGGAAGTGTCTGGGCAAAAAATTAATGTGTCCAAGACTTTTCTCTATGTTTCGAGGAAGACTCCTCCTGAACGAATAGCTGAGTTGGCTGATCGGACGGGATTCACAATCATTACACCTCCATTTACTTATCTGGGATGTCCTTTGGCAGTCGGGCATCGTAATGCAGGTATGTACGAAGAGCTTATTGATAAGATTCGGGCGAGAGTGGATGGATGGCATAACAAAATTTTGTCACCTGGGGGGAAATTGGTCTTAATCAAATCGGTGCTTACATCTGTACCAGTGTACACGCTGGCAGCATGTAATCCTCCTTGCTCTGTATTGCAGCATATGGAGGCTATTTTCAGTAATTTCTTTCGGGGTTCGATTCAAGGAGCTCCTAAACGTAAGTGGCTGGGTTGGGAGTCTATAGCTCGAACCAAGATGGAAGGAGGATTGGAAATCAAGCGATTAGAAGATATCATGAAGGCATTTACCATAAAACTTTGGTGGAAGTCTAGAACTTAGGAGAGTCTTTGGGTTCAGTTTTTAATGTTGAAATACTATTCTCAGATGAATGCAAGTGCGGTGAGGCTTACTTCGAATTCCTCCTACGTCTGGAAACGACTACTAGTAGGGAGGGACATAGCTGATCAGCATATCTTGCAGGATGACATGGGGCTGCATTGGCGTCGAGCGTCAGAAAGATTTACTTTGGCTTCAGCTTGGGATATGTCACGAAGACATTGGCCTCTCGTTCCTTCGTTCGTACATATATAGGGGACATGTATCCCTTATAAATGGTCCATACTCTTGTGGTGAGTGCTACATAACAAACTTCCTACTGATGAAAATATTATGAAACTCGGGTTTAGCATGGCTTCTAAATGCCATTGTTGTGATCATTGTTCAGTAGAAACCATGGAGGATATTCTCCACTCAAGGGATTTGGCAGGGGAGATATGGGTGGTTATGCAGACTGAATTCAAAATTCAAGGACGCGGTCCTTCATTGTTGCTTAGACTGCGCAAGTGGTGGCGGGGGAATAAGCTTCATCAAAGGCAGATAGGAGTTGGTGCGATAATATGGGTACTTTGGAAAAATTGCAGCAAATGGCGATATAAAGGATATAAGTACTCGAAGGAGATGCTGGTGATGGAGATCTATAGGCAAATCAACAAAGCTTCTATCAGGTGTTCGCACTAGATGGGTCGATTTTGTAGTATGGCCGGGAGGGCCACTGGGCAGCTGGGGGGCTGGGGGATCGTATGGGGAAGGGGAAGGGGCAGCGGCATTCTGTTATATATATATATATATATATATATATATATATATATATATATATATATATATATATATATATATATATATATATATATATACATTACTTACTCTATTACATTACTACCTAAACTCTCTTAAAACCCATACTTCATATAAATTAGCCCTATACTCTTGATACTCCCCTATCAGAATACCAATCTAACACACTAGCCTTGTCACTAGGGAAATGGTCACAAGCTAACATGGTTTAGCTTGCCTAAGCCAAAACCTGCCATGCAACCTCTGAACTAACCCCTAGCTGAAACTAACAAACCTTAATAACTAAGATATCCATACCCCCATTAGCAACTGAACTAATATATTCCCAATCAAAATACTAGCAGTAAACTAGTATAAAACCTATGATACTAACTAATCCTAACATACAATAACTTCTTAACTGGACTAATATCCCAACTAACAAGTACTCTACTGAAACTAAGACACATCATGACAATAACTGATACTACATCTACCAAATGCTAACATGAAACTAACATCTAAACTAATACTAACACTAAGGATACACTTGGATATCCTAACCAAAATGCTAACTAGTTTGCTAACCCCTGGTACCACAAATGCCAATGGCCATAGGCCTAAGGCCAAGGTAGCCAACTGCCTAAACCAAAAGCCAATTGGCTACACACAAGTTGTCTACAGCGAATTGGCTACTGGCCCTGCTGCTGTAATGCTCTGTGGCAGAGCCAAGGGCCAATGCTCCACTCTGTTGCATCAGTGCCCGGCTGCCACTGCAGCATACTGCCTGCTCAAGGCACAGGCCAAATGGCCAAGCTCGAGCCACCCGCTGCTGCTGCAGTTCAGTAAAATCAAGCCAAAGCATGCTGCAATCAAAGCCATTGCTACTAAGTTCCAAATGGCCTCAAGCCAAAGTGGCTTGGCCAAACAACTTCAAACCTATGCAAAATTCCTTCTCTCTAGAGTAGGTAAACCTCATTACCTATTCAGACACCAACCCTACATGCTCTAACTGATACCTAGAGAACTAACTCACCACCAAATCCTAATCTCTGATCTCTAATATCGTAACACCAACACATGGCCAAAGCCTTGCCTCTCACTCACTCCAATCTTGATACACTTGCATCAAAACCGAAACCAACTCACTCAAATACTAATATACTATGGACTGAACATAATTGCAACCCAGGGCTATAACAAGCCTCTGAATACCCCAAATCTCTGCTACAACTATACTGATATTAACATCTATCCACACTAGAATTAAGCTAATATCTGAGACCAACTAAACCCCTAACCTCTGATACATCTACCAAAACCAACTGATACTCTACCTAGACTCTGACACTCGAAATAGTGCAGAAATCCTCATATAGACACACACATATGCTAGATCACTCCAATGACACAAATCTAATTACTTAGACACTCAATTAGGATATTAGCACTCGTATCCTAACTGAAAACTCAAGTCCTCACTCCCCTCTCTCTAAAGATAGTAAAGCATACATAAATAACTCCTATAAATGTTTCCAAAATGTAAGCCCATAGTTATACATATATATATACTCATTACTAATTCTATAGACACACAGGGACAACCTCACTAATATATGCATTTAACCCAAAATTTGTCCTTATGCTCACAAAACTATGAGATATCTATTTCCTTTTTTTAACCTCCATTTCTGATATACTCTGATTATGAGTGTCTTAGACACTCATCTGAGAACCCAAAGATGGTACCCTCACTTCTGATACTCCAAATTCACTTAGCCTCACATCCTCGAATCTGTACCCATCTATTCACTACCAAACATTCACATCATTTAGTAAAACCAAAATCCCTTACTGAATCATCTGCTGCACTAATGCAATGAGCTATTTACTGTAAGTTCCTCACTTGTTTCCTCCCCTCTCAATCTCTATTCGAACAAACAGGCCCATCTCCTACTGCTACTAAAATCACACAGACAGAGATCACAAGGGAAACCCAAATCAAAACTCTGGTACACATGGATCCAATGCTAAAACCAACCCTCGAGTAGTGACCAAGTATTCTCTGCTCTACTGCAGTGAGAGCATATGCAGCTGTGAGTGTAAAGTGTCAAGTGAGTGAATCAAGTGTCAAAGAGGGTGCAGGAAAGTGCATGAAGTGTTCAATGAAGTGTGCACAGAAATAGGGGTGTTCGACGGCTCAGATTACTGTTTATAGTCCATGGCACAGCACAAACTGACCATGGATCGAAGCCCCATACCTAGGGTCTAGTGTCAATCATCTACCCTAGCTGTAGGAGTCAATAAGAGGTGAAAATATGGCATATTCAGGAAGAATGAGCACCCTAGCAGCAGGGGATCACTGTAGACCCAGTGTAAGGCTAGCAGCGTATCCACGTGTCCAGTTCGACATATCAAACGACACCAAGTCCAACTCAGTCACAGACAATTGCAATCTATATATAATAGGCTACCTAAATATATAATTTATTTAGAAATTGGTGATAAAAACTTCCTATGGGGCATTTCGTCGAACACTTGAGATACCCTTCCGATACTCTTGCGATATGCACCACAAATGGATTCAAATTCGAGCCAAACTTAACCTAATGCTAGGGGGCCCTAAATGAATGCATCTATGGAAAGAAAATAGAAATTCAATAGGTTTAGAGGCTCTTACTAATTAGGAGTTGGAATCCCATTAAAAATCCTCTTACAAAGTTCTTCCACCAAATCCAATGGTCAAATTGCTCCAAATCCTTCCTAGCTAGCCAATAGAGACCTCCTCTACTCAAAAGGAGTGGTTTGCATTTGTTTGGTTGAATTTGTAGTTGATTTGATGAAAGGGGGCAAATTTGGAGAAGAACACAAACTAGGGTTAGGGTTTCTATAAAAGAGGAAAGGAAGGAGGCTAATGATGATTTAAATAGGAAGGGGGAGGCTATTCTTGGCTGGTCATAAAGGTTAGGCTAGGGCTTGGTTAGGTTGCAATATCCCAAATGCCTTTCTAAGTTGTCTAATCAAGCCCCTTTGCTAAAGGCCCAAACTAACACATTGTTTTTATTCTTTAATTACATTCTAAGTGATTCCTTGCTATATTAGAGTCTAATTACTAATCTAAATCCATTAACTAGGTCTCCAAGGTCATGGTTAGTCTCTAGGCAAAGTTGTTCTAAGGTTTCACTAGCAAATAATAAAATAACATTACATCAATTTAAATAATATTAAAATAATCAAAATTCACCACTTTATTACTAACATGATGTAAAATATTATTTAATAACTAACATGATCAATTTTACAAAACTTTAAAATTATTCTCATTTCAGAAAAGTGGTAGTTACATATGTCGAAGTCATAAGAGCAATTAATGACTGCTCTTTTGTTGGAGGAGTTGGACGAGTCGGTCATCCTCTTCTTTAATTACCGCCATCATTTGGGGAGTTCAGAAAGTCTGTGGCCTAAGATTCAGTCGAATGAACCTATTAAATGAGATTCATTGTGCTGAGTCTTAGATTCATCCCATTAATTTGGAAGACTTTGACCGATGGCCAAGTAGCATGTGGGTTGGACCGCACTCACACTACATAAAGGAAAGCTTTTCTGAAGGGTTACCTCCATTGTCTCTTAGCATTCTTACCGTTATGCTCGATCCTGAGTTAGCTTCGAACGGCCATCGGCCTTGTACAAGTCGACTGTTGGTTGTGGATTCCTTCGTTCAAAGAAGCCATGTCCTTGTAGAAGAACTGCTACTAAGTTTTGTGATTTACCTGAGCGTTTGGCATACGGAGTTCGAACCTGAACAACATCTTGGAGGTCTTCGAGATCCAAGCTTTCGAGTTTGGATTGATTGCCAATCCAAAGATCCACAGGTTGTTCTCTGCCCTGCTCAATGACGATGGCACACCCTGTGCTGTGGACTGAGTTCTTGCTCGGGCAAATAGATGCTTCAGGAAGTAGCTCGCTCTGACGAGGAAGTGATTCGCTCTGACAGTGCTGCACATCTGGGGGGCTGGACGCGTGCAGAAGATTAACCCCTTGTAGACTTTTTTTAGGTGTTTTAGTCCTTTATATGTAATAATGTAGAATCTGTAATAGATCTTTTTTAGACATGATTTTAATAAAGAACTGTTTATGCACCACTTTTGTTCGTCTGTATGACTTTAGTTGTCTGCCTGTGCTTTTGGGTTACCTGCGCTTTTGTGAAGCCATGTGTAGTAAGAATGCCACATGCACTTTTGATATGTTTGCGCTTTGTTCATGCTTGTACACACATGAGCAAGGGTAAGTTCAAACCAAAGTGGGAAGGTCCCTATATTGTAAGCAAAGTTTTCTTAAACGAAACTTATCAATTAACCGGAATGGACGGCCGAATCGCTATGATGCCTATCTACGACAAATTTCTGAAGAAATATCATGTCTAAAAGAGTGTACCATGTCTTCCAAATATTGTAGATATTTCAAAATCCCTAGTGGAGTCTGCCCAGATCTTATGATACATCCTCAACGGATTAACCCATCTATTTCCTCATTACAAGAATCATCTTTTGAAACCCAACTATTTTAAGAGATATCCTATTTTTGAGTCCCAGTTGACTCAAGGATAATCAACAGATATACAAATTAACGTCCACATTACCTCTGAATTCTGCAATCTATCTCAACAACTTGTCACGTGCATATTACCTCTGATTTTGTCGTCCCGAAAATGACTATATTTTAAAATTATATTATGTCTTGTCCATATTATCTCTGAACAGATATAATAAGTATTGTTATTTTTAAGAGATATGTCACGTCTAGTACCTCTGAACATATTTCTTACTCCTACCTATTACTTGTGTCTTAAACAGATACATAATAAGTAATAGAGCCACAAAAGATCATCAGTTTTTATTCCATATACTATCATGTAAAAAAAACTATTACATTTATCAAAAATGTTCAAAATAAAGAAGTTATTATATTCATTCTTATAGATAACTTCATTTGGAAGGCTGGGTGCTAAGGTCTGTAATTATCTTCTTTAAAGACTCAACTCGTTCCACCCGAGTGGTAATTACTCTTGATCTGGACCAGTCTCTCCAGGACTCTGGTTGCAAAGGTTGTATTGATGTAATTTGACGTTCTATCTCTGCACCCTGAGCTTGGATAAAGTCATTATGTTGCCGAATCAGATCATCCAACTGACTTGAAGCAACTTGATACAGTTCAACCACTTCTTTCTCACGCTTCTTGGCTGTCGTGATCGTCTCACGAAGCTTGGCCATTTCAGCTTCCAGCTCTTGAAGGCGAGTGTGACCTTCAGTTGCTTCTTTCGCTTTTTCTGCTGCTTCAATCTTGTAAAGCTCAACGGAAGTAGTAGCTTCAACAATACTTGACTCCATTTTCCAGATCGCATCGAGAAGGCAACTACAGAATTATCCAGGGTAACTTGTCATTCTTCATATTCATGAGCTATGGCCTCACACTCTGCATCTACCAGTCTTTGTATATTGTCTCTCGTCAGTTCCTGATAAGATCTGATAGGATCTTCAAGCTCATTCAAGATCTGCTCCAGGAAGTTGACTCTTTCAATATCGCCGAGACCGCGTATGGCTTCAATTGCAAAAGAAGAATTTCTCCTCACTAAATCAAAAGGATGTTGCTTCTCCATCGCTATTTGTACCAGAGTGCTCAAAGAAGTAAAAAAAAGGCACTCATATATGTTTCGACGATGCTACTGGTCATCGCCGATACAACATGTGTCGCCACTTCAACATGAATTCCCCCTTCTACAGAAGATGGAGGAATCGTAGCTCGTACACCAGATGATTTCGGTGCAGGCATCCTCGAAGAGCTTCCTTCCATGGTATGAATCCCCATGTCAAGGGGAGCCATAGTGGAGCTAAGGTTGAAAGCGGTCGATGTCTGCGGGACTTCAGTGACTGTCCCCACATGACCCGCCTAATCCAACAGCAAAATCATTATATCATACAACATCAAAGGAGAAATGGTGAATAAAGTCATAAATTTACCTGAGCCTGACAGCATATATGGAATCTGATGAGGCTTGGTATCACATTCTGAAATGAGCCTCACCATGGTATTTTCAGATACGGCCGCTTGGCTGCTTCCTGCCTCAAAGTCTCCTAACATAAAACAGTTGCTTGCAGCCCCTGATTCAGCATGGCCACCTGGGGCTGCCACTTCTACCCCCTTTCGTTTCGAAAACATGTTCAGTTGGGGTCCGAATTCCCTCAGCATCAATTTTAGGGTCTTCATTACCCTCAAGGCCCTTAAGGCCTCTAGCAAGACCTTCATCTTCCTCCTTAGCATCATTTGGGCTTTCGTCGCCCTTTATATCAACATCAAAGTTCTAATCGCCTTGCGGTTCATCGAGGCTCTGATTGGCATCAATAGGGATTTGATCGCCCTCATTTGGGTGCTCTTCACCCTCATCAGCAACTTGGTTGTCCTTGGCCAATGAATCTTGACCCTCTTGGGTCATTGCTTGACCATGATCTTCAACCTGATCAGGGTCAGAGGTAGCATCGATTGGAACTTCTTTGATCAGCTCATCGCCAAATTCACAGCCATCTAGCGCTTCTATCATCTCGGCATCCTCTCTAGAAAGATCAAGGGTTTTGGATACATGAAGAACCGGAACTCTAGGAGGTACTACCCTCTCACCATGAACTGAGATTACCCTAAATAAAAGTGTTACTCATTGGGGGGTAGTGGTTCTCAGAGATGGTGCATCAAATGTCCTCTCTATCTCGATAGTTATTGGCTCCGCAACAATCATGTAGAGAACATCCACCGAAGCAACTGGAGTTGGCTCACTAGTTGGTGGTAATGTTAAACCGGCTGCATCAAACGCTGTTAATGTCGCTGTAGACAAAGGAACGGTGAATCTCATGATTGATGATCCTAAAATAGTAACCCCAGGAGTATTTTTTACAGCAGTTGAAGCCGAAGAACTAGCAATCGGAGGATCTGGAGATGTAGGTATGTCAATACAGACTGCTATAGGATCAAAATCAAGTAACTCTTGCTGAACAAAAAGAGTAAAGACATCATCTAGCAGGGAAGAAATGCCTCTGGGCGACATCGGCAATGTCGCTTGATCAGAAGTCTATTCTGGAGAAGAAGGTGCAGAAGAAATTGTGGTCTTCTTTCCTCTGACTTTGGTGGCCAATATATTTCTCTTAGCCGAATGCTTAAATAACGGCTGTGGAGATGTTACAACTGTCTCAGTAGAAACAGACGGTTAAGGCTGCATTTATTCAGGAGCATGTTGTTCCCTACTTGTCTCTTCTCCAGCTCCTGTGCTTTCTCTTTGAAACGGGGAAGGCGTTAATCCCCTAAGTGAAGTGGTTATGCCGGGCGAGAATCCAGCTTTCATCTGCCGTGCTTGAAGTCTAGTCCTGGCTCCAGGCTTCTCGATGATAATTATCTCTTTTGTCTTCTTCTTCTTCTCCACTGCAGGAGAAGAAGGATCATCATGGGCTGACTGGGTAGAAGAAGTCCCAATCTTTTGCTTCTTGCTTGCCTTCTTTACAGGAGATTTCTCCCTACGTTTTCTAAGAAGACCACCTAATGGATCCCGCACTTCATCAAGAGAACCCATAACAACAGTTTCTAGAGGTGCATCAACAGGGTTGTTCTCTTTAGCTTCAGTCAAATTGATGGTAGTCGCGTCCCCATGAAATGCTTTCCTTGTCCCAACGAAGCTTTCTATCAGTGAATAACCTTCAAAGAAGGTATTCGCTGAGATATAGAAGCGTACATATGAACCCAGCATACGCGGGCCATTTTTGAGAGTATCAGAAGGCATAGTGAATATAGCCTTTGTACCTATTGCATTAAAATATCTCCACCTTCGGGCGGCGTCGATCAAATGCCCAAAAGCCTTAAGATAATTTGTTGCGTTCCCAACGTGCAACTGGTCATAGCCAAACTGACGGGCCAAACGACTTGGCAGATATGGCTCCAAAAAGCAGTTGTTCTCAAATCGGTACACCAGATGAGAAGGCCTGATCGTCTTCAACCAGAAAAAGGCCTCGAGAGATGGACGAGAACCCACAGGCTCTAAATCCATGATAGGTATAGGGAAACTCTCATATCCAGGTGGAGGAGGGGTACAAAAAAATTTCCAGTCTACGCCCCTATTGAGTGCCTTTCTGCAGTCAAATAAAGACATAACCTTCCATTTGACCTTGGAAAATCTCCCGATGAAGTTCTCTGCTAATGCTCCCCCGACTCCAAGGGCAGGATCCATCAACGAAGGATGGTGCAGTAACAACTAACCAAACAGATATGTGTATGGCATCTCGGTACAGGGGAATTCATTCCGATTGTTGGGTTTCTCCATCATGGTATCTGTAAAACTACAGAATCGCGCATTTAGTCGACTGGTCATAGCAGATAATATGTTTATCTCATAGCCAAATACTAAATACACGGCAGCAAATAATATGCCCCGGTGGAGTCGATCGACGGTACTAGCTCCCGGAATCACAAACCATCGCACCCACAGAGAGAGAAAGTCTGCTAAAGTAGCTTCTGGGGACATGGTCATACCACCTTATCTTATGTAACTCTCTATGGGCAAATCTACGACATAGTCGCGTCAATTGTCATCTAATTATGTATCAAAGCGGCCGCATTCTTCCATCAGCTGTATAATAGTTGGAGCATCAAGAGGCTCAAAGGAGCGAGGCTCGCAATTCAGATGCTCACGTACTCTGGGTTCCTTGACATGACCTAAAAAGAGATATGGTGATATGATAGACATTTTGACAAAAAAAATGTCCCGGTAGGATTGCTACGATAGAAATGGGTGCAGACCATAAAGTGACATAGCAATTCATCGAAGACTGCTATCATTCAAGGGTTCTCCTTTTCCAAGTATTCAGGTCATCTTCTGTTGGTACATACTCCTCGTAAGGGTTTTTTTCCGCTGGCAAACGTGAGAGAAATTTTATCTCATGAAGAGCAAAACCCATCTCTCCGTGAGGGGTGGCA
This sequence comes from Iris pallida, assembly GCA_029216955.1. Lineage (NCBI taxonomy): Eukaryota > Viridiplantae > Streptophyta > Magnoliopsida > Asparagales > Iridaceae > Iris > Iris pallida. Next base: position 30,364,589 of record JANAVB010027598.1, read on the forward strand.
AAAGTGCCAGTACAACTATTGTACCTCTTCGCTAGGGCTAAAAACATATTAGCGTTATTCTGAATCCCGCATGAAGTGGTCAGAACAGCTTCATAAAGATCTATCTCTTGCAGCTTCTCATGAAAATTATTCAGAGGCCACCCAGAAAGTCGATTCCAACGAACAATTCTTGAGTGCATCAAACCAGTCAGCCATATGTTAGCATTTTGAGGATATTCTCCTTCAGACATAGCATATATGTTGGCAAAGAATGGGATTCTGACGGGTAACATCACAGCTGCATTGTCAGATGGTACGCAGCATGGTTTTAGATCCCTTAGGTGTGTGATATAGTGTTCAGAAGTACAGAAGAACAAATTTATGCCATGATCCCCACGTCTATGATATATTATTCCAACCCTAGCTTGTTGGAAGGGAGTCATATCCCATAACATCTTCTTCGGGGAGCTTGCGTGAGCATACCGAGACATGGATAAATTTCTTGTCATCTCGGGGAGATATACTAGTGTGTTGCCCCTTAAAAAAGCTCGACGATCTTTCTTCGACTTTGGCTAAGAATGTACGTCTATGGCCTCTCCAAAAAGAAAATCAGGCTTCTTGTATGGAATATCATCAGCAGTTAGAAAATGGTTGCCATTCATCATGCATAGCAGAGCCCTAACATCCTGGTTTTCCAGAAGAGTTTGCCTAGGTGTTGGTTCGTCATATTGTGGAAAAGTGACATGGTACAAATCCTCTTGATATTCTGACACTCGAAAAGCTAAGGCCAGCACTTCAACATTGGGGCTTCCCTCAGATTAACTGCCAAAGAAAATAGAGAGTTAGAATCTTAAAAATTATTTAACTCTCAAAAGAATTGTACGCCTATCGTGAATGGCGCAGAGCAGAAAGAGAATAATCATTATAGATGGACATAAAATAAATCAGTCATTTGGCACTTAAATTTTATTTGCTTATGATTCGTGCATGGTGATGATTCGGACACCGTTCTCAAAATATGATAAATGGTGCATAGCGCCATTCATGATTGATCAGGTTTTAGACAACACTCTGAAAAGAGGTGGCACATTTTAGGGATACCACAAGCGCCAAATAGCACTCTGAAAGAGGTAGTCAATGTTGGCCTTGATTGCGCTACACGTGAACAGTGCGAGCATTCTATTTGTCTTCTCTGATGGGTTTCTCACCTTCAAGAGCAGGGTTCGCTTCCTCGCCTCTCGCCGATGGTGCAACGTGTTGCGGCACCATCAACGGAGGTACGCACGATGTAACTCTGACTACCTTCTTTTCCTTCTCGACGAAAGATCTCTTGGGCGCCATTCGATCGATTTGAGGAGAAAAAGAAGACAAAGAGAGTTCGAGAGTAAAAAATTCTGAGAAGAACTCTCTCTGTCTCTCTTTCCTCTCAATGGGCTATTTATAGCCTAAAAACTATTGATAACAGTCGTGCCAATCGTGTACAAAACTCGGGATCAGTTGAGATTATGTTATGCGCTAATCACGTAGGACCGCTTCTTATTCAAAGTATTTCAAATTTCTAAAATTTTGAAATTTGAAAACTTTGAAGGGGGTCTTGTAGAAGCTCAAAATATATAAAATATTAACATGCGCCATTCACTGTTGGAGCCTTGCTCAAAACTTTAGATGGCACCATGATCAGATGGCGCACTAGATCAGATGGCGCTAAATTTCACATGGCGCCAGCTGCCACGCGGCTATATTCCTCGAGAAGCCAAACAACTGTCATCATGATTGACAGCACGTCAGTTAAGGAAAATCTTCTCGAACCAAGTGTGCACAGCGCTCGAAGGGAATTGTCAGAGTCGTCATTATTGCATTTGTCTTTTACTATGCACCATGCAGAGTTTGCGTGAAGTAACTACTTTATAGTTTCAGTTAATTAACACTTTCCCACAGATAGCGCAGGGCATGCGCTATCCATCAAATCAAGCGCCAATTGATCAAATTATCACCAAGAAGTAATTAGATGATGTGGCATGCATGCCACTAATCTCGAAGAATGTGTACGTGATACTGCCTACGACCAAGCGTATCCCTCTCGCAGAATGCCACACGTCTCCAGCAGTTAAGCCAACCATTTGCGCCAATGGATGATGGTGTGCCAATTGCAAGTGTGCGCCAATCAGAGTCACTGACTGACAGTTATTTCAAAACTTTATAAATAGAGTTCCAAATCACTTCTCAATCATGACTAATGATCATAATCTCCGGAGCAAGTTGCTGCATTACTCTCCAAAGGCTTTCTTCTTCGACATCGCATCTTCTAAGTGATAAAGTGATCGTTTTTTGATCATATTCCTACAATTGTACTTACCCAGAATCATATTGTACTCTTGTACTTTTTTTTTTAGTTTTTATTTAAACTTGTTTTTGAAAACAATGAATACATGAGTGTTGAGGTACTTATGTTTATTTGGCATCTTTAGCTACAAAAGAAATTTCTTTGGCATCTCTTTCTTTCTTTTGACTTGTAAACCCTTGATTTTTCCAATATTTTATTTTATTTTTATTTATTATAAAATATTGTATTTTTATTAATTATCAAACAGTTTTATTTAAGTATAATAAATCTTTAATTTAGCCATTGTAGCAATTTTTGTTATACTATGTACGAATACTATGTAAATCATACATATTTATATTAGAAATAATACAAAAATATTTTGGGAACTTTTGGAGATTTTTATTACTTTTTAGATTTTTATTTGTGACTATATATATATATATATATATATATATATATATATATATATATATATATATATATACGTATTTGGTTAAAAAAATATTTAATTTCTCACGAGAAATTGAATTTCTCATGAGAAGTGTTTCCTTTCAAAACCTGCACAACATAACCGACCCTCTGTGTGGGCGCGGCCCTTCGTGGCTCCCGTTCAAAAAATTTAAGAACGACAAAAACTCCCCCCAACCAACCCTCGACCATCCGTGCATACCATGGCCATCTGCCAGACCTCCTACAGCCACTGTCATCGCCCCAGACCAACGGAGCCACCGTCAAACCCGCCCCCACACAGCGTCAACGTCACAGCAAGGTATCCACTTCCCATTCAATTTTCTTTGCGTATAATTATCTGTTTCGCAAACCGTTAAAAAGTTACGGAGAGCCTACATCACCCTCTAGGACACCATTCAAGTAGAACAGGTTGAAGAGTTCTGGATTGATCACAAAATTGACGCAAAGTCGAGAGAAAACTGTTCTGAATCAGAACATAAAAATCAGTCCAACTACCCAAATTTGAACACTATTTTCTTCCCATTCATGCACGATTTATTTTATTTTTGTTTGAAAGCATTTGTTGACAACATATAGGGCATCATTTCTCAGTTTTTATATTTAATATTAGTAGAATATATTTTGTTTAAAATCATTTCCAAAACACCGAAAAAATTATGTTTCAAAAACTAAAATTTTAGAAAACTTTCCGATACAGCGTGTGCCCCGACCAACCGGGCGACATAGTCCCAATCCATGAGCATTAAAAGACGTATATGAATGTTGTCAATGTGTGAGATTTGACGGAACTCGATTTTGCTGCGTATGCGCGACGAAATTGAACCATATCCGTCGAAAGTTCTCAGTATCGGCATTTTGCAAACATTGTGTCCAATTTCAAACCGTTCATCCGACTAACCCAAAACTTGCACCATTTGATTCATAACATTTTTCTGGTCTTGTAGACCAAGATTGGTCCGATTCTGAGAAGATTGACGGGAATGCTATTTTGGCGAGCCCGTGACCCGATCCAACGGGTGAGTTTATGCACGGCTCACCGGAATCCAACCTTGGACATACGATTGAGTTCGTATCGTCAAACTGAACTCGTAGACATATATTTTAATGACTTTCGGGACCATAGATACTGGTGCGCTTTTCGTGCAAAGCGGGTCCAACAGCCGATATCGTTTTGATCCAAAATTATGATTTTTTCGGTGTGTCCAGAATTAGACTTATCGGTAGGCGATCTTAGACATTTCTTTTATGAAAAAAAATGTTCATAATATTTATTTCAGCATCCGGAGAAGTTTACAGGAGTTGACGTTCACAGCCTTTATTTTTTAACAATCTGAGTCACTAGACGTTGTCGATTCTTCACACCACTCAAGGCAAGATACCTTGCCATTATCAGTGTACTTTATACTTATTTAATTCTGTTATTATTTTAGTATTTATATCATGTCTAGTTCTATCATACTTTGCGTTCAAGTCATACTTGGGTGCGAGCGACTGTTTTAGTCATTTTTACTATTTTTGTTATTTATTTTGTTTTAACTTAGAATAGTTGACCACCTCATTGATGTGAGATATTGGTATATCTTTATGGTCATGACACTTGTGTATCATGACTTGTGAGTCTAATGTAGGACATGGACTTGCGTATTCGGTTGGCCTCAGATACGTATGGAACGTGCAACGGATAGGAATAACTGTTAATAGATGTATGCATGATTAGCGGACTTAGTAGTTATTAGAGGTACATATGTGTTATGGAGATAACATAGATAGACATGGGGGTGTGGAGGGTAATTTCTTAGCGTATAGGCCATGTTGTACTTTTTTTGTAACCCAAAAGCCCTGTTGGTGACACGGGTGACATGACCCTATCAGGTTTGCCACTGTCGTTATGCGGAACATTATGTGCTGAGACCCCTGATTTCCAAGCAAAAATTATTCCAGATCTCATTTATAGCCAGAGTGCCCATGCATTGAAAGTTTGTTTTTAAATGCATAATCATAATAGAATGGTTAGGCACCCTTTGTATGCAACTTTATTTTATTTCACAATTATTATGCCATGTTATTTTTTGTGTCTTGTTGCGTCCCTCTGAGGACCTAGTGATCTCTCCAGGTATAGATACACTACCAAAATACCTCAAATTAGCGACGGACATATCCGTCGCTAATTCGTCGGTAAATCAACTTAGCGACGGCTAGCTGATAGAATTTGGCTGAAAAATCCGTCGAGAAATAGCCCGTCGCTAAACAAAGTTCGTCGCTAAGTTGTCGTCATTCGACTGCTTAGCGACGGATTGCCGTCATCAAGGATCATACATTTAGCGACGGCTAGTAGACGGATTTTCGTCAAATCAATAATTGGAAAGTTTTTATACTACTTTTTAGTGACGGACAGGTCCGTCGATAATATGTCGGTAATTACGTATCAGAGAGTTTCTGATACGCAAAATCTATCGCCAATTCGTCGCTAACCGATGCTAATACTCGACAAAAAAATGATGGTTTAGCGACAGAATATCCGTCGCTTAGGTTCTGGAAATCTTTATATTTCCAGATCCTTATCGACGGATAATCCGTCGCTAATCCGATGACATCCGTCGCTAACTAAAAATTCTCCAGTTAGCAGAATATTCCGTCGCTCAGCCGTCACCTTTCGTCGCTCGATAGTCGCAAGTCCGTTGCTAACTGGAAAAAAACATTGATAAAAATTACATAAAACACAGCATTCCCTGTTTGTACAACATCTGAAACATTAAAACATCACAATATGCATCACGCCTCAAACAAACCAACAAACCAATGTACATCACACACCAATATACAAATATCTATCACAAATACATCACACAAACCAACATACATCAATGAACCAACAAACCAATATACATCACACACCATATACAAATATCTATCACAAATACATCACACAAACCAACATACATCAATAAGACCCGGAGCAACCCTCCGTTGAATTTCTATATAATAAAAGTCTAGGTAATAGCATCCAAAAACATCCAAGTCTATAAAATAACCATGTCTAGAAAATAAAAAAACATCAAGAGTTGTAAAACCATCCAAGTAAAACCTAGAAATAAGTCTACCGGAAACAAACCGGTCAAAAATCATATCATATATATATAGTCCTCTATGTACGTGCAGAGAGATCTCCCTCCCCAGCCACTGCGTATAAGTAGGATCCACGCCAGCAAGATCGATATCCGGAGGAGATGGATGACTGAAACTCCCGATGCAACTGTCCTCTGATGCTACCTCCTCCTTCACAGCTATCTCGGCTTTAGGAATCACTACCGACTCAGCAACAAAAGATGGCACTACCTCCTCAGCAGTAGGTACCACTACCGACTCAGCAGCAGAAGGTGGCACTACCTCCTCTACAGAAGGAGGTGCCATTACCTCCTCAGCAGCCATCTGTGCCTCTCTCAAGCGACGTCCTCGGGTCATGGGTGTCATCTTGTAAGATTAACAAAAACATAGAGATTAATTAGGGATTAAACAAAATAAAAATATTATACGTGTAATATGAAAGATTCATTATTGTATGGAAATGACAGTATTAGACGTTGTCCTCATCCTCATCTTCCTCTTCCTCCTCATCTTCGCTTTCATCTATTTCGTTTTCCTCTTCAGATACTTCAACCTCCAACGATGAATGACCCTCAGTAGTCTTGCCTTAAACTTGAAGCTATTAACGATATAGCATGACAGTACGGAAAGAGTCTCACAACTAGGATATAGAGGAGTATTCGAATTGTACACCATATCTTGTCTTTCCGTATATAGTTCACCATGCGGTGACCACAGACCGTAATCACGTACGAAACCCTTACATGTCAAATGATCTCTAACAATCAGCAATTCTTTGAAATATCTGTTGCGATAATTACCACATGGCACAGTCAATGAAGTAACAATCCATCGCAGATTGGACGTAAAAATCTCCATCGTAAGTCAAAGTAAAAAGAATTGCAATTAAAAATATATAGTTCGATACCGACCCCCCTCTACTTCGTCGCTCTACTTCCCCTGCTTCTCAAGAATGCCCCCTCTCTGACCCCCCTCTACTTCCCTGCTTCTCATTCAACTCTCTCAACCTCCTCAGCAGGTAGTAGGGTGAACCAGAATCCTTTGAAAGGATTCTACAGGCTCACCCTACCACCGATCGCAAATTTTTTTCTTCTAATATTTTGAATGTGAAGGTCTGTTTCACACGTTTCGTTTTATATTATGTTCTGGTAGAACAAGCCATGAGATTCATGGTGATACCGATTTCGATACCGATCTTTGGTTAATATTAATATTTTTACACTTCTCTACGCTTTGGTTGAGATGTATATCATATGATGCGGAATAGGATGCCTCATGACCCGAATGAGAAAAGAAGAGTATGGAGGCTCACTTTATACACTCATCCTCCTACGATATACACTCTATACACTCTTATTTATGCAAGACTTTTGACGTAATCAGCATTATACTATATTTCTGAAAAAATCTATAACTCAGATAGGCCCAAAAGAGTTGGCATAAGTAAATTTAATTTTCAACACTTACCTAGCTACTACTAAAATATATATATAAATCCTTCTAGGATACTCACTATATACTAAGGTTTGCAGTATCGTCAAGGTTCTAAATGACGGTAAGCATGTGCACGGCAGAAAGAGTCCGCCTACCGCCTAAATACCGCCTAGATGTCGCCTAAACGATCAATACTGATACTCATAGAAATAGTCTGATCACGATACCGACCCCCCTCTACTTTGTCGCTCTACTTCCCCTGCTTCTCAAGAAGGCCCCCTCTCTGACCCCCCTCTACTTCCCTGCTTCTTATTTGATATTTTAAGAAGTGAACGTCTTTTTTCGTAGTGGGGTCGGGGGAAAGAATAGGAAAAATGATTTTACTATATTTCTGACCGAAAAAAGGACCTGTCACAAGGATTCTGGCTCGCCCTACCACCCATCACAAATTTTTTTTTCCTTCTAATATTGTGAATTGAAGGTCTGCTTCACACATTTGGTTATATATTATGCTCTGGTAGAAGAAGCCATGAGATTCATGGTGATACCGATTTCGCCTATGATATACACTCTATAGACTATTACTTATACAAGCCTTTTGAGGTAATCAGCATTATACTAGATTTTCGAAAAAATCTATAACTCTAATAGGCCCAAAAGACTTGACATAAAAAAAAATTTAGTTTTCAATACTTACCTAGCTACTACTAAGATATATATATATATATATATATATATATATATATATATATATATATATATATATATATATATATATATATATATATATATATATATATATATATATATCCTTCTACGATATAAAAAAAAAAAATATATATATATATATATATATATATATATCCTTCTACGATACTCCGATCCGAAATTGTCGATACTACCGATATTGCCGATACCAATACTCATAGGAATAGTCCGATACCGATTTCGATATCGATACTTTGAACCTTGATACTAAGTTTATATATATATACTAATTTATATACTAAGAGATTTTGGTGTGCGCATGTGTGTATGTGTGTGTGTTACTACCGGCCCCGGCCCCCAACCCCCACCGCCACCACCGCAGACCGTTATCCCCACCACCGCGACCCCCAACCCCACCCTAACCCCCACCCCCACCATCGCCGACCGCCACCCCACCACCGACACGAAACCCGCCGCCCCTCGCCGCCTCCCGCCGTACCGGCACGAAACCCCCCCACGACCCCCACCCCCACCGCCGCGACCCCCACCCCCACCACCACCGACCCCCGCCGCCCAACCCGAAACACCCCCCAGCGACTCCCACCCCATCCACCGCGACCCCCACGCCCACCACCACTGGCCCCCATCTCCTTCCGCCGCCCCGACCTCGAAAACCCCTACCAACGACCCCCACCCCCACCATTGTGACCCACACCCCCACCACCACCGGCTTCCAACCTCCATCCCTACCACCGCGACCCCCACCCCCACCACAGGCGACCGCCATCCCCACCGCCGACCCGAAACCCGCCACCTCCTGCCGCCCCGACCCGAAACACCCCCAGCGACCCCCACCACCGGGACCCCCACCCCCACCACCACCGGCCCCCGCCTTCCTCCGCCGCCCCGACCCAACTCCCGCAGCGACCCCCACACCCACCCCTACCACCACCGGCTCCCGTCGCCCAGACCACCGAGAGTGTGAGAGAGAAAGAGAGAAAAGATTACCTGGAGAGTGAAAGGCTGCGGCCAGAGAGTGAGAGCGAAAATTTGGGGGGGAATAAAAAGTCCCCCTCCCCGACGGCTAAATTTAAGTTAGGGCTGGATATTTAGCGATAGATATATTTTGTCACTATATGGTCGCTACACCACCCTAGCTGGATGACGGAATATCCGTCGCTATGTAGTCGTTAAATTTTATGCCAATTTTTTCAACATTCCATGCCAACTTTTGCCAACTAAGCGACGGCATAGCGACGGATTCTTTATCCGTCGCTATATCTCCACCGACTTAACGACAGATTGGCAACCTTTGCTCGTCCTTAAAATAAAATAAAAAAATTATCGACTTTTCGACGGCAATCAGTCAGAACTTTGTTGGTAGTCCGTCACTAAATGTCCGTCACCAAATGGCTGTATTTTGGTAGTGATATGCAGGATTATCCACAGGAGTATGGATCAGCTTTGGACATGACTTTTGTTGACTGAGGAGATGTACCCTGTTGATCATTCCTGATCATGCTTAGTGTTAGAGGCATTTTATTTATTTGTCCTTATCTTATGAGGAATAATTTCCTACTATCAGACTTACTATTTAGTAGTGGATTTGTCTCCACCCGGCTATCTTCATATTTGACTATTTATCTTCAATATTGGATTTTTTATCATATTTGCTGTGGATGAGATAGACTTGCCTGAGACTTTTAATGCTATATTCACATTACAGCTTATTTATGTATTCAGAATTTCTATATATTGGATTATATTTCCATATATATACAGCTAGCATAAAATGTTCCTAGTCCTAACATAAATGGGACTGGGGCGTTACATATTTTTGTGGTAGCCCATGCAGGTCAGAAAATATCATATCGGTTATGTAATTGTACTGATACGAGCCTGCACATAGGATTAGAAATTAGGATCTCATCCACATTATGTTATTCTCTCTTTTGATTTCATTTTTTGAACTCTCATTTGATTGCTTGATTTGCCTCATGTTTGACTCTATTCTAACGCTTCTTTTCACTTCGTGCCAGAAAAATGAATTCTCGAAGCGAACATGTCTCTTCTTGTGCTATGACATTTGGTGATTCAGCAACTCAAGAGGAATAGACTCTATTTAGCCTCCGGTGGCAACCCCATTTACTCTTTTCTAGCATGGGTATTCTAGCATGACTCCACCGATGGTACAACATTACTCCCAGATGTATGCACCACCATCAAAAAAGTTTGAGCAGCCGACTATAGTACCCCATTGAGGGTACACGACTGCTTCTCTTTACCAAGGATTGAGTTTTGTTGCTTTCTATTTATTTCTAATCATGAAAGCATAGGGATTGAACAGAAAACTTTCTTTTCTGTGGGCATTGCTTTAGTTGGTCATTTCTGTGGGCATTGCTTTTAGCTACATTCCCTATTTCCCATTTATTTCCTTTCTATGCAAAAAAATGTATGCTTGTGTTATTTGAGGGCATAGGGAGTGGCCTCCTCTGGTACCTCATATATGTATGGATCAATCTGCGGACTGAAGGTACCCAACATTTCTTTGTTACGATCCAATGAAACATGATAGATCCAGGTCAACAACAATGCAGCTTTAAGACTAAGATAAAATAATTAACACAGTAGATGCAAAAGAAAAACTGTAGATGCTTTTAAGATAACTAAAAAAATGTTGAAAACTTCAAATTATAAATTGCTTACACTTAAAATAACACAATTTCCAAGAAATTTGTTTATCCATTGGAGATCAATGGTTAAAGCATAGCTTATCTAATTAGTGTTCTTTCAAGGTGATGTTGTTCTTGTTATTTACTTTTATTAGTTCATAGTACTTTGGAGTTGTTGATATGTTTGTTGCACCTCTAGGTTTTGTTATCAAACTATGATGTGCTTCTTCTGGTTGACTATTTCATCCCCCGTGCAATCCATTCAGGGCATTTTGTTGCATCCATTTTCATTGTTTTAATGAAAAAGTCCCTTCAGTCTTTATGATCTCGTCCTTTCAAAATACATTAATAGCTTTGGTACTTTTTAAAGACACGTTATGTTTTTACATAATGTTAGGTCTTAATTGAACAAAGGAACCTAATACTACAAATAGGGTCCATGCTCCCCTTCCCTATCATCTTATAATGCCAATCCACAAATAATAAGTGGAGATGAAATCTCATGAAGACCATGCCCCATTCTTCCTATACAGGTACAAGGACCATAAGCAAGAAACAAGTACCCCTCTCATCATGGATAATCAGTCAAAGAACATGATTATTTGCATTTATTCAGTTATTTCGCATGAAAACAGGAATCTCATTGGCGTATCTCTCTAGGTAATATAGATCATGTAAATATAAGGTAATTGTGATCCAGAATTTGGTCATTAGTTTCATGTTCCTGGGCTTTAATGGGCGTTGATGTTCTGCTATTGGTTTTGGATATTGAGTAAATTATATAGCAGCTGCAAGCAGTAATGCTCTAAAAATGAATTAAGACTTCATGCAATGTCTAATTTAGAAGCTTGTCCCATGTCACCTATATATACTGCATTAGTACACTTCATATTACTAAAATATGAACATTTAGATGGGACTGAATTCAAGATGTTGGTAAACACCTGTAGGTAAAGTGCATGCAATCTTCTGTGGGATAGAGTAAGTACAATCGTGTGTACAGGTAGGTTATGTTCATTGGTGTATTGGGTAAGTGCAATCGTGTGTGCAGGTAGGTTATGTGCATTGGTGTATTGGGTAAGTACAAGGAGGGATATCCTGTGAGTACACAGGTATTCATAGGAATTGGGGTTATGTTCAGGCAATCGTGTGCACAGGTATTCCTGTGTAGTATATAGGTGTAGCAATAATCGGGGAGTTATGTTTTGGCAATCGTTTCTATAGGTAGGCTATGTGTCACGACCCGCACCCACTGTGAGGATACGAGAACGTAACAACGCCCAGCTTACGCCGCAGTGTCAGCGGTAGAACGCTATCCTAGGTCTCAATGCATCTAACAGTATAAGGCTAAGCAGTTTATACTCCCCGAATGGGGGTGACATAGCAGAAAATAAACTCAATCACAACTAAGGAAGAAGAAGCACGATATGATATAGAACTCAAAGAAAATACAGATGATCAAATAGTCTAAGATAACATCTCAGCAGATATCCAGAGTACAAGATCTCAGCTACTGAAAATGAAAGAATAAATATAACCCCAAATCTCAAAGACAGAAATAAAGTTTAACTACTAGTCTCAAGACAACATAAGTAAGATAAAGCCTAACTAAGCTAGTCTAGGCAGTAGGGTAAAGTCGTCAGCTAGAGCTGTCCTGCAGAAGGTATCCACACAGGCTTCCTCCTCGTCCTCTATAATATTTTCAACAGGTCCAGTCCGGACAGGAGCGAGCACAATACATCTCAACAGTTCATAGCAGGTTAGAAAATATAATCATGCAGTAAAGTAAGATATAGATACTGAAGGGAATGCAGTATGTAAACAGAGCGAGAGTTGTAATAGAAATATCTACTATAAATAGAGACTAACAATGGCTAGTGAGTCAGAGTACAATATAGACATGTAAATAGAATAGGATGATTCTGATGCTACACTATCGAAGGATTCTGATGCTACACTACTTGGATATTATTCACATGTCTACTTCTACTCTCCCGTACCCCCAATTAATACACAAGGATCCAACCAGGTTATGTTATGATTCTATGTAACGGCCTCCGAAGGGTGGTACATAGTAGTCCCATAAATAGAGATTCTAGAAAATCTAATAAATGGGATAAAGATTCAAGGAAAACTCTGTGATCATAAGAGTATAAGTCACAAGTGATCAAAGAACAAAAGAAGCATAGTGATACGCCGTGTAAGTGAAACGCACAGAACATAGAGTACCCGATGCTCCCTGAAGGGATAACATCTCAAGAAGGGATCCATATAGTACTAATCCGTGTGACCAACGTGACAGTATCAAGTAAAGTAATTTAATACAGGAAAAGAATTCTAAGCAGGATATGAAATGATCAGAGAATGTACTAGCCTGTATCTAAGTGTCCGGATGAAATGTACTGTCCGAGGAGAGGTGTCTGGCTCCTAATCAGAACAGCACAAGTCACAACAAGTCTAAAATGATATAATAAAGTCCTACTATGCATTCTACATGAGTCTAGGTCAATTTAGGCCAAAGTCAACTCTTGGTCAACTCTAGTCAACCAAGAAGTCAAACTAGGTCAACTATGGTCACTAGGTCCAACAAGTCTAAACTAGGTCAAACAAGTCTAAATAGTCTATTCTAGGCCTAACTAGTCCATACTAGTCTAAATAAGGCTAAACTAGCTTATGCTAGCATACCAAGTCCTTACAACCTATACTAGCTAGTACATACCACAACTCAAACCAAGTCACTACAAGTCTATAAACATAGGGTAGCCATATACTTGGATACATACGCATTACCTAATATACATATACATATATATATACATTACATTATATAGAACTCACATATAATATATACATAAATAGATTTACACATAGTCTATATACATACATATATTATATTCACACATATTAGGTTATAGTTTATATTTATTAGGAACACCACATCCATATATATTTATAGACTCAAAACAATATACATATATGTGTAGGCTACCCATTTTGTATATACATACATATGTATATAGGAAGGGCAAGAGTGTGTGCAATGAGTGTGTGTGTGTGTGTGAACTGGACAGTGAGTGTGAGAGAGTAGCTGTGTTTTAGAGAGTGAGGGTGTGTATGTGTGTGTCAAGGTCTGTGTGTGTGTCATAAAACAATGTGTGTGAGGGAGGGTCACTGTGGTGTGCACAACAGTGTATGAGTCGCTTAAAACCTGTGTGTGTGTCATTGAGTGAGGAATGTGTATGTGTGTGGAGAATGAGTGAGGGTTAACAGGGAATGGGGGAGAAAACTGGAAATCAGAAACCCAGTCCCATAGTTCAGTCTCAGGACAAAATGAAGGAAAGGAAATCAATTCATACACAAAACAGTTTAGTGTTCAACAGTTCATCAGTCCACTCATTCAAACCCCCATATTGATTCCAATTTACAACTATACAACCCCAAATTCATATCATAGCTCGATAACATATAGGAGAATCAATTTAGGAACTAAAACCAATCTGTTAACAGCATTTAGATAGGTTAATTAGGTGTCAAAGTTCATGTTTTAAAATCTGGAAATACAAGGAATTCAGGATACAGGAACTGGTATCAGAACAGTTGGGTAAATGCAAGTTTTGATTTGAAATCAAACTAAAATACAGAACCAAGGGTTGGTAAATAAAGAACAACAAGTGCTCGTGTCTCCTACGTGGATTCATGTCCAACACAATGCGACACAGCGCGTGTCTAAGCCACAGAGCATGAATCGAGCACCTACAGTACACGTTTAACACGCTGTGCAGAGCACATGTTCACGCGTTTCGTGTACACAACACGACACGAGCTAGGACACATGCTCGTGTCAGTGGGTACGCCTAGGGTTAGTCTAGGTCTGACACACCCTAAATCGCACCCATGTGTCGCCGTGTACGACTTACAAACCCGTGTCCGAACCCAAAAACATAGATCGAACCATCAGTGTTGTAGGAGCGTAAAAAAGTGCTTCAAGAAAGAGTCAAAGTGATAGATCATTCCACTCAAATTGATCTACTTTACGTCGCAGAGAGGCTAAATACTTTACGCCCAAGATAAGGCTAGTCAGTTTACGCCTAAAGCAGACAGATCACTTTTACGCTCGGGTCTACACCCATGGTTTTACGCCAAGGACAGATCAGCCACTTTTACGCTGGACAAAGCTGTCAAGTCTTGCATTTAATGCAAACTCTGACATGAAGATATTAATGATGGCATATATCACAGAATTCAAAGGGATTTGTTTTTACACAGAGACCAATGTTGTCGTTTAGTATGTGTATTGAGCTACTTTACGCTCACACTATGGCTTCTTTTACGCATGAAGACTATACGAGCTTTTACGCTCAACAGTTGACGTGTGCGTATAGTCTATTTGAGCTACTTTTACGCTCAAGGTTATTTAACAACCACTTTACGCGGGAAGTCTATGTCGGGACTATTTTACGCCTAGTCTACTGCTTTACGCTCAGAGTACATTGGGGTTATTTTTACGCCCTATTCTTTCTGACCAGCTTGGAACGTGGTTTGCCTATATGGCTTTCATGCCACACATCCCGAAGAACGTGTGTACGTGCATCCTATTCTTAATGAAATGATGGAACACGTATCAACGTATACAGAGGATAACTTTGGTCGTGGGTGGCGGTTGTTGGCGTAAAGACGAAACTTTCGCTGAGTTTTTACGCACAAGAGCCCAAGTCTATAAATGGACTTATTTTTCTCAAAAGACAGACACACACAGACAGGGAGACACAGACAGAGACAGAAGAGAATACAGAGATCAGAACTTAGAGATTTTAATTTTCGAGAGCATTCTTCTTCAACCTTTCTTCCAGAACAGAGTGAAGCAAAGCAGGAAAGCATTCGGCCTCGCCATCAGTGCCCAAGTGCGTCGATACCTTTCTCGTGACTTAGTTCTTCCGGTTGTTCAACTTCAAGCAGCGATCTTCATCATCATCATATGGTCCAAGGAACAAAGTGATCATTTACAGATCAGACTTCCATAACAATACTTTTTCAGAATCAAATTTGTACTTCTTGTACTTTTTCTCGTTTTATTTTCAAAAGCCAATTTTTTCTGGCATTTTGTTAAAGTGAAACAAAATGGCGACTCTGCTGGGGACTACCTTCTCCTCTGACGAGAAGGCAATTGCTCAATATGATGATGTTTCGGTCGGTTCGACCAAGAAGACTCTGGTTGTGCACTTCGACCAGACTGTCTATGAAGAAATGCTCCGAACTGGGGGTGGTTCTCGCTACACGAAAAGTTTGGATTTCTAAATCTAAAATAGCTTCTGATCTCTCTGTTGCTGCTAGTGGCAAGGGAATTCTTTCCACTCCTGTCGTAGGGGCTCCCGTTCGTAACGAGGCAGTCCTTACTTCAGAGTTGCACACAAAGTGTGACGATTTATCTCCCGTTTGTAACGGTGAAGATAATCAGGTTTCACGCCCACTGCGTAAGAACCAGGTTTTACGCTCAGTGGGTAAAAACCAACTTTTACACTCAGTACATAAAGATGAGTCTCCCATTTGTAATATAGCAGACTTTAATGCTTCTGAGTGTAAGAATAAGTCTTCCGTCTGTGACGTGGTAGACACACACAAGTTACGCTCTTCGCGTAAAGGAAAATCACCCGTCTGTGACGTGGTAGATAATCAATTTTTACGCTCTACACGTGAAGGTAAGTCTCATGTCTGTGACAGTGTAGATAAAATTCGCAAAGATGTTTACACATCTAATATGAATGTACCTAAACGTGTGCAGCGTAAAAATTATGTTGGTAAAACTTCAGTTCTACACCAACAACCTTCTTATACTGCTCTACGCAAAGTACCAAATCTACAAATTACACGCAATGAAAATGGAGTCCTTCGTGCTAAAAAATCTCAAGATTTACGCACACAACTCCAAACGCGTAGAAATGTACAATTTGGTTCTGTGAATGCTGCTAGTAATCTTCTTTATACACATGATACTAAACGTTTTTCTATCCCTAATGTAATAAAGAAGATTATTCCTTCCACTCCTTCTGACTTACGTGAATTGCTAATGCAAAAGCGTAAGAATAGACAACCTCCGGTGACATTTCCCCAAGAAAAACATCATTGTGATTATCACCAGGTTGTGATCAACTGTCGTTGTTCGGCTTCAAAACGGTCAGTTTTTGATCGATTAAGTTTTAATTCGCCTCAACATCAAGCTGAAGACCAAGAACATGAGCTGTCATATGCATCAGTCAACATGGCATCTCATACTAACAGAAGACGACGTCCAAGACGGAATATGTCCTAAACTCCAGGTCAACAACAGTTCAACAGACTTCTTGATTCCTTTGAAGGAGTATATCAAAACACTTGATCAAGAAGACAAAGACAAATGCAGGCTTCTGATTCAGAAGCTGGGGGTACTCAATCCTTTGAGTCTGAGACTGACAGTGTCGATTCATACTTCTATACTGATCCTTCTATATCTTCAAGAGAGGTTGAATCCTACGCTGTTGGAGATGAACCAGAGACGTCATCTGCTAATACAGAACAACGTCTCACTGCCGTGGAGCAATTACTGAAAGACATGCTTAACATGGTGCAAAGCATGCACCAGATAATTTTGAATCAGCAAACTGCTCAGCCGACAGTAATAGCACCAGTACCAGTAGCAACACAAACTCAAGATAGTCAAAGGGCTGAAATACCTTTGAATATTTAGGAGCCTGCTGTTAATCAAAATTCTGCATCTCCAGATCCTATTATTCTAGAAGATGTACCATCGCCGGTGGGGATTACGGTACATCCGACAACTATTCAATCAAATGTGCTTCCGCAAACTAGTGAGGCCATTCAAGCAGTGCATGAACTCAAAGCACAGTTTGAAGTCTTGAGGCACAAGGATCAACTCCAGAGGTTAGGGATTAAACAACCTTATCCTCCTCATTGGAATGATGTACCCTTTCCACCAAAATTTAAGCCACAATCTATGGTTTTGTTCGATGGAAAAGCATCTCCCAGTCAATATATCAATTACTTCGATATTATGACTGTGCACTTGCAGAAAAATGACGCTCTTCTCACTCGAGTGTTCATCGGGTGCCTGACGGGTTCAGCTTATGACTGGTATCGTAGCTTACCCGATAATTCTATTTCGTCTTTTGACGAATTCAAGGCAATATTTCTCTTCCGCTTCTATGAAGGAGGTATGGACATGAACATGTCCTCCTTGATAGAAATCAAAAAAAAGGAGAAAGAAGATACTCGGACGTTTATCGAACGTTTTCGACAGGCGACTTTAAAGATGCCCCCGGGTATGCCAGATTCAGCACTCATTGATACATGCAAGATGAATCTGCGACCATCTATTACTGCTTTTACGGGTTCTCAATTCACAGATTGGGCTTCGTTCATCATAGCAGCAATTTCTGCCGAGACCAATGGTAGGTTGGCTCGTGAACATGGGATGATTTTCGCTTCAGAAGATAAAGGGAAGAAAAGTAATCCTGGTAATAATTCTGACAATCGTAATGTGAAAGGAAAAGATACTCTTATGGTCAATCTTTCCAAGAACAAAACGACGTCGAATAATTAAGAATCTTCCAGGCCAAAAGAAGAATACTCTTTTGGCGAAAGTGATGTCCCAGGGATATTTCAGTGTCTGGTGAAGAGTGGAAAACTTCAGATTCCGGAGCCCAAGAGGCCTAATGAGGTGAATCTGACTGATAATCCCAAATATTGTATCTATCATAGATACATTAATCACCCTACTAGTGCTTGTTATGTCCTAAAGAAGAAAATCCAGGAGCTGATAAATGGCGGTGCTATCGCCTTAACTAATG
Organism: Iris pallida; assembly: GCA_029216955.1. Classification (NCBI taxonomy): domain Eukaryota; kingdom Viridiplantae; phylum Streptophyta; class Magnoliopsida; order Asparagales; family Iridaceae; genus Iris; species Iris pallida. Next base: position 30,383,125 of record JANAVB010027598.1, read on the forward strand.
ATGACCATACGGTTACGACCAATATGGTTTCTCTTCAGTTCGGAGATTTTCCTCCACAGCAAGTCCCAGATGGAATTATCCCAATTTCGAAGGCGACAATGAAGAACGTGAATATTCCGCCTGCCAGAGAAGAAAATGCAGGATTGCTGCCACTCACACTAAAGAATGGTGAAATCATGTGGGTACATCCTGACTTAGTGCCTGAGTTGGAAAATGAAGGTAAAACTTCAAAATCCAAGAAGGGTAAGAAAGTCAAAACCTGTAACATGATTTCTCATGATATTCCAGATCCTGATGACTTGGATCGGCTATGGGATGGCTTTCCTTTAGAAGATAGATTGAGAGGACTGAACATCTGTCCTCCAAGTCTAGCTCCTTCTACCAAGCTCAAGCTTACTTATCAGCAGTGGCTAGCCATGAATAGTGTTCCCTTATATCGGGCGTAACAAGTCTTCGCTGCTTATAAAAAAGCTCCGACAGGGATTTTTCCTCATATTCTGAATCCTTCTCCTCCCATAGCTACAGAGACATATATTCCTTATTCTCCTATGGATACAGGGATCTCTTCTTCTTCCTCTGTGGAACCATTTGCTAAAAGTCCGCTGCCCACTCATTTGTACAGTCAGCAATCTATCCTTATTATAAAGAAAATGGGTTATGACTTTCAGAAGGCAGAAGGTTTGAATTATGATAAAGGAATACGACTTCCTTTACAAATTCAAAATCAAAATTCCACTGTTGGATTAGGTTCTGAAGCTCCTTACACGAAGAAGGCTAAGAGAGGGAAGACTAAATCCTGTAATATGGTACTTCCTTCTCCTGAGTCTAAGGAAGAAACTTTTGCTGGTACAAGATCTGGGAAAGAGTACCACAAAGATTATGAAGGATCTTCCAAGGAAGCAGAAGATGTAGTGGAAATACTACCAGCTCAACCTTCTCCTGTTCTGGCTAAACCTTCTGTGGTTGAAAAGGGGAAACAGAAAGCAGTACGCTTCGACGTCCCATTGAAGTCTGTTTCCAGTCAGGGGGTGGTGATGAAGCCTTACAAGTTTGATATTCTAGCTCAGTTGGCTAATACTCCGGCTAGACTATCTATATTTGAACTGCTTCGCCTTTCTAGAGAAAGCAGGAAGACTTTGAGTGAAGCCTTACTGCAAGCAGATCCATGCTTGGCTCAACTCAAGAGTCCTGATAATACTCCAGTTTTATATCCGTAATGTCATAGTGTGATGGAAGCAATTCCCAACATCACCTTTACACAAGAAGATATACTATTGAAGCATAACAAACATGACAGGCCTCTGTGCTATACTGGGTATATTGGATCTACTGAAATTGACAGGATCTACATTGATCCTGGGTCTTCAATTAGCATAATTCTTCAGAGTATGCTAAGACCCCTGAGGATTCCTACTAGTGATTTGACTTACACTAGTACTACAATAGTCGGGTTTAACTCTGGCAAGAGTAAACCACTGGGGAAGATTCGTCTGCAGATTCAAATTGGCGATCTCCGAACTATGGTAACCTTCTATGTTATCAACTCAGACGTATCCTACAATATCCTTCTTGGAAGACCATGGTTACATGAGCATAATATCGTGCCTTCAACTCTCCACCAATGCTTCAAGTATGTGAATTCACAAGGAGTTGTGAAGACTGAGTTTGCTGATATCAATCCTTTCAAGGGTGTCGAAGCCTATTTTTCTGATTCAAGGCTTTATAAACAAGAGCATATGAAAGAGATATCAGACGTAGCTGAGGATCAATCATCTACTGAGGATCAGTCTCTTGATGAAGATCAGCCAGAAGAGCAACCTTTGAAGATCATAGTCAAGGGACGAATCCAATCCCAACCTGTCAATGATCAACCTTTGATAATCAAGGTTAAAGGAAGAACTCAAACTTCATCCGAGGAATCAATAAATATTCTTGCTAAGAACCAAGTTCAACCTTTTATGATCAAGGTCAAAGGGCGTACTTCTTGTACGAATGATCCACAACCACCATTGATTGTCAATCTTGGCAAATCTACGCAGAAGATGGATAATGGTCCACTGTTGATTAATCCGAAGCATAGTAATCAGATTGTAAATGATGTAAATATTGATCATTCTGTACTCTTTGATATCTATGAATATTTCCTTTTCGAGTATATGGCTGTCAAGTTTATTGAAAGAATGACTTTATCTTCGGATAAGCAAAGTCATCAATATAAATGCGACATAGAGCCAGAAGAAACCTTATACATTGATCATAAGGAAAATTCTTTTCCTTCTCATGTAGATGTTGGACCTTATGCTCAAAGGTTCCTGACATCTTCTCCCTATCTTCTACCTATAGCCGCTTTATCACAAGCCTGTGTAACTTTTAGACGTCACGAAGAATCTTATTTCGTGCTTCCATCTAATAAGAAAAACAAGCGCCAAATCGTGTTTGGTCTGGCTAGAAATATCCCTGTTGCTCAGGCAGATGAGCTGAAAGATAAAGACAAAGGAAGAATCTGAATTGACAAGTATAGTCAACAATCTATCAAGATTATCCAGAACATGGGATATGATTTGAAGACTATGCAAGGTCTTAATCAAGGCAAAGGTAGACGACTACCATTATGTGGTGATCCGTTTTACCAGAAGACTCGTCATGGATTGGGATATGATCCATCCCATATGTCTAATGATGATATACAAGAAGAATTCTCTTCTAGCTCTTCGCAGTCATCAGATTCGGAAGAAATCCAATTCGTCGAATCCGATATGTCTCATTCCTCATATGATGAATCCAGACAAATATTCTCAGCCAATATGGTTCAAATTGATGGTGAATCAGAGCCATTTGAGAATGATCCTTGGGCTCAACAGATGGATACTCAGTGGAAACTCCGTTTTAAACAGCGACAGCCACCTACAGAAGATAAGGTTATCCAGATTGATATTGGAGATTGAACTACGTCCAAACCAATATTCATCAGTAAGCATCTTTCCGAAGTTGAAAAGGAAGAGTTGATAAAACTTATCAAAGAATATATTGACATCTTTGCATGGAGTTATGAGGATATGCCAGGGTTAGATCCTAAAGTTGCTACTCATAAACTCAATATTTTGCCCAATGTCAAGCCTGTAAAACAACAGCAACGGCACTTTAGACCAGATATGATGGATGTAATTGAAGCAGAAGTCAAAAAGTTGATTACATGTGGGTTTGTTCGTGAAGTGCAACACCCGGATTGGGTTGTCAATATTGTTCCTGTTATGAAGAAGAACGGAAAGGTCCGAGTTTGTATAGATTATCGAGATCTTAATGCAGCTTGTCCAAAGGACGAATTTCCACTTCCAATTACTGACGTCATGATAGACAATACATGTAGTTTTGAACGCATGTCTTTCATGGACGGATTCTCAGGATACAATCAGATCAAAATACATCCAGAAGATGAGAAGCATACTGCTTTTCGTACACCCCTTGGGGTTTATTGCTATACGGTTATGCCGTTTGGCCTTAAAAATGCTGGCGCTACGTATCAACGGGCTATGAGCAATATCTTTCAAGAACATCGACGGAAAATAGTTGAATGCTACGTAGATGACATTGCTGTTAAAAGTCGGTCAAAGAATGATCACATTCAGGACTTGAAGACAGTATTTGAATTGATGCGCCAGCATCAATTGAAAATGAACCCTACTAAGTCTTTCTTAGGGATTTCTAGTGGCAAGTTTTTAGGATTTGTCATTACCTCTCAGGGTATCCATGTTGATCCTGATAAGGTTAAAGCAATTCTTGAAATGTGTCCTCCTAGTAATCTGAAAGAACTCCGTGGCTTTCAGGGTCGTATTACTTATATCAGAAGATTTATATCCAATCTCTCTGGGAGATGCCAACCTTTCTCCCGTTTATTGAAGAAAGGTGTATCATTTGTTTGGGATAAAGCGTGTCAGAAAGCCTTCAATGATATTAAACAATACCTTACAAATCCACCTGTACTGGTACCTCCAGTAGTAGGAAGACCATTTTTGTTATATGTTCGAGCCTTGGATCATTCACTTGGCGCTCTTCTTGTACATGAAAGTGATATGGGTCATGAACAAACAATATATTATCTGAGCAGAACGATGGTCGGAGCTGAACACAGGTATACTCCTATGGAAAAGGAATGTCTAGCCTTGGTTTTTGCCGTCCAAAAGACAAGACATTATGTGACAGGACAGACTATTCATGTCATCTCCAGAATAAATCCCATTCGGGTATTGATGAGAAAACCAAGCATTCTTAACTCCAGGTTAGCCACCTGGGCGATGTTGCTTACTCCTTATGACATGGTTTATATACCTCAAAAATTAGTAAAGGGTCAAGTATTAGCTGATTTCTTAGCTGCTCACCCTATACCGGAAACATCGAAGTTATATGAGGACATTCCAGATGAAGTCGTGGATTGTAACATGACTTTAAAGAATGACATATGGCAATTATATTTTGATGGAGCGTCACGAGTGGGACCTAAAGGCAATATTGTCTCTGGGGTAGGAATCGTCTTGGTTTCTCCTGACAAAATGGTCATATACCGTGCCTATTCTCTTAATGAGCCATGCTCCAACAATATAGCAGAATATAATGCTCTATTGATCGGTCTCCAAGTAGCAAAACAATTGGATATTGAATTCCTAGAAGCTTATGGAGATTCTCAATTGATCGTTAATCAAGTTAGAGGGACTTATGAAGTCAGAAATCCTGATCTCATTCCTTATCATCAGGTGGTAGTCGAGTTGGTCCTTTCATTCAAAGGATTCTTCATTGAATTTGTACCACGTTATCAGAATATGGAGGCTGATGCTCTTGCTAGCTTAGCTGCAGACTTGGCTGTCCCAATCTGAAGGCAAAATACAATTACTTTGTTGGATCGAGACTTGTTCTGTGTGAAGAATAATCTGCATATTGAACAAAATTATGTCACAGAGTCAAGTTCCAAACAGAAGGATTGGAGAACTCCATTCATTGATTATGCAGTTCATAGAATTTTGCCTGAAGATCCTAAAGAAGCTGCATCAATCAAGAGACGATCGTTTAGACTCTATTATGATTCGTCTTTGCATATGCTATACCACCGTTCATATGATGGACTCTTGCTGCGCTGTCTCTTAGAAATTAAAGCCAAACAAACGCTGCGAGAAGCTCATGATGGTATTTGTGGTGCTCATCAACCGGGTCCTGAATTACAAGACCGTATTCGAAGAATGGGGTATTATTGGCCCTCTATGATAGCAGATGTTGTAGACTATGCCAGAAGATGTAAAGCATGTCAGATTCATGCTGATTTTCTTCATCAACCGTCTGAATTTCTACATCCTACAGCAGCCTCTTGGCCCTTCGAAGCTTGGGGTATGGATATCATTGGTCCTATTAACCCTCCTTCTGTCAAGCGACATCGATTCATATTAGCTATAACCGATTACTTTTCTAAGTGGGCAGAAGCAGTTCCCCTTGCTGAAGTAAAAACATCTAATGTGATCAGCTTCATCAAGCACCATGTTATTTATCGTTTCGGGATTCCTCGACGAATAATTCATGACAATGGTCCGTAATTTGCCAGTCAGGCATTTTATCGGTTCTGTGATAAGAATCGAATTCAGAATCTGGCTTCTATGGCTTATAATCCAGCTGCTAATGGTTTAGTCGAAACTTTCAATAAGACGATCATCAAACTTCTTAAAAAGTTTGTCTCTTCTAATAAACGTGATTGGAATGAGAAACTTGGAGAATGTTTATGGGCTTATCGAACAACAGTCCGAACTCCTACTGGTTTTATACCATTCTCATTGGTTTATGGATGTGAAGCTGTCCTCCCATTGGAAATCCAGATTCTATCCCTTCGAATAGCCATTGCTAATGAGCTAACTACAGAGAATAATGATCGCTTACGACTCCAAGAACTTGAAGGATTGGATGAGAAGCGTCTTCAAGCACAACAGCATATTGAGCTATATCAAGCCCGTATATCTCGAACTTTCAATCGTAAAGTTAAAGAGAGGGTATTCAAGATTGGCGAACTGGTATTAGCTGTTCGAAGACCGATGGTGATGACTTATAAAAGCAAAGGGAAATTCCAAGCAAAATGGGAAGGCCCTTATGTAATTCAGACTGTGTTTTCCAATGGCGCCTATCGGTTATCAAAGCCTAATGGAGATCTACTCATGATGCCAATCAATGGCAAATTTCTTAAGAAATACTATGTATAAAAAAAAGACAGAATGAAAATAAAGTTTCGTTTATATTTATTTTTGTTCAAAACAAAAGATTAAGGACGAGGGCCACTCCCTTCCTTATTGAATACATAGTCAGCCAATGCATAGAAGGCATCGTTTTCTGAACTCATGAAGAATTTGCAGACAACCATCCTCTATGCTTCTTCTTCAGGAGTTTTCCCTGGCTCTACTAAGAAAGCAAGGATCTCTTGGGGTGGCTTGGGCGTAGAAGAGCTTCCACCTATTTCGGTTGGGCCTGCTATAGTGGGTTCAATGGGGCACGTCTCAATGATGTCCTCAATTTTCCTGGAGACTTCATTCTTTTGCTGTACATCCTCGGAAGACATTTCCAATAGAGGAGGAGAAATAAGAATGAAATGTTACAAGCAGTTCTCACCTATTTATAGAAGAGGACTATAAATGAACCGGTCTTTGAAATTGAGAACAACCTTTCATTCCCGAAAACACCTGTCCGTTCGTTCTATCAGGTTCATTCATTTAATTATGGAATTAAATCAATATTTTCTTTTTTCGAAAGTTATGTTGATTCATTCATACATTGATATGGACCTATATGCTCATGACATCTGTCTCGTTATTCCCCAGCTACCAAGGTTTGGTTAAGCTGATTTCTTGTCTCCTGGGAAAGGGATTTTATATCTTCTATTTTATCAATTGATTAGAAAGTGGGATTCGTTACTTATCATGTTTCCATGACCTCTGGATAAATACTAAATCTACTTACTTTTCCTATCTATCATTTCTATTTGACCTCTACATAGATATTAATCTAATTTTCTTTTGAGTTCATATATACTATTATGTCCATATTACCTCTGATAGTATTATATACTCTAAAAACAGAAAATAAGATTTCATTTATCTATCATGTCCATATTACATCCAGATAGATACAAATCATTGAGCATAGAAGAATTATCATTTCCATTCTCATATCATAAAAAGTCTATTACATTTCTTAGACTTTCTTACAAATCATAATGGAAATCTATTACATCTTGGATTTTCATTCTATACACACAACGATAACCTAATGGAGATCTATTTCTTCTTTGGATCTTCTTCATCGGATTCGTTGTTGGTGTCAATTCCTTGCTGTCCGAGCCTTTGTGGCGACCAGAGCAGTAGGAATCAAACGATCTGGTCTTCTCTCTCAGACGAGAGAAGAATTCCAGAGTATGGCAGCCCGAAGACGTGTTGCTGCCAATACAACTGGTGGAGGAGTGGCAGCCCCTCAAAGGAGATAGGAATGTATCCAGCATTGGGATACAATTCCTAGTCCTACCGTGAAAGGAACTCTACTACTCGATTTCTTAGGATAGAGTTGACTCCACCATCCAACTCTCCGTGTATAAAGGCTCTTCCTACCAATAGAGGAAGACCCTTCTATCTCACGAAGAGTTCTGAGTTGTCTGATTTGTGCGTCAAAAGTGCATGAGCTCCCTGATGTTGATGCTAGAAGCACGCTCTTCACAGCGTCAAAGTCGCCAATACCGGTTCTGGAAAAGCTCTTCAGCCAAACTTCTGCAGAAAACAACAGAAGTATCATCAGATGAGTATTAAACGCTAACTAAAAACAGATGACAAGGCTTTTTATGCCAGTGCTTCAGGTGTATCACTATTCAGCAAGGCTTTTACGCCAGTGCTTCAGGTGTATCACTATTCAGCAAGGCTTTTTATGCTAGTACTTCAGCAAGGTTTTTGGCGTATCTCAGGTGTACCACCATTCAACAAGGCTTCTACGCTGTTGCTTCATGTGCACTTCATTAGCAAGGCTTTTTTACGCTCGTCAAGAATTTACGCTCATGAGCAGCTGTTTTCAACAAAAAAAAATTTGCTTACGATCGGACTTACCACTTAGGTCAAATGGTTTGGCTCTTATAGTGGATGAATCTACATCTGGTGATTGGGCGTACAAAGGACCGCCATTGGAAAGCATCGCCATTGTCATTTGTTGGAGAACGACATTACAAAAAAGTTATCTTCAGAGGAATGAGAATAAGAATATATGAAACATTTTCGACTATTTATAAAGACTGAAGAAACTGTTGGGAGTCTATTTCGGGAAAAAATCCTATTGAAAGGCTCTCGTAACCACAAGACAGATGCCACGTGTCGGTTTGTTTCTTGGGAATGAACAACCATAGAAGTAGTCAAAAGAAGTGTTGAACAGTTCTATGTACCAACAGATGAGATTAACATCAAAACTTTATTTATAAAAATGGGGGAGTGGACCCCTACATATAAGAGAGTCGCAATACATGGAATATCATTTTCTCTCTCCTTCGTTGGGTTGACAAAGGGAGGCACCTAACTCGCGCATGTTGCGAATCCCAGAGCGATGCATCAGATTTAAAAACGCTTTCGCATCTCCTGAGCCCTCATATGCAATCGGGGGACACCATCGATGCGACTGAAGACTGCTGGAGTTAATCCAAAGCACTCTACAAAGTTGCGTGCTCGCTCAAAGTCAATCCTTGAGCCCGAAGCCTCTTTATTGATAATCTCCTTCTTTGGCACCATGTCACTATGAGGATGAATGGCAAGAGTGAAGAATTTCTTCTTATTTATACAATTAAATCAACTCTTCATATTCCTCGTTGGAAACTGCTCATTATTAATGCAAACTCGGGGAAGCGAAAAGGCATTCGAAAGTTCCGAGAAAGAAATTCATTGTGACGGTTAAGTGTTGACTGGCACTATTGGAAATTACGCCGACTGTTGAATATTCCCGCTTTTACGCGGGTGACTGTTGCGTATCCCGAATTTTACGCTGACTGGTCAAAACTTAATTTTTACGCTTCTGTTCAAAGTGTTCCAAATTTTGGAGATATTTGAAAACTTTGAAGGGGGTTTTGTTGGAGCGTAAAAAAGTGCTTCAAAGAAAGAGTCAAAGTGATAAATCATTCCACTCAAATTGATCTACATTACGCCGCAGAGAGGCTAAATACTTTACGCCCAAGACAAGGCTAGTCACTTTATGCCTAAAGCAGACAGATCACTTTTACGCTCGAGTCTACACCCATGGTTTTATGCCAAGGACAGATCAGCCACTTTTACGCTGGACAAAGCTGTCAAGTCTCGCATTTAATGCAAACTCTGACATGGAGATATTAATGATGGCATATATCACAGAATTCAAAGGGATTTGTTTTTACACAGAGACCAATGTTGTCGTTTAGTATGTGGATTGAGCTACTTTACGCTCACACTATGGCTTCTTTTACGTATGATGACTATACGAGCTTTTACGCTCAACAGTTGACGTGTGCGTAAAGTCTATTTGAGCTACTTTTACGCTCAAGGTTATTTAACAACCACTTTACGCGGGAAGTCTATGTCGGGGCTATTTTATGCCTAGTCTACTGCTTTACGCTCAGAGTACATTGGGGTTATTTTTACGCCCTATTCTTTCTGACCAGCTTGGAACGTGGTTTGCCTACATGGCTTTCATGCCACACATCCTGAAGAACGTGTGTACGTGCATCCTATTCTTAATGAAATGATGGGACACGTATCAACATATACAGAGGATGACTTTGGTCGTGGGTGGCGGTTGTTGGCGTAAAGACGGAACTTTCGCTGAGTTTTTACGCACAAGAGCCCAAGTCTATAAATGGACTAATTTTTCTCAAGAGACAGACACACACAGACAGGGAGACACAGACAGAGACAGGAGAGAATACAGAGATCAGAACTTAGAGATTTTGATTTTCGAGGGCATTCTTCTTCAACCTTTCTTCCAGAACAGAGTGAAGCAAAGCAGAAAAGCATTCGGCCTCGCCATCAGTGCCCAAGTGCGTCGATACCTTTCTGGTGACTTAGTTCTTCCGGTTGTTCAACTTCAAGCAGCGATCTTCATCGTCATCATATGGTCCAAGGAACAAAGTGATCATTTACAGATCAGACTTTCATAGCAATACTTTTCCAGAATCAAATTTGTACTTCTTGTACTTTTTCTCGTTTTATTTTCAAAAGCTAATTTTTCCTGGCATTTTGTTAAAGTGAAACAAGTGCACAACCAGTACGATGAGGATTACTCCCTTGACACGCCACGTGGGCCTCTGAAACTTGATACGTGGCGTGTCAGTCACTCGGCCATGGGGTGTGTCGAATCTCGAGTCCAGTGGTCGCGTGTCGTGTCCGGTACAGCCCCCGAACAGCAGGGCAGGCAGTCCCGAGCGCGCGCGGATGTGTCCCTTTATCCAAACAGACACGACACCAGACCAAAATCACCTCAGTCAATTACAAACGTGTAATCAACATCAAAACAATAATTTCTATTTAAACACAATTCAAAAATCAATACGAAATGCCCATTGGGGCATTTCATCAAACACCTTAAACCTAGGTCGGATACGTGTCCGATACGGACACGAAATGGGTCCAAAATGACACGAAACTTTAGGGTTAGCTAGGATACACCTAGATCTAGGTCTCCATGCAAAGAAATTCAGAATTTAATGAAGTTTACATAGATTTACCTATAGGTGACTAAATGCAAGAAAAGCCTCAAATGGGGGGGTTCCGCTTGCTAGCAAACTTCTCCAAATTGGTAAGAATCTGAGAAGAATATATAACAATAGCAAGAACACTTAATTTTTAACCTATTCCAATTTGTTTGAGGGAAAATGGAGCTAAAATGGAATTTCTAGGGATTTGTGAAGATGGAAACTCACCTCTTTCCAAAGCTTTGCAAAATTCCTAATGGAGGCTGGCCCTAACTTCTAGGAGACTATTTATAGGGGGATTACCTAGGCTAAGTGGCCAGCCACTAAGGATTTGGGTTAGGGTTTGGCTCATGCCTAATGGGTTGGGCTAGTCATACAATGGTTCAAAATCACAAGTCATGACTTGTGTCTAAATGCCTTCTATTCTAACTTGGATTTAAATGGCTAAACCATAGGTTAACTCTAGTCTAACTAGGGTTACATGACCTAACAAAGTCCAAACACAACTAGTGTTAGCTTCTAGGTTAGTCTATCCAGTCAAAGCTAGTCAAAGTCAACTTAGTCAACCATCCTTCAAACAATTCCAAAATAAATCCTAAAAATTCCCATAAATTCAAATAAATTCTAATAAATTTAAATAACCCCAAAAATGACAAAAATACTCTCAAACTAAAATGATAAACAAAATATCCTAATCACATGGCTAGGCTCTAGGTCAACCAGTCTCCAAGGTTACACTATCAAAACACCAAAATCATAAGTCATGATTTAAAATAGTTTTAAATGATTAAAAATTATGAAAAATTATATCATGATTTAAATATCATTATTAAAAGACTAAAATTACAAAATTTTAAAATTACTCTCTTCTGGAAAACTGGGTGTTACATTCCTACCCCCCTTAGAAAAATTTTGTCCTCGAAATTAAAGGTGATCGTACTCCTTCTAGGTTAAGCCCCCCAGCAATCATAGTCTCAGATACCTATTTAAATCATACAGTTGAAAAAGTGTAACCTATGGGGTCATGGCATGTATTATCAGTCTGGGATCTCATCTAGTTACACCAACATGCTACAGTACTAGGCAATCACAAAGTATCAAAACACTAAAGCAACCTAGGGTGCTAAACTAGAAAAGATACAGAAATAACAATCATGAAGACTGTAAGGCAGTCTACCCTCCTATATGAAAACTGGTACTTATCAAAAATAAAATATAATAAAGACAACTACCAATTATCTATTAAGGGATATTATTCAAGAAAATTAAAAATCAAAGTTAAAGAATGAAAGTCAATTACATGGAGTCCAATCACAATGTGTATATATAGAGAGTGTGTTAGAGAGGGAAAAGCTAGCATTATGTAAATGTTATGTGGTTTGTGTGTGTATGGGTGTATGTGGACATGTTCATATGGTTAGATAGTAGGCATGTGTATAGGAGAACTTGGGTTTCAAGACAATAGCTATCAAGTTACACTACTCATGGCATATTTGTTAAACAATCTACAATACACAACCCATTTGCTCATAACATGCACGGCAAACCATATATATATATATATATATATATATATATATAGGTAGAGATTTAGTTATGTATCTATATACATTATAACATGTATGCATAAACTCTATATATATCTATACAGGTATATGAACATAACATAGAGAGGAAAGGTTAGGTTTACATGGCAGTGTATACTAAGTTAGGGTGTGTCCTTGTACAGGGTATAGCTTAGTATTGAAAGGTTAAATCAAGTTTTAGTTCAGCATTTACATACAAAATCTTGAAAATGAGCTAATATTTAAACCAGGGTAATACTAACATAATGCAGTTTCAGATTTTTAGGGATTTGAAACATCACAACTAACTTAATGCTCCCAACACATCCTAACATGATGGAGATGAACCCTAACATACTATCCATACATTTATCTATGCATAGAGTTCAATATTACATATTAAATCTGAAATCGAACTAAACATTTGAAATCAACGTAAAAATGTAATCATGTATTCAATTTTAGGATTTTGGAGAAATTCGAACATCAAACCAACCCAATGTTTATCACAACCTAACATGTAAGAATATGAAACCTAACATTATATTCCTACATACAACAATGTGTATAGCTCAAAATATTGCATTAAAAAATATAGCAATTTGAACTAACATTTAAAAATCCAGTATTAAGGGTTAATATGCACACAGTCTTAGATTTGACAAATTCAAACAAAAAACTCAACCAATTTTTTTTTTGAATTGAAACCCTATGTACAGCATACATGTGCAGTGATGTAAACATAACTAATAACATGAAATTTATATTTAATTTACGAATTTAACAGAAAAAAGCAGAGAACCAATCTCTGATACTGTACTGTATCAGGATATTGGGGTTTTTAGAATTTAAACATCAACAACATATTAATATGTATTTGGATAGGTTGGTAATCAAAGTATAACATGCATACGTATCAGGTAAGGGTCCGCATACTACCTGTAAAGGTTGATCAAACATGACTGAACTCAACACAAAGAGAACTTAACTAAAATAGAAAACTGAACCAAATATAGGCTAAACAACATGTCAATAATCCTATACAACCATGACCTATAGATACTAACCAAACTCATATGCCAATACCCTCTGCAATCTATCTATGTATATAGACCTCTCAGTCTTAGGTGCAGCTACAACTATACTCAAGGACAGGCTCTAGTCATGGGTGCCTCTCTGGAAAGGGTAAGGGAAAATAACAACAATCATGAAGGCTGTAAGGCATACTAACATCCTATATATAAACTGGTTGGTATTATAAATAAAAGAGAAATCATCTACAATAGGTTACTATTCTAATACCAATGCTAACTATCATCTCTAGGGTACAGACACTCTACAAGTCGTCATATCATTTCACTATGAAGATCTACCTATGAACAAACTCTACAAACTAAATATCCCTACTCCTAAGTTATTTACAACAACAGAAGGGTGTGATGTTTAAAACCTTCTCAAGATACAACCTGTTAATCATATGCGTCTGTCCAAAATTATGTTGTCCAGAGTCTTCATTATGTTAGTGAGCAAGGCTACGATAATCACAGAGTCCTTGACTAAGGTACGTACCCTTAGGTTCATGGTATTTAAAATTTTCGTATTGCCGCATGCGACGGTAAAAATCTTAAATTCCCATACCCGAGAAATACATCCAAAATCTGACTATATGTCCTCACTATGCCAACTAACACGACAATCGAAGATTCTAGATTCCATAACTGAGGTGACCTAGTCCATATGATTTTCTCAGAAAGAAGGAAAAAAACAAACATAACAAAATTAATCAATCAACAAGGAACAGATGGAAACCGGATTTCAAGGTAGTTATAAAAGACAATTTTGGAAATGAAATTGAGAAGAACGGAACTTACAGTAAGATCTCCAATGGTCTGCGCATCCTCGACTGTCCTGACGATAGCTCGCCCCTGCTGGTTTTCCCTGGTCTGCTGCTGATGCTGCATGAATTGTTGCTGCTGAAAGAAATCGAGAATGACAGGAAAAGGTCTCTGTACATACGGAGGTGCACCTCCAATGTATCAGAAACGCCAACCTGAGTCGACACAACAGAAACTGCGGTCTCGAGGCCCTGATGAACAGGACGAGAGGTGGCCAGCCTCTCGATAGTATCCCCCGAACCGAAGTGATGAGATCATGTCTCCATAACCATCATGAAGACAGATCAAAATAAGAAACAATTTCTGAGACTGAAGCAAAATTTCAAAGAAGGACAGTTTATATTCAAGGAGAAAAAAAACAATAAGTAGCAAATTTAGGTAAAAGGGATCTGATAAGGAGTTTTTCCTAATGTGATTGAGTACCTTCAAAATAAATATATCCTAATCCTACTACAGGCTGTTGTGATACTCTAGTTCGAATACCACTACATAAACTCGACCTGCATGGGCCACCACTAAAAACGTGTCACGACCCGCACCCACTGTGAGGGTACGAGAACGTAACAACGCCCAGCCTACGTCGCAATGTCGGCGGTAGAACGCTGTCCTAGGTCTCAATGCATCTAACAGTATAAGGCTAAGCAGTTTATACTCCCCGAATAGGGGTGACATAGCAGAAAATAAACTTAATCCCAACTAAGGAAGAAGAAGCACGATATGATATAGAACTCAAGGAAAATACAGATGATCAAATAGTCTAAGATAACATCTCAACAGATATCCAGAGTACAAGATCTCAGCTACTGAAAATGAAAGAATAAATACAACCCCAAATCTCAAAGACAGAAATAAAGTCTAACTACTAGTCTCAAGACAACATAAGTAAGATAAAGCCTAACTAAGCTAGTCTAGGCAGTAGGGTAAAGTCGTCAGCTAGAGCTGTCCTGCAGAAGGTATCCACACAGGCCTCCTCCTCGTCCTCTGTAATATTTTCAACAGGTCCAGTCAGGACAGGAGCGAACACAATACATCTCAACAGTTCATAGCAGGTTAAAAAATATAAACATGCAGTAAAATAAGATATAGATACTGAAGGAAATGCAGTATGTAAACAGACAGAGAGTTGTAGTAGAAATATCTACTATAAATAGAGACTAACAGTGGCTAGTGAGTCAGAGTACAATATAGACATGTAAATGGCATAGGATGATTCTGATGCTACACTATGGAAGGATTCTGATGCTACACTACTTGGATATTATTCACATATCTACTTCTACTCTCTCGTACCCCCAATTAATACACAAGGATCCAACCAGGTTATGTTATGATTCTATGTAACGGCCCCCGAAGTGTGGTACATAGTAGTCCTATAAATAGGGATTCTAGGAAATCCAATAAATGGGATAAGAATTCAAGGAAAACTCTGTGATCATAAGAGTATATGTCACAAGTGATCAAAGAACCAAAGAAGCATAGTGATACGCCACGTAAGTGAAACGCACAGAACATAGAGTACCCGATGTTCCCTAAAGGGATAAGATCTCAAGAAGGGATCCATATAGTACAAATCCGTGTGACCAACGTGACAGTATCAAGTAAAGTAATTTAATACAGAAAAATAATTCTAAGCAGGATATGAAATGATCAGAGAATGTACTCGCCTGTATCTGAGTGTCCGGATGAAATGTACTGTCCGAGGAGAGGTGTCTGGCTCCTAATCAGAATAGCACAAGTCACAACAAGTCTAACATGATATAATGAAGTCCTACTATGCATTCTACATGGGTCTAGGTCAATCTAGGCCAAAGTCAACTCTTGGTCAACTCTGGTCAACCAAGAAGTCAAACTAGGTCAACTATGGTCAAACTAGGTCCAACAAGTCTAAACTAGGTCAAACAAGTCTAAATAGTCTATTCTAGGCCTAACTAGTCCATACTAGTCTAAACAAGGCTAAACGAGCTTATGCTAGCATACCAAGTCCTTACAACCTATACTAGCTACTACATGCCACAACTCAAACCAAGTCACTACAAGTCTATACACAGAGGGTAGCCATATACTTGGATACATACATATTACCTAATATACATATACATATACATATACATTACATTATATAGAACTCACATATAATATATACATAAATAGATTTACACATAGTCTATATACATACATATATTATATTCACACATATTAGGTTATAGTTTATATTTATTAGGAACACCACATCCATATATATTTATAGACTCAAAACAATATACATATATGTGTAGGCTACCCATTTTGTATATACATACATATGTATATAGGAAGGGCAAGTGTGTGTGCAATGAGTGTGTGTGTGTGTGTGTGTGTGTGTGAACTGGACAGTGAGTGTGAGAGAGTAGCTGTGTTTTAGAGAGTGAGGGTGTGTATGTGTGTGTCAAGGTCTGTGTGTGTGTGTGTCATAAAATAATGTGTGTGAGGGGGGGTCACTGTGGTGTGCACAACAGTGTATGAGTCGCTTAAAACCTGTGTGTGTGTGTCATTAAGTGAGGGATGTGCATGTATGTGGAGAGTGAGTGAGGGTTAACAGGGAATGGGGGAGAAAAGTGGAAATCAGAAACCCAGTCCCATAGTTCAGTCTCAGGACAAAATGAAGGAAAGGAAATCAATTCATACACAAAACAGTTTAGTATTCAACAGTTCATCAGTCCACTCATTCAAACCCCCATATTGATTCCAATTTACAACCATACAACCCCAAATTCATATCATAGCTAGATAACATATAGGAGAATCAATTTAGGAACTAAAACCAATCTGTTAACAGCATTTAGATAGATTAATTAGGTGTCAAAGTTTATGTTTTAAAATCTGGAAATACAAGGAATTCGGGATACAGGAACTGGTATCAGAACAGTTGGGTAAATGCAAGTTTCGATTTGAAATCAAACTAAAATACAGAACCAAGGGTTGGTAAATAAAGAACAACAAGTGCTCGTGTCTCCTAGGTGGATTCGTGTCCAACACAATGCGACACAGCGCGTGTCCAAGCCACAGAGCATGAATCGAGCACCTACAGTACACGTTTAACACGCTGTACAGAGCACATGTTCACGCATTTCGTGTACACGACACGACACGAGCTAGGACACGTGCTTGTGTCAGTGAGTACGCCTAGGGTTAGTCTAGGTCTGACACACCCTGAATCGCACCCAAGTGTCGTCGTGTCCGACTTACAAAGTCGTGTCCAAACCCAAAAACACAGACCGAACCATCAGTGCACAACCAGTGCGATGAGGATTACTCCCTCGACACGCCACGTGGGCCTCTGAAACTTGACACGTGGCGTGTCGGTCACTGCCCCATGGGGTGTATCGAATTTCGTGTCAAGTGGTCACGTGTCGTGTCCGGTACAGCCCCTGAACAGTAGGACAGGCAGTCCCGAGCGCACGCGGATGTGTCCCTGTTTCCAAACAGATACGACACCAGACCAAAATCACCTCAGTCAATTACAAACGTGTAAGCGACATCAAAACAATAATTTCTGTTTAAACACAATTCAAAAATCAATACGAAATGCCCATTGGGGCATTTCATCAAACACCTTAAACCTAGGTCGGATACGTGTCCAATACAGACACGAAATGGGTCCAAAATGACACGAAACTTTAGGGTTAGCTAGGGGACACCTAGATCTAGGTCTCCATGCAAAGAAATTCAGAATTTAATGAAGTTTACATAGATTTACCTATAGGTGACCAAATGCAAGAAAAGCCTCAAATGGGGGGGTTCCTCTTGCTAGCAAACTTCTCCAAATTGGTAAGAATCTGAGAAGAATATATAACAACAGCAAGAACACTTAATTTAAAACCTATTGCAATTTGTTTGAGGGAAAATGGAGCTAAAATAGAATTTCTAGGGATTTGTGAAGATGGAAACTCACCTCTTTCCAAAGCTTTGCAAAATTCCTAATGGAGGCTAGCCCTAACTTCTAGGAGACTATTTATAGGGGGATTCCCTAGGCTAAGTGGCCAGCCACTAAGGATTTGGGTTAGGGTTTGGCTCATGCCTAATGGGTTGGGCTAGTCATACAATGGTTCAAAATCACAAGTCATGGCTTGTGTCTAAATGCCTTCTATTCTAACTTGGATTTAAATGGCTAAACCATAGGTTAACTCTAGTCTAACTAGGCTTACATGACCTAAGAAAGTCCAAACACAACTAGGGTCAGCTTCTAGGTTAGTCTACCAATCAAAGCTAGTCAAAGTCAACTTAGTCAACCATCCTTCAAACAATTCCAAAATAAATCCTAAAAATTCCCATAAATTCAAATAAATTCTAATAAATTTAAATAACCCCAAAAATGACAAAAATACCCTCAAACTAAAATGATAAACAAAATACCCTAATCATATGGCTAGGCTCTAGGTCAACCAGTCTCCAAGGTTACACTATCAAAACACCAAAATCATAAGTCATGATTTAAAATAGTTTTAAATGATTAAAAATTATCAAAAATTATATCATGATTTAAATATCATTATTACAAGACTAAAATTACAAAATTTCAAAATTACTCTTTTCTGGAAAATAGGGTGTTACAATCCTACCCCCCTTAGAAAAATTTCGTCCTCGAAATTAAACGTGATCGTACTCCTTCTAGGTTAAGCCCCCAGCAATCATAGTCTCAGATACCTATTTAAATCATACAGTTAAAAAAGTGTAACCTATGGGGTCATGGCATGTATTATCAGTCTGGGATCTCATCTAGTTACACCAACATGCTACAGTACTTGGCAATCACAAAGTATCAAAACACACAAGCAACCTAGGGTGCTAAACTAGAAAAGATACAGAAATAACAATCATCAAGACTGTAAGGCAGTCTACCCTCCTATATGAAAACTGGTACTTATCAAAAATAAAATATAATAAAGACAACTACCAATTATCTATTAAGGGATACTATTCAAGAAAATTAAAAATCAAAGTTAAAGAATGAAAGTCAATTGCATGGAATCCAATCACAATGTGTATATATAGAGAGTGTGTTAGAGAGGGAAAAGCTAGCATTATATAAATGTTATGTAGTTTGTGTGTATGGGTGTATGTGGACATGTTCATATGGTTAGATAGTAGGCATGTGTATAGGAGGATTTGGGTTTCAAGACAATAGCTATCAAGTTACACTACTCATGGCATATTTATTAAACAATCTACAATACACAACCCACTTGCTCATAACATGCATGGCTAACCATATATATATGTATATATATAGGTAGAGATTTAGTTATGTATCTATATACATTATAACATCTATGCATAAACTCTATATATATCTATACAGGTATATGAACATAACATAGAGAGGAAAGGTTAGGTTTACATGGCAGTGTATACTAAGTTAGGGTGTGTCCTTGTACAGGGTATAGCTTAGTATTGAAAGGTTAAATCTAGTTTTAGTTCAGCATTTACATACAAAATCTTGAAAATGAGCTAATATTTAAACCAGGATAATATTAACATAATGCAGTTTCAGATTTTTAGGGATTTGAAACATCACAACTAACTCAATGCTTCCAACACATCCTAACATGATGGAGATGAACCCTAACATACTATCCATACATTTATCTATGCATAAGTTCAATATTACATATTAAATCTGAAATTGAACTAAACATTTGAAATCAACGTAAAAATGTAATCATGTATTCTGTTTTAGGATTTTGGAGAAATTCGAACATCAAACCAACCCAATGTTTATCACAACCTAACATGTAAGAATATGAAACCTAACATTATATTCCTACATACAACAATGTGTATAGCTCAAAATATTATATTAAAAAAATAGCAATTTGAACTAACATTTAAAAATCCAGTATTAAGGGTTAATATGCACACAGTCTTAGATTTGACAAATTCAAACACAAAACTCAACCAAGTTTTTTTTTGAATTGAAACCCTATGTATAGCATACATGTGCAGTGATGTAAACATAACTAATAACATAAAATTTATATTTAATTTATGAATTTAAACAGGAAAAAGCAGAGAACCAATCTCTGATACTGTACTGTATCAGGATATTAGGGTTTTGAGAATTTAAACATCAACAACATATTAATATGTATTTGGATAGGTTGGTAATCAAAGTGTAGCATGCATACGTATCAGGCAAAGGTCCGCATACTACCTGTAAAGGTTGATCAAACATGACTGAACTCAACACAAAGAGAACTTAACTAAAATAGAAAACTGAACCAAATATAGGCTAAACAACATGTCAATAATCCTATACAACCATGACCTATAGATACTAACCAAACTCATATCCCATATGCCAATACCCTCTGCAATCTATCTATGTATATAGACCTCTCAGTCTTAGGTGCAGCTACAACTATACTCAAGGACAAGCTCTAGTCATGGGTGCCTCTCTGGAAAGGATAAGGGAAAATAATAACAATCATGAAGGCTGTAAGGCATACTAACATCCTATATATAAACTGGTTGGTATTATAAATAATAGGGAAATCATCTACAATAGGTTACTATTCTAATACCAATACTAACTATCATCTCTAGGGTACAGACACTCTACAAGTCGTCATATCATTTCACTATGAAGATCTACCTATGAACAAACTCTACAAACTAAATATCCCTACTCCTAAGTTATTTACAACAACAGAAGGGTATGATGTTTAAAACCTTCTCAAGATACAACATTTTAATCATATGCGTCTGTCCAAAATCATGTTGTCCAGAGTCTTCATCATGCTAGTGAGCAAGGCTACGATAATCACATAGTCCTTGACTAAGGTACGTACCCTTAGGTTCATGGTATTTAAAATTTTCGTATTACCGCATGCGACAGCGAAAACCTTAAATTCCCATACCCGAGAAATACATCCAAAATCTGACTACATGTCCTCACTATGCCAACTAACACGACCATCGAAGATTCTAGATTCCATAACTGAGGTGACCTAGCCCATATGATTTTCTCAGAAAGAAGGAAAAAAAAAGAAACAAATATAACAAAATTAATCAATCAACAAGGAACATATGGAAACAGGATTTTAAGGTAGTTATAAAAGACAATTTCGGGAATGAAATTGAGAAGAACGGAACTTGCAGTAAGATCTCCAATGGTCTGCGCATCCTCGACTGTCCTGACGATAGCTCGCCCCTGCTGGTTTTCCGTGGTCTGCTGCTGATGCTGCATGAATTGCTGCAGCTAAGAGAAATCAGGAATAACGGAAAAAGGTCTCTGTACAGACGGAGGTGCACCTCCAATGTAGCAGAAACGCCAACATGAGTCGGCACAACAGAAGCTGCGGTCTCGAGGCCCTGATGAACAGGACGAGAGGTGGCCAGCCTCTTGATAGTATCCCCCGAACCGAAGTGATGAGATCATGTCTCCATAACCATCATGAAGATAGATCAAAATAATAAACAATTTCTGATAATGAAGCGAAATTTCAAAGAAGAACAGTTTATATTCAAGGAGAAAAAAATAATAAGCAGCAAATTTAGGTAAAAGGGATCTGATAAGGAGTTTTTCCAAATGTGATTAAGTACCTTCAAAATAAATATATCATAATCCTACTGCAGGCTGTAGTGATACTCTAGTTCGAATACCACTACATAAACTCAACCTATATGGGCCACCACTAAAAACGTGTCACGACCCGCACCTACTGTGAGGGTACGAGAATGTAACAACGCCCAGCCTACGCCGCAGTATCGGCGGTAGAACGCTGTCCTAGGTCTCAATGCATCTAACAGTATAAGGCTAAGCAGTTTATACTCGTCGAATAGGGGTGACATAGCCGAAAATAAACTCAATCACAACTAAGGAAGAAGAAACACGATATGATATAGAACACAAAGAAAATATAGATGATCAAATAGTCTAAGATAACATCTCAGCAGATATCCAGAGTACAAGATCTCAGCTACTGAAAATGAAAGAATAAATACAACCCCAAATCTCAAAGACAGAAATAAAGTCTAACTACTAGTCTCAAGACAACATAAGTAAGATAAAGCCTAACTAAGCTAGTCTAGGCAGTAGGGTAAAGTCGTCAGCTAGAGCTGTCCTGCAGAAGGTATCCACACAGGCCTCCTCCTCGTCCTCTGTAATATTTTCAATAGGTCCAGTCAGGACAGGAGCGAGCACAATACATCTCAACAGTTCATAGCAGGTTAGAAAATATAATCATGCAGTAAAGTAAGATATAGATACTGAAGGGAATGCAGTATGTAAACAGAGAGAGAGTTGTAATAGAAATATCTACTATAAATAGAGACTAACAGTGGCTAGTGAGTCAGAGTACAATATAGACATGTAAATGGCATAGGATGATTCTGATGCTACACTATTGAAGGATTCTGATGCTACACTACTTAGATATTATTTATATGTCTACTTCTACTCCCCCGTACCCCCAATTAATACACAAGGATCCAACCAGGTTATGTTATGATTCTATGTAACGGCCCTCGAAGGGTGGTACATAGTAGTTCCATAAATGGGGATTCTAGGAAACCCAATAAATGGGATAAGGATTCAAGGAAAACTCTGTGATCATAAGAGTATATGTCACAAGTGATCAAAGAACTAAAGAAGCATAGTGATACGTCATGTAAGTGAAACGTACAGAACATAGAGTACCCGATGCTCCCTGAAGGGATAACATCTCAAGAAAGGATCCATATAGTACTAATCCGTGTGACCAATATGACAGTATCAAGTAAAGTAATTTAATACAGGAAAATAACAGGATATAAAATGATCAGAGAATATACTCGCCTGTATCTGAGTGTCCGGATGAAATATACTGTCCGAGGAGAGGTGTCTGGCTCCTAATCAGAACAGCACAAGTCACAACAAGTCTAAAATGATATAATGAAGTCCTACTATGCATTCTACATGAGTCTAGGTCAATCTAGGCCAAAGTCAACTTTTGGTCAACTCTGGTCAACCAAGAAGTCAAACTAGGTCAACTATGGTCAAACTAGGTCCAACAAGTCTAAACTAGGTCAAACAAGTCTAAATAGTCTATTCTAGGCCTAACTAGTCCATACTAGTCTAAACAAGGCTAAACGAGCTTATGCTAGCATACCAAGTCCTTACAACCTATACTAGCTAGTACATACCACAACTCAAACCAAGTCACTACAAGTCTATACACATAGGGTAGCCATATACTTGGATACATACACTTTACCTAATATACATATACATATATATATATACATTACATTATATAGAACTCACATATAATATATACATAAATAGATTTACACATAGTCTATATACATACATATATTATATTCACACATATTAGGTTATAGTTTATATTTATTAGGAACACCACATCCATATATATTTATAGACTCAAAACAATATACACATATGTGTAGGATACCCATTTTATATATACATACATATGTATATAGGAAGGGCAAGTGTGTGTGCAATGAGTGTGTGTGTGTGTGTGTGTGTGTGTGTGTGTGTGTGTGAACTGGATAGTGAGTGTGAGAGAGTAGCTGTGTTTTAGAGAGTGAGGGTGTGTATGTGTGTGTCAAGGTCTGTGTGTGTCTGTCATAAAACAATAAGTGTGAGGGGGGGTCACTGTGGTGTGCACAACAGTGTATGAGTCGCGTAAAACCTGTGTGTGTGTCATTAAGTGAGGGATATGTATGTGTGTGGAGAGTGAGTGAGGGTTAACAAGGAATGGGAGAGAAAACTAGAAATCAGAAACCCAGTCCCATAGTTCAGTCTCAGGACAAAATGAAGGAAAGGAAATCAATTCATACACAAAACAGTTTAGTATTCAACAGTTCATCAGTCCACTCATTCAAACCCCCATATTGATTCCAATTTACAACCATACAACCCCAAATTCATATCATAGCTAGATAACATATAGGAGAATCAATTTAGGAACTAAAACCAATCTGTTAACAGCATTTAGATAGGTTAATTTGGTGTCGAAGTTCATGTTTTAAAATCTGGAAATACAAGGAATTCAGGATACAGGAACTGGTATCAGAACAGTTGGGTAAATGCAAGTTTCGATTTGAAATCAAACTAAAATACAGAACCAAGGGTTGGTAAATAAAGAACAACAAGTGCTCGTGTCTCCTAGGTGGATTCGTGTCCAACACAATGCGACACAGCGCGTGTCCAAGCCACAGAGCATGAATCGAGCACCAACAGTACACGTTTAACACGCTGTGCAGAGCACATGTTCACGCGTTTCGTGTACATGACACGACATGAGCTAGGACACGTGCTCGTGTCAGTGGGTACACCTAGGGTTAGTCTAGGTCTGACAGACCCTGAATCGCACCCAAGTGTCGCCGTGTCTAACTTACAAAGCCGTGTCCGAACCCAAAAACACAGACCGAACCATCAGTGCACAACCAGTGCGATGAGGATTACTCCCTCGATACGCCACATGGGCCTCTGAAACTTGACACGTGGCATGTCAGTCACTGCCCCATAGGGTGTGTCGAATCTCGTGTCCAGTGGTCGCGTGTCGTATCCGGTACAGCCCCCGAACAGCAGGGCAGGCAGTCCCGAACGCGCGCGGATGTGTCCCTGTATCCAAACAGACACGACACCAGACCAAAATCACCTCAGTCAATTACAAACATGTAGGCGACATCAAAACAATAATTTCTATTTAAACACAATTCAAAAATCAATACGAAATGCCCATTGGGGTATTTCATCAAACACCTTAAACCTAGGTCGGATACGTGTCCGATACGGATACGAAATGGGTCCAAAATGACACGAAACTTTAGGGTTAGCTAGGATACACCTAGATCTAGGTCTCCATGCAAAGGAATTCAGAATTTAATGAAGTTTACATAGATTTACCTATAGGTGACCAAATGCAAGAAAAGCCTCAAATGGAGGGGTTCCTCTTGCTAGAAAACTTCTCCAAATTGGTAAGAATCTGAGAAAAAAATATAACAACAGCAAGAACACTTAATTTAAAACCTATTGCAATTTGTTTGAGGGAAAATGGAGCTAAAATGGAATTTCTAGGGATTTGTGAAGATGGAAACTCACCTCGTTCCAAAGCTTTGCAAAATTCCTAATGGAGGCTAGCCCTAACTTCTAGGAGACTATTTATAGGGGGATTCCCTAGGCTAAGTGGCCAGCCACTAAGGATTTGGGTTAGGGTTTGGCTTATGCCTAATGGGTTGGGCTAGTCATACAATGGTTCAAAATCATAAGTCATGACTTGTGTCTAAATGCCTTCTATTCTAACTTGGATTTAAATGGCTAAACCATAGGTTAACTCTAGTCTAACTAGGGTTACATGACCTAACCAAGTCCAAACACAACTAGGGTTAGCTTCTAGGTTAGTCTACCCAGTCAAAGCTAGTCAAAGTCAACTTAGTCAACCATCCTTCAAACAATTCCAAAATAAATCCTAAAAATTCCCATAAATTCAAATAAATTCTAATAAATTTAAATAACCCCAAAAATGACAAAAATACCCTCAAACTAGAAATGATAAACAAAATACCCTAATCACATGGCTAGTCTCTAGGTCAACCAGTCTCTAAGGTTACACTATCAAAATACCAAAATCATAAGTCATGATTTAAAATAGTTTTAAATGATTAAAAATCACCAAAAATTATATTATGATTTAAATATCATTATTAAAAGACTAAAATTATAAAATTTCAAAATTACCCTCTTCTAGAAAATTGGGTGTTACACTATGTTCAGGCAATCTAAACTACTAGTGATATCAGTTAATGTAATTAAGAAGGATTTAAATAGGGTGTATAGATAAGAAGTGTGGGATTTGGTATCAGTCACAAGGGTTATAGGAACTACAATAGCAGAATCAAAGAAGGCTGTCCAAGATTGACATTTTTGTTACATAATTTAGAATCAGCAGGACTTATTATTTTTGATCTGTTATGGAATCAACAGTATCTTAATACGATAACGATTTTCTGATATGTGCATTTGTAGGGAGTATCTTAATCACTTGGGTCCTTTTGGTGGGATCACTGGAAATTTTGTACGTGCTTCAGCCAATGTATAGTTTGTCAGGTATAAGATTCACTTTGTAAAAATAGTTGAAGAAACTGAAGTTTTTATATCATTTGATTTCAAGTTTGACTTGCTTATTTGTTTAAAAAATCAATAATTTTATTTGTACCTTTATTTGTAGGATACACTGTTGACTTTTGAAGGCTATAGTGTTGACTTTTGAAGGGATGTCACAATTTTGTGTTGGTAAATACAAAAGGAATGTTTTAATGTTTTGAGACCTGGTGCCCGAACAGGGAAACAAGATGTATATATTTTTGGATATTTTTTGAAATGTAATGGTGATATGTTGGTGAAGCAAAAGCTGAAAAAAAGATAGATATTTTGAAATGTAATTAAGATGGTGTGATATATGGATATTTTGATTGAAAAGTTTCAAATGTTAGTTAAATTTCATATTTATCTTGTGCATGTTCTGGAAATTAATATTGATCATTGGCTTTTTATAACGCATTGAGTTATAAGTATTGACAGGTGATATATATATATATATATATATATATATATATATATATATATATATATATATATATATATATATATATATATATAGATATAGATATAGTGTGTGTGTGTGTGTGTGTGAATACCAGAACAGAACGTTAAAAAGCGTTATATATGTACTATTTTTATAACGCTTTATGAATATTTGAAATACCAAATCAGTTTAGAAAGCGTTATGAATATATAACATAGTTATAACGCTTCAAGATAGATATGTCATATATATATTAATGTCGCTTAACAATTTAGTGTTATATATTATTGAATTATTTATTTCGTTTTTAATAAAAAAAAAGTGTGATATAAGTTTACATTATTTATAACAGTTTTTCTTAATATTTATAACACCCGTGTTTATGATGGTTGCTGGCTTAAAAAACCGTTATAAATAGTCATACATGACGGTTTTTACCCGTCATAAAAAGGTATTTTTATTGTGGTGTATTTTTTCTGGCACCTCTTGATAAATCGATTTTTTAATAATATTTTCAAAATCATTAAATTACCGTGAAACTTCTTTGGATATATATATATATATATTTAAAAAAAAATATATATATATATATATATATATATTTATATATATATATATATGGGCTTAAAATGAGGGGGCTTCAAAACGGCTCCAAATTAAGCCGTCTAAGCCGTGTATTTCATCAACCATTAATTTTTTACAAAATGGAAAATAAAAGTACAAAATTAACTACCTTTCTTATCTTCTGTGGATAACCGAACCCTCTCTCCTCACGTAACAAATTAAAAACCACCCAAGATTTAAAATTAAAAGTATGTTTAAACTAGCTACATAATATTATCTAATTAAATACTTATCCAGAATTTTAAAAATTAATCATAACAAATCATATTAAAATATATTAAAATTATATTTAAAGTATTTTTTATAATTTAAATTTTTATATACTTTTATCATAATATCTTTGATTTTTTTTTTTATATGTGCAATGCATGTGAACTTGACTAGTAGATCTCCTATAATGTAATGAGGTTTCAAACTGGCTCAAAAGTGAGCCGTCTAAGAAGTCATTATATCATGGTCCCTTTTATTTAAAAAAAATAAATTATGTAAAATATTGTTGGATAAAAAATTAAATTTTTTATATATATTCAACATGGGGAATCAAACTCAACCAAAAAACAAGAATACCTCCCACATTAACCACTGGCGGAGGGAGAAGGGGGCGAGTGGGGTCATGTGACCCCACTCAGATTTTTTTTAAATTATGTATATATCTAATACACACAAAAACAAGCAGCAGTATCACATAGCTATGCATTGTTTTGAGAAGCCTTAGAACCAAGTAGCAGAAAAGTACGTAGTGTTTGTTTGTAAACGTCAAAATTGCTCAGTATGAGCAATAATAGCTTTCATTAGAGGTAGAAGTATTCATGAAAGAGTATTTTCAGCAATAAAAGTTATCAAGAACACACTTGGTAACCGAATGAGAGATGAATTTATGAATGGTCATTTGGTGACATACATTGAGCAAGATATTTTCGTAAAAGTTCAAAAGGTGACATCTCGCAACATTTTCAAAATATAAAACCTCGTAAGAGATTATTGTAAACAATTATATTGTCGGTTAAATGCAACTATTTTAATATTCCTTCGTTATCAAAATATTTTGTGACTAATTTATGCTATTATTTTCCTTTACATTTTTTATATTTTTAGGATTGAAATTTTACTAATCGATTTCGACCCCGCTGTACCTAAATCCTAGCTACGCCCCTGACTTTAACTACATGAGTTAGAAGAGATATTTGACTATTATTTGATACTATTCTTATTATACGTGTGAAGTACGTAAATTTACTAGTATATATAACTCCGTTTGAATATATCGTGACATTTCATGTTTTGTCAGAAATTCTCATGTCGGTTAATTGTTGCGGTTGTCTATCCTTTCTACGTATTGTGTAAATAATACTCTATTTTGTTGTATAGATGGTTAAGAGTGAAGGAGATGGTATTACCATCCAGGCCATACTGTTGTTGGCATGCTCCTTCCCATGTGGGCGTAGTGATGATACCAGACTGTCTTTGCGTTGGAGACAGCCGTGCATACGTATGGGAGGATCCCCTTCGTTCTGCCATCTCTTTCTTTTTCTCTCTCTCTCTCTCTCTCTCTCTCTCTCTCTCTCGTTCTCATTCCCGCAGCAAATAATGCAAATCGCATTGAATGCATGCAGAGTGCCGATATTATATTTCTATCTACTGTCTGCATTAACTTGGATCTCCGATTGCTTCCAGAAATCATAGTGTTCTATTGGTTACTCTTAGCTGATCACCCGTTTGCGGACGGGATCCGACCCGTTCTTTAGGTTGAATCAGAATTCCCAAACAGTCCGTAGATGTCGTACAAGTCGTACACATGCTAGAAATATGTGCTCTTAGGTCGCGCGTACGTTGGAAATTATATATTGGCTCCGGCTGATATATCGTACAGTGGAACTGCTTGGTGGAAGATGGTAAAGATCTTTTTATTGAAAATAACTGTTTAAAATGAGCACTATTGGGATTGAGTAAGGATATATATCTGATATCATGTCAATACATTACGAAAACTCTCTTAAATGTTAGTAAGGGTTGACTTTAGCCAAGAGAAATTGTTATAGGAGCTATCACATCTTTTAAAAAAATATGATCATTTTTTTAGTTTCAAATTATCCTTCAAACAAATGTTAGTGAAAAAAAAAAGCATAGTTAACTTCAATTACCCAAACTCTTATTCTCTTTTCCTCTCACACAAGTTCATCTTCCTCTTGTAACATATTTATCTTTCGAAACAACTATTAGTGATAATTTTAAACTCTATTATAGATGTCTGGAAGCTTTAGCAATCATAACTGTCTCGTTGAAAATGACCAAAGAGTGCCTAGAATCTGACAGTCATACTGTCAGAATCCTGGTTGTCACAAAGTGTTATATATATATATATATATATATATATATATATATATATATATATAAAAATATATATATATATATATATATATATATATATATATATATATATATATATATATATATATATATTTGTCCTAGCAATACCAGAATTCTGACACTCTTGACTATTTTTATGACTATCAGAGTCTCACTACAACAAATAGGGCCTACATAGCAGTTTTTCAATAGCGTTCAAGTGTCCCCGCTATAGAATGTTATCAACAACAGCGTTTTTTATGCAGTGCTATAAAAATATCTATCTATAACGTTTCCTGAATGCCGTAGAATGTATAACATTCATCTTTACAGTATCATCACAAAATTATTTCTTTTTCCCAAAATTTTCATTTTGGCGCCCAGCCCCCCAGCCGGATTAAAATGTTTCCCCCAATCTCTCTTCCTCCCTTACTTCTCACACAAACATAAAACTCTCTCTCTCTCTCTCTCTCTCTCTCTCTCTCTCTCTCTCTCTCTCTCTCTCTTCTCACAAAAAATTAAGTTTGTGCCTCAAACTCTCTAAAGCTAAGGAAAGCTAGAGTTTTTCGAGCTCAAAATTTAGGTTTCCTCGGCGCATTTCCTCCAGTTTGGCTCGGATCGATGGAGCCGACGTCTAGCTCCGGCTCAAACCCCTGCCCCCACCCGCTCCCGCTCTCGTTCTTCCCCCTTCTTTTACCTCTGCCCCCTCCCCCTCCTCCTACCGCTCATGCTCTCGCTGGAACCCTAAGTTAATTTTCTTCTTCTAAAAACTTTCTTGAGCCCTAACCCGATCCCTCATTCCCAGATCTCTCTCACTTTCTTTCTCGGTAGGATTTTCCTTCTCTCTCAAGATCTTGGGCTATCCCAGAAACTAGTTGCTCTTGAAGGAGAAGAAAATCCCCACTCATTGACTCTATTCCATCGATCTCTCTTACTATTTTTTTAATTCGTTCTAATTAGGGTTTTTTCTTCCTTGTTTTCTATGGTTCGATGTAGCCGTTCAAGAGGTACGTGGACATCGGGAGGGTTGCCCTCATCAACTATGGAAAGGACTTCGGGAAGCTCGTCGTCATCGTCAACGTCGTCGATCAACAACAGAGTAAAAATCTCAATTCCTAATTACTTATTGATTCGTTAGCATCTAAAAATGGTATTTGAACCGTCATGGCATAGTTCTTCCAAGAACTGTCCCTCTCTGGACTACATCCTAATATAATTACCTATATGCTCTTTGCCTCCATCTTCTTCTCTGCGAGAGTGGTTGGCTGTGCCTGCAGCCTCCTCTCCCGGATGTGGGCTGACGGGTACGAGCCCAATGTCGCAGTCTACTCCGTCGTACTCGATGGGGCGTGCGGTCATGGGGATCTTGATGCTATGAATGAAATTTTTAAGGAGATGGAGAGTGTGTGTTCCCCTAATGTGGTGACCTATACATGTTTGATAAAATATCTCTGTGAGAAGTGAAGGCTGAACACAACTACTTAGCTAGTTTTTAATTTATTTTTGAGAAGATGAAGAGGATGTCTTCCTCCAATATTTTTTTTCTGATATGAAATCAGAAACTGTTGATTTCAACTTTTGGGGTTGGATGGGGGTAAAATAGATACGCTGTTTCTTCAATTTCTACTGAATATTAGCCTTTTTTTATGTAGAATATTTTTTTCACGAGACTTTACTCAAGGTTTGAGTAAGTTCCAATTCTGAAACTTTCCAATTATGTTTGCAATTTTCAAATGTATGTCCTTGATAAATTTTTTAGTGATTTAATTCTCTCTCTAGGAGAAGTTTGTTTGCACTGAGTTAAGAAACACAGATAATCCAAAATGTTTGTCATGTACATTTTGTCTTCTTGTTAAGAAACACGAACACTCCAAAATGGTTACCATATTCATGTTGTCTCCCCGTCAGACATATTGGATAGTATATCATGCATACACTCTAAATTATACTAGGATACACCAAAAACCATGTTGTGTCCATGTCATGGTGTCCACTACGTGTCGTGTTGTACATATATCCACCCAACAAAATATGTGATGTGTTCATGTTGCTTTGCCTGTATTGAGTCGTGGCTTACTCGTGTACATGCAACATAACCAGTAAGAAAGGCATCAAACCCCACTTTTTTTTATTTCTGATCTAAGAATCATTAGGGGAATTGACAGTTCTTCAAATGTCTGGGACTTGAGGTAATGATAATGCCAATTATGTTTTCTTTCATAGTAGGTTGTTTTCTGTGCTAAAAATTTATAGATCTTCCTGTTGCTCTAAAATTATTAAGTTGTTCCTATCTGAAATACTGATTAATGTGGAAGTATTTTTTTTAAATAAGAATAATTTTGGCGCTACAAATGTTATTTCAGTGTTTCTATTTTTTTTCTGATTTTAAATTGGGATTTCATGTGATATATTTCAATTTACGGGGCTGATTTTTCAGGTTTGTTCATTTTCTGTTGAAAATTCTTGTTTCCACACAAATCAGAATGTTTCTTATTCTTTGTCCCTCCTTGATGCAATTCATGTCTTTTTACTCTGTTTATTTTAAACATGTGGTAGTTAAACATATATCCTGAGATTCCATTCACTTATAAACCACTGGAAAGCAGACAACAGAAATGGTTCTTAGGATATTGGAGAATATGATTATCAAATTCATATTTGTGTATATGCAGCATAGGTATAATTGTTGTCATTCATTGATGCGATCCAAAGGGTGAAATGAGGTGCAATGCATGCTGCAAGGAGTTAGAAGGGCAAGCCATATCAACCACCTATGGCCATCTTTTGTGTATCCAAATAACATCCAACTACTATAAGTGCTTTGGAACTAATATCATTAGGCGTTTAATAATCCAATATGACTTATTATCCTTAACAAATAGCAAAAGGCAAAGAAGACGCTGGCAAGATACTAAACAGTGATGCTGCATGTCCAATCTGTGACCAAGTGCTCTCCAGAAGGTGTACATCTAATACTATTAGTTTTAGTCTTTTAATTGGGCTTTCTATGTGAACTTGAGGCTAACATTTAAGAGACTTATAGTTGACCAACACAGCCAGTAAACATGGATACGAACTTAGAGAATTTTAAGGTCGGGGATAATTTCATGTGTTTAATGTAGAATAAGGGAATTGGTCTATGGTCAGAACTTGGAGGATTTTGGTAGACTAGAGAGAAATAAGTAGGGATCAAATATCGCATAATAATGTAGATTCCTCTCAACTCGTATGAAACTGAATTTCCTTCTCGTGGCATATGACGCTTATTACTTTACTTTTTTTCCACTTTTTTCCTTTATTGCTTTTCTTGAAGGCCATGTAGAAGTAAGTAGACTTTCCAAATATATTACCAAGCTTTCCTTCAGTGATCCTACAGTGAATATGAGTTGTCCATTGTAAATGAGTATGGAGCAATCAACAAATTCTGGCAAAATAGAAGAGTTAAGTTCAATTCAGGGGGTCGGTGAAAAATGACAAGAGAAGGCATAAGGTTTACACAGTGTAAGTAGGGCTCTGGACTAATATGAATAAAAGAATATGCAGGGGTTGATATAGATTGACATGAACAGAAATAAGAAAGAGAGAGGAGAAGGAGAAATTGAAGGCCTTCATACATATGGTGTGTATCCAGTTTCTGAGATGGAGTTTTTAAGGACTTATGTCCATGTCCAAATAAGGCACACTGTTGCAGTTGGTATTGAGAGTTAAAGCAGGATCCTCCATATGAAATTAGTAAGTATTTTGGAATCTTAATTGACAGAACATAGTTCATTTTTGCGTGTTCAAATCTGCCCTACTTGTTCAGTTCTATGCAACAGAAAACACCCATATAACCAATTCTATCTTAAACAATAACCTCGACTAGACTTAAGTTAAATAGGGTTAACGAGTAAACTTCATCTCTAGTTTTGGTTGGAGGTTTCTATCTGTTCCCACGCTCCCTTTTGTATCCAATGCAAGACCCATACAAGGATAGAATCTAAAAACCAAACTCCGTACCTTTGGTTACACTTTCACGTTATAGGCTAGATGATAACTTAAATACTTGGACCATTAATGAGATTTAGGAAATGTGCAGAGAATCAAGTATGGTGTTTGAGAAAGTCCTTATCAGAACTAAAGCTGGCCAGCAGAAATTGGGTCTCCAAATTTTCCACAGCTCTTCAAGATGCAGATTTTCAACAATCAAAGGCAAATTGTTGCCATTATTCCGTAACTTTCTTAACGCCTTTACTATTGTTCTAGTCTGTGCTGATCACCTTATTATAGCTGCTAGTCATTGTAAAACTTAAAAGTGTCTCCCTCTAGATTTCTTATCGAGGACTTCGGTCATCTAAAGTATTATTTTGGGGATTCAAGTGGGGCTATATATTGTCATCTCTTAAAAAAAATACACTTTGGACTTTCTTCAGGACTCTGATTTACTTGCCACTCAACCAACATAGTTTCCTATGGAGATGAATTTATGATTGGGCTTGACCGTATTTTTTCTCATGGTCATCATTATCAGTCCTTATAAGAAGACACCCAAATATCTCGCCATCACCTGTATTGGCGTTTAATAATCAAAATTTTTGCAGCAACATTTGAACTTACAGTCTGGAGGGGGAGCAAGCGATAAGAAACATATTAGATGGACTCACAAACTTCACGAGCATTTTGTAGATGCTGTCAACAATCTCGGAGGGCTAATTAGCGAGTCGTGACAAGTCCCCTGAGTTATTTGAGGTAACTTTGAGTATGTTCTAATGCCAATTGCTTATGAAGTGCAGAAGCAACTCCAAAAGGGATTATAAAATTAATAAAATCACCAGGGTTGACAGTTTTCCACATCAAAAGTCACTTACAGGTGAGGCATGGGATTATTATTTCCATTCCAGCATATTTTCTCTTACTGATTCTGTCTGAGCTGGTTCTATGTTTTTAGAAGTATCGAAGTGCTAAGTGCATCACAAGCAGCCACGAAGGTACAAAACCATCTCATGCAGTAAATTTTCTTCTTCTTCCTTTTTTTCTATTGCTGGAGGTTCATGGTTTCCAACATCTTCAAGTAGAACAAATCTAAGCATAAATCAACAATAATTGGCTCAAGATTGATCATTTGAAGAGAAGAATACTAAGCAGATAAATCAAAGAAGATCCGTACGAAAAATCAATATTATACCTAGCCATTTTCAAGGGCAACCAAGGATAATATTGCTCATTTACTATTCTACATGTCACAAGGATAATACTACTCTTCATGTTCGTTGCAGGAATTCAAGTTTGTCTTGGCTCATTAATTAACTTCAACAAATTTGTGAGACTTAAAAAGGATGATCCACTGGAGAGGTTACATAAAAAGGCTATAAAATTTTGTTTAAAGAACTGCTGCTTAATGAAGGTACCAAATGGTGGCCTTTCCCAGTTGTCCTTACACAATTACTATTACCTGTAGATTATTCTAGCATGTTTAAGTCGATAGAAATTTGTTGAATCTTTTGAACTCTTGATCAATTATTACATAATAGCTCATGAAGTCTATGGAACCTTCTAAATCCATTCACAATTTTGGATATTCATTTCAATCTACTTTGTGTTGTAGACTACTAGGAGAAGATAGCTATGAAAATTTTGGTCTTCGTCTAGAGTAAGCAAAATTTAGGCAAAGAGATGTCAACAGTAATTGAGTTGCCTGCTTCTGATGACATCTCTATTACAGCAAAAGAGGATAAGATAGAAGAGCTGATGGAAATGAACCAGGGTCTACTTCAGTGCATGGGAGTCAGTGATGTGTCCATAGAAGCCATGCTTCGAACAACACTAAGTATAAATTAGCTTCCAAGTTACC
Source organism: Iris pallida (assembly GCA_029216955.1). Taxonomy (NCBI): domain Eukaryota; kingdom Viridiplantae; phylum Streptophyta; class Magnoliopsida; order Asparagales; family Iridaceae; genus Iris; species Iris pallida. Next base: position 30,418,668 of record JANAVB010027598.1, read on the forward strand.
GGGGGCTGGTCGCAGTGGATGTGTTCTGACCTTACTACCTACACGTATCCTTGATATCATTTTCCATTGTACCATCGTTCTTATTGATGCCATAAAATTAGTGATAGTTTACTTCATATATTTATCTTACTGGTGAGTGCATTATGCACATTTTCTATGTTTCTATATACGTTCTAAAATAGTTTAGATTGTTGGTTAATTAACTTCTAAATTCTAAAATTGTTAGTTCTTTATTTTGCTACTTTCTTCAATACCCGACCTACATTCAGACAGACTTCATTTTGAAACTATTAGTCCCAGAACATATACATGCTTATAATAATACGTAGCAAGAGTACTAATCATTGACTTTTGTATAGCTAATGTTGCTTAATTTAGTTAAGCTTCACTTCAAAAATCATTCTATGATGTAAACTACAAACATAGGATATTGCATCTTCATTTTATAAATAAATGAACTTTCTTGAAGAGGTTTAAAATATCCTAAGTGAGTAGTTGAGTATATAATATTAACCCGTTAGCAGAACCCATTCTAATGGGAGAAGTCTTGGATGTTAGATGATGATGACACTATAAGCCCTTTAATTCTAGTGATAGTAAGTCTAAAAAATGAAAGAAATTTCTGAAGTAGTTGTGCTAACTAGCTATCCAGGAGCTTTAGAATATATAATTGTCTACTGATTGAAATTGGAGTAATGAAGCTGTCTGCATATATCTATAGAAGCAATTGTCTCTCCTTGGAAAAATATAAAGACATGCAATTTTGAATGAATAACAGTCATCATGCTTTACATGAGTCACCTTCTGGTGGTCCAAGTAGAGCTCAATTGTCGACTTATTTCTTCTTGTTCTTCTTGATATAGATTTTGTTATTAATTTGCTGCTTCTAGGATGATGTCTGTAGTGTCATGATTGCTTCTAGGATGATGTCTGCTTCTAGGAGTCTGTTGCTAGTTGTATATACTCCTGATCATCTATAGGGGTGTATTTTTTTAGTCTAGAGCAGAGCTACATGGTGAACATAGTGATCACTTGTCCCCACGCATTTCATAGAGTTGAAGCAACAGAGCTTCTGTTGCATTATAGTTTTTGTGCCAGGAATCTAAGAAAAAAGATACTTAAGAGAGAGCCTACTTGAATAGTCATGCGACAACAAACGATAATCTCACTAAAAAAGGTCCTTAGAATATTTGAAGTATGAAATCTAAGTACTCTACTATAAAACTGCTAGGTATCTGCTAGATATCTCTTAGTTCATTTCATGGTGTCAAATATTTCTATCTTATTTTTTATATCATAATGTGTTTTCTTCTCAATTTTGTGTAGGTCACTACTAAAATAAGGCAAATTAGCAACGTCATTACACGTCGCTAATAATGGAAAATACGTCGCTAATCATAATTAGCGACGAATTTAGCGACGGAAAATGAAGGTCGCTTTTAAGCTAGTCGCAGATGGTACATTCGTCGCCCTACGTCGCTGTTTGCGACGTGACCGTCGTGTCGCTGGGTCGTCGCAAATTTAGCGACGGCGAGCGACGAAGACATGACGTCGCAAACTTAGCGATGTAGCGCGACTACTTAGCGACGTTGAGTTCTATTTACGTGATGACGAAGCATGCCTGCCACGTCAGCAAGGTGGCGACGTACAACACAGTAACTAGTCAAACTGGGAGAAGTTGAGTTGACTAAGTCGAACTTTCTAGTGTATATTATAGTAGAGAGACATGGTCGTGTGTAGGGGTGCAACTCGGGCGGGGCATGGCTCTGCCTACCTGAGCTCTCTGCCTACAGGGTAGTTCCCCTAGCCTGTCTTACACTTGACCCTTTCCTCCCCTTCATCACTTGCACATCAGTGCATACCAGTGCACATGAGTGTACATGACCTATTAGCCTATGCCCCAAGCCAATTCCTCTACTCGACTTGATATCATATCCTCTTCATATCAGATATTTCATACCAAGATAGGAAAGGTTGACTGATACTTGATTCTAAAATTCTCCCCCCTTACCTATCAACTGATACCAACTGATATCAGTTCTTCCTAACACTCACATAGCGGCGTAGGCTGGGCGTGGTGTCACCCCCAGTTTCCAAAAACAGGGATATTTTTGTAATTTTCCACTTTAAAAATTATTTTGGAATTATTTATTTATTATTTGTATTATTTTGGGGTTATTAGAATCGGGTTCGAATTTCAACTCATTCTAACTTGTTTTGACTTGTTTCGGGGACCCGGGGTAGTTTTGACCTTAGCGGGTCCACACACTAGCTAGCCATGGCCCACAATATTACCATCAAAAGTTAGAGGGATTAATCATGACCCCATGGATTAGGTTAGACCTAATTAGAACTTTAGATTTACATTTTTAACCCCCAAACCCTAAGCAACCTTGTAAGGAGCTAATAAAACAATAGGAGGGCAAACTTGTAATTAGTCAAAAGGGGTTTTGGACATGCTTTGGCCGGCCACAAGTAGGGGGTGGGTAGGAGAGAGAAAACCACTTTCTTTTGTTCTCATCCACTTCTTCTTCTTCTTCTCCAAAGGTTCTTCCCTTTCCTTGAGAGCCCACCATTGTTCCTTCTCCAAAAAAAAGGTAAACTCTTCTCTAAATTAGTTTTTCCTCTCATGTAGAATGGTTAGGAACCCATAGTAATGTGTCCCATGGTTGTGTCTCCATTAGAGATCATTTTGTGTCCATTTGGATATTTCTAGAGGTGTCCAATATGTAGGATTGTGTCCTAATAGGAAAGCCCTCTATTTGGACTCATGGATATTGTTTGTGTATTGTTTTTGTGTTGTTCTTACATTTATTCCAGATTTTTCATGTTTTTAGAATGTATTTTCCATGTAACATAATGTAACATATTCATATTTCCTATATGTATATATATATGGATATATATATATATCATTCTATATATATATATATATATATATATATATATATATACATATATATATATATATATATATATATATATATATATATATATATATATATATATATATGGCTTATATATATTGGTGTATATATTGTGTGTTGTGTGTGGCTTGTGTTGAGTGGGGGAAGGGAGCATGAGTGGTCGGCCATGGATGGTATGAGTGTGTGTGTTGTGTTAGTATAGGGGTTGTGTTTGATGATATGGTTGAATGGGGGTTGAGTGTTAGAATAGAGGAAATGTAGGGGAGTGTATGTGTGAGTGATAGAGAGTGATGGAGGGGAGGAAAACCTCATCATTGCTGTCCCAATTTCAGCATGTGGATGTCCCCATAAACCCCACAAAATCAGCCCCTTTAAACACCAAGTTGGATACCCATTAGCTCCCAAAACTTGCCCTTGTATTGCCCATAAACCAAGCCTATACATGGCTGTCCCTAAATGGCCTAATATCAGTCAAAAACACAGCCCTATTTGGCTTACAAATCAGTCCTAATATGTCCCTTTGGCTGTCCAAAACTGCCCCTAGATAGCTCCATTTCAGCCCCAACATACCCCCTTGTTGGCTGTCCATATTAGCCCATCAAACCACCACAACACCATCCCATCTAGACTCTATAACAGCCACCCTTAAATACTCTATTGGCTTTCCCAAACAGTCCAATAACTGTCCCATGAACACTCTCTAAAAACCCCACATTCCAGTCTATTTTAGTCTCTAAACATTCCCATATGTGGCTATCCTTGTTGGGCCATGACACCACCATAATGACCACTTCAAATCAGTCCAAAACACTACAAAACAGTCCCCCATTTCAGCCCCCACTTGCCTCATAAATCAGTCCACAAATTGCCTTTGTGTGTGTGAGTGTTTGTGAGATATTGTGTGTGTGTGTGAGAGAGCTAAGTGAGTGATACTAGTTTCCTATAGTATATCCTATAGCTAAATCAATAGGAAACCTATAGGAAACCTATGAGAGTGATAAATATAGGAGTGTATCATGAGAGTGAGTGGTGTAGATGAGTGTGGTAGAGAAAAGGGTAAAATTCATGAGATAGATAAGGTAATAGGGTAAATCAACACCCCGTATCCTAACATGGCCTAGATACCTAGGATACCCAAATTTCTTGGTAGGTAAACCTTAGATAGGTTGATATCTAGCTACCCTAAGAAGTCTAGGCTAGTACCATGGGTATTTGCGGGGTTTCCTTGGTATTGGGCAAGGTATCGGGATTTACCTTAGAAGGGTAAATGCTAGTTTTGCCTAGAAATAGGATATTGGTGTTAGAAGCCTAAGATAGAGTTAGAACTTGATTTTCGTGGTTGGTAATGATCAAATATGGTACTCATAGACTAGTTTTGACGTCGGTTGACCTTTTTGACCAAAAGTCAACAAAAGTCAACCGAGAGTCAAACTTAGTCTTTAAGCGACCCAATTTGACCGAAACCAATCCAGAGTTGACCAGTTGACTGAAAGTCAATAGTTGGTCAACATTAGACTTGTTTGACCTAGGGTTGACCTAGAGTTGACCAGAGTTGACCAGAGTTGACTTTTTGACCAAAAGTCAATTGTAAGTCAACCCTTGACCCCGATTGACCTAGTTTGACTTGGATTGACTCCCAGTGACCTAATATGACCTAGTATGAACTAGTATGACCTAGTATAACTCAGTTTGACCTAGATTGACCTAGTATTGACTTAGACTTGTATTCATGGCTTGTATTAGTTTCCTTTTTTAGTATTAAGCCCTGTTTGACTCATAGTATCTTATTTTAGGTCTGTGATAACTCTGAGCGTCTGTTCACCCTATTAGCTCAGGACCACAGGCGAGTATATTCACTGATAGTTTTCATTGTCTTGATATCTACTATATCCGATTCAGTCGTAGTGTTTTACTTGATTCCTGACACGACAGTTCACGGACTAGTATTCGTCGGATCCTGTCATGAGATGTTATTCCTAGACTCTCTTGGTATATGAGTATGTGATATTTCTGTGTTCCTGTACTTATATAGACACTGATTTGGGAGTGGGCTGGCCCCCTGCTCTTGAACCCCGTGTCATGACGTGCCATATCCGGATCCGTGATACTATTCGGGGATGGGGGAATTATTAGGGGTTATGTGATCAAGCCTTCCTGTAACTATATTTTGCTAGCATCACCCTCACCTCACGTAGGGTGTTGCAGACACCCCATTAACAGTTATCCAGGTTGGACGGTATGACTCTCCGTTGAGTACACCACGGATTGTCGGGCCAAGTGGATAACCATCTCTTGCTTCCCTAGCCGATCACATATCGCTCTAATAGTTCAAATCACCATTTTACATTTATTGTCATACCTTATATTTCCAGTTCACCTTTACTTACTGTACTTTCACCATGCTATGATTCATTTCTCATATGCTCTACCTGTCTTTTATACTATACCATAATTTGAGACCAAGTTCTGTTTGGAAGAAGGGTTACAACTCCGGTCCTTGTTTGGTTCAAGGGTTGTAACTCGTCTTTTCAAATGGTTCCCAAGTCGCCTATATCTTTTGTCTTGTATTTCATTATTGTTGTCTCTTTTAGTATTTTTCAATTCATATGGAACTGCTGTTGGTATTTGTACTTGCTCATTTTTCTGACAGGATACCGTTGACAAATTTTACAGATGACTCTGAAACTGACTGCCCGACCTACTATGGGGTTGAGTCTGATGGACTAGATTTAGACCGTTGCTTATTGGTAGAGCCACTGGACTTTGCTCACTGTGACCCCCATTTCCTGTATTTTCGTATTTGTACTCGTATCTGGGTTTTGGCATGTATTTTAATTTTCTCGACTTGCGGAATTGTGGGTTTTTCTCGTATTTCGGGTTTTGGTTCGGCTCAGTTTTAATTGGTTTGGTTTGGTTCATAATGAGTGGAACACTTTAACCTACACTCTACCCTCAACACAACACAACCACCCTCATTATATCTCCACCAAACTTTCTCTCTCCTCTTTACTCTCCATTAATTTTCTTACAACTTCTTCTTCTTCCTTCTTCCACACAACACCACACCATAGGCAAGTGCACCTTACCAACAAATAAGCACCCAATTTTATTTGTCTATTTGATAGATTAGGACATGTAGATCAATATTAGAACTTGACATTTTGTGAATTGGAGCTTTCATTCTTCTAGATCTAGGTTTTAACCATTTTCGAAAATCCTTGGTTTTGATCTATTAAACTTCGATTTTTGCATGTTTTGATGCTTTCATGTGGAAGAGAATTCGATTTTACTCAAGTTAGAACTTTGAAAATCTAGATTTGGTTTTGATTTGGTCAAGTTATGAAGAATTGAAATTTTGAAGTTCTTGGAGTTCTTCTCGGGTTGGAGAAGCAGCCCTCTCGGCCTGCGCTCTTTAGCGCAAGGCCGATTGCGCAGCTCACCCTTTGGTGAACTGCGTACCTTCTTTCTCGGCCAGCGCCATTCATTGCCCATAGCCGATTGCGCCCGGCCTCTTGGGCTGGACCGCGCACCTCCCTTGGCGCACTCACATCTGCGCAGTTGGCCCTGCGCAACCTGACTCCTGCGCAGTCCACCCTCTGCGCAGCTCACCCTGCGCAATCCCCTTCTGCGCAGTCTAACCCCTGCGCAATTTGATCCCGCGCAACCCATCTGCTGTGCCATCCATCTCTGGTACAGTTGGTACCCTGCGCAGCTCACCCTGCGCAGTTGGCCCCTGGCGCAATTGACTCTTGCGCAATCCAACCCCATGACCCCTTGCACAATATGTCCAATCATGGAGACTTGGTTTTATTCTTCTTTTAGCTTGGCTCTTCTATAGCCCTATATATATTGATATTTTATTAGATATTTTACGTCCATTTTATATCCTAACGCCTTTTGTTATGAACTTGATTTTACTTAATATGTTTGGAATGACTATTGTACATGGCCTGGTATGACAAGGAACTAGCATAACACGACAGTGACCCGTAGTGGTGCACTCCTGACATGACCAACCTGACTTGATAGTGGCCCGTAGTGGCGCACTCCTGACAGTACCCTGACATGAATTATCTTGATAACTTGATAGTGGTCGTGGCGGCGCACTCCTGACTTGACTTGACTTGATAACTTGACTCGTATAATCAACTTGACACCGTGGGTGTTCCTGCTTGCTTGCTTGTACAATCCACTTGTCTTGTCTTGTATCATGTCTAGGACGTGACTTCCTGGGTACCACGGCCAGGGACTCGCACTAAATTTGATTAGGCTAATGATTAGATCAAACTAGAACATGGAGAATTCCCAGTCACAGGCAATCTCGTTATCTGGGCGCTTTAATGGACTTGTAGCTTGCCGACGAGTAGAGCACATTTCCAGCACACTGTCATGTGTTGCACCCTCTAAGTCACCTAAGGGTACATTTGTCTCCCGGGCAATGTACCCACCTATAACTCTCAACCCGCGGAAGGATAACTGGATAGTCTGCAGGGCTTGGGACTGGGAGTTTCTCACTTGCATCTTGTTAGTAATTAATCTTGTGATAACCCTAGTTAGTTAAGGTAGTAAGCCGTAGTACTTGTTTGACCGATTGTGAATGAATGGTGTCCAGCTCTGTCTAAGTCTTGTCTAGCCCCTGTACCTGGAACTCTTGATCATGATTGTTTTACTTATCTCTAACGATAAATGGCTAGAGACAGTGAGCTATTCAGGCGAAGGGGTACAATCCCGGTCCTTGTTTGGTTTAAGGATTGTAACCTGGCTCCCGGAATGGTTCCACGTCCCTAGTCTTTTATCGCCCTGTGTACTTTACTACTTGTACTTTCCTTTTATTCTTTATGTTCTGATATGCTGGCTTTTGTTCTTATTTGTGGCCTCCTTATGGCACTTGCTCTTTCTGGGGTTTGACCCAGCTGGTTTTGTGTGGCTAGATTTCGGAGCAGCTCCCGAGGATCTACCGAGCTTCCAGCCCAATGGTGACAACTAGACGGAACCCGGGCCAAGAGTGGGTTTTCCTTTTTGTTTCACCCACTTATATGTAAATTTATTCTTTTGAGGCGTTTAGCCGACGAGCACCTATTAGCTCGATGCACATTTACTTACTGTCTGCCTACGGGCTGTAAACATGATTAACAAATCCTAGGGTTGATCATGTAAGACTGAACTCTTGCTAGTCCTATCATTTTGTACGACTAGCTTTATGATCATCCAATATGTAATATTTGGGATGCCTTATATATATATTTGATGCTCTAACATCTTGTAACTCTGTTAATTGCTTGAGATTGAGATAATAGGCTTGACCTTAAGAGACTGCTGGCTTGTAGTAAACCCTCATATCTAGACAGCCGTGACCGTATAGTTGAGATGTATTCTATTTCAATATACGTAGCTGGCTATGTCTGCCCCCGCTCTCCAGTATTCTGGTTCTGGGGCGTGACACGGTTTAAGTGGTGGCCCATGCAGGTCTTGTCAATCAAGAAATGTGAGGGTTTACCGAATAGATGTCTCAATCAATATTCGTCCTTAATCTCTGCTCGTATCTCCAAATCCCTGAGAATCTCGACCTGATCACATTGCTTGTATCATTGATCTGTCCTGGTCCTTTCCTTATTGTTCCCTATGTCGTCTTCTTCAGCGGCATTGCTCCCGGACCTGTCAACCAGCCAGAGGAAGCTCGACAAGCACCCCAGCGCCAGAAAGATCAAGCTCAGCACTCTGGAGTAGCCTCCCGAGTTATGCTTTCCGGAGGCTCAGAACCTCTAGTTCAGGCAGCTCCGCCCGTTCAACTAGCTAGACAGGATGAGGGACCTTTGGTAGGGCTTATCAGAGAACTGCTTGCATCCCAAGATCGTCGAGGCGACGCCTTGCACCAGGAAGTTCATGATGCACTAAACCGAGGAGGTCCCCAAGGGAATCAGGCGGCCAACAGTTTCAAGCGCTTGAACCCTCCGTTCTTTGATGGCAGTGAAGATACGATTGCCGCGGACGCTTGGCTTCAGGATACCGAGGTGGTCCTGGAAGCAGCTAGGACACCTGAGAATGAGAAGGTGGCGGTGGTACGCCTACAGTTGTTAGACTTGGCTTGCGATTGGTGGGCAGCTCAGGCCATGGGATTAGCAGCGCCAGTCACTTGGGCGACGTTCAGAGAGAGGTTCCAGACGAAGTACTTCGATGCGGTGGCACGGTACGACCTGCAGACGAGATTCACCAACTTGAAGCAAGGAGGTAGGACGGTCGATGGCTATGCGACCGAGTTTTCCAGGCTGAGTAGGTTCGCCCCCACCTTGGTGGCAACCGAATTCTATAGGGCCCAGCGGTTCCAGCAGGGACTGCATTTAGAGATATTATTGGCTGTGGAGCAGTTCGAGCACCAGACGTTCGATGCAGTGTTGAAGGCAGCGAGGAGGCATGAGTATACCTCCCGGAGAATTGTGGACAGGACCGGAGGCAGGAAGCGGTCCCACAACCAGATGCACCAATCTTCAGCTCCAGCTCCGGCAGCTAGGGGTATAACCATTGGAACTCCGAGGCGGGCGGCCTCAGTGACGTCGGTTCAGCATTCGACCCCGACGTACCCGCAGCAGCAGAAGCAGAAGCAGTCTTCCGCGGTGGGATGTTCTCATTGCGGGAAGCCAGGCCATGTAGTGGCATAGTGTCGTAGGGCACAGGGATTGTGCCTGGCTTGTGGAGGAGTAGACCACCAGATAGGGACCTGCCCGAATAGGGGAGGTCCATCATCATCCAACCTTTTTAGTTCTTCGGTGAGAGGACCAGCCCCAGTTCCAGTCCAGCAGCAGCAGCAATACCCGAGGCCATTATTGCCTCAGGCCCAGGCCTTTCAGCAGCAGAACCAGCAGCAGTTCACCCAGGCTCCAGCACAGAACCGACAGAGGGGTTTCCAGCAGAGGGGACCCGCAGCTAGAGGTCAGGCTATGGTGATGACCATGGAAGAAGAAGTTGCACCAGGTGAGGTAGTGGCAGGTATTATTCTCGTCAACACCTTTCCAGTATCTGTATTATTTGATTCTGGTGCATCGCATTCATTCATGTCTGCACGATTCGCGACACGGATAGGATTGGAGCCCGAGTCATTATCAGTGAGGCTCAATATACTTACTGGTAATGGTCTTGTGGGAGTAGATCGAGTGTTTTCCTCGTATCAGATTGTAGTTAGCGGTGGGGAGTTCCCCGCTAGGCTCATAGAGTTCCCCATGGCAGACTATGATGTAGTCCTAGGCATGGATTGGTTGAGGAACCATTATGCTAGGATAGACTGCCATGTTGGCAGAGTTGTCTTTAGTATTCCCGGAGAGCCAGAGTTTTTATTTTCCAGAGGCACAGTAGAGCCATCTCCTCCAGTATTGCGGATGACAGTAGCAGCAGTACAGTTGCCCCGGATAGTTGAAGAGTTTCCAGATGTCTTTCCAGAGGAACTTCCAGGGATGCCGCCAGAATGGGAGATTGAGTTCACCATAGACTTGATTCCCGGGACAGTACCAGTATCAGAGCGAGTCTACAGAATGGCGCCTTCAGAGTTGGAGATTTTATACAAGATGATTGAAGAACTTAGAACCAAGGGATTCATTCGTGCTAGCGGATCGCCTTGGGGAGCCCCGATGCTTCTTATGAAAAAGAAGGATGGTACGTCCAGGCTATGTGTAGATTATCGTACCTTGAACTCAGTGACAATCAAGAACAGATACCCTCTCCCGAGGATAGATGACTTGTTTGATCAACTCAAGGGGGCTTCAGTTTTCTCGAAGATAGACTTACGGTCAGGATACCACCAGATCAGAGTCAGAGAGCAAGACATCCCGAAGACGGCGTTCAGATCTAGGTACGGGCATTGGGAGTTTCTAGTTATGCCCTTTGGAGCGACCAATGCGCCGGCAGTGTTCATGGACCTCATGAACCGTATTTTCATGCCTTACTTGGATCAGTTTGTGATAGTGTTCCTTGATGACATCTTGGTCTACAGCAAGAGTGAAGCAGAGCACGAGCAACATCTCAGAATTGTCCTCCAGATACTCAGAGAGCACCAGTTGTACGCCAAGTTCAGTAAATGTGAGTTCTGGCTCGATCGCATTTCTTACTCGGGTCACATCATTACCAGAAGAGGAGTGGAAGTGGATCCCCAGAAGATTGTGGCTATCGAGGCATGGCTAGTACCCAGCTCAGTGGCAGAAGTTCGCAGCTTTCTTGGATTGGCCGGCTACTACCGACGGTTCGTCTCTGATTTTGCAAGGATTTCAGCGCCGATGACCCAGTTGACCCGCAAGGATGTGCCGTTCATTTGGACAGCAGAATGCCAGGAATCATTTGAGAAATTGAAGCGAGGTTTGATAACGGCTCCCATTCTCACACTTCCAGATGGGACCGGAGGATTCACAGTTTATTGCGACGCTTCAGGCAGAGGATTGGGATGTATTTTGATGCAGCATGGGAAGGTAATTGCTTATACGTCACGTCAATTCCGTGATCATGAGAAGAATTATCTGACCCACGACTTGGAGCTAGCAGCAGTAGTGTTTGCACTTAAGTTGTGGAGGCACTACTTGTACGGAGACAGAGTGGAGATCTTTACTGACCATAAGAGCCTGAAGTATGTTTTCACCCAGAAGAATCTTAATATGCGGCAGAGAAGATGGCTCGAGCTACTGGTGGACTACGATGTGGATTTGCAGTATCATCCAGGGAAGGCCAACGTTGTAGCAGATGCGTTGAGCCGGAGAGCCGGAGTTTATTTCTTGACAGCACAACCAGAGCTATTGGCAGATCTTCAGAAGATGGGTATTGAAGTTGTCCTCCCTTCCAATGTGGCGTTGATGGCTAGCCTGCAGATCCAGTCCACCATAGTTGAGAGGATCCGGACAGCACAGTTAACAGATTCCAAGATTCAGCGGCTCAGAGCAGAGTGTGAAGCAGGAAGAAGGCCAGAGTTATGTATTCATGAGGATGGTACACTTCGACACGGCACGCGTCTTTGTGTACCCAGTGGAGATATCAGACAGGAAGTCATGGCAGAGGCTCACAGTTCGCAGTATTCCATCCACCCAGGCAGCACGAAGATGTACAGAGATATTCGTCAACACTTTTGGTAGAATGGTATGTAGAGAGAGATAGCCCGGTATGTCTCTCGATGTTTGGTTTGCCAACAAGTCAAGGCTGAACATCAGAGGCCAGCTGGACTTCTTCAACCCTTGCCGATCCCAGAATGGAAATGGGAGCACCTTACCATGGATTTCGTGACCGGGTTACCCAGATCTCCGGCAGGCAGAGATGCTATTTGGGTCATTGTGGACAGGCTTACCAAGGTGGCACACTTTCTTCCATTTAGAGTTGGACAGTCGACGGCACAGCTAGCAGAGATGTATCTCAGGCAGATCGTCCGACTTCACAGAGTGCCAGTCAGCATAGTATCAGACAGGGATACGAGATTCACATCGCACTTCTGGCGCAGTCTTCATCAAAGTTTGGGGACTCGTCTCAAGTTCAGCTCAGCGTATCATCCGCAGACAGATGGGCAGTCAGAGCGTACTATACAAACTCTCGAAGATATGTTGCGGTCGTGTACCCTTGACTTTGGTGGTTCGTAGGAGGATCACCTGCACCTGGTGGAATTCTTTCCAGGCCAGTATCCAGATGGCACCCTTCGAGGCTCTATATGGCAGGAAGTGCAGATCCCCGTTAGCATGGGACGATGTCGGAGAGAGGCAGATGCTCGGTCCAGAACTGATTTCTCAGACGGTTGAAGTGGTCAGGAAAGTCAGAGATCACCTCTGAGTTGCTCAGGATCGCCAGCGCCATTGGGCCGATGCTCATCGACGTCCCTTAGAATTTGCCGTCGGCGACCATGTATTCCTTATGATCTCGCCTACCCGCAGCGTCATTCGTTTTGGCGTACGGGGAAATCTTAGTCCTAGGTATATAGGGCCGTTCGATATCCTAGAGCGAGTAGGCGATGTGTCATATCGTCTCGCTCTTCCGCCGTCGCTAAGTGAGGTACATGATGTATTCCATGTATCCCAATTAAGACGGTACATCCCGGACCCGAGCCATATCCTAAATCATTCGGAATTGGTTGTTGGTACCAACCTTTCGTATGAGGAGAGGCCCGTGTCTATTTTGGACCGGAGAGAAAAGACGCTCAAGAATAAGACTATTAACTTAGTCCGTGTTGCTTGGGGTCATCCCTCTCTAGGTGAGTCAACATGGGATCTTGAGGACGACATCCGATCGCAATACCCCTACCTGTTCGACTCGTGAGGTATAATGTCTTTCTTATGCCTTACGCTTTCCCTTCCTTGCTTGCATTGTATGATTGTATGATTGAACTGCTTAGTGTAGCTTGCCTGTGCTTAGTATAGCTTGTCGTGGCAATCTCTAGCTCCTTGATTAAATTTCGAGGATGGAATTCTTTGAAGGTGGGTAAAGTTGTCACCCCCATTTCCTGTATTTTCGTATTTATACTCGTATCTGGGTTTTGGCATGTATTTTAATTTTCTCGACTTGCAGAATTGTGGGTTTTTCTCGTATTTCGGGTTTTGGTTCGGCTCAGTTTTAATTGGTTTGGTTTGGTTCATAATGAGTGGAACACTTTAACCTACACTCTACCCTCAACACAATACAACCACCCTTATTATATCTCCACCAAACTTTCTCTCTTCTCTTTACTCTCTATTAATTTTCCTACAACTTCTTCTTCTTCCTTCTTCCACACAACACCACACCATAGGCAAGTGCACCTTGCCAACAAATAAGCACCTAATTTTATTTATCCATTTGATAGATTAGGACATGTAGATCTACATTAGAACTTAACATTTTGTGAATTGGAGCTTTTATTCTTCTAGATCTAGGTTTTAACCATTTTCGAAAATCCTTGGTTTTGATCTATTAAACTTCGATTTTTGCATGTTTTGATGCTTCCATGTGGAAGAGAATTCGATTTTACTCAAGTTAGAACTTTGAAAATCTAGATTTGGTTTTAATTTGGTCAAGTTATGAAGAATTAAAGTTTTGAAGTTCTTGGAGTTCTTCTCGGGTTGGAGAAGCAGCCCTCTCGGCCTGCGCTCTTTAGCGCAAGGCCGATTGTGCAGCTCACCCTTTGGTGAACTGTGCACCTTCCTTCTCGGCCAGCGCCATTCATTGTGCATAGCCGATTGCGTCCGGCCTCTTGGACTGGACCGCGCACCTCCCTTGGCGCACTCACCCCTGCGCAGTTGGCCCTGCGCAACCTGACTCCTGTGCAGTCCACCCTCTGCGCAGCTCACCCTGCGTAATCCCCTCCTGCGCAGTCTAACCCCTGCGTAATTTGTTCCCGCGCAACCCATCTGCTGCGCCATCCATCTCTGGCGCAGTTGGTACCCTGCGCAGCTCACCCTGCGCAGTTGGCCCCTGGCGCACTTGACTCTTGCGCAATCCAACCCCATGACCCCTTGCACAATATGTCCAATCATAGAGACTTGGTTTTATTCTTCTTTTAGCTTGGCTCTTCTATAGCCCTATATATATTGATATTTTATTAGATGTTTTACGTCCATTTTATATCCTTACGCCTTTTGTTATGAACTTGATTTTACTTAATATGTTTGGAATGACTATTGTACATGGCCTGGTATGACAAGAAACTAGCATAACACGACAGTGACCCGTAGTGGTGCACTCCTGACATGACCAACCTGACTTGATAGTGGCCCGTAGTGGCGCACTCCTGACAGTACCCTGACATGAATTATCTTGATAACTTGATAGTGGCCGTGGCGGCGCACACCTGACTTGACTTGACTTGATAACTTGACTCGTATAATCAACTTGACACCGTGGGTGTTCCTGCTTGCTTGCTTGTACAATCCACTTGTCTTGTCTTGCATCATGTCTAGGACGTGACTTCCTGGGTACCACGGCCAGGGACTCGCGCTAAATTGGATTAGGCTAATGATTAGATCAAACTAAAACATGGAGAATTCCCAGTCACAGGCAATCTCGTTATCTGGGCGCTTTAATGGACTTGTAGCTTGTCGACGAGTAGAGCACATTTCCAGCACACTGTCATGTGTTGCACCCTCTAAGTCACCTAAGGGTACATTTGTCTCCCGGGCAATGTACCCACCTATAACTCTCAACCTGCGGAAGGATAACTGGATAGTCTGCAGGGCTTGGGACTGGGAGTTTCTCACTTGCATCTTGTTAGTAATTAAGGCTTGTGATAACCCTAGTTAGTTAAGGTAGTAAGCCGTAGTACTTGCTTGGCCGATTGTGAATGAATGGTGTCCAGCTCTGTCTAAGTCTTGTCTAGCCCCTGTACCTGGAACTCTTGACAATGATTGTTTTACTTATCTCTAACGATAAATGGGTAGAGACAGTGAGCTATTCAGGCGAAGGGGTACAATCCCGGTCCTTGTTTGGTTTAAGGATTGTAACCTGGCTTCCGGAATGGTTCCACATCCCTAGTCGTTTATCGCCCTGTGTACTTTACTACTTGTACTTTCCTTTTATTCTTTATGTCCTGATATGCTGGCTTTTGTTCTTATTTGTGGCCTCCTTGTGGCACTTGCTCTTTCTGGGGTTTGACCCAGCTGGTTTTGTGTGGCCAGATTTCGGAGCAGCTCCCGAGGATCTACCGAGCTTCCAGCCCAATGGTGACAACTAGACGGAACCCGGGCCAAGAGTGGGTTTTCCTTTTTGTTTCACCCACTTATATGTAAATTTATTCTTTTGAGGCGTTTAGCCGACGAGCACCTGTTAGCTCGATGCACATTTACTTACTGTCTGCCTACGGGCTGTAAACATGATTAACAAATCCTAGGATTGATCATGTAAGACTGAACTCTTGCTAGTCCTATCATTTTGTACGACTAGCTTCATGATCATCCAATATGTAATATTTGGGATGCCTTATATATATATATTTGATGCTCTAACATCTTGTAACTCTGTTAATTGCTTGAGATTGAGACAATAGGCTTGACCTTAAGAGACTGATGGCTTGTAGTAAACCCTCATATCTAGACAGCCGTGACCGTATAGTTGAGATGTATTCTATTTCAATATACGTAGCTGGCTATGTCTGCCCCCGCTCTCCAGTATTCTGGTTCTGGGGCGTGACACTCACCCTGAGTAGCCTAGTTTAGTTAGGTTTGCCTGGCCTGCGAGCCAGCTAGTTTATTTCAGTTTGTAGTATCTTTATACTTATATTATCTGAGACTCTGGATGTTGTGTTAGCTCTGACTTATGAATTTTGGACTCGTTTCCTATTTTATCTATCGTATCTCTTTTCATGCTATCTACCTTAGTTTTGATTATGTGATTGAGACTGTATTGCTATGTCACCTCCATTCGGAGTGTATATACTGTACAGGTACATTTATCTGTTTTAGTCATAGTATTTACAGACCCTATATACAGCGTTCTATCGCCGATTCTGCAGCGTAGGCTGGACGTAACTACGTGCTCGTGCCCCTTTTCAGGGTGCGGGTCGTGACACATTTTTGTGGTGGCCCATGCAGGTCAGTGTCGCAACTAGTGCGAACTCGTAATGGTACTCGACTTAGAGTGCTAATTACGAGCCTGCAATTAGGACATAGGATTAGGGTATGATAGGAGTTACTCAATCACATGCTAGGAAATTTTTGATCTTTTGATTACCATGACAGCTCTTTTGCTTTGAATTTAATTGTCCGTCTTTGATATTCCTATCATGTGCCATATTGATTCCTTGTTTCAACCTATCCTCAGGATGACGATCACTCGCTCTCAGCCAGCGGGTTCTAGCGCTGTACCGGAGAGGCCCGATCCGGCAGGTCTTCTACCTCCGGCTGCGGAAGTAGCAGTGGCAGATCCGGCAGGTCTTCCACCACCGGCTGCAGGAGTAGCAGTGGCAGTCCCAGGAGGTCTTCCACCTCCGGCAGCGGAAGCTACAGCTGAGGGAGCTGCCACCTCAGTTCCTGCCCTTCCGGCGGGAGCAGCAGTAGCGACGGTTCTAGGAGGTCTTCCACCTCCAGCAGCGGGACCGTCTATGGTTATTCCTGATGTTCTTCCACCGCCGCCTCAGTTACCGGCAGACACTCAGGGTATGATGGCCCTTCTACAGCAGATGCTGCAGACGCAGAGAGCTCAGGCAGAGGCACAGCACCGTCAGGCAGAGGTGCTGCGACAGACCATGGAGAACTCACATCAGTTAGCTATGGCAGTAGTGGAGAGAGGTGCACCGGCAACAGTTCAGGAAGCACCAGCACAGCAGCAGGGCCAGGGGAGGCCCGGTACGCATCTCGACTTCAGAAAGATGAACCCGCAGGATTTCATGGGTACCGAGGGTATCCTATACGCGGACGACTGGCTAAAGGATGTCCAGCGGAGTCTGGAGTTGGCAGAGGTTCCGAGAGCTCTGTGGGTGACTTCTGCAGCGAACCAGTTATTTGACATAGCGTTGACTTGGTACCGCACGGATCCGCATGCGATGGTGAGAGGTATATCTTGGGAGGACTTCAGGAAACTCTTTAAGGAGAAGTTCTACCCAGATGTAGCCTTGACAGCTTTGGAGGGACAGTTTGCCAGTTTAGTGTAAGGAAACTCGTCGGTGGACGAATACTCAGCGGAGTTCTTCCGCTTGAGCAGGTTTGCACCTAGTTTGGTTCAGGATGAGGGGTACAAGGCTCGAAAGTTCAGGAGGGGTCTCAATCATGCAGTGCGCACTCGCACATCTGGGCGACGAGACGCGACCTTCGAGCAGATCCTTATGGAGGCTCAGATTGCAGAGGAGGACTTCGGCCTCAGGCCGAAGAGGAGCAGCGACGCTCTTGGAGCTAGTTCGAATGCAGGGCCAGCGAAGCGCCCACACTTCTAGCAGAGGCAATTTCAGCAGCAGCAACCTCAGTTGCAGTTTCAGCAGGCACCGGCGCGTGCCCAGCAGCACCAGGGACAGGGCGAGAGGCAGGCCATCCAGTGTGCCTTCTACAAGAAGATAGGGCACACCGGGGAGGTCTGTAGATTGAGGCTGGGAGTTTGCCTATTCTGTGGAGCTCCAGATCACCAGATGAGGGACTGTGCTGCCCGTGCAGCCAGACAGGCGGGCCAGGATAGAGTACGGCAGGCTAGAGGAGGCCAGCAAGGGCGCGCGTTCGCCATGGCAGTTGAGCCCACTCAGGCAGTAGCAGAGCAGATAGCAGGTTCCAATCTTTCGATCTCATTTCTGCATTGCTTCCTCATAAACTGCCTTGAACTTCGATTCTATCTGTTCTTTGCTCGTTGGATGAAATTTTGTTTTTGTGATGTGACATTTTCTGAGATAAGTCGTATGGGCTAGGTCACCCCGATTATGAGATTTAGAATCCTCTAGGGTCATGCTAGCAGACAGAGTGAGGACATATAGTCGGACTATGGACGTATCTCTCGGGTGTGGGAATTTAAGGTTTTCGCTGCCAAGCTAGCGGTAATGCGAAAATTTTAAATACCATAATTCTAGAGGTATGTACCGTAGCTGAGAACTCTGTGATTATCGTAGCCTTGCTCACTGGCATGACGGAAATTCTGAGTATCATGATTATTGGACAGACGCATACGATTATCAAATTGCATGAATTTTCTGTGTTTGTTTCGTTTTAAGTTTTTGGATGATTCTTTTAAGGTGGATAGACTTATATTTGAGAGTAATTTTAAATTTTATAAATTTAGTCATTTAATTCCTGTTTGATTTTTGAGATTTTAATCATTTTAAAATTTTAGCCATGACTTGTAAATCTGAGATTTTACTATTGTTTGGTTTTAAATTTCGAGGACGAAATTTTTTTAAGGTGGATAGATTTGTCACCCCCAGTTTCCAGAAATAGGAGTATTTTTGTAATTTTCCACTTTAGAAATTATTTTGAAATTATTTATTTATTATTTGTATTATTTTGGGGTTATTAGAATCGGGTTCGAATTTCAACTCATTCCGACTTGTTTTGACTTGTTTCGGGGACCCGGGGTAGTTTTGACCTTAGCGGGTCCACACACTAGCTAGCCATGGCCCACAATATTACCATCAAAAGTTAGAGGGATTAATCATGACCCCATGGATTAGGTTAGACCTAATTAGAACTTTAGATTTACATTTTTAACCCCCAAACCCTAAGCAACCTTGTAAGGAGCTAATAAAACAATAGGAGGGCAAACTTGTAATTAGTCAAAAGGGGTTTTGGACATGCTTTGGCCGGCCACAAGTAGGGGGTGGGTAGGAGAGAGAAAACCACTTTCTTTTGTTCTCATCCACTTCTTCTTCTTCTTCTCCAAAGGTTCTTCCCTTTCCTTGAGAGCCCACCATTGTTCCTTCTCCAAAAAAATAGGTAAACTCTTCTCTAAATTAGTTTTTCCTCTCATGTAGAATGGTTAGGAACCCATAGGAATGTGTCCCACGGTTGTGTCTCCATTAGAGACCATTTTGTGTCCATTTGGATATTTCTTGAGGTCTCCAGTATGTAGGATTGTGTCCTAATAGGAAAGCCCTCTATTTGACTCATGGATATTGTTTGTGTATTGTTTTTGTGTTGTTCTTACATTTATTCCAGATTTTTCATGTTTTTAGAATGTATTTTCCATGTAACATAATGTAACATATTCATATTTCCTATATGTATATATATATATGGATATATATATATATATATCATTCTATATATATATATGTATATATATATGGCTTATATATATTGGTGTATATATTGTGTGTTGTGTGTGGCTTTTGTTGAGTGGGGGAAGGGAGCATGAGTGGTCGGCCAAGGATGGTATGAGTGTGTGTGTTGTGTTAGTGTAGGGGTTGTGTTTGATGATATGGTTGAATGGGGGTTGAGTGTTAGAATAGAGGAAATGTAGGGGAGTGTATGTGTGAGTGATAGAGAGTGATGGAGGGGAGGAAAACCTCATCATTGCTGTCCCAATTTCAGCATGTGGCTGTCCCCAGAAACCCCACAAAATCAGCCCCTTTAAACACCAAGTTGGATGCCCATTAGCTCCCAAAACTTGCCCTTGTATTACCCATAAACCAAGCCTATACATGGCTGTCCCTAAATGGCCTAATATCAGTCCAAAACACAGCCCTATTTGGCTTACAAATCAGTCCT
This sequence comes from Iris pallida, assembly GCA_029216955.1. Lineage (NCBI taxonomy): Eukaryota > Viridiplantae > Streptophyta > Magnoliopsida > Asparagales > Iridaceae > Iris > Iris pallida. Next base: position 30,438,694 of record JANAVB010027598.1, read on the forward strand.
AATATGTCCCTTTGGCTGTCCAAAACTGCCCCTAGATAGCTCCATTTCAGCCCCAACATACCCCCTTGTTGGCTGTCCATATTAGCCCATTAAACTACCACAACACCATCCCATCTAGACTCTATAACAGCCACCCTTAAACATCTGTTGGCTGTCCCAAACAGTCCAATAACTGTCCCATGAACACTCTCTAAAAACCCCACATTCCAGTCCATTTTAGTCTCTAAACATTTCCATATATGGCTGTCCTTGTTGGGCCATGACACCACCATAATGACCACTTCAAATCAGTCCAAAACACTACAAAACAGTCCCCCATTTCAGCCCCCACTTGCCTCACAAATCAGTCCACAAATTGCCTTTGTGTGTGTGAGTGTTTGTGAGATATTGTGTGTGTGTGAGAGCTAAGTGAGTGATACTAGTATCCTATAGTATATCCTATAGCTAAATCAATAGAAAACCTATGAGAGTGATAAATATAGGAGTGTATCATGAGAGTGAGTGGTGTAGATGAGTGTGGTAGAGAAAAGGGTAAAATTCATGAGATAGATAAGGTAATAGGGTAAATCAACCCCCCGTATCCTAACATGGCCTAGATACCTAGGATACCCAAATTTCTTGGTAGGTAAACCTTAGATAGGTTGATATCTAGCTACCCTAAGAAGTCTAGGCTAGTACCATGGGTATATGCGAGGTTTTCTTGGTATTGGGCAAGGTATCGGGATTTACCTTAGAAGGATAAATGCTAGTTTTGCCTAGAAATAGGATATTGGTGTTTGAAGCCTAAGATAGAGTTAGAACTTGATTTCCATGGTTGGTAATAATTAAATATGGTACTCATAGACTAGTTTTGACGTCGGTTGACCTTTTTGACCAAAAGTCAACAAAAGTCAACCGAGAGTCAAACTTAGTCTTTAAGCGACCCGATTTGACCGAAACCAATCCAGAGTTGACCAATTGACAGAAAGTCAACAGTTGGTCAACATTAGACTTGTTTGACCTAGGGTTGACCTAGAGTTGACCAGAGTTGACTTTTTGACCAAAAGTCAATTGTAAGTCAACCCTTGACCCCGATTGACCTAGTTCGACTTGGATTGACTCCCAGTGACCTAATATGACATAGTATCAACCAGTGTGACCTAGTATGACTCAGTTTGACCTAGATTGACCTAGTGTTGACTTAGACTTGCATTCATGGCTTGTATTAGTTTCCTTTTTTAGTATTAAGCCCTGTTTGACTCATAGTATCTTATTTTAGGTCTGTGATCACTCTGAGCGTCTGTTCACCCTATCAGCTCAGGACCACAGGCGAGTACATTCACTGATTGATATCTACTATATCCGATTCAGTCGTAGTGTTTTACTTGATTCCTGACACGACAGTTCACGGACTAGTATACGTCGGATCCTGTCATGAGATGTTATTCCTAGACTCTCTTGGTATATGAGTATGTGATATTCCTGTGTTCCTGTACTTATATAGACACTGATTTGGGAGTGGGCTGGCCCCCTTCTCTTGAATCCCGTGTCATGACGTGCCATGTCCGGATCCGTGATACTATTCGGGGATGGGGGAATTATTAGGGATTATGTGATCAAGCCTTCCTGTAACTATATTTTGCTAGCATCACCCTCACCTCACGTAGGGTGTTGCAGACACCCCATTACTAGTTATCCAGGTTGGACGGCATGACTCTCCGTTGAGTACACCGTGGATTGCCGGGCCAAGTGGATAACCATCTCTTGCTTCCCTAGCCGATCACATATCGCTCTAATAGTTCAAATCACCTTTTTACATTTATCGTCATACCTTATATTTCCAGTTCACCTTTACTTACTGTACTTTCACCATGCTATGATTCATTTCTCATATGCGCTACCTGTCTTTTATACTGTACCATGATTTGAGACCAAGTTCTGTTTGGAAGAAGGGTTACAACCCCGGTCCTTGTTTGGTTCAAGGGTTGGAACTCGGCTTTTCAAATGGTTCCCAAGTCGCCTATATCTTTTGTCTTGTATTTCATTATTGCTGTCTCTTTTAGTATTTCTCAATTCATATGGAACTGCTGTTGGTGTTTGTACTTGCTCATTTTCCTGACAGGATACCGTTGATAAATTTTACAGATGACTCTGAGACTGACTGCCCGACCTACTATGGGGTTGAGTCTGATGGACTAGATTTAGACCGTGGCTTATTGGTAGAGCCACTGGACTTTGCTCACCCTGAGTAGACTAGTTTAGTTAGGTTTGCCTGGCCTGCGAGCCAGCTAGTACATTTCAGTTTGTAGTATCTTTATACTTATATTATCTGAGACTCTGGATGTTGTGTTAGCTCTGACTTGTGGATTTTGGACTCGTTTCCTGTTTTATCTATCGTATCTCTTTTCATGCTATCTACCTTAGTTTTGATTATGTGATTGAGACTGTATTGCTATGTCACCTCCATTCGGAGTGTATATACTGTACCGGTACATTTATCTGTTTTAGTCGTAGTATTTACAGACCCTATATATAGCATTCTACCGCCGATTCTGCGGCGTAGGCTTGACGTAACCACGTGCTCGTGCCCCTCTTCAGGGTGCGGGTCGTGACACGTGGCCCACGTATCCGTACCCGTATATCCGGATGCGGGTCGTGACATTTTTTCCACAAGAAAATTAAAGTACTTTTCCATTTCTCCAACTAGCAATCTTCCGAAGGATATATATATATATATATATATATATATATATATATATATATATATATAAGATTCGAATAAACGGTGTGGGAATTTATTAATTTTCTTAAATATTAGGCATACATACATATTACTAGGCATGAGCATTATTCGGTTTTGGACCGAAAAGCGAACTGAACCGAATCATTAAAAAAAATTGGTTCGGTTTTGGTTTTTAAAATACTAAAATTTCTAATTCGGTTTCACTTTTGGGTTTCGACTTTGGTCCAAATCCGAAAACCGAATAAGACTTGTGCTATTATGTTATACCTGACACACTAGAACTCACTCTCAAACTCTCTAATTTAACCCACACATACATTGAATCTAAACAAAACCCAAGGGGCTAAACCCTTGGCCTCTAAGAGAACAGACAAAGGGAGGGGGGGAAGGGTCTGTTGCTTGCTGAGTATATATACATCATCTCAAATCCAGACACACATTGAATCTAAACAAAACCTAAGGGGCTAAACCCTTGGCCTCTAAGAGAACAAACAAACTCCAAACAACCCAAAGTCATCTATATGTATCAAAGTATATATATACATATCTACTCAGAAGCTGAGATTGCAACATAGAGATATATACATCATCTCAAATCCAAATATAGCAAGCCCCTATATATCATAACCTTACCCCACATGAATCTCATGCATATATAATCTCAGCTATATATCACTACTCTACATATATGAACTAAATATACCAAGCCAACACATTTCTATTCCACATACATATATCTCAGGAAACTGAGTATACAACCAACAAGTTCTAAACATTCAATTTAACTGAAACCCCCAACTCAACTCACAGTCAACAAACTAAACCCAACCTTGTATCTCAGAAATTCCAAACTCAATCTCAGGAAAACCTGAGATTACATTTCAACTGCCAAACCCCACAACCTAAATAAAACCCAAAACATGTCAAGAGGGGTCGTATGTGTTTGTGTGCATACAAATGTGTCCAAGGATCGTGTTAGTGTCCAAACAACTGTCCCGAGTCGAAGTATCAGAACTGCACAGACAGTGGGTGTGTGCGGGGTGGAGGAGGAGGAGGAGGAGGAGGAAGAGGAGTTAGGTTAGGGTTTACCTGAGGAAGAGGAGGAGGAGCTCGGATTGGGAGAGGAGGAGCTCGAGGAGGAGGAGCTCGACGGGGGGTAGGGGTCGCCGGAGGGGGAGGGAGTCGCCGGGGGGGGGGGGGGGGGGGGAAGGGAATCGCCGGGGGGGGATCAAAGGGGTCACCGAGGGAGCTCGAGTGAAAATTAGAATTTTCGAATGAGGGGGAAAAAGGAAACACTGTGCCCTAAGTAAAAATGTTAGCGACGTCAAGATAGGCCATCGCTAAATGTCGCAAAATTTTCATATATAGCGACATACTTTAATAATATGTCGCTGAAAGTCGCTATTCAGTGACGTAATTTGACTCCTGTTGCTGAACGTCGCAATTCAGCGACGTTTTGCGATGTTTATATAAAGGCGTCGCTATATTCCATATATAGCGACGTAATTTTACGCCGTCGCTAAATTACGTTGCTAATAGATCACATTTTAGTAGTGGGTTGGCGTATATGTTTTTTATGGTTGTGGATAGCTGCTAGAAGGAAAGAGGCGATCGAGTTGTTTTTTGGCCTACGGATATTTGTAAATGGAATGGTTTATTTTGGACTGCAGATACTTTGTAAATGGAATGGTTTATTTTGGACTGCAGATACTTTGTAAATGGAATGGTTTATTTTGGCGTACAACTACTTTTTCTACATCTTGAATGTTTTAATGACAAGTACTTTTTGTACATCTTGAATGTTCTAATGAAATATTTTATATTTTGGCAAATCTTTCCTATATCTTGATTGATCGAAATGCAAGTTGCGATTGAAATTGTTTGCGATTATGGTTATTTATATGTGATACAAAACAGGGTATGAAATATAAAATTCTGTAGCAGATATGAAATAATATAAAATTCTGTAGCAGGTTTATAGCACTCAAAACGTCTAAATTGCTGCTACCACGATAGCATATGATGAATGCTATAATAAATCAAACCATCTATAGCGTTCATGACAATCAATTCATCAAACGCTATAAATCATCCACAACATTCACACACGCTATAAATAATCCACAGCATTCATAAACGCTATAAGTAATCCACAGCACTCACGAACGCTATAAACTATCTACAGCGTTCTAGAATGCTATAAAGTATTTATAGCATTCATAAACGCTATAAACCATCAACAGCATACACGAACGCTATAAACCTTCTACATCATTCATGAACGTTATAATGTTATAGCGTTCACATGTCTGGACATACTATAGTGTGGGAAATTATAGCAGACAGAATATGCTATAGAAGGCTTTCTATAGCGTTCTGCGCATGCTATTGTAGGCCCTATTTGTTGTAGTATCTTGACAGTCCTAAACTTGGAGTTTTATGTCTTAGTACTACCAAAATTAACACAGTCCTAACTACAGTTAGGATTGTCAGAATCCTATCTGGCCTCGTCATCACCAATTTCATTGTCACGATTTCTAAAATTTTCAAGTTCCTATAGTGTAGTTCGAAACCAGCAATAATGATGTTAAAAAGAACAAGAGATTGGAAGAGGAAGATGAAGACGAAGACCGAGACGAAGAGAAAGTAGCCTTATGACTTGCTAGTTTTTAGTCCATTTGCATCAAGACATAAAGAACATCAGTCTTCCAATTGTATCATAAGAACTTTATATGTTTATAAGCTGTGAAATGTTACTTATCACTAATTAAAGCTGCTAAAACCCATTTAATTTGCTATTATACGAATCAACGCTCGTTTCAACAGTACTACCTTCTTCCCTTCTTCGAGTTGCATTCACTCGGAGTAAAATTGACTAATATGAGGCCCTTCCAGATCTCCAATTATTCCTTCTAATTGATTGGGTTTTGGTAAGTCGTAGATAAGGTATGGACCAGAGATCCAATTCCATTTGACCCACTTGTAGTCCATCCCATATATCTGTTCTTTCACTTTAATTAATGTCAGAACCCATAGAGCTGACAGTTCTCTACCCATATCTATATGTATGGGTTTCCTCAAATTTAACATTTCCCTAAATTTTCGGAATTAATGGGAAGATTGTTACCACAGATTTGGAATTGCCACACTTTTATACATGCCCATCGTTTTCCAGTTTCATATTGCTGGACAACGAGAGGTCCACTCATGATTGTGCTAAGAATCACAACAGCTTTTGCCTCCATAATTCTTTACACAAGTAAACAATTTATAAAAAAGAAAAAGATCAACGGAAGGGTCCCAAACAAATTCATGATGTATTTTGATGACTGGAACCCTTCCGTCAAACATATCACACATTTAATTTGGGATTATTTAGGTTTAGGGTTTTATATAATATTAAAATTTTACGTTTATGTTTTCAGTGGAGTTGAATCTCGTCCTAAATGTTGACTTGAACTGACAATCCAATATAAAAATCTAAACACAAATTTTAGATATTATATGGAACCCTAAAACTTCAGAAATATGTGAGGTTTGTCTTACTTGAGTTATTTAGTGGACTTAGATTATTTAATTTTGCATGGTAACAGTCGTGTAATAGATTATTTAGTTTTTCCAAAGTCAATCAATCAATAATGAGACTTGTGACACTACAATAATGAGACTTGTGAAACTATTGTTTACTTCTATCCTAATATCAGCAACTAGACAACCCTCCACGGCTCTTGAATTTCAAGCATTCAAGAATGCTAGTGGGACAAGATGTTGGGTCAAGTCTGTATTTGGTAACAACATATTTACTGGGCCCAAATTTGGTCAAATATTTGATTTGATGTGATTTGAAAATCTGCATTAATATTTGATTTGATTAGATTTGAGCGTCCATAATTAATGTTGGACTATTTTCGAAATTTCTATTACCTAAAATAGGGTTTCTATTTCAGTAATAGGTTTCCTATTTTGGAAATTCTTATGACCTAAAATAGGGTTTCTTATGTTAGTAATTTGGGTTACCTATTTTAGGAATTCCTATGACCTAAAATAGGGTTTCTCAACTATATATATATATATATATATATATATATATATATATATATATATATATATATATATATATACACTGAGGGTGGAGGCAATAAAAAAGCACAAAGTGGAGATTCAGTGTTGTCACGACCCGCACCCTAGAGTTAGGGCACGAGAAGTGGGTACGTCCAGCCTACGCCGCAGTGTCGGCGGTAGAACGATGTTCTAGGTCTCATGCATCTAACACTATAAGGCTAAACAGTTTATACTCCCCGAATGGGGGTGACATAGCAGATACAGACTCAATCACATCTAAGGTAGAGCATGATAAGGATAGATAAAACATGAAATCCAAAAGAGGTACAACAGAGAGAAATCTAAGTGTCTAAGATACACAAATCCAAAAATACATCTCAAATCTCCAAACTCAGATACAGTAATCCATAAAGTAAATACAACTCCAGACAATTGAAAATAGCAAACTAAACAATCTATAAAGTGTCTCCTCTAGGCTAGCAGGCAATCTCCAAGCCATCTGTAAAATTTATCAACGGGTCCACTCAGGACAGGAGCGAGTACAGTACATCTCAACAATATCATAACAGGTTAGGAAATATAAACATGCTAGAGAGTAAGATACGGGATCTGAAGAAATAACATGATAAAAAAGAGAGAGATTGTAAGTAAATAGCTACACTATATAGAGAACTATCAGTGACTAGTGATTCAGAGCACAAGATGGTTATATAAACGGCACGATGTTGTACAATGTTGTACACGAGTAATCTACAGAGGTTGTACACGAGTAATCTACTGGATTGATTACATAACCACTTCTACTCCCCCGCCCCAATCAATACACAAGGATCTAGATATGATATGTTATTGCACACGAAGTATAGTCGCACACGAGATCATGTGAATACATGAATATACACGATTTCACACGATTTGTACACGAATGTCACGAATACAAGGAGTACACGATGCTCACGATAAAGTACACGAACACAAATACCCGATGTATCCGCTAAGGGAATAACATCGCACAACAAGATCCATATAGTACTAATCCGTGTTTCCAACGTGCCAGCATCATGTAAAGTAATCTAAAGCAGGAAATATAATCCTAAACAAGATATGAAATGATCAGAGAATGTACTCGCCTGATATCTGAATGTCCAAGGTAAAGATACTGTCCGAGGAGAGGTGTCTGGCTCCTAATTAGAACAGCATAAGTCACAACATGTCCAGAAGGGTAATATAAAGTACTACAATACATTCTACAAGAATCTAGGTCAAACTAGGCCAAAGTCAACCCTTGGTCAACTCTGGTCAACTGCACTAGTCAACTAGGTCAAACTAGGTCATGTCCTAACCCAACAAGTCTTACTAGGCCTAACCAAGACTATCCTAGCAAGCACACATCAATACAAGGCTATACAAGCCAACATACTCCCAACTCTATATAGCATGCAATTATTCAATACTCAAATAGGCAAGAATTCACATTGGATATACACTAGGTAATCTATTACTTTATGCTATATGTCTACACATATACACATGCATATATTGATATTCAACATTAGGTCTATAATCATGGCATTTCAAATGGTTATATAAACTTATATATTACAACACAATATGCTAACATATATATAATATACATACATAGCTAAGTTAACTATATTCATAAATACTTATTTAAGAGGCTATGTGTGTGTATATGAACATGGCAAAGGGGCAAGTGAGGGTTAAATGGGCATACATAGTGTATATATATCAAAGAGTGTCAAAGTGTAAGTGAACAATGTGTCAAGTGTGATAGTGTCAACATAGTGTAAGGGGGTACATGAAGAAATTTAGGATTTGTGTTAATATAGAACATTACATCTCATTAACTTGTATATTTCATACATTACATCTATTATTACATTACATTCATGCTTGCATTCATTCATCATTCATTTATTCTCTTGTACTACTATATGTACCATACATTACATACCATGGAACCTACATATTCATTACAAGCCATACTTATACATGCTTATATTAGATAGAATACTTACACCTCGTACATCATTTATTTAACCACTTACTCATGCTTGTATTCTCTATTTAGTTACAAAATGTATATACATTAACATGGGTTAAAATCAAATAGAACATTATATTACACACAAGGGTGCACAAAATGCATATGCCGAATAGTAACTCCTCCTAATAATCAATACTGTACCATCTCAGCATGAAATAAAATTTAGGATTAAAGTATGTTATAGATCTATGTGTTAGCTTTCCGAAACTTCAAACGGATCGCATTTTTGTTTCCGGAAACTCCCGGAATCGCGAAAACACCGAGAACGCGTTTGTCTTTCGTACAGCTGACACTCAAATAATTCTCTAGAAAGTTACAAAAAGAATTAGGCCAATTAATATATGTTTTTGGAAAACTAACTTCAATACGCTTCTTTTAAAAAAAATGGGAGATTAAATCGAGCTTTGAGCTAGAAGTTATGACATTTCTAAGTTAGGGCTGAAATTAAAAACGTGGATAAAAATCATGACGGATTTAGATAGTTTGAGCCAAAAGAATACACAATATATATCCTAATTATCCACAACAATAATAGCAATAATAATATGAGGAACCACACTCACAAACTTGATTATATAATCATCATGAACCATTTATTACATATATAAATATAGATACACTCTCATTACAATATATATATATATAAATCTATATATGTAAAACACATCCACAACACAAAGGACACTCCTATGACCTCCAAATGGACACAAAATGGACACAAATGGAGATACAACCATGGGGGTCATTCCTATGGGTTAAAAATAGACCTATATGCATGAGAAAATAAAAAGGAGAAGGGATTTATACCTCCCGGTAGATTGAATCGAAGAAAAACCTTTCCGGAGCGACACCGACACGTAGAGATTCCAAAAGGACACGAACGAGCTCCGAATCCTCCCAAACTTGGGTAGCTTCCTTCTTGGCTCGAATGGAGAAGGAAGGAAGAAGATTTGGTGGTGAAATGGAAGGATTTAGTGGAGAAATTGCTAGGGATTGCTCTCTAGGAATTTGGGGAAGAACAAGAGAGAAAAAAATAGATGGATAATGACAAATGGGAGGCTCAACCCTATCCTTATTGTGACTGGCCATAAAGGTGGTTTTGTCTTATTAGGAAAAGTCCAAAAGCCCCTACTAACCTATTCTTTGAGTATTAGGAAAGGGCTAATTGGTTGGGGCTAAATTAGTCATTCTAAAGTCTCTAATCACACTAACCTTATCCATAATAATTAGTCTAACCTCTAACTAAAATATTTCTATCATGTGGACTAAAATTAATATCATGTGGGCCATGCCTAACTAGTGTGTGGGTCCCACTAGAGTCAAACTACTCCCGGGTCCCCGTTTCAAGTCGGATTGAGTTGAAATTCGAACCCGACTCAAATAACCCCAAAACAATATCATAAATAATAAAATAATATAAAAATAATTTAAAGAGGTCAAATGCAAAAATATTCTTAGGCCAAAAATGACATTAAAAATATCATAATCACATGGTTAGGCTCTAGGTCAAACAGTCTCTAGGGTTTCACTAGCAAAACGTCGAAACCACAAGTCATTGATTTAAATGATTTTAAAATGATTTAAAATCACCAAAATCATATCATGAATTAAATATCATTATTAAAATAATTATAAACACGAAATTTCAAAATTACCCTCATTTGGAAAACTGGGTGCTACAACTCTACCCACCTTAGAAAAATTTCGTCCTCGAAATTTAAGATCGATAGTACTCCTTCTAGAGCCTCTAACCTACCCAATATCTAAGATAACACTTCCTAACACTGGAATAATAAACGGACATCTAAAAAGTGTCAATCTAGGAATACCTCCAATACTGCTCTGCTGTACGGCGGTAATGGAACTTCAATAGAATATGGACTGGAACCTATTGTAGGATCGTTGAGCACTTCTAGAGGGGGGATGAATAGAGTGCGTGTGTGCAGCGGAAATAAAATCACCAATTAAAAATTAAACTATGGCAATGATGTAAGAGCAGTAAATAAAGATAGGAGAATCAAACTCAGTGACACAGCGATGTATACTGGTATCCCTCTGAGAGGACTAATCCAGTCTCGAGTACTCTTGCTCGATGTTAATCCACTAAAGGCACAAGCTTTAACTGAGTGCTTGCAACTCTTACACCACCGTGCTTGTTGACGAGTGCACGACCAACTCCAACACACACCGTGCTTGGTGACGAGCGCACGACTAACTCCACAACGAGAATTTGTTGTTGAAACTTGACGACCTCTTTACAACTCTGAATAACCAAAAGACTTCTAAATCAAATCTGATAGTACTGGCTTTTGGCTAAGAGAAGTATAGGTGAGATTTGAAATTTTTAGATCACTAGAAAACACTTGAGATGAATAGAGAAGAGAATGAAGAATGAATTGATGTTTTGAAATGAAAAGTTCTTCTCTATTTATAGGTGTTTTCACCAACCGAACTCGGGCAGAACTCGGACAGAGTTCGGATGCAAATATCTCGCAAAATAGACGTTGCTCGCAGATTTGGAGGCAACTGAAGTTTGAATACAAACTGACCGAACTCGGTCAGAGTTCGGGCCGAACTCGGGCCGAACTCGGCTCGGAGTTCTGTCAGGAGATATAATAAAATTCTTTTGTAAAAACAGTTTACAAACATGTTTTTGGTAATTTGTAAAATCATTTGAAAAGGAATATTTTCGAAATATATTTTTGAAATATTTGTAATCGAAAATATGAAGGGTAAAAATAGGTTTAGAGAAGGAGAATAATTTTAACCCTAAGCCAGTAATACCATACTTGATTTTACAAGGAAATTCCTAGACTCAATAAAGTGTAAAAATACAGAATAAAAGTAGAAAAGAGTCTTCAGAATTTTTGATGACTTTGACGCTTGGATTTATGCAGTACATCGTCCGTTGAATAAGATTTCATGTATCCTGAAATAGTTAGCAGCATTTTCTATATTTTGTGTATGGACTAAAGTATAAGTTGATTATCGAAATCGGGTGTGACCATGGAATGGGCCAACAATCTCCCCCATTTTGATAATTGACAAACTTGAGTCTATACCAAAATATATTTATAAAAAATAAAACAACATATCAAAATACCTGAAAAAAATTTGTTCTAGCCTTGCATGAAAAAAAATTTGTTCTAGCCTTGCATTTGTGATATTTTTGTATACTCATTTTCTCCCCCTTTGTCAAGTAGTAAAATGAATCGGCTCCCCCGTAAATCATGAAGCCAACAATAGAAAAGACAAGACAAAGTGAAAGAAAAAATAGTAATCACAACATAGATAAGTGAAATGCAATAAACTAAAATATCATAAATTTTCCACTAGAAAGTCAACTAGTACAACTGATAAATGGCTAACTGAAAGAGTTTAGACATGAAAGTAAAAAGTACTACATGAACAGCATCAAAACTAAACAAAACTAAATCCACTATCCTATGGCTGAATCCACATCACATCTCTGCGTCGTCTGCACCGGGAGGATCATGAGGGAAATAGGCAGTGGTCAGGTCGAAGTACTGAAAAGTAGTCTCATCAGTAAAACGAGGACCAGGAAAAGCAGGATGTGGAAGGATAGTGAGTGGATGAACTGGATCATGCACCAGGCTGTAATGGAGATCGGCAATGCTGTTTCTCAGCACCTGGGCCTGAGAAATATGCTGGAACTCGGAGTCTTGATAACGTTGCGTGGATACGGCAACGAAATCATCAAACCGCTGGTAGAATGCCTGATCGAGTCCAGGGGCAGGGGCCGGAGCAGGAGGAGCATCTGCTGGAGGGGCCTCAGCATCAGCTACTGGGTCAGCAGGAGCAGCACCGGGAGGTTGAGGAAACCGACGAGAGCGGGTCAACTCAACAGGTGGAGAAGAAATAACACACGTTTCAAGATCAATCTCGAAACGGCAAAAAATACTCGCAAGGTGCATAGGAAAAACATGGTTCCTACCTGCATTCTTGCAGTTGAGCATCCAAGACATCATGGTTTTTGGAATGGAGAAAGGAATTCCAAAATGAATATGATACATAGCAGAGAGTTCCAAAAATGTGACCTCATCGGTAGAGCCTTTCTTCGGAAGAAGGGCCGAGAAAATCATACGATGAAGTTCGTAAAAATTCTGGTTAAGATGTCTAGAAAATATTCTCCGAGGAGGAGGAGTAGGGTGACAAATCAATTCCCTAAAAGAAGCTAAAGTGACATCGGCAGGGAACTGAATATGGTGGATGTCAACAAGAGCATCACCAAGATCAGGAACGTGAAAATGTTCACTAATATCGGTGGCACTAAATTCTAGTTCCTGTCCAGCGACGCAGGAATAGAAATTTTTGTTTTGTTGTACTTGCAAATTGCAGTAGAACATACGGACAACATTGTCGAAAATACTCTCTTGGACCTCGAAAAAGTCGCGAAATCCAAGTTGATCAAAAACAGGAGCATATTCAAAGAAGGTTGTAAAGTTGACAAAGGCTCCAGTACAAATACGACGTAAAGAAAAGGAATCAAACCAGAGATTGGAGAAGTCTCTGTCGGGAAACAGAGTGCCATCATATTCCTCGGGATCTCTAGGTTTGGCTGGACTGAAGAGACTAGCCGGAGTGTAGTCGGATGAGGAGGAAGCACCCTGAGAAGAATTTCCTCGTTGACGCTTCGGAGCCATGAAGAGATGGAGGAAGATCGTCGATGCCTTGCAAAGAAGGAGGAGGAAAGTCTTCTGGAAGGAGGTGGAACTATTTCACGTTTTGGTGTGGAGAAATAGTGGAAGAAAGGATGGGATTTAAAGGTGCTAGGGCCGGCTGTTCGGTTCTGGAGCCATCACAGCGCCGACCGAACTCGGTCCGAATTCGGTCCGAACTCGGTCAGAGTTCCGGCCGAGTTCGGCCACTTGCATTCCCGAGATAGTTAAAGCAGTCAGGTAAGTAAAGATTGTAATAAATGATGCTTGACTGGTTTATTAACTAATTGCTGTTATTTTTAGGTTAACTGTAGGGATTGTCCCAGCTAACGGTGGTTCACCGGGGAACTCTTAAGTACCGCTTCGCTTCGACCGTAGCCGTGGTGACAGACATATCCTTTGTAAGTTTGTCCCCAAAAATAATTTTCATTAGATAATAAATTATCAAGTCATAAATACAGTATTTAATTACCATATGTTTTAAGAATCCGAGAATTCAAGAATGCCGAGCTCACGTCTCAAGATGTTAAAACGGTCTTCAGCCAATGGTTTAGTGAAAATATCTGCTAGTTGATGTTCAGTATCAATAAATTTTAAGCAAATATCCCCGTGTTGTTGATGATCACGTAAAAAATGATGTCTAACTTCTATGTACTTTGTGCGTGAATGACAGATAGGGTTCTTAGTTAAATTAATTGCACTAGTGTTATCACAATATATAGGAACATTTGTATAGTGCAGATTGTAGTCCTCTAAGGTTTGCTTCATCCACAAAATTTGAGCACAACAACGTCCTGCGGCGATATACTCAGCCTCAGTTGTTGATAATGCTACTGAATTTTGTTTCTTGCTAAACCAAGAGACTAGGGCCTTTCCCAAGAAATGACATGTACCACTGGTACTTTTACGATCTACTTTGCATCCAGCAAAATCCGCATCCGAGTAACCTATGAGGTCAAAGGATTTGGTTTTGGGATACCATAAGCCAACTGTAGAAGTTCCTTTAAGGTATCGGAAGATACGCTTAACGGCACTAAGATGTGATTCCTTAGGGTTTGCCTGATATCGTGCACATATGCAAACACTAAACATAATATCAGGACGACTAGCAGTTAAATATAATAAACTACCAATCATACCTCGATACTTACGCTGATCAACAGGTTTGCCACTTTCATCAGCATCAAGCTTTGTAGATGTAGCCATAGGAGTCCCAATTGGCTTCACATTCTCGAAGTCGTACTTCTTTAGTATGTCCTTCGTGTACTTGGCTTGGTTGATGAATGTTCCGTTTGAGTGTTGTTTGATTTGCAATCCTAGGAAGAAGTTCAGCTCTCCCATCATGCTCATTTCAAATTCACTCTGCATACACTTGGCAAATTCTTGACAGAGTTGTTCATTAGTAGAACCAAAGATGATGTCATCTACATAAATTTGCACTAGAAGTATATCATTATTCATAGATTTAATAAAAAGAGTAGTATCAATCTTGCCTTTTGAAAAACCATTATCAAGTAAGAAGGCGCTTAGGCGTTCATACCAAGCACGAGGTGCTTGTTTGAGTCCATAAAGTGCTTTCTTAAGCTTGAAGACGTGATCATGTTTTTGAAAATCTTCAAAACCAGGGGGTTGTTTCACAAAAACTTCTTCTTTCAAAAATCCATTTAGAAATGCGCTTTTTACGTCCATTTGAAAAAGTTTGAAATCATTAAAATAAGCAAAAGCGCAAAACATGCGAATGGCTTCTAGTCTAGCAACAGGAGCATAGGTCTCATCATAATCAATTCCTTCTTCTTGATTATAATCTTGTGCAACTAGACGTGCTTTGTTGCGTAGAACTTGACCATCTTCACTAAGTTTATTTCGGAACACCCATTTGGTACCAATTATCGATTGACCAATAGGTTTAGGAACGAGTTCCCAAACTTGGTTTCTCTCAAATTGATTAAGTTCCTCTTGCATAGCAGAAATCCAAAATTCATCAGAAAAAGCCTCATCAATATTCTTAGGTTCTATTTGAGAAATAAATGCTACATTAGCTGCTACTTCAGAATCTCTAAGAGATGAACGAGTACTTACACCTTTGGATACATCATCTATTATGAGAGTTTCTGGATGATCCGGTTTGAATCTTAATGATTCGAATCTTTGGGCTATACCTTTCACAAGGCTCTTCTCAGTTCCTGCATCTTCGGAACTTTTATCAGTTCTTGCCTCTTGGGTAGGATCTTTCTCAGAACTCTTCTTTGTCTTTGTAGGTGCATCTTCATCATCACTGTCGCTAGATCTATGACTATTCAACTCATCAAAGGTAACATTAATACTTTCTTCAACAATCAAAGATTTTTTATTAAAAATTCTATATCCTTTACTCTTAGCAGCATATCCGAGAAATATTCCGTCATCTGCTTTCGAGTCTAACTTACCCAAGTTATCCTTGGTGTTCAGGATGAAACAGCGACAACCAAAAACTTTAAAATAAGATATGTTTGGAATTCTTCCAAACCAAAGTTCATATGGTGTTTTCTTCGATATAGGTCGAATTAACACCCTATTTAAAATATGACAGGCTGTACTAACAGCTTCTGCCCAAAAATATTTAGGAAGATTATGCTGATTAAGCATGACTCTAGCCATTTCGCTTAGAGTACGGTTCTTTCGCTCCACAACACCATTCTGTTGGGGAGTTCTAGGACAAGAAAATTCGTGGTAGTATCCACTATCATCACAAAACTTTTTGAAATCAGTATTTTCGAATTCGCCACCATGGTCACTTCGGATACGAGTAATCATGAAGCCTTTTTCGTTTTGAACCTTTTTACAAAATATCTGAAATTCAAAAATTGCATCACTTTTGTTTGATAAAAAGTAAACCTATGTAAAACGAGAAAAATCATCAACAATGACAAAAGCATAGAGTTTATCGCCAAGACTAGCGACTCTACTAGGACCAAATAAATCCATATGAATCAACTGCAAAGGTCTCGAAGTACTTACAGCGTTGATGGATTTAAAAGAAGACCTATGTGCTTTGTTCTTTTCACAGTCAGCACATACCATGTCTCTCTTGAAAGGGATTTCTGGGAGTCCTTTTACCAACTTCTTTGTGTTCAGACGTGAGATAGTATCCATGTTTGCATGTCCTAGTCTCATGTGCCATAGCCAGCTTTCATTTTGATTGGCTACTAGACACCTTCCTGTATTATTAGTATTCTCCAAAAAGAAAACATATATATTGTCTTCTCTAATCCCTTTATATATGGGATCACCAGATGACATATCATATATAGTACATTTATATTTCACAAAATTGATACCATAACCATTATCTGCCAAATGACTTATGCTCAATAGGTTATGCTTCAATTCGGTTACTAGATAAACATCTTTTATTATTGGATAAGGAGACATACCTACAGTACCATTACCTATAATATCACCTCTCAAGTTGTTTCCGAAGGAGACGTATCCTTCTTTCTTCATCGATAGCGTAGCGAATAAAGATGCATCACCAGTCATGTGTCGCGAACATCTGCTATCGAGAATCCACTTGCTTCTAGCATGAGAGGGTTGTGGGTCCACCTACAAGACAAGTAGATGAATCCTTTGGTACCCATTTTCTGAAGGGTCCACTCAGATTAGCCTTAGGTTTCCAAACTAGAGTATGGTTATCAACAAGCTTTCTTGCCATACAATATTGTGATATATGACCGTGTGTACCACAGTATGTGCAAGTCAGTTTAGTGGAATAAACTGTGTTTGCAGGCTTGTTCTGTTTGGAAAACCTATAAGTGAAAGCATAATAGTGTTCGTGTTTCCTTTGTGCTTTCTTGTTTTTAGTCTTTTTTGGTGTATGCTTTGCATTAGGACTAATCTTGGGCTGTGTCACAGTATTGCCTGTTTGCCCAACTTGATTTCTAACTTTTTAGAAATCGCTACAGACTCTTCGTATCTTGCAGTCATATCAAGGAGTCTTTGTTCAGTTACTAGGTGCAACTTCTTCTCTATGTCATAAAGTTTGTGTATTTTGACATAGTCTTTTTCTTTCTTTTCAATGTTGAGGATAGCCTCTTGATAGTCTACTTTAAGTTTGGCTATCTCTTCCGTGTTACCGGTAGTAGATGTCTCTTTAATGTCTTCAAGTAAATTAGACAATCTAGCTATCTCGGCTGTGTGTGCCTTAATCTCTTTTCGAGATTGCTTATACTTGTCGAGCACAGTTTTGTGATCTTCAAGTAAATCGCTAAAGGCAGTCTCTAGTTCATCAAAAGTAAAATCATCAAACAGAGGATTAGATGATACCTTTTCGAATGCCATAAGACAAACATTTGTATTGCTGCAAGGTCTGTCTTCTTCTTCTGAGTCACTGGCATCACTCTCGTGCCAGATGCTTGTGTTGGCATACTTTCGGCCAGATGTGGATCTTCTGTTTGATCTTGACCGATCATATGGACTGCTCTTCTTGGTAGCTGGACAGTCCTTCTTCATGTGCCCTGATTTCTTGCATCCGAAGCATATAGTCTCGTCTTCATTGCTTTCTTGGATGTCTTTCTTCTTTCTGCTTGTGAACTTTAGATATTTCTTGAAGTTCTTCACAAGTAAGGCACGTTCATCACCACTTGATGATTCTTCATCTGAGTCATTGCATGTTGATTTTCTTGCTTGAGCTTTGAAGGCGATAGTCTTTTCTTTTGGTGTGGCCTCTTCAAAGTCTTGCAAGTCGAGCTCATGAGTCATCAATTTGCCCATCAGTGTTTCTAGAGTCATCGTGGTGAGATCGTTTCCTTCAATGATTGCTGTGGCTTTTGGATTCCAGTTCTTTGTTAGAGCCCTCAGCACTTTCCTGATTTTCTCATGGTTGCTGTAATCTTTACCAAGAGATTGAAGGGGATTAGTTATATCAAGAAAACGAGTAAACATCTGTGTAATTGACTCACCAGGTTTCATTTTAAAAGATTCATATTCCTGAGTCAGTCTACTGATTTTGGATTCCTTGACTTGGGAAGTCCCTTCATGGGTTACCTCAAGGAGTTTCCAAATTTCATGAGACGTCTTGCAGGTAGAAACTCTATTGAACTCGGGTTTGTCAATTGCACAGAATAGTGCATTGATGGCTCGAGCATCAAGACTAGCCTTTGCTTTTTCAGCATCGGTGTACTTGTCATGCGTCTTTTCCATAAGAATACCTTCAACCACTGTAGGTGGTGGTTTCTTATACCCATCAATGACTATTGACCATAAATCAAAATCTAGAGACTTTAAAAAGAAAGTCATACGTGTTTTCCAGTATGTATAGTTTGTTCCATCAAATAGGGGAGGTCTATTTATGGATTGCCCTTCACCGTTGAATATAGATTTCACGGCTGCCATATATATACTCTCTAGGATATGTTATATAAGAATATAACCAGCTCTGATACCAATTGTAGGATCGTTGAGCACTTCTAGAGGGGGGGTGAATAGAGTGCGTGTGTGCAGCGGAAATAAAATCACCAATTAAAAATTAAACTATGGCAATGATGTAAGAGCAGTAAATAAAGATAGGAGAATCAAACTCAGTGACACAGCGATGTATACTGGTATCCCTCTGAGAGGACTAATCCAGTCTCGAGTACTCTTGCTCGATGTTAATCCACTAAAGGCACAAGCTTTAACTGAGTGCTTGCAACTCTTACACCACCGTGCTTATTGACGAGTGCACGACCAACTCCAACACACACCGTGCTTGGTGACGAGCGCACGACCAGCTCCACAACGAGAATTTGTTGTTGAAACTTGACGACCTCTTTACAACTCTGAATAACCAAAAGACTTCTAAATCAAATCTGATAGTACTGGCTTTTGGCTAAGAGAAGTATAGGTAAGATTTGAAATTTTTAGATCACTAGAAAACACTTGAGATGAATAGAGAAGAGAATGAAGAATGAATTGATGTTTTGAAATGAAAAGTTCTTCTCTATTTATAGGTGTTTTCACCAACCGAACTCGGGCAGAACTCGGACAGAGTTCGGATGCAAATATCTCGCAAAATAGACGTTGCTCGCAGATTTGGAGGCAACTGAAGTTTGAATACAAACTGACCGAACTCGGTCAGAGTTCGGGCCGAACTCGGGCCGAACTCGGCTCGGAGTTCTGTCAGGAGATATAATAAAATTCTTTTGTAAAAACAGTTTACAAACATGTTTTTGGTAATTTGTAAAATCATTTGAAAAGGAATATTTTCGAAATATATTTTTGAAATATTTGTAATCAAAAATATGAAGGGTAAAAATAGGTTTAGAGAAGGAGAATAATTTTAACCCTAAGCCAGTAATACCATACTTGATTTTACAAGGAAATTCCTAGACTCAATAAAGTATAAAAATACAGAATAAAAGTAGAAAAGAGTCTTCAGAATTTTTGATGACTTTGACGCTTGGATTTATGCAGTACATCGTCCGTTGAATAAGATTTCATGTATCCTGAAATAGTTAGCAGCATTTTCTATATTTTGTGTATGGACTAAAGTATAAGTTGATTATCGAAATCGGGTGTGACCATGGAATGGGCCAACACCTATATCCAAGGGACTGGATCTATTTTAAAGTGGTCTTAACTAAGGATGAAAAGGAACTGATCATAGGCTATAGGTATGCTCAAACTATTATCTTCCTATTAACCATCTATTAATACATTCTATTACCATATGAACGATGCATTACTAAGACATATAGGCCCCTATCTCTCATAACACATTTATACTCACCAAAAGACTAGTACATCCCATCAAGACTGATACTATAATCTCTCATAAATCTCATAAGCTACATGTTTATAGACACACATCCCTACATCAAGGACTAACCTATATATATCTACAACTGATACTAATGGGGTGACGTCCCTATTTCCCAACAATCAAGGTCTAAATTTTTTTTTATCTAAATCATGCAATTTGAAGGAAAAGTATACAAGGTCAGGACATACCGTAGCAGTTGGAAGTCTCACCTAGGTACACTAATCATTCTAGGTCAAAACAGTACTATGGTATCAACACGCAAACAATCTAGGGTGTCCTAATTGGGAAGGTAAGGGAACAACAATCATCAAGGTTGTAGGGCTGTCTACCATCCTATATAAAAATTGGTCATTAACAAGCAACTAAGAAATTATTAAAAGGTTACTATTCCATAAAATGGCAAAAATTGAAAATTTAGGCACAACAAATCACAAATAGATTTTTGTCTTCACACGATCTAAGTTGATCAATTTCGAGATAAAATGAGATTTGGACAAGAAGGAAAATCAATGAAATCAAAGTATGAGCACGAGCATCCAATGATGGAGATTCAGGTCATGATTAAATTTAATTCGACTGAGTACGAATACGAGGTTCATAGGCGATGAAAAGATTTTAAGGAGAATTGTCAAGGCTGTCGCGAATGAGACTCTAGGGTCAAGTTTAACTATGTCTCCATTCTCGTAGATTGATACATGAAAAAGCGAACGAAAGTGCAATAGGTTGATCAGACCATCATGTACCGGTTCTGATTAGACAATATGTTAGTGGGTGGCCACCCAATAAAATATGTCATAACCAAGCTCGAAAATAGATAAGCTTACAAAACTAAGGCTAATTTAGCAACATAAGATATAAGGGTGGTAAAGATGAAAGGAATTACATAGTCCAAGTTTCTTAACCAACGGGTCAAGTAATCAGATAAGGTACAAGGTTAAGCATCTAAGGAAACAAGCAGAACACCATCACATGTCGGGTCGAAAGAATTGAGTCAAGGCTGGATTTCTAATTGAAATAAGAAGAAATTTAGTATAATGGTAGAGGTTATAGTTTAGCCAGTTGACCAAAAAATCATATCAAGAAAATAGAGTACAAGAAGACGGGTTTTAGTGGGACATGATATACCTACACGAAGGTGAGCTCGTCTAGGTCTTGCATATAAGATTTGTTGGAGGGTAACAGCTAGTATTACATTCCGAATATCAAAGTCACGATAAGGAACGTCAAGGATCTCAATTACAAAGTGGGAGTTCAAGAGGTGGTAATTAATGCACAAAAATAATGAAGATCGAGTTAGTCATCTGCTTCTGATACTCTTAAGTTCATCTAGTCATAACTTGCCAATCATATCTTTACCTCACCAGTCTCCATATGAAAATTTAACCTTTACTTAAACCCTTACCATGACTACCGTAGGCAATTCCAAATTTCCAAACATCACTCTTGAAGCACAACCCTCACATTTAGGAATCAACATTAACCATTTATTTAAATTTCCAAGTTCTTTCACCTTGTCTTAAATTTGACCCAAAACCTCTAATTCCCGTTTACGAATTCCTTGAACTTGTTCAAATTGTTCTCCTCGTATTATTTAATTTAAATCTCTAGGCCTTACAAAACTTATCTTTCATCATAAAATCAACTTCCGTATTTTTTTCGACATACACCCTTGAATATTATTCTCCTAAAAATATTTCACAACAATCTCTAAACTTCCATAACTTTGTGTCCTCTCTATCCCTAGTCATTTTCTCGCAACATCTTGTTTAATATCCTTATTAAACACAATTAACTTCTCTTTTCCATTACTAACCTTCTACACAGCCTCAGAGTAAAAGTTTTTCCCAGAATCAATAACCAAGATTTTCTAAGTTCTCAAAACTAGGTTGACCTCTGATATCCTCATTAGTTTTGAATACACCTATAAACTATCTCATAACCCCAAAATTTCTCTAAATATAATTGTTTCCAGATTGGCAGTATACATCTCTTTATTCTATTCGAGACCTTTACCACATTTCTATCTCAAGTTTCCATATGGAACACTCCACATTGATTTCCTTTAGATCATCATAAAATAACCAGTTACGTCTTCTCTGAGATACATAATTTACGTCACTTCCTTAGCCTTCCCCATGCAAAAGATACGAAGATTCAAGGGTTTCGAAGTACATCTGGTAGGGACGACAAGATATGGGTAATTAATGTAATGAGACAGAGTTTAAGATAAGAGGTAAATAAGAATGCAAGAGAATAATGGCGAGAAAGAATAATGAAGATATGTTCCTTCTCATCGGTTCAAACGAGAGGAACCCATCAAGCTTAAATTGAATAGCAAGGAATGAGGGTGAATCCAAACAAGAGGAAAAGGATTCCAATTGAAGTTCAAAATGAGTTTCTCAGGGGTCGTCCCAGAAATCTCTCAAAGAATCCTAAGTGTGATTGAGTACCTTGGATTTGAAAATATTAATCTAAATACAAAATTAAATCAACAACTACAAAATTTTATCAAAATCATCAACTAATACCAGGATTCAAAGTTCTATAATGATCCACAAAATCAAATTCAAATCAAAGAAAAAGGTGAATCAAAATAAGGAAAATGAGTTTAAATCGGAATTAAAAATAAGATTCTCAAGGGTCATTCCAGGAATTTCTCAAGGAATCCTAACAGTGATTGAGTATCCTCTCATCCTAACATCTTAATTTATATATCCTATAGCAGGCTCGTAGTAGTACAACTAAGTCGTTGCGCTACTATGAAATCGCACTAATGCGAATCTCGACCTGCATGGGCCACCACCAAAAATGTGTCACGACCCGCACCCTAGAATTAGGGCACGAGAAGTGGGTACGTCCAGCCTACGCCACAGTGTCGGCAGTAGAACGCTGTCCTAGGTCTCATGCATCTAACACTATAAGGCTAAACAGTTTATACTCCCCGAATGGGGGTGACATAGCAGATACAGACTCAATCATATCTAAAGTAGAGCATGATAAGGATAGATAAAATATAAAATCCAAAAGAGGTACAACAGAGAGAAATCTAAGTGTCTAAGATACACAAATCCAAAAATAGATCTCAAATCTCCAAACTCAGATACAGTAATCCATAAAGTAAATACAACTCCAGACAATTGAAAATAGCTAACTAAACAACCTCTAATGTGTCTCCTCTAGGCTAGCAGGCAATCTCCAAGCTATCTGTAAAATTTATCAACGGGTCCAGTCAGGACAGGAGCGAGTACAGTACATCTCAACAATATCATAACAGGTTAGGAAATATAAACATGCTAAAGAGTAAGATACGGGATCTGAAGAAATAACATGATAAAAAAAAGAGAGACTGTAAGTAAATAGCTACACTATATAAAGAACTATCAGTGACTAGTGATTCAGAGCACAAGATGGTTATGTAAACGGCACGATATTGTACATGAGTAATCTACAGAGGTTGTACACGAGTAATCTACTGGATTGATTACATAACCACTTCTACTCCCCCGCCCCAATCAATACACAAGAATCTAGATATGATATGTTATTGCACACGAAGTATAGTCGCACACGAGATCATGTGAATACATGAATATACACGATTTCATATGATTTGTACACGAATGTCACGAATACAAGGAGTACACGATGCTCACGATAAAGTACACAAACACGAATACCCGATGTATCCGCTAAGGGGATAACATCGCACAACAAGATCCATATAGTACTAATCCGTGTTTCCAACGTGTCAGCATCATGTAAAGTAATCTAAAGCAGGAAATATAATCCTAAACAAGATATGAAATGATCAGAGAATGTACTCACCTGATATCTGAATGTCCAAGGTAAAGATACTGTCCGAGGAGAGGTATCTGGCTCCTAATTAGAACAGCACAAGTCACAACATGTCCAGAAGGGTAATATAAAGTACTACAATGCATTCTACATGAATCTAGGTCAAACTAGACCAAAGTCAACCCTTGGTCAACTCTGGTCAACTGTACTAGTCAACTAGGTCAAACTAGGTCATGTCCTAACCCAACAAGTCTTACTAGGCCTAACCAAGACTATCCTAGCAAGCACACATCAATACAAGGCTATACAAGCCAACATACACCCAACTCTATATAGCATGCAATTATTCAATACTCAAATAGGCAAGAATTCACATTGGATATACACTAGGTAATCTATTACTTTAAGCTATATATGTCTACACATATATACACATGCATATATTGGTATTCAACATTAGGTCTATAATCATGGCATTTCAAATGGTTATATAAACTTATATATTACAACACAATATGCTAACATATATATAATATACATACATAGCTAAGTTAACTATATTCATAAATACTTATTTAAGAGGCTATGTGTGTGTATATGAACATGGCAAAGGGGCAAGTGAGGGTTAGATGGGCATACATAGTGTATATATATCAAAGAGTGTCAAAGTGTAAGTGAACAATGTGTCAAGTGTGATAGTGTCAACATAGTGTAAGGGGGTACATGAGGTAATATAGGATTTGTGTTAACATAGAACATTACATCTCATTAACTTGTATATTTCATACATTACATCTATTATTACATTACATTCATGCTTGCATTCATTCATCATTCATTTATTCTCTTGTACTACTATATGTACCATACATTACATACTATGGAACCTACATATTCATTACAAGCCATACTTATACATGCTTACATTAGATAGAATACTTACACCTTGTACATCATTTATTTAACCACTTACTCATGCTTGTATTCTCTATTTAGTTACAAAATGTATATACATTAACATGGGTTAACATCAAATAGAATATTATATTACACACAAGGGTGCACAAAATGCATATGCCGAATAGTAACTCCTACTAATAATCAATACTGTACCATCTCAGCATGAATTAAAATTTAGGATTAAAGTATGTTATAGATCTATGTGTTAGCTTTCCGAAACTTCAAACGGATCGCATTTTCGTTTCGGAAACTCCCGGAATCGCGAAAACACCGAGAACGCGTTTGTCTTTTATACAGCTGACACTCAAATAATTCTCCAGAAAGTTACAGAAAGAATTAGGCCTATTAATATATGTTTTTGGAAAACTAACTTCAATACGCTTCTTATAAAAAAAACGGAAGATTAAACCGAGCTTTGAGCTAGAAGTTATGACATTTCTAAGTTAGGGCTGAAATTAAAAACGTGGATAAAAATTATGACGGATTTAGATAGTTTGAGCCAAAAGAATACACAATATATATCCTAATTATCCACAACAATAATAGCAATAATAATATGAGAAACCACACTCACAAACTTGATTATATAATCATCATGAACCATTTATTACATATATAAATATAGATACACTCTCATTACAATATATATATAAAAATCTATATATGTAACATGAACACATCCACAACACAACGGACACTCCTATGACCTCCAAATGGACACAAAATGGACACAAATGGAGATACAACCATGGGGGTCATTCATATGGGTTCAAAATAGACCTATATGCATGAGGAAATAAAAAGGAGAAGGGATTTATACCTCCCGGTAGATCGAATCGAAGAAAAACCTTCCCGGAGCAACACCGACACGTAGAGATTCCAAAAGGACACGAACGAGCTCCGAATCCTCCCAAACTTGGGTAGCTTCCTCCTTGGCTAGAATGGAGAAGGAAGGAAGAAGATTTGGTGGTGAAATGGAAGGATTTAGTGGAGAAATTGCTAGGGATTGCTCTCTAGGAATTTGGGGAAGAACAAGAGAGAAAAAAAGATGGATAATGACAAATGGGAGGCTCAACCCTATCCTTATTGTGGCTGGCCATAAATGTGGTTTTGTCCTATTAGGAAAAGTCCAAAAGCCCCTACTAACCTATTCTATGAGTATTAGGAAAGGGCTAATTGGTTGGGGCTAAATTAGTCATTCTAAAGTCTCTAATCACACTAACCTTATCCATAATAATTAGTCTAACCTCTAACTAAAATATTTCTATCATGTGGACTAAAATTAATATCATGTGGGCCATGCCTAACTAGTGTGTGGGTCCCACTAGAGTCAAACTACCCCCGAGTCCCCGTTTCAAGTCGGATTGAGTTGAAATTCGAACCCGACTCAAATAACCCCAAAACAATATCATAAATAATAAAATAATATAAAAATAATTCAAAGAGTTCAAATACAAAAATATTCTTAGGCCAAAAATGACATTAAAATATCATAATCACATGGTTAGGCTCTAGGTCAAACAGTCTCTAGGGTTTCACTAGCAAAACGTCAAAACCATAAGTCATTGATTTAAATGATTTTAAAATAATTTAAAATCACCAAAATTATATCATGAATTAAATATCATTATTAAAATAATTATAAACACGAAATTTTAAAATTACCCTCATTTGGAAAACTGGTTGCTACAAGTGTGCTTGGCCATAGTAGATCAAAGAGAAAGTTCGTACTATACTCTCATGACACACCATCCAAGAGAGAAGAAAGAGGAGGTCTGATCCACGAGTTGTCACTTTCGTTCAGGGAGACTGTTACAGGTAGGGTGAATGATTTCAAGTTGTAATCTTTGTCTTTTCTTTTTAAGTGTGGTGAGGGGGTTGAATTTATTAGGGCAACGATTCAATATTAGTTTTTGTCATTCTTGTAATTTTACTTCAGTTATATAGATTGAGATTTGTTCGGACGACTTAGTCACCGATAAATATACATTGTCTTTATTGTGCATGGTGTACGTTAGATGAAGATTGGTATCTCACGTGACTTACCCTAAGTTTTTGCTGTGGCCACGCATGAGTCAACGTATCAGAGCACTTTGTGGGGCATGCCAGATCCTAATATCTGGTATCAGAGCTCTCAGGTTTTCGAGAGGTAAGGTGCAACCATGTCTCTGGAACGCACATATGATCACCCTCATAAGGGGAACTCAACAATTTAGGAGCAAAGGATGAGAGGACCTACTCTGGTGCAAGGATTTGCATGATCTATTGGAAGACGACATCACCATGACACCAGACAAGTATGCTGATTATGGGAGGCTATTAGATCGAATGGCTGTAGGATTCATCCGGTAAAGGCTGGATGATTCGGTGTTTCCTCATGTCTCTAGGGAGAGTTCTGCAAAAGAACTTTGGAAGAAGCTGCATTCGCTATACGAGTGGAAGACGGATGGCAACAAGGTATTTCTTATTCGCCAACTCGTCAACTCGAAGTGCACGGAGGGTGCCCTGGTCGCAAAACATCTTAAAAAGGTTCACGATATCATCAATCAGATGTCTGAGATGAAAATAATGATTGACCATGAGCTTCATGCCCTTCTATTTTTGAGTTCTCTAACAGAGAGCTGGAAGATGTTAATGGTGTCGGTAAGCAACTCCGCTCCAGATGGAGTTGTCACGATGGAGGCAGTCAAAAGAAGCTTATTGAACGAGGAGGTCTAGCATAAGCATGGTGAATTTTTGTAAGAGTCCATTCTGGTGGCTTCCTATGGGAAGGAAAGACTCAAGTCACAGGCGACAACACAGGGGAGTTCTCGGATATTGCGACTATGGACCGCATGGAGGGCTGTTATCACTGTGGCAAAATGGGTCATATTAAGAGGAATTGCATGAAGTTTGAAGCTGAGAAGGCAAAACGTAAGATGATCAAAAGGATCTCACGGCATTTGGAGATATCATCATTACAGCAGCCGATGCAGCAAAACCTTGTGGCACGTGTCATGACAACAATTAGGTCATGGATACAGGGTAGAAGTATCACACCACTCCGTATAGGAGGATCTTTACGTTATACCGAGGTAGTAGATTTGGGCAAGTAAAGATGGGCAACAATTGAAGTAACGTGTAGGCAACTCTAGAGGGGGGTGAATAGAGTTTGTGTCGATAATCACCAATTTAAAAGTAACTCTATATCAACTCTACAGAACAATTATCAAAAGAGTAAGTAATCAGAAATAAATACAAAAATAAATAGAGATCATGAGAATATACGCAAACACAGCAATTTTAACCTGGTTTCTCTCGTGGAGGACTAGTCCAGGCCTGAGAACTCTTGATCAGGATTAAAATCCACTATTTGTGAAATATGGTACAACCATTTGCCTTTACTCAGAAGAGCACGTCAACTTCTTTCAACTTCGCAGAGGCGAAACTTGGAATTGTCCAAATGACTTTTCTTTAACTATTGCACACAACTTCTAGCTGATATTGTACTGAGCACCTTGGGCCAAGGAGAGTTATGGCTTAGGAGATGTGGAAGAATGATGCTTAGAGTAGTAGAGCTTAGAAGGCTTGATTATTTGAAGGTAAGAGATGATTTGAAATGGGAGAATTTAAGCTCTATTTATACTAGTCTGAGGAGGCAGAATTCGACCTGAATTATGTCCCAAAAATTTAAATCTTCGAACGTTAGACAGCTTGTACCAAGCAGGCCCTAAAAATTAGTATCCTAATTTTTAGGAGACAGAGTTCGATCCGAACATTGCCTTTGGCCGAGTTCGGCCCGAATTCTGTTTAGTAGGGGCCAGAACTACGAAATAGGCTTTGGATGTATTGGATTGGTTTGGTGATGTTTTGTTTTGTTTGGTGGAGTAAGTCTTGGCTCAAGATAGCTCAATGCGACTCAGCGTACATAATCCTAGACTTAAAAAATAAAAAGTACAGACTCCGTACAAGTACAATTGCAATGATCAATATGTTGATGGCGACCGTCTAGAGCTTGATATGTTGTAGCTGGTGGTCTTGACTTTTAGCTCATTGTGTCATATTGGATCATGTTAAATATTGTTTTGTTAATTCTCAAAATTAGGTTGACTGTGATCCAGTTTGGGTCAATATTCTCCCCTATTTTGATAATTGACTAAAACGATATTTGCATGTCGTAATATTCATACCTGGACCCATATTGAATGGAGTACTTTGGTAGCTTCCCCGTAAATCGATATGTCGGCTCTCCCGTAATCAACTATTTTGGTTGTGTCCTGATACAAAAAGCTTTTTCCAAGCACAACATAATATCCAAGATCATATGATATCCAACAACGTATAAGATCACAGATCTCAACAAATATCCATACTTCTCTCCCTTTGTAATTTAGCAAAAATAAACATAGCTCCCCCGTAAGGAGAGACAAATATGACAAAGTAAGAATATCAAACACACAACATATGACCATAACCAAATATCATAAGATACAGCTAAGTAGTTTTGATAAACCCAAAATAAACTAGAAGTTCATAACATGATAAACTGAAATCTAAGAACATAGTGCAAAGAGTGCTAAATAATAAAACCATAACTAAAGTGGACATAAGTAGCAGCAGCAATAGGTAGAGGACCAACATCATTATGGAGCATGGGAACGGGATGGACCGGCTGACTCGGAAGGGTCGCTAGCAGAGCGCCGAGGATCAACGAATGCCGCATCGGGATCCAAGTATCGCCTAGCCCATGGGTCATCAATCCGATGACCTTCGCGAGATGGGTCCCGGGCGTCATGGGATGCCGGGCCATGTTATACTGCATATCGTACAGAGTGTAGCTGATGACGCTCATTTGCAAGGTAGTCCGGTAGTCCAACTGAGTGTAGCGATCGTCTTCCAAATGGAAGCGGTCGTGCAACATGTCGCGAATGGAATCGAGGGTGGCTGGGGGCTCGGGCTATGGTGCATCGGAGTCAGATGATTCCTCCTCAACGGGAGTAGGAGGAACAGAAGCAGGGGCAGTCCTGCGGGCCTTAGACAGAAAGTCAGGGACAGGTAAGATCTGACATTCGTCCAAAGGGACGTTGAAGGCACAGAAGATCAATGGAAGATACATTGCATAAGCGATCTGAGTTTCTTCCTTGCACGCATCATCCAATCCATCATCGTATGAGAAAAGTTGAATGGAATGGTAAAGTGAAAAAAGTAGAGGGCAGCAATCTCATTGTAGGAGACCTCATCGGTAGATCCTGCTTTGGGCAGGATGGAGGAGAAGATAATCTGACGGAGTTCGTAAAAATGGTTGTTGAGATACTTAGCCCTAAGTTTGCGAGGGCGGGTGTTGGGTTCACACATCATGTCTTTGAACCCTTCAAGAGTGATATCTCCAGTGAATTAGAAATCACGGGCATCACTAATTTTCTCTAAAGAGTTGGGATCGGAAAGTTCAAGATATTCGGCAAAATCAAAATAATCGAACATGATATCAATATCGGAGACCCGAGTGTAAATTCGGGTGTCGTCATGAGTCATATTACAATAAAAATTTGTATTGCATTAAGATATATGACATAATGAGTGGAAACAAGTTCATCGAGACATAGATCCTTGAAGTTTGGATCAAAGTCAAAAATATCGTAAAATTTATCGGGTGTCCCGCCACAACACTTCTAGAGCGAAAGTCCGAGTAACACTCATTAGATGCTTCTAATGAGACAAAAATTTCCTCATTATAGGTGTTGGTATTGGGAGGTGGAGGAGTATTGAACAAAGGGTGAATGGGTTGAACATCTTGAGAAGGAGAAGGAGGGTTTGATGAAGTGGCACCTTCGGTTCGAGCCTACTTTCCCCGATTAAAGAGTCTAGGAGCCATTTGATAACTAAAAGTAAGGAAGTAATGGAAGAGTAGATGGAGAATAAGTGTTTATACCTCAAAATAATGAAGTAGAGTTGAAGAGAATCTCCAAAAACCTTGAAATTCTAAGTTTGGAAGAAGGAGGAGCACCAACAATAGAGTTTCTAGGGTTAGGGTTTGAAGAAAAGATCTTCGGAGAGAGGTTGAAGGTGGTAGCTATGAAGAGAGAGACTCCACATTCATGTATATGAAGAGTAGGGTCGACTGGGTTGGTTAAAATGTAGCCCTTGGATCAAATCAGATGAGTGGCTGACAGTGGCTGAAGGTTCTGTCACTAAGTACGCAGAGTTCGGTCCGAGTTCTGTGTTCTTGGTTCCAGAACTCCAAAAGGCTGAACAATGAATATAGCACAGGGCAAGAATTATCGTAAATTAGAGATGATGAATTATATATACCATAGAATAATTTGTACCTTATAATTATTTGTTAAACAATTTTTAGCAGAGGTGAATCGCCTCAAGTTAGCTGTAGGGACCGGATCCCAGCTAGTGGTAGTCCGAAGACTAGTACACCGTGTCGCTTAGACTTTTATGTCTTGTTGTCAGAAGGGCCCTTTCGGCTTGTACTCAAAACAATTTTACCATGTATGATTATGTTTTAACAGTTATTTTCGTAGGTACAACTTATTGTACGACATTTTCATCCAAAATTCCTAATTCTCGATGAAAAAAGTTGAAACGCTATTCGGCTAGTGGTTTTGTGAAAAAGTCTGCTAACTGATGATCAATTTTAATAAATTCTAAGTTAATAATGCCATTTATTTGATAATCATGCAGAAAATGATGTCTAATTTCTATGTGCTTAGTGCGTGAGTGACGTTCTAGGTTTTTGATCAGATTGATTGCACTAGTTTATCACAGAATATTCGTATGTGCTTAAACAGTAAATTATAGTCTTCAAGGGTTTGCTTCATCTACAGATTCTGAGCACAACAACGACCAGCTGTGATGCATTCAGATTTTGTTGTGGATAGTGCGACAGAACTCTGCTTCTTGCTAAACCACGAGACTAAAGTCTTTCCTAACAAATGACACGTGCTGCTGATACTCTTACGGTCGACTTTGTATCCCGTAAAATTTGCATCGGAATAGCCAATTAAGTCAAAGGAAGTCAAAGGAAGTAGTTTTGTGATACCACAAGCCCCCCGTAATAATCTCTTTAAGATATCGAAGATACGCTTAACCGCGATCATGTATGATTCCTTAGGGTTAGCTTGATATTGAACACACAAGCAAATACTAAACATGATATCGGGACGACTAGCAGTTAAATAAAGTAGACTACCAATCATACCTCGATACTTACGTTGATCAACAGGTTTGCCGCTTTCATCAGGTTCTAATTTTGTTGTAGTAGCCATAGGAGTACTGATTGGTTTGATGTTGTTAAGATCAAACTTCTTTAGTATATCTTTTGTATACTTTGACTAACTGATGAAGACGTCTAGTGATTATTGTTTGACTTGCAGTCCAAGGAAGTAGTTGAGCTCCCCCATCATGCTCATCTCAAACTCTTTCTACTTACACTTGGCAAATTCTTGCCACAAGACTCATTAGTAGACCCAAATATGATGTCATCCACATAAATTTGTACCAAGAGAATGGTGTCATCAAGAGATTTTATAAACAGTGTCGTGTCAATTTTCTCTTTTAAAAAACCTTTGTCAAGTAAGAAAGTGCTAAGGCGTTCATACCAAGCTCGAGGGGCTTGATTGAAACCAAATAGAGCCTTCTTAAGTTTAAAAACATGATCGAGAAATTTGTGATTTTCAAAACCAGGAGGTTGCTTAACAAAAAATTCTTCTTTAATAAAGTTATTAAGAAAGGAATGTTTGACATCTACTTGAAAAAGTTTGAAATTTTGGGAATTTGCAAATGCATAAAGCATACAGATTGATTCAAGTTGTGCAACAGGATCATATGTCTCATCATAGTCGATACCTTCCTCTTGGTTGTATCCTTGGGCTACGAGACGGGCTTTGTTGTGTGCGAATGAACCATCCTCATTGACTTTGTTACGAAAAACCCATTTAGTACCGGTGATTGAATGATCAGCAGGTTTAGGAACAAGTTCCCAAACTTGATTTCTTTCGTACTGGTTGAGTTCTTCTTGCATTACCGATATGCAAAATTCATAAGAGAAGGCTTCTAAAATATTTTTGGATTCTATTCGAGAGATAAAAGCAATGCTAGCTATAGAGTCTCTTAAAGATGATATAGTACTTACTCCTTTCGATATTTCACCTATTACCAGGTTTTTCGGTTGAGATGGTGTAAACTAAAAGTTCTTTGGTAAGCCTTCCGGAGTCTTGGTTACAGGTGGTGTATCCACTGGTGTAGAAGTTGATGGTCTGGTGTGCATGTCATCGTCATCATGAATAGCAACTGTACTATTATTCTCATCAAATGGGATGTTAACAGATTCTTTAACAAACATAGGGCATTTGTTGAACACTTTGTATCCTTTACTCTTGGCAGCATAACCAAGAAAAATACATTCGTCAGCTTTGGCATCAAACTTGCCTAAGTTGTCTTTGGTATTCAGGATAAAGCAGCGACAACTAAACACTCAAAAATAAGAAATAGTTGGTATCCTACCAAACAAAATTTCATAGGGAGTTTTCTTCAAAATAGGTCGAATCAACACCCTATTCAAAACATGGCATGCTGTACTGACAGCTTCAGCCTAAAAGTATTTTAGAAGAGAAAATTGATTCAACATGACTTTAGCCATATAGCCAAGAGTCCTATTCTTCCGCTCCACAACACCATCTTTTTGAGGAGTTCTAGGACACAAAAATTCATGATTAAAACCATTTGATTCACAAAACTTTTTGAAATCAGAATTTTCGAATTCGTCGCCATGATCACTTCGGATTTGAATATTCATGAAGCTTTTTTTGTTTTGAACCTTTTTAGTGAAAACTTCGAAAACAGAAATCGTATCACTTTATTTGTAAAAAAGAAAAACCAAGTAAATTTAGAAAAATCATCAACAATTACAAAAGCGTAGAGTTTTCCACCAAGACTGTCCACTCTACTAGGACCAAATAAATCCATGTGAAGTAGTTGCAAGGGTCTACTATTAATTATAGAGTTAATGGATTTAAAGGAGGATTTGGTGGCTTTGTTTTTCTCACATTCAACACATACCGCATCCTTCCTAAAGGTAATTGTCACGACCCGCACCCACTGTGAGGGTACGAGAACGTAACCGTGCCCAGCCTACGCCGCAGTGTCGGCGATAGAACGCTGGTCTAGGTCATGAACTATAACTACATAACATGAAATACTCTCCAAAAGGAGGCCAACACAGAGGTACAACTCAATCACAATCTAAGGTAGAATGTAGCACGTTGGAAATAGATAGAGAAATCCTCAACTGAGGTACAGCAGAATGAAAAAAACATAAGTCTCAACACTACCAGTCTCAACATCTCTAAAATATACAACTCTGAAATCAAGGACAACAACTAAACATGAAAAAGAAAAACAGTCTAAGCTATCTATACTAAGCAAGGTATCGTCCTCAGCAGCTGCCTGAACCTCCCCAAGGGTCCAGGTCGCAAGTGTCATCTAGGCAAGCTCCAAGTAAGGGGTGCAGGATTCCTCATCATTCTCTGTAAAATTTTCAACAGGTCCAGTCAGGACGGGAGCGAGCACAAAACATCTCACACAGTTCATATCAAGTTAGGAAATATAAAGCATAGAATAGAGTAAGATACAAGAAACGCTGAAAGAAGAATGTATATGAAAAACAGCAGAGATTTGATAATAGAAAATACCTATATATGATAAGTAAAAAAAATTGTAAGCAATATGTGATCTAGAGTACAATATGGTTATGTAAACGGTTTAGGACAATACAATGGTAACTCCATTGTACGTGAGTGCATAATAGACATATACAATAGTTATACAATATTGTACAATAGGATTTGATTACATAACCAATTCTACTCCCCCTTCCCAATCAATACACAAGGATCCACTCCAGTTATGTTATCTTATACAATAGTGTACAATGTTATACAATAGATATACAATATTATACAATAGTTGTACAATGGTCTATCCATGGGACTCCTGTGATAATGAGAGTACAATATGCATAATGAGTATACAAGGATAAGGGTATTCAATAAATACAATATATAAGTGAAACGCACATCACAATATATATTTAGTGAATACAAGGGGATAACATCTCAAAAGAAGATCTATACAGTACCAATCCGTGATAACAATCGTGTCAGTATCAAGTACACTAATCAAGAGCAAGAATCTAAATCCAGACAAGTATGAAATGGTCAGAGAATGTACTCGCATGGTATCTGAATAACTGTAGTAAATGTACTGTCCGAGATGAGGTACCTGACTCCTAGTTAGAGCAACACAAGTCAAGATGTATACAGGAGATGATAAATGTAATCTACAATGCATCTATATGCTGTCTAGGTCAAACTAGGCCAGAGTCAACACTTGGTCAACTCTAGTCAACTATACTAGTCAACTAGGTCAAGTCCCAGCCCAAACAAGTCCAACAAGTCTCACTAGGCCTAACCAATCTAGTTTAGAAACCAAATACAAGCACAAGCCAAACCAAGCTAAGCTAGCACTCGCTTACAATCCCAAGGCTAACACAAGCTAACAATACATCATACACAAGTCACACTAGACTGGCACAACCCAGCACCATGTGTATATATTTCATATACACAAGGCTGCACATTAGAACACCCATAAGCTACACTACAAGGCCATATGCCATAGGCTATGCCACCTAGGCCATGAGCCATATTCACATATTATAAGTCACCCACACATTTCTACCATATATCTATATACACAATATATATATGTTAATAGGCAAAATCTATATTACATCACATTATCACATTTAGCTATATATTCATGAAATTCATATATATATATATATATATATATATATATATATTTTATATATATATATATATATATATATATATATGTTAACCATTTACATACACATTGCCTTATATTTTCACATGTATCAATCTATATATATATATATATATATATATATATATATATATATATATATATATATATATATATATATATACCTATATATTAGAGGGGAAAATGACATGCATGATAGTGTAAACATCAAGACATGTGTGTGTGAATGACAATTTTTCCTCTGTGTGTGTGAGTGTAGATAGAGGCTTATAGGTTCTCAGTTATTGTAAATGTGTATATGAAAATGACAGTCCATGCCTATGTGTGTTCAGTGTTTATGCTAATATGAGAGTGTATATGTACATAGGTGAGTGAAACTTGGTTGTGTCTCAGGGATGTGGGTGCATGTAGGAAGTTTAAATGTGTGAATGACAGGAAAGTTAAATCAGTGATGTGTGCACATGAATTTCAGGAACTCAAGGTAATATAAACTCAGTTTACATAATGAACTCTCAAGTATTTACATTCAAAATCAAATCCATACACCCCATAACCTGATATTGGAAAGGAAAGTGTGAACAATGTGTCACACAGGTTTCATTTGCATATGTTAACAATGGTGCTGTGTCTCAGTCTCAGGTTTATCAGCTAATGTGACAGGAATGTAAAGAGGGTGGTGTGTGTTTTACAGATAATGTGTGATGATCTCAGAATATGCAGGAACTTGAGTCTCAGATTTTGTGTGTGTATGATATTAGAAAACAGTTCTTAGGTTCATTTTTCAGTTGTTTACAATGTGTGTTGTGTAGAGCATATACCTGTGTGTGTATAGATAGATTGGTGTATATGTAATGTATGTGGGTGTGTGTGATGAACATAATGTGTGTACAATAGAGGGTGTAAAAGCAAGGGAAATCTCAGATATTAGTTTTCAGGAAAAATTACCAAATGACAGTTC
This sequence comes from Iris pallida, assembly GCA_029216955.1. NCBI lineage: Eukaryota > Viridiplantae > Streptophyta > Magnoliopsida > Asparagales > Iridaceae > Iris > Iris pallida. Next base: position 30,475,549 of record JANAVB010027598.1, read on the forward strand.
ATACTCAACCTACCTATTAACCCAATTCAAAAATCCCTTCTCAGACACCAAATCAGTAACCACTCTTGACTGCAACTAACATTCATATATATATGAATCTATTCATGACAATTTAAGCATCAATATTTAGTTTAGAATGGAAATTAAAATCGGAATTTCAAAAAATAGGAATGTAAGTATCAGAAAATTGGGAAATTGACAAATTCAATGCAATTTAAAAGCTCAATGCAATTCGAAAGCTAATTTCTTATGCCATTATGAAATATAATAAGTAGGTTAATTCTCAGATAGATATAGGTGTAATATACATCACAATTTAATCAATGAACAGTTCACAAGTTATTCAAATTCTCAGAAGTTCACTGTCAGTGTACATGTATCAGAAATGTAGAAAAACTCTTGATTCGAAACCCAACACCACATCCAAACCCAAACCATCTTGTACAGAGTGTCCCCCACGTGTACATGTGTCAGGGGGTCATACTCATGTCCAGGAAACTGGATACAAAGTGTCCAAATTAGAAATGGATCCATCACCTAAAACTGGCAGTGAGGACTGCCTCGTGCAGCCATGTCGAGTCCAATAGGACTCGACACACAATACGAGAAGGGTCGTATCTGTGTCCAGTGATAGAGTGGGTCTAGGGCTAGGGAATAGATACCCTGAATCGGGTCTAGATCGTGTCGTGTCCGAACTAAATGTGCGTATCAGACTTGATTTTTTCGTGCGTGTACAGCAGAGTAAAACCGGTGCGGGTCGAATAACTCCTTCGATACTCAACCATCTCTACCGAAACTTTGGGGACACACTGACAGTCATGGCCTCCATCCCCTTACCAAAACTCGCATGTCAAAGTGTCGTATCGAGGAAGAAATGGACACGAGGTAGCAGGGCACGTGCACGGGGTTGTACGGGTGTGTGTGTGTCTAATTTCTGATACGAATGCGACACGAAATCCATATCAGTCTTAACAAAATATATTATACACTCATAGATCTATAATTCCATGTAATTAGTTTTTCAAAAATCGAAAATAAAATCCTTTGTGATATTTTAACAAACACCTACACACATATCATGATACGTGTCCGATACGGACACCAAACGGATACAAAATCCACCCAAACTCTAGGGAGAGCTAGGGGACACCTAGATCTAGCCCAAAATGCAAAGAAGATCTAATATTAAATTAATTTAAGAGGTTTTACCTATAGGTGTAATTTGCAAGGAAAAGCCTCAAATAGGGTGTGTTCTCCTTGATGGCTAAAAGCCCCAAATTGGGTCAAACCTGAGATTTCTCTCCATGGACATGAAATAGAGCTGGATTAGGAACTAATGCAAGAGGCTAGAGCAGAAAAGGAATTAAAATGAAGAATGTAGGGATTGGGGAAGAAATGACATTACCTCTTTCTCCAAAATATTGAAATCTCAATAAAGAGGCAAGAACAATAAATGAAGAGATTATTCAAAGGGGGAATAGCCCTAGGTGGCTATTCATCAAGAGAAAGTTAGGGTTAGGGTTGAGTCTAATGGGCTATGGACCTATTTGCACTAGTCATGGAACCAAATTCTAAGTCTCAAGCCTATGGACCAATTCACTAAACCTTCTATCCAAGTCTTGATTCCTACATGACTAACTTAGATTGACTTAAGTTAGATTAGGGTCTCACCATGCTAATCAAGTCACCTTAACTAGAGTCAACATCTAGGTTAGATCTTAAGTCACAACTAGTAAAAGTCAAATCAACAATCGTCAATCCATTAAATAAATAAAAAATTCTAAAAAGTCAAAATGACCAAATTACCCCTAGAATAAAAATTATAATTAGATATTCAAAATCACATGGTTAGGCTCTAGGGCAGACGGTCTCTACGGTTTCACTAGCTGCACATCAAATCATAAGTCAGCATATTTAAATAGTTTTAAAATGATTAAAAATTACTAGAAATCATATTATTATTTAAATATCATAATTAAATAAATTAAACACAAAATTTCAAAATTACCCTCATTTTAGAAAACTGGGTGTTACATTAATGTCAGGTAGTCCTCTCACTAGCTTCTTGGTTGACAGTCTTGATATGGTATCTATATTTGCATGTCCAAGACGCATATGCCAAAGTAGTCTTTCATCTTTGTGAGCGTAGACGCATCTTCCTGCATTGTTAGTATCTCTAGAAAGATAGAATATATATATATATTATCTTTTCTTATCATTTCAAAAATTATGTCTCCAGATGATCTATCATATATAGAGCATTTAGTTTACCAAGTTAATATCATATCCATGATTAGCAAGATGACTAATGCTGAGCAGGTTATGCTTTAACTCGGTCACTAAACAGACATCCTTAATGACGGGAGATGGAGGATTGACAATACTACCATTACCTATGATTTAACCTTTTAAGTTATTTTTGAAGGATACATATCCTTCCCTTGTTATCGATAGTGTTGTGAATAGTTTTGTATTTACAGTCATGTGTCGCGAGCACCCACTATCGAAAATCCACTTGCTTCTTGAGGATAAAGGAAGTTCCAGCTGTACCATGAGTAGATGTGACCTTTGGTACCCAAATCTTTGAGGGTCCTGAAAGGTTAGTGTTTGGTACCTATGCATACAGTTTTAAATCAACTAATCTTCTAATTCTACACTATGGTAAAGTGTGTCCATGTTTACCATAGTAATGACATGTAACATGTTTATTCGTGTTAGGTACAGGATAATAGTGATATCTATGTGTTTAATGTACTGCATGAGAATGTGTGTGCATAGGAGTATACATATGTGTGCCATGAGTATATGTGGGTGTTCTTGGTGCTGCAGTGGATAAGTGTACATAAAAGTATAATTATGAGCAGTATGAGTATATGTGTTTTTCTTGTGATGTGTATTTTTGTGTTTAACAAACTTTTATTTTGTTTACGTGTTGTGACTGTGAGACTAGGTTTGAGGTTGAACAGCTTGTTTCCCCAGTTGGATCTCTAATCTTTTAGCAGTGTCGCACATATCATTATACTTGATAGTTAGAGCATCAATTCTTACAACATCAATATTATACTTCTTTTTCTTATCAAGAAGTTCCTTATTGAGTGTTGTAATATCACGTGTTTGTTTCTTAATGCGAGATTCGACATCGTGTAAGCTTAATTTAAGCTTGGATACCTCATCAGTGTTATCCGTAGGTGATGTATATCTAACATTATCAAGTAGACATGTAAGTCTATGTATCTCAACTTCATGCATTTAGATCTTATCCTTTGTATGTTTATACTTGCCAAGCAACTTCTTGTGATCTTCAAGCAAGTCACTAAAGGCGTCACCAAGTTCATTAAAGGTAAAGTCATCAAAAGAATCGTTTGTTACCTTTTCGGACGTTGCCATTAGGCAGACGTTTGGTGAATCTTGGGAAGAGCCCTCTTCTTCTTCTGAGTCACTGGTTTTGCTCTCGTGCCAAATGCTTGTGTTAGCATATTTTTGAGAGGTTGGCCTCTTATACGATCTTTCACATCGACTTCCTTTCTTTGCAGTAGGGCAATCTTTCTTGACTTGCCCTATCTTCTTATAGCCGAAACATTGGGGATCTTCATCATCTTCTTTGTGTTATTCCTTATTTATTTGGTTGAAGTAACGATACTTTGTAAAGTTACGGATCATTAGTGCTTGATCATCACCTTCAGAATTATCGTTATCAGTATCTTCTGGAGCAACCTTACGGCAATGAGCTCTTAGTGCAATTTTCTTTTCCTTTGGAGCTGCTTCTTCAAAGTCTTTAAGATCGAGCTCGTGCATCATTAGCTTGCCCACCAACATTTCTAGAGACATGGATGTGAGATCATTTTCTTCTATGATTGTCGTAGCTTTCGGATTCCAGTTCTTCGTTAATCCCCTTAGTACCTTGCGTCTCATGGTTGGAGTAGTCTTTACCAAGAGAAGATAGAGGGTTGACACTGTAGAGGAATCTGGTAATCATCTGTATGACCATCTCATTGGGCTTCATCTTGAAAGCCTCGTACTCTTGCGTCAGACGACTAATTTTTGATTCTTTCACCTCTGTGGTTCCTTCATGGATAACCTCTAGAAGCTTCCATACTTCGGGTGAGGTGGAGCATATAGAGACCCTGTTGAATTCAGTCCTGTATATAGCACAAAAGAGAGCATTAATAGCCCAAGAATCTAGACTAGCCTGTTTCTTTTCTTGGTCAGTATATTTGTCGTAGGGTTTGTTAGCGAGAGTCCCCTCGACAATAATTCTAGCAGGCTTCTTGTAACCATCAGTGATGATGGTCCAAAGATCAAAGTCTAGAGACTTTAGGTAAAAACTCATTCTAGTCTTCCAATAGGTGTAGTTGGTTCCATCAAATAGGGGTGGCCTATTTGTGGACTGTCCCTCGCCATAGTTGGTAAAGATAGGTTGTGTGGTTGCCATGGATCGACTCTAGGATGTTAATCCAATATTAAGAGCTCAGAGCTCTGATACCAATTGAAGTAACGTGTAGACAACTCTAGTGGAGGGTGAATAGAGTTTGTGTCGATAATCACCAATTTAAAAGTAACTCTATATCAACTCCACAGAACAACTATCAAGAGAGTAAGTAATCAGAGATAAATGCAAAAATAAATAGAGATCAGGAGAGCATACGCAAACACAGCAATTTTAGTCTAGTTTTTCTCGTGGAGGTCTAGTCCAAGCCTGATAACTCTTGCACAGGATTTAAATCCACTATTTATGAAATAGGGTACAACCACGTGTCTTTACTCGGAAGCGCATGCCAACTTCTTTCAACTTCGCAGAGGCAAAACTTGGAATTATCCAAGTAACTTTTCTTTCACTCTCACACATAACTTTTAGCTGATATCGTACTGAGCACCTTGGGCTAAGGAGAGTTGTGGCTTAGGAATATAGAAGAATGAGGCTTGGAGTAGTAGAGCTTAGAAGGCTTGAATATTTGAAGGTAAGAGATGATTTGAAATGGAAGAATTCAAGCTCTACTTATACTAGTCTGATGAGGCAGATTTCGGCCTAAATTCTGTCCCAAAAGTTCAAATTTTTGGACATTGGACAGCTAGTATCAAGCAGGACCTCAAAGTTAGTGTCCTGATTTTTAGAAAACTGAGTTCGGCACGATCTCTGCTTTTGGAAGAGTTCGGCCCAAATTCTGTTTAGTAGGGGCCAGAACTATGAAATGGGCTTTGGATGTATTGAATTGGTTTGGTGATGTCTTATTTTGTTTGGTAGAGTAAGACTAGGCTCAAGATAGCCCAATGCGACTCAGCGTACATAATCCTAGACTCAAATAATGAAAAGTACAGACTCCGTACAAGTACAATTGTAATGATCAATATGTTGATGACGACCGTCTAGAGCTTGATATGTTGTAGCCGATGGTCTTGACTTTGAGCTCATTGTGTCATATTGGATCATGTCAAATATTATTTTGTTAATTCTCTAAATTAGGTTGACTGTGATCTATTTTGGGTCAACAATAATAGAACTTTTTTAGTTATGGGCATCGATGACGTGCACTTGACAATAGAGCTTGGAGAAAAGCTCGTACTCAAGGGGGTGCGACATATAGCGAGTTTATACTACAACTGGATTTTGGTAGGGAGGCTGGCAGTGGATGGCTGTCACAGTCTATTTGGAGACAAAATTGGATGCTTTCGAAGAGCTCACAGTAGCTGGCTCGAGAAGATATTTGTTTTAGAATATAACAGTTCAAGCCATTGAGGTGTCCAAACAGGCCACTTACATCAGATAGAGGCTAGAGGGGTATAAGACATAAGTTTATGGATCATCGAAAACTTGTCTTTGGAGGTCTTCGAGATAATTTAAGTGATAGTGAGTATTCTTTTTGTCGAGACAAAGCGACGAATGGTGATGAGTCAAATATTACGGGTCGGTATGTCGGTCCATGACAGCTAGTCGATCTTTAGTGGGGGTTATTTTACATATCATATTTTAGTGACATGGAGTTTGACAAAGCTTCATGGTGCGACACCGGTTTCAGTAGTTCAAAATTAGGAAAGAGATCAAGGTGTGCAGGAAACTCAATCTAAGATTGGAACATCTCCATTCATAGAGTTTTGGAGGAGCTGTGGATCAGTAACTGTTTACATCATGCACAATATTTTGGTCAAGGATTCATGTGTACAAGAGAGCTTCAGGGTTGAATATAATGATAGGTAGGTTCATGAGATTGGATCTCAGAAGAACTGCAACATCTGATTAGTTGGGCCAGCCAAGGGTGAAGAAGCTCACCGAAATGGTAACACTTTTTGGTAGAAAATGCAAGCCCGGGACAGGTTGCCAAAACTTACTATAATGTTGATCGTCAGGGACTTCGATCTTGACCGTGTTATTTATATCGTCAGGATTCCAATGGTGCAGGAGTACTACGCATAACAACTTGTGTCAACATGATGGTCGAGGAGTTGGAGACGAAGGAAGATGCAAAACAGTTCGAGGGATCAGAGATCAATGGCATCAGAAAGAAAAAACTCTGTCATGGGACGACATGGTGTCCTGTCCTTTTACAAAACACACAAAGAAGGGTCTGAATCTGCCTCGCCTATTTTGGGGATGCCAGAGCTCGGATAGGATGATATTGCTGCTGGAGTACTGGATGCTGAGGTAGCCTCGCCTGAGCGTTGGTCCGCTTTGGTAGACCCTGGTAAGTGCTAGTGCCAATATCTCTATTCTTTTTGGTCCGTGGCTCCATTTCCTTTTCGACTCCCTCGATAACTTTGAGAATGTCTACATAACTCGTCACTCTACTAGTGGTAACTACCTGGCGAATCTCCCGAGCAAGTCCCTTCTTGAACCTTCGGGTTCTCTCATGTGGGATGTTCACCAGGTTCTCTATAAACTGGCTGAGTCTGCTAAAATTTGAAGTGTACTCATCCACGGTCATACTGCCCTACTGCAGTGACTCAAACTGGTTCTCGAGCTCATCTCGGGCGACCTCTAGGAAGAACTTCTCTTTGAACAGGCTCTTAAAGTCTGTCCAAAGAAGTCGTAAAGCGGCTAGTTGTGGATCCTCTCTGAACCATGCTCGGGCAATATTGTGCAACTATATGCTGGCTGCCACGACCTAAAGGTCCTCAGGAATGTGAGCTATCTGGAGTAGCCTCTCGACGTTCTCTAGCAACTCGTTGGCATAGAGAATTCCCCTATCCCATAGAATTCTAAGGGCTTAAGATTCTTGAAATCTCTAGCAGTCCCCTGCCTCGCTATTAGTGATGGTAGAGGTTTTCTGGATCGGAGTACATCTGCAAATGTGGCTCCGAACTGAGATGCCTGATCATTCTGAGCATCGATGAACTTCTGAAAAGTCCCCATCAACTGGAAACTGTTAATAGTGATCGTCTGAGGAAGCGAAGGAGTCGGTAGAAGCTCTAGCGCCTCGAGTGCATGGGGTTCAGTAGTCCTTGTGTTTCGTGTAGAACCATCCTAGATTGGAAAAAAAGAGTCAATTATCCAAATTTTATGTTTCCAACGATTCTTAATAAGTGATAAGTGAGTAACACTAGTTATGACAATAACACCATCGGCCTATGCTATAATGAGATTTTCTTAGTCTAACAGGTTTTCCAATAGTACTCTAAGGCCTAAGTACTATTAGGATGAGACCTGTGTAAGCTACCACTAAAAACATGTCACGACCCGCTTTCGAATAATCGGATACGAGGCATACACGCCCAGCCTACGTTATAGCCACAATGTAGTAAGCTGTATGCAAATCTCACAAATCATCAATTGAAATCAAATCAATCATACTCATTACAACTTCTAGAACTCGTATCCACAACACAAATCACCACAACAATCACATATATCACTATGCTTTGTTGTACATCTTTATAATTGATGTTCGAAAACAAATCTGGTGAAAGTAAGGCAACCCTAAGCATTTATTAATACATTCATCAAGCTACATCAATAGGTATATACCATCATCAAGACAAAATATAAATCTCTACAAAGGATTCCTATGTCCAAATCCAAGTCTCTCATGAACAGCATCTACTCCAGCATCTGCTATCCCCTGTAGTGGTACATAGTAGCTAGGGTAGAAGTCCTCATTAGTCTCACCCGTAACGTATCTAATCAGCAAGGAGTAAAGTACAACCCTGACAAGAAACACTATATAGAGTAATCTAAAATACACAAGTAATGGTATGGACAAACCTGCTATGAAACAATAGTACAAGAACTAAACAATGAACAAGATAGTCAATGCAATAGTGAATTTAAAATATTAATCGAATGTCTGACCGACTGGAAATCATAATATCACAATAAGGTGTGGCTTAATCGTACGTGAGGTGTACGATTAGGCTATCCACAAGAACCTAGCTAAGGGGGTATGGTCACACAATAGACAATTTTTTCTCAATCCTCGCAAGACAATCAATGGGACACAATATGATCAATGTGGCATAATACAATCATGTTAATCTCGTGTCCAACATGAGAACAAGAAGCAAGACAGAAATACAAAGTAAAGAGTTTAAATCGGTGTACTTGCCTTGGTTGCTGTAGGTGTCAAGTCCAAATATCCAAAGAATCAGTGTTATATAAGACACAATGTTCTTAGAAAATATTTCTAAAATTCTATTAAATAATTAACCTAACATTTACTTACTAAATCAATTCCTATTTGGTCCATTTATCAATTCTAAGTGACTTATTCTAAATTTAACCTACTAATTATTAACTAAGCCCATAAAGTGAATCTCATGCTTAACTTACCTGGATCCAAGTCCAAGTGCTTAGTCCAAAAGCACTAACAACAGAAACTATCAATCCATACTACAAGTCCAATATAATGCCTAAAATACTCAAAGCTGTGGCCTAACAGTGAGCACAACAAAAGCCTAATCTTAAAGACAACCTAACATTGCTCAGCCCCATGTTAAATCCATAACTAAAAACCCATGCCCGGCTCACAGGCAATCATGGCCTACTTATTCTACCTATAAATCAATACGGTTGACTAGTCACCAAAAGTAAGGGTGAGCCTTACACTACAAATTTCACTAAGTCCATAATAATACTTAGCAATAGGTTAGACCTAAGTAGTCGTTGGATGATAATTCAAACTATTCTCATCACCTGAAACATAACAGTGTTCCTATGCAGTTGTGTCAGTGCCGTATCCGAGGTATACAAGTTTAACCAGACACGAGATGTCTTCCAATGTCGACACTTCTCTATGCCACATTCTAGAGTCACACTGGACACACCTCGTGTCCAGTAAAATCTTCATATAAACCTCCAGTGTCATCATGTAAACCCCTGAATTTTCAAAAAACCAAAAAAATTATTTTTATTCAAATTTAGGCATTTTGTTGTTAAAAGATTTTAGTATATAAAATCAAGTTTGAAGATTTTATTTATATTAAATAATCAAATACTTTATACATGATATATGATATGGAAATCTTTTCTTTACAAAAATGATTTTTACTCTATTTTAGAAAATTTTATATTGTTATTAAAAAATTTATAATTATTTTAGAAGTTTATAGATTTTATATATTAAGAAATTATACATAACATATGTTTTCACCATATTATATACACGGTATTTTTCCAAAAATAGATCCTGGGTTATTTTAGAAATTTAAATATTATTTTTACTATTTTGGAAATTTTAGATACTATCAGATTATCTATGGATTTATTTGAAGTTTTCTTTAAAGAAAAAGAAATGAAAAGGGAAGAAAAAGGAAAAGGAAAAAAAAGAAAACTCACAAGATAATGGTAACCCAATATCTCGCGAGCAAACTAAACCAATTACTAGCGAAGTCTTCCCCCCTGTGCTTAACCCGATAAGTGTGTGTGTATGTATATACACAAATGTGGACACACACAAAAGAAGAAGAAACGTTGTCTTTTTTATTGGCACAAGGCACCACAAATCTAGTACGCCTGAGAGATCCTACACAGAGGATCCCCGAGTATAAAAGGAATTCTGGAGAATGGGATGATGGAGATCGAGCGACAGTTGCTCCTTTACTCCGTTGATACTTCGATTACAAAAGTGGAAGAAAACCTAAGAAAATTGGTAACTTTCGGCTCACTAGCAAGAAGTGCAGCAATTTGGCTCTTGAAAATGCTCTCCGTTCTGTGCTTTGAAGAGGTATGAGACCCCTTTTTATAGTCGTTTCCATGCTGCAATGATGTTATGCGCCCACATGAGAAAACACACTGGTTTTCATGTGGGCTCATAGTCCTACTTTAGGAACATAGGGTGTAGACGCATGCAGAATGCGTGATCGTAGGTTGATCGTGGTATTGACGTGGCCGCATGCTTTGGTGCACGACTGCTTGTAGAGACTGACGTGGCCGTATGCTTCGGTGCATAATTGATCGTGGGTTTGACCGAGTCGGGGGCTGTTCTGGCTTTGGCGCATAGCCTGAAACAGGGCTATGTGCCCCCTTCTGGAGGATCCTAGAGTGTGTACATGGGCGTATAGCTCGCTCTGGTGACTTGGGTGCATATGACTTCACTGGTGTATTGGGCGCATATAAATTCACTGGTGACTTGGGCGCTTATGACTTCAATGGTGATTTGGACACATATGGCTTCTCTGGTGACTTGGGTGCATATGACTTTTTTGGCTTGGGCGCATGGTTGTCAAGTCTGCTAAAATTTTTAATCTTCTACAAGAACCCCTTCAAAGTTTTCGATACTTGAACGAGTTCGAAATACTTTAAAAGAAGCATGGACCATCTTCTCGTGATGTAGTGGGTATTAGGGTTATATACTAAAAGTATCACTTTTTTAGTAACCTTATTTCCTTTAATTTTGAATGAGAATCATATGGGCAAATATTTGCATATTTTATTTGTTGCAAGTGTTAATACAAATGTCTGATATTCTATATTGTAGATAATATGGTGTGTGGTGTCACACAGAAGATCATATTATCAGTTTCCTATGGAGTATATAAATAGTTCACAACCTAGATAGACTTGGACAATCTATTGGAAAGGTTGTAGTGTAATCTGGTATTAGTCTATCTTGACTATAGGTTTACACTAGTACACATTGTGTGTATTGAACAGGACCACTTGAGGTTGTTCTCTTTGTACTGACTACATAAGAGAACAGACACCTCTGTTATTATGGATGCTTGTGCTCTTAACCCGGATATAATAACGGACATGTATATGCAGTGTGCATTATTTTGACTCATAAAAGAGTGAGATTCATTATGGATCAACAACCTCTATGAATTGGGTAATAACATTGTATGTATGATGGGCTGTTGATTATAAATGGAATCTATGTCCCGATACATCGGGTTGATGATGTCCCCTTAAGGAGCTCATAAGGATTGTCATGTAAACCCTGTAAGTGGATTATATTCGACATGACAAATAAAGTTGAGAGGTACTACTTAAGGATAAAAGATGTCGAATCAATATAGTTGTCAGTAACTTAATTTGATCGATGGACATACGATATCTTAACATAAGGAGCCAAACGAGCATATAATAAAAGGAGCCCACAAACATAATTTGGAATTAGGGAGGTAGTGCAACAATAGCTCATTAGTGGACCGAGCTATTATTAATGGGCTTGGATTGTGTGTTAACTCGGGATATCCAGATCCGTTAGGAGGCCTAACCCTAATTTCTCCTCATGGTCCCTGCCGTAGCCTATATATATCCTCTATTCTCTGGCCGCTATATTACCGATTAGAAATCTGAAACTTTCTCTAAATTCGTGATTCACGTAAGGAGAGAAAGAGAGGACTTTGAAGGAGAAGAAAAGGTTGGGAGATTGTCGCCCACACGACGTCCAACTCGAGGAAGGAATACGTGCAGAAGATCTTGGGGTCGTCCGCTCGAGATTGCCTGGAATTACTTATCTCCTTTCCGCCACAGGTATAATTCGTGAACCCTAGTTTCCGCCTATGAAGGGTTAGAACTCGTATTAGATCTGTTTAACTTTATATCGATAAATACGTACACCAAAGGAAGATTACTGGGAATCCCCAGTTCCATCAATTGGCGCATAACATAGCTCTCCCTTTGGGCGCATAGTATTTGTCCAGTCTGTCAGAAAGATGGCTCTTGAGATCTTCCTCGAAAATCTGAACTGGCAGATTCATCGGGGTGGAGTTTGAAGAGGTCCATCCTTCATGCGTTGTCCATGTCAGCAAGTGGCAGACGCATAATGTGTAAGAGACTGGGTCTTTATGTGGGCGCATAAGTCATAATGGGCACAGAATATGAAGTGGGCACATAGGCGCATGGGAATAGTGGGTGCATAGTGTATGACCCATGCCTATAAATAGGCTTTTAAAGAGACAAAATTCATTTTTCTCTTTTCCTTCAAAACTTTTCAAAAGACTTTTCATCTCTTCTCTGTACGTACCATGTCTCCCAAGGCCACCAAGAGATCTACGAAGGGCAAGGGGGCTGCACCGAGTAGCTCTCCTCCTGCGGCAGCATCCTCGCCAGTCCAAGACCCGGATCTTGGGTGAGGCTACGCCTCAAAACAAAGTATTGAGCGTTAATTTTTGACGCTCAAACTGTCACGCCCCAGAACCAGAATACTGGAGAGCGGGGGCAGACATAGCCAGCTACGTATAATGAAATGGAATCCACTCCACTATACGGTCACGGCTGTCTAGATATATGAGGGTTTATCTACAAGCCAACAGTCTCTTATGGTCAATAACAAGCCTAGTGTCTCAATCACAAGCAAGTAAATATAGTTACAAGATGTAAGATCACCAAATATACAATAGTAAGGCGTCCCAAACATTACATATTCAGCTGATCATGAAGCTAGCCGTTACAAAATGGGCGGACTAGCAAGAGTTTCAGTCATACATGATCAACCCTAGGTTGCCAATCATGTTACAACCTGTAGGCAGACAGTAAGTAAAAATGTACACGAGCTAACACTTGCTCGGCGGCTAAACGCCTCAAAAGAATAATTTTACAATAGAGTGGGAGAGCAAAAATAAATCCACTCGTTGCCCTGGTTACGTCTGGTGTTCACCATCGGGCTGAAAAACCGGTAGATCCTCTGGAGCTGCTCTGGTATATGGCCATACAAAACCAACTGGGTCAGACCCCAGAAAGAGCGAGTGCCACAAAGGAGGCTTTACTTAGGAACTAAAACCAGCAATTAGCACAAGAGTAAAAATATATAAAAGACAGTAATTAAAGAAAAGCAGGACAGGTGATATACGATGAGATAACCATGGGACTATTCAGACAACCAGGTTACAACCCGTAAACCAAACAAGGACCGGGGATGTAACCCTTCGTCTGAATCGAACTTGGTTTCTTCCACCATTTATCGGTAAGATAAAATAAGAAAACAGGTCATGTGACAATCTTGTACATAATCAAGACAAGAATAGACTGGTAAACTTCATCCAACATTTCACGGCCAAGCAATAAGTACGGCTTGATACTTTAACTAACTAGGGTTATCACAAGCCTAGTTACTAACAAGATGCAGCGAGATTATTCCACAGCCACAAGCCCTGCAGACCATCCAGGCTATCCAGACGCAATTAGAGTTGTATTCAAGTGGGTACATCGTCCAGGAAATGCATGTACCCTTAGGTGACTTAGAGGGTGCAACACATGACAGTGTGCTGGAAATGTGCCCTACTCGACGGCAGGCTACAGATCCCAAGTGGGGCGCCCAGATAACGGGATTGCCTGTAGCTGAGAAATCTCTTCATGACTACTGGATTTATTCTAGTGATTATCCTTAGTCAATTTCAGTGGGTACCCCTGACCGTGGTACTCAGGGATCCCCGTCCTAGACATGATGCAGGACAAGACGGGTTCATTTGCACAAACACAATCGTCCACGATGTCCAAGTAATTATACAGGTCATGTCATGTCAGGTAGCCGTCGTAACAGCTGATCAAGATATATCATGTCGGGTTTTCATGTCAAGTGTACTGGTCAAGAGTGCGCCACGATGGGCTACTATCAGGTCATGCCAGGTTTACTTGTCAAGAGTGCACCACTACGGATCACTATCATGTCATGCTCAGGTACCAATTATCATGTCCAAATATATCAAGTAAATTCGTGATTATCAAGTTCAGGACAAAAGGCGTAAGGATATAAAATGGACGTTAAATATCTAATAAAATATCAATATACAGGGCTATAGAAGAGCCATGCGGCTAAGGCACATACGGCCAGGATGGATCTCATGTGGCTGGGGAAGGAGTCGGGTTCATGCGGCTGGGGAGAGATTCATGCGGGTCGGGAGAACTAAGGACCCATGCGGCTCGTAGGAGGGGCATTCTCATACGGCCAAGAGAAGGGCAAGACACATACGGCCAAGAGAGGATAAGACACATGCGGCTCAATTAGGTGAGCGCATGCGGCCAGGATCACTGGGACCTATGCGGCCAAGACAAGAGGGGCGCATGCGGCTCAGGGGGACGAGGGCGCATGCGGTTCAGTAGAAGCCCATGCGGCTGGAAAAATAAAGGATACATATACGGCTGGGATTAATCAGGGTCATGCGGCCCGGACTAAGAAGTCCATGCGGCTGGGTCTGGGGGTCCTCATACGGCTTGAGGATCAGGGCCTTTGCGGCTCGGGGATCCAGACAGTCATGCGGCTGAGAGGACTCGAGTCCTCATGCGGCTAGGGAGTAACTGGTCTATGCGGCTCGCAGAGAAAAGTTCATGCGGCAGAGAGAGCACTTGTCGCACGAAGTATTCATGCGGTCAAGTCAAGCCCATGCGGCCAGGACTGTCGTATGAAGGCTCATGCGGCTCGGAATCACTTGCCGCATAAAAATGCGGTCAAGTCTAGCACTGTTCTTCTTCTCCAAGCTTCCAAGAATCCATGCTTCCAAGCTCCATGAAACCTTCATCCGAAGTCCAAATTCGAACTTCCATAGGTCAAAATGGGGTAGAACGAGATTCTCTACAACATAGAACCCTCAAAACTCAGAAATAACAGGATTAAGTAGATCAAAACCCAAGAAATTCGAAAATAAAGTAAACTTAGATCTAGAAGAATCTAGCCATGGAAAGTAAAAATGTCAAGTTCTAAAGTAAGTTAAAATGCTGTAAGGAAGAGAATGAAGCAATAAAATTAGAGTTCCTCCATGAAGCAAGTTACACTTGCCTAGACCTCTTTCTCCCTCTCTCTGGTAGGTAAGGAAGTAATGGTGGAGAAGATGATAAATGAAGAGAGAGAAAGGAGAAGGGTTAATAAATGGTAGTGGTGGTGGTAGGTAGGGGGTTCACCCCTTGGTTCATGATGAACCAAGAGCAATCCCAAACCGAACCAAGCCAACCCAAACCAAGAATAAACCAAGCCCAGGGTGGAATTAAGCAAGGAAATTATGCAATACAAGAAGAAATACGTACACGTATTCCAGAAATATATCATACGAACCACAGGCATTACACAAACTTTTCCTCTGCCTGCCGCATGCGCCCAAGGCAACATGCTTCTATGAGCATTCATATGCGCCTACAAAAGCATGCGACAATACTTTAGTGTGTTATGTGCCCACATTTTGCTATATGTTATGCGTTCACATGTTGCTGTATGTTATGCGCCCACATGCTATTTTGGCGCATAAACCTTCGGACGCATAGCCCTTTGGCGTATAGGATTCCTCTAGTACTTAGTTTTTTTTTCTGCAGATTCTGAATTTGACTTTCTCTTTTGCCTTTGCAGTTAACATGTTTGTCCCAAAACTTGGTGGAATCCCTTTCGACTATGCTTGCCAAGTCCTCGGCACAAGCCTCATAACCAACATGGTCAGAAAGGTTCAGGATAAGATCAGTCATGACCAGCCAACGGAACGGACGATCGCCATACTTGAACAGGACAAGACCTTCCTGAAGCAGATGATTAACGACGAGGAGCACTTGCTTGGAGGGGTACATCATTTCAAGAAGTCAAACTTCCTATTCGGTGACAGTGTAGGATTTGAGGATGACGGGACGATATGTCTAGTAGACCCTTTTGTAGTTAATTTAAATAACCAAAGAATATGGTTGCCATCGATGAAGCGTCAATAACCTCTGTCAGCATTTACTTATCTGGCTATACAGAGGCAGATGAAATGAGACCTGACTCCTGAACTGCATGGGGCTGTTTCTGGCAGGATCCAATTCAACTCTGGTGACCGGAAGAAGGACACTTTCAAATATGTCAAGGGCTCCACGTCCTACTCCATAAGGGGGCTGTATTCTGGGTCATAATGAACGATGTCCCGACTGATCTTCACCCTTGCACTGCTGAGACTCTCTCTAACTTGATGCTGTCAAAGAAAAAGTCGTCTCCGGGAGGGAAGCTGCGGATGTAAGGTTGGAGATATTCTGTCCCGTTCTGGAGCAACCTTACTAGATGGGTGCTATCGACATACGAGGCCAGCCTAAAAGCTATCGATCTTTTTTATGCCGTTAGAGCCACCCAATATGGCATTAAGGTTAACTGTCCTATATTTATATCATTGGTGGATTTGTACAACCATCACACGTGTACTTTTTTTCACTCCGAGTGGGAAGATGGGTCTGGCTCTTCAGGATGCAGGCGATATCCAAACATTCTTGGGGGACGGAGCCATACGCAGAATACGTTCCCTGTGATGAGGAGCTCCGAGACCTGGAGAATGAGAACTCCGAGATGATAGAAGTGTACAAAGAGTTACTCTGTCACCTTTTTATTTGTCACCAGATCACGAAGAAGGGTAAGACTGAGGCGTCCCTTCCCCATACGAGGGCCTGGACCAACTACACATTCACCAGGGAAGAAGGAAATAGCCCAGTCTCTTTCTCGTCTCGCAAGCCCTCGACGAAATCTGAGATAGAGCAGTTGATGGCAGATCACGGGACTGTAGATACCGAAGATAGTGATGATCCTGAAGGGAACTAATCGGCTTATCATTTCTTCAGGCAGGCCGAGTTCAAGCTGTCAGAAAAGGCAGTGCTAGCCATTTTCCTGATGATATCGCTTTATGATTGTGTAGTCCCTGATAGTTCAAGGTCTATTGAAAGAATAAGCCGGGATATGATACTTTCGGCTGTAAAGCTAGCCTTTAGATGCCAACTTGTCCTGCTTCCAGCGATGGTCTGCGCCATCCAACGGGGTTTGCGATATTTCATTGTGAATACGATGACACTCGATGGCAGAAAGGATTTTGCTGGGGCTGAGTTTTCCTTTCATTATCTGATAGGATGGCTGGTACTGCATTATTTTAGATTGATTAATGTCGGGCTGATGACAGACTCTTTGGCGAGGGATGCCTTTCTTCGGAGATTCAAAGATTCGGATTGGACCATTGCTTTGAGTTTTCTGCAGAACTATAAATTCTTCAGAGTGTTGCCCCCGTCTGGTCGTGGCCGCGCAGGAGACACCCTAGTAGATGAGGGAGCACTCAATACTAGCCTTCCTATTGGGGCATTTCATTGGCTCCAGTCTATTAGACCTTCCCATATGGTCTTCAGAAATAGGAACCACACTTTCCTGGAACCTTATTTGCCGAGCCATTTTATACGGCAATTCTGCTATAGCCAGCTTCTTTTCGGTAATCACAGTCCTCATCTCCAGTCGATAGGGAGTTTGATCGATGGGGCACGTGCATGGGCCTACTACAATGCTGGATGTACGGGGGCAGTTTTTACCTTGCCAGAAGATAAACCTGACACCCACATGCTCTTTGCTGCTGCTAAGTTCTATATTCAGGTCAATATCCTTCATTCTCGGTATGGCCATGAGCAGAGTTTAATATCGAGGACTAGGTTTGCCCCTATTCTTGCTGAAATAGGACGAATGCGCGCAATAGGGAGTTACAAAAAGGAAGGCGTCGCACCCACAGTTGAGCCGACTGCAGTGCCGCAGAAGAGGCTTGTTCTTGAGGAGCCTATTGTTGTAGTGCCTCAGAGAGAGGATACTGAAGAACCTCTTTCTGACATTCCTCAGAAGCGGAAAGCTTCCACCGAGCTGGTTCTACGGCCAAAAAGAAAGAAGGTTGTTATTTCCCGGAGGAGAAAGAAGGTCGCGGATGTGAGTGCCGACTGGCCTCCTCCCAGAAGATCTTTTCGGTAGACGGTGTCGCAGGCCATTACCATTCGGGATGTAGATCCCTTCCTAGACTCCATAGCCATTCTGGCCAAGCCTTTAGAAGCTTTTTTACCCTTGCGTTTGTCCTTTGCACAGGACCCTGAAGTTGTAGCTGAGGTAGGTGCCTCCTCGTCCGAGGAAGTGGACGTGACAACATTGTCCCCTGCTCGTCCTCGGCCGATTGATGAGGGCGAGTCTTCTTCAGCTTTAAGGTTTGAGCGACAGAATGATCAGGGCGAAGGCCCAGACTGTGACAACAATCAAAAGATCAGTCCCTTTTATGACATTTCTTTAGGGGATATGTCTGCTATAGGAGCTATCATGAAGACTTTGATGAAAATCAAGTCTAATCAGTTCATCCGCCAGCTGATATGTTATCTTTGCATCTCTCTTTGGATTAGATTTTTCGACTTTGATTTTACGTGCTCTTCGTGAGGCTTACCACGATTGTTTGTTCCCTTGTAGACAAGGAGAAGAAACCACTCATGATGATAGCCCCAGGCATTGGGGGAGAAACAGAGGTTGTCTCCGGCTCCTCTAAATTTGCTGGTGCAGAGGGATGAGTTAGTGAGCCGACGTCGGCTGTACATGGAGAGGTTGAACAACCTACAGAGGGGGCTGTTGCTGAATCTGCTCCCGGTCCAGCTGGAATGTAGAATATATCCAGCCTGATGCTGCTCGAGGCCTTGATGTTATTATTCTTGAACAGCCTGGGCCTGCTCTCAATTTTTCTTTAGCCAAGACTGATGACGTTGCCCAGACTAGCGCTGAGTATGCCAAAGGTATGAAATTACATCTCTTTCGCATTTTCCCCTTTTTTATTAATAATGCATATTATTTTCTTGTTAGGTTCGGCTTCTTGTCAGGCATCTCTTCCTGGAGGGGAAGAACCTCATCAAGCTTCCTTTCCGACGACCTCCACTGAAGACAACGAGATGGCCCAGGAAGTCGTAAGAGCTTTCTACTCCATTTTGAAAGTAAAAATTTCTAGAGTTCTGAATAGGAACGCCGCCTTTGGCCCTGTGAAGGCTGTTGCCGAATGCCAAGTAGCGGCCGTTGAGAGCATTGTCGAATATGAAGAGCGTGCTAATGCTCTAATGAAGGTTCTGAATGATCTGGAGGGTCAGGTGGCCAGATTCCAGGATGCCAAACAGCAGAGCCCGATATCGCTGTTCCATGCATAAGACGAGGCTTTGATCACGGCTCTCATAGAGGAGAAGGCTACTTTCCAGGCAAGGAAGGATGCCCTTGTTCAAGAGATCAGTGAATTGGCTGATCAATATGGGCAGTTCAATGCTGCGATTGAGGCACGTGCTGCTTCGAATAATAAGTTGGCTATGCAGATTACTGAGAAATATAATCATATTGCGCATATCCAAAGCGAGATTTCTCAACTGGAGTCCAGCTTGAGGGCAGCGATGTCTGAACATGAGGACTATTTGGCTCAGGCTGCCATGACTGCTACCACTTCCGACCATTTAAAAGAATAGCTGGTGAAGTTGGAGGGAGAGCACATGAATCTGATCCCCTTCTAGGATGAAGCTGCTCGTCAAGAAGAGGCGCGCCGCCGTACTACCGTGAAGTCCGAAGCCGAGATTACGGCTCTAAGGGATAATATCAATCGATTGTGTATCCCTTAGATTTTCTTGTTTGTAACTATTTTTTCTTCTTTTTTTAGCCATCAAGAATCTTGTATCTTTTTCTCCGTCTTTTGATAGACGTTTTAATAAAGAATTTGTTGGCTTTCAGAATTTATGAATAAAATTTTGTAAAATATCAGAATGGACATAGTAAGAATATTTCTGGTAGGTATTCTGCTTGGGAATTTGAAGTGGACCTATTATCCATTTTATATTCAGGGTTCTTGAATATAGATAATAAGTTGAAAGGAGCTGCTAATAAAGGTAATATGGACGTAATAGCAGAGGATGTTCTATATATGACCAGAGGTAATATGGACGTGGAAGGATATATAACATTAGGTAGGAGTGGATAATTCAGAGGTAATATGGACATGATTATCCTTAATGAATGCTTTTCTCAGAGGTTATATGGACATGACAAAACGTTTCTTAATCATTCCACTGTGGAAATAATTATCGAAAAATAATTCAGAGGTAATAGGGACATGACTTGTTCTCGTCAAACCGAGTTTCGGCAGAGTCAAAAAGGGAAAGGATTCCATTGGGGAATCTTTTTAGATGACCTATTATCCATAGCGTATTCAAGGCTCTTGAAATAAGGATAATAATTAGATAATTTTTTGAATCACATATACATTGCACTGTACATTTACATGACTGAAAATATGTGAGCACTGTTTACAAAAGGTTACATATAATATTTCTTCAGGAACTTGCCGTTGATAGGCATCTTGAGCAAGTCACCATCAGGATTGGATAGTCGATACACACCGTTACAATATACTGATTCTATAACGAAATGACCTTTCCATTTAGGCTAGAATTTTTCTTTTATTTTGTGCGTCATGACCATTGGTATTCTTACTGCTAAGACTAGAGCACCAACTTGGAAGATTCTTTCCTTCACCTTTTTATTGAAGGCTCTGGAAAGGCGTGCTTGGTATAGCTCAATATGCTGCTGAGCTAACAAGCATTTTTTGTCTAGCGCTTCGAGCTCCTGTAGTCGCAGACGATAACTTTCTTCGGCAGTCAACTTACTGGCTAAGGCTACTCGAAGAGAAAGAATCTAGATTTCTAGGGAAAGAACTGCTTCACTCCCATAAACCAGAGAGAATGGCGTAATACCTGTTGGAGTCCGGACTGTTGTACGATAGGCCCATAGACATTCGTCGAGCTTCTCATTCCAATCGTGCTTGTTTAAAGACACGAAGTTCTTGAGAAGTTTAATAATAGTTTTATTGAAGGCTTCTGCTAACCCATTACCCGCTGGATTGTAGGCAATAGAGGCTATATTTTGGATTCGATTCTTATCGTAGAAACGATATAATGCATGGCTTGCAAATTGTGGACCATTATTATTGATGATCCTGTGAAGTAAGCCGAAGCGATAGATAACATGAAGTTTGATGAAACTGATCACGTTTGACGTCTTCACTTCGATGAGCGGTATAGATTCTGCCTATTTGGAGAAGTAATCAGTTATAGCTAGGATAAACTGATATCCTTTAGAAGATGGTGGGCTGATTGGGCCTATGATGTCTATACCCCAGGCATCAAAAGGCCAAGATGCTGCCGTCGGGCGTAGAAACTTCGAGGGTTGATGAATGAAGTTGGCGTGGAACTGACAAGCCCTACACTTCTTTGCATATTCAACAGCATCTGCTATTATCGTGGGCCAATAGTAACCCATTCGTCTGAGGCGATCTTGTAATTTAGGGCCTGGATGATGTGCACCACAAACTCCGTCGTGAGCCTCCCGGAGTACATGTTTGGCTTCTGCCTTAGATAAAAATCGTAATAGTAGCCCATCGTAAGAGCGTCAGTACAGCATTTTGGTAGCTGTATCATAGTAAAATCTGAGGGATTGCCTTTGGAAAGATACTGCTTCTTTTAGGTCCTCAGGGAGGATTCCATAGACAGCGTAGTCTATGAAAGGAAGTCTCTAGTCTTTAACGTCAAAATTTATTTCTGTTGTGTAACTGTGCTGAATATGTAAGGCATCTTTCACACAGAATAGTTCTCGACCAGACGCTGTGATCGATTGCTGAGCATTGGTAGGGATGGTCAAGGAAGCAGTGTCACGCCCCGCTCCTGAATAATCAGGTACGGGACGATGCATGTCCGGCCTACACTGTCGTTGATAGTGGTAGTGAGCCGTCCAGTCATCAATAACAAAAGTAGTCTCATCACAGCATCTAATCACGTAATCTATACTAACCATCACAACAATCCACTATACAATTATTACAACTTATACATAAATGTCCGGGTGCAAAGCCAGTAAAAATAAATGCTACAACAACAACATATAATCAAATACACTCAATCAATCTCCTATACATGTAACTAGATATCTCAATGTCAAGTGAGCTAGAATGCCATTCATGACAATCGAAAGATCCATCTCACCTGTAATCAACGATCTAGTCAGGAAAAGAGCAAAGTACAATATAACTCAATAAAACTCACCATGAAGATCAATGGAATGGTATATCAATATAACTGAAAGACAGAAGCGACGTGAATAAAATATGCACTAGCTACGCTTACATGTCTAATTGCACGTTATAAACATGTGGGGACTAAAATATAATCAGGCATATAAAATATGCTATCAGTCAATTAATAATCAAGCATGTCTGACGACAATGCTATCAGTCACGTAATAATCAGGCATGTCTGACGATAATGCTATCAGTCACGCACGAAATGGACATCAAGCATACGGAGTATGCTATCAGGCAATATTTGTCCAAAATTAGTTAATCACATGTCTCTAGAACGTCCCCCACCCGACGCGAGAAACAATACAAGCAATCGATCAAGAACAAGTGAATAATGACACAATGACTATGTGAGTGCAATGCATGCAATGATGGTAATACTGAGTACATGTACTTGCCTTGATTAGGGGATTTATCCAAGTCTTCTAGATCATCTAAAAAGTTAGGAAATTATAGAATTAGGAAATATACTTAATCCTTACTAATCTAATCTTTAACTAGCCATCAACTTTATTCACTAAGCCAATACTTAATAAATTCTTACAATCTATACTGGCTTGTGGGTCCTACTACTAAGGGTCCAGCCCATCTATTCTTCATATCTATATACCCCTATAACTAAGGCCCATTTCCAGGTATCAATTCATTGATTCAAGTAACATAGACCAAATGGTTCAAGTCTACTGTGAACTCTACTTGGTGCTCCCCACTCGAACTCACAAAAGACAGTCAAGATTCAAAATTACTTAATTCTAACGGCTATTGCATAGTAGCTGGGGTTCAAATTACTCCCAAGCACCTCTATAATACACTAGTTCCATCAGGCTACTCTGACACTTGTGTCTGGAATATCATATGCCTGTGTCTGGTGACACCCAACTGGACATGCCGACACAGAGTCGAGTCCACTGCTCTACGCGATGGCTGCTATAACACCACACGAATACTCCCGTTTAACACAGAGTAAAAGTCAAATACAGAATCATACCTGTGCTCAAGATAGGTTGTTCACGTCTCAAGGAGTCGATACAGCAGTCCTCGTGTCCAAATCTTCTATAGAGCTCTGGTTAAGGCATAATATCGAACATGTGGTGATCAAGTGGAAGGTTATAAGAACACGAGTTGTATTTGATTCGGATCAACTCCAAAATTGGAGAATGCTCTCAAGGATTAACCAGAGAATCAAGAACAAGAGTAACCTATCAATTCTAGGTTGATCTGTCCTTAAGAACGATCAACCGCTCATACAAAACTGATCAAGATTTCCAAAGAAGAAGAACAAAGACAATCAAAATCAAGCGATTCGAAGTATATTTACCTAAACGAGAAGTAAATCACAGCATTCATCATCACTGATGAGGTCGAGTCGTCGAATCCTCCAAGCTGCTGCCGCTACAGTTACTGCATAGGCATCGATCGCCATGATTGTGTCAATTTTGACCTCAAAATCGAAGGGACAATGAAGAAGAAGGCATTGAATCTCAAAGGAACGCACCTAGTAATGCTCGTCGCCGTCGTCATCACTGCGAAGCAAGGCTTGAAGCTTCAATCGCCATAGCCGCTCCAGGAGAACAGGGGATTAAGAAATTGATCTAAATTTTGCCAAAGCTCCGCTAGCCAAGAAGTGTGATGGAGAAGAAGGAGATCGTGGTCATTATATTGGCGGATGAAGGCGGAGACAGTTACGAATGGATGACTACGATGATGCTGGCCACGTCGATAGCCTTTCGTCGACGGTGAGGATGAAGTGGGCGGTTAGAGAGGTTGTTACAATCGAACGGGTGATATGATTGTGGCAGTTAGGGATGAACGACCTAGATGAAAGAGAACATTCTAGAAGCCTGGTCCCCCTCCGCATGGTGCTGCCAGCTCCGTCAACGTCGACTCTGATCAAAATAGCAGAGAATGGAGGGAGAGAGAAACATTCAAATGAATGAAGGAGAAATTGAATTTAAAGCCAACGGTTTAATAGGTACGGGTTAATGGGTGGGCGGTTTAGGATCCGTGCCCAAACTGATGGATGGGTCAGGCCAGGCTGGCTGATTAAGCCCAAGGAAAGAAGATTGGGCTGAAATAGAAATAAGAGTTACAAAGTTAGTTTAAAGGGAAATGTGATAGGTTGGCTGGCCCAAAATAAATTGGCTGTGAGAATTAATAAAGGATTAAATTCAATTAATTTAAATAGAAATTTTAGAGAAAATATAATTAACAAATCTTAATAATTGGAAATTCTTTAATAAAGGATTTAAAAGAATTAGAAAATCATTAATGATAATTAATGACTAGTCAAGAAAATCAAAAGTAAATAAAAATCTTAAGTAAATCACAGGAGAGAACTCAATCTAGAAAAGTGGAGTTACAAATCTCTCCCCCATGAAAAATTTCGTCCTCGAAATTTCAGATGACACGATTAGGCACGATTACGAATAATCAAAAACAAATTGGCACGATTCAAGCGGTATAAAGTGACAGTCATTAAATAAGATCAAGGGATAATAGACTCAATAGTATCCGACAATCATACATATCTGGAGTCACTTCCCCTATAGTTCCTGCCCCAATAATATGCATCTAGATGCAGTGAACCTTCGGTTCCATGGCCCCGATAGTAATAGATTACCAAAATATTCTCTCAACTTTATCCGATATTATTACAAGATATTCATTTAGGACTTAGTCTCAATAATACCTGAAAGCCCATGATTACCTGTAATTACTTTAACTTAGAGTCCACGCCTCGCCAGTGTGCAGTTGGCTACAATGAACTTTCAGTTTCCATAATCCAGGTAAATGACTACAGTGCACATCTGCCACGTCATAGCAGGTCGTCGAATATTTTCTCAACTTTATCCAAAAAATTTTCAAGGATTTATGAAGAATCAAATTGAATTTTTAACAGTCAAAGTCATGATAGGAAGTGAACAAGTGGTTTTATTAGGTACTAAGGACAACAAGAATCAAATAAGCGACTATTACGAAACAATAGTAAGATACAGAAACTTCAGAAAGAAGCCGTGAATATGAAACAACAAGAAAAGTCTAGATACTAGAACAAATTAAAAGAGAAATGATGACCCACGGTCTTCTCCAGCTATGCAAGAATGCCTCCGGTATCTAGTCCTCATCAAGAATCGGAATAGCCTCTGCTCCTTCCTCTGCCATAAGGTAGACTTGTCCCTCTGGCTGTGGAAATCCCGAAGGTCCAGCTGCTGTACGAGCAATGGTGCACTCCCTAGCCTGATGATTAGCTGCACCACAGATAAGGCACTGTCCAAGTCTCTTCCTACATACCTGCCAGGTATGGCCCACTTTCTGACAAAATCCACAAGGCTGCTGAACTGGTCGTTGCTGCTGCTGAGTCCTCTAAGGAGGCTGGGATGTGAAGGTCTTCGTCTGCTGGTTATTGTGACGTTTGGGTGGTCCCGAGTGGCTACCTCCTCCACTAATGTCACGACCTCTCTTGGGTCGAAGACTCAGATCAATCTCCAATCGCTGAGCAACGGCTACCATCCAGCATAAGTAGTCGCTCCGTTAGCCGTGACTAGGTAACGAAGCTCGTGGCTCAAACCCTGTCTGAATCTCGTGGCTCTCACAACTGGATATCTGGCTCTGCCCTCTGCAAATAGACTAAGTCGCCCGAACTCTGCCGCGTACTCATCAACTGAACGAGTCCCTTGCTCAAGAGTCTGAAATTGGCGCTCCAAAGCCTCTCTCGCCACAGCCGGAAAAAACTTCCCTTTGAAGATTTCCACAAACTGCTCCCAAGTTAATCCAGGTACTGCGAGCGGAGGCTCAATCCTAAAATAGATACATTCCAGATCATACATCTGTACGCCGATTGCCTCAACCTTAAGGTCCTCCGAGAGCATAGATAGTCGCATCACCCTCTCTATATCCTCTAGCCACTCATTGGCATAGAGTATACCCTCTGTCCCAAGGAACTCTCTAGGTACCATCCTTTTAAAGTCTAGGATAGACCCCTTTCTCGGATGGTGGGTGGGAGTAGTCTAAGTATAAGTAGGAGAAGCATGAGTAGGGATGGGAGGTGGAATGAATGAAATAGGCTCAGGCTAAACAAAAGTGGTGCTAATAGGCGGTACAGGAGCCTGGGTGGGTGGTGGTGGAACATATGATGGATGTGGAGCGTATGGCAGATGTGGAATGTATGATGGAGTCGATATAGTAGTCGGTGGAGGTGGAATATGAGATGTAGGTGGAGCGGTAGTCTAGGTTAGTGGAGGTGGTGGTGGTAGGAGTGGGCTAACAAATCTCACAATACCCACTCGCAATATAGTGGTCTGCTCCCTCTGAGCATCCAACAAACTCTGGGTATGGGCTCTCTGGGCCTCCAATAGCCCATGGACTAGCTCATGCATCTGGGTGTCCCTCATAGAACTAATAGAATGTCGTGAAGAAGCTCTCAGGACGGGTGGTACATGGGTACCGGAGCGCTCTGGGTCTACCATAGACAGGGCAGATGATCCTCTCTCGGAATTGGCTACACTCGGAGTACAGCCCCGCGGATGAGGTTTCTTTCTTCCTTTGGCCATATCTGGAATTGTAGGAGGAGAACCATCATGACGCGTAGGTGTACTGTGTGTGTTAGCAAGATATATAAAAGACAGAAAATAAGCAATATTATAACGGTCCTATGCTGTGATGAGTTTTCTATTTTCGCAGGCTTCCAATGGCACTCTAATCCTAAGTACCATTAGATAGAGACCTGCATGGGCCACCACAAAAAACATGTCACGCCCCGCTCCCAAATAATCGGGTACGGGCCGATGCATGCCCGACCTATACTATCGTTGACAGCGGTAGTGAGCCGTCTACTCATCAATAACAAAAGTAATCTCATCACAGCATCTAATCAAGGAATCTATACTAACCTTCACAGCGATCCACTATATTATTATTACAACTTATACATGAATGTCCGGGTACAAAGCCGGTAAAAATAAATTCTACAACAACAACAACATATAATCAAATACACTCAATCAATCTCCTATACATGAAACTGAATATCTCAATGTCAAGTGAGCTCCAATGCCAGTCATGCCAATCTAAAGATCCATCTCACCTGTAATCAACGATCCCGTCAGGAAAGGAGCAAAGTAAAATATAAATCAATAAAACTCACCATGAAGATCAATGGAACGGTATATCAATATAACTGAAAGATAGAGAAGGGACATGAATAAAATATGCACTAGCTACGTGTACATGTGTAATTGAACGTTATCAACATGTGGGGACTAATATGTAATCAGGCATATAAAATATGCTATCAGTCAATCAATAATCAGGCATGTCTGACGATAATGCTATCAGTCACGCAATAATCAGGCATGTCTGACGACAATGCTATCAGTCATGCACGAAATGGATATCAGGCATACGGAGTATGCTATCAAGCGATATTTGTCTAATATTAGTCAATCTCATGTCTCTAGAACGTCCTCCGCTCGATACGAAAAATAATGCAAGCAATCGATCAAGAACAAGTGAATAATAACACAATGACTATGTGAGTGCAATACATGCAATGATGGTAATACTGAGTACATGTACTTGCCTTGATTAGGTGATTTATCCAAGTCTTCTAGATCACCTAAAAAGTTAGAAAAATATAGAGTTCGGAAATATACTTAATCCTTACTAATCTAATCTTTAACTAGCCATCAACTTTATTAACTAAGCCAATACTTAATAAATTCTTACAGTCTATACTGGCTTGTGGGTCCTACTACTAAGGGTCCAGCCCATCTATTCTTCATATCTATATACCCCTATAACTAAGGCCCAGTTCCAGGTATCAATTCATTGACTAAAGTAACATAGACCAAATGGTTCAAGTCTACTATGAACTCTACTTGGTGCTCTCCACTCGAACTTACATAAGACAGTCAAGATTCAAAATTACTTAATTCTAACGGCTACTGTATAGTAGCTGGGGGTTCAAATTACTCCTAAGCATCTCTACAATACACTGGTTCCATCAGGCTACTCTGACACTTATGTCTGGAATATCATATGCCTGTATCTGGTAACACCTAACTGGACATGCCGACACAGAATCGAGTCCACTGCTCTACGCGATGGCTGCTCTAACACCACACGAATACTCCCGTTTAACATAGAGTAAAAAATCAAATACAAAATCATACCTGTGCTCGAGATAGGTTGTTCACGTCTCCAGGAGTCGATACAGCAGTCCCCGTGTCCAAATCAGCTATAGAGCTCTGGTTAAGGCATTATATCGAACCGATGGTGATCAAGAGGAAGGTTATAAGAA
Source organism: Iris pallida (assembly GCA_029216955.1). NCBI lineage: Eukaryota > Viridiplantae > Streptophyta > Magnoliopsida > Asparagales > Iridaceae > Iris > Iris pallida. Next base: position 30,504,092 of record JANAVB010027598.1, read on the forward strand.
CACGAGTTTTATTTGATTCGGATCAACTCCAAAATTGGAGAATGCTCTCAAGAATTAACCAGAGAATCAAGAACAAGAGTAACCTATCAATTCTAGGTTGATCTGTCCTCAAGAACGATCAACCGCTCATACAAATCCGATCAAGATTCCCACAAAAGAAGAACAAAGACAATCAAAATCAAGCGATTCGAAGTATATTTACCTAAACGAGAAGTAAATCACAGCATTCATCATCACTGATGAAGTCGACTCATCGAATCCTCCAAGCTGCTGTCGCTACGGTTACTGCATTAGCATCGATTGCCATGATTGTCTCAATTATGACCTCGAAATCAAAGGAACAATATAGAAGAAGGAATTGAATCTCAGAGGAACGCACTTATTATTGCTCGTCGCCGTCGTCGTCACTGCGAAGCAAGACTTGAAGCTTCAATCGCCATGGCCGACTCCAGGAGAACAGGGGATTGAAAAATTGATCTAAATTTTGCCAGAGCTCCGCTAGCCAAGAAGTGTGATGGAGAAGAAGGAGATTGTGGTCTTTATATGGGTGGATGAAGGCGGAGACAGTTACAAATGGACAGCTACGATGATGCTGGCCACGTCGATAGCAGCTCGTCGACGGTGAGGATGAAGTCGACGGTTAGAGAGGTTGTTACAATCGAATGGCTAATATGAGAGTGGCAGTTAAGGATGAACGACCTAGATAAAAGAGAACGCTCTAGAAGCCTAGTCCTCGTCCGCGTGGCGCTGCTAGCTCCGTCGACGTCGACTTCGATCAAAACAGTAAAGATTGGAGAGAAAGGGAAACATTCGAATGAATGAAAGAGAAATTAAATTTAAAGCCAACAGTTTAATGGGTAGGCAGTGTAGGATCCGCACCCAAACTGATGGATGGGTCGGGCCAGGCTGGCTGATTAAGCCCAAGGAAAGAAGATTGGGCTGAAATAGAAATGAGAGTTACAAAGTCAGTTTAAAGGGAAATGTGATAGGTTGGCTGGCCCAAAATAAGTTGGCTGGAAGAATTAATAAAGGATTAAAATCAATTAATTTAAATAGAAATTTTAGAGAAAATATAATTAACAAATCTTAATAATTGGAAATTCTTTAATAAAGGATTTTAAATAATTTGAAAATCATTAATGATAATTAATGACTAGTCAAGAAAATCAAAAGTAAATAAAAATCTTAAGTAAATCACAAGAGAAAACTCAATCTAGAAAAGTGGAGTTACAAATCTCTCCTCCGTGAAAAATTTCGTCCTCAAAATTTCAGATGACACGATTAGGCACAATTACGAATAAGCAAAAACAAATCGGCACGATTCAAGCGGTACAAGGTGACAGTCATGAAACAAGATTAAGGGATAATAGTCTCAATAGTATCCGGCAATCATACATATTTGGTGTCACTTCCCCTACAGTTCCTGTCCCGCCAATATGCATCTAGCTGCAGTGAACCTTCGGTTCCATGGTCTCGATAGTAATAGATTACCAAAATATTCTCTCAAATTTATCTGATATTATCACAAGATATTAATTTAGGACTTAGTCTCAATAATAACCGAAAGCCCATGATTACCTGTAATTACTTTAACTTAGAGTCCATACCTCGCCAGTGTACAGCTGGCTACAATAAACTTTCAGTTTCCATAATCCAGGTAAATGACTGCAGTGCACATCTGCCACGTCATAGTAGGTCGTCGGATATTTTTTCAACTTTATCCAAAAAATTTCCAAGGATTTATGAAGAATCAAAATAAATTTTTAACAGTCAAAGTCATAATAGGAAGTGAACAAGTGGTTTTATTAGGTACTAAGGACAACAAGAATCAAAAAAGCGGCTATTACGAAACAATAGTAAGATATATAGACTTTAGAAACAAGCCGTGAATATGAAACAACAAGAAAAGTCTAGATACTAGAAAGAATCAAAAGAGAAATGATGACCCACGGTCTGCTCTAGCTATGCGAGAATGCCTCCGGTCTTTAGTCCTTGTCAGGAATCGGAATAGCCTCTGTTTTTTCCTCTGCCATAAGGTAGACTCGTCCCTCTGGCTGTGGAAGTCCCGAAGGTCCAGCTGCTGTACGAGCAATAGTGCACTCCCTAGCCTGATGATCAGCTGCATCACAGATAAGGCACTTTCCAAGTCTCTTCCTACACTCCTGCCATGTATGGCATACTTTCTGACAAAATCCACAAGGCTGCTGAACTGGTCGTTACTACTGCTGAGTCTTCTGAGGAGGCTGGGATGTGAAGGTCTTCGTCTGCTGTTTATTGGGACATTTGGGTGGTCCCGAGTGGCTACCTCCTCCACTAATGTCACAATCTCTCTTGGGTCGGAGACTCAGATCAATCTCCAATCGCTGAGCAATGGCTACCACCCAGCATAAGTAGTCGCTCCGTTAGCCGTGACTAGGTAACGAAGCTCGTGGCTCAAGCCCTGTCTGAATCTCGTGGCTCTCACAACTGGATCTCTGGCTCTATCCTCTGCAAATCGACTAAGTCACCGAAACTCTGCCGTGTACTCATCAACTGAATAAGTCCCCTGCTCAAGAGTCTGAAATTGGTGCTCCAAAGCCTCTCTCGCCACAGCCAAAAAAACTTCTTTTTGAAGATTTCCACAAACTGCTCCCAAGTCAATCCAGGTACTGCGAGCTGAGGCTCAATCCTAAACAGGTATGTTCCAGATCATACATCTGTAAGCCTGCTGCCTCCACCTTATGGTCCTCCGGGAGCCTAGATAGTCGCATCACCCTCTCTATATCCTCTAGCCACTCATCGGCGTAGAGTATACCCTCTGTCCCAAGGAACTCTCTAGGTGCCATCCTTTTAAAGTCTAGGATAGACCCCTCTCCCTGATGGTGGGTGGGAGTAGTCTAAGTATAAGTAAGAGAAGCATCAGTAGGGATGTGAGGCGGAATGAAGGAAATAGGCTCAGGCTGAACAAAAGTGGTGGTATTAGGCGGTACAGGAGCCTGGGTGGGTGGTGGTGGAACATATGATGGATGTGGAGCGTATAGCTGATGTAGGAAGTATGATGTAGTCGGCATAGTAGTCGGTGGAGGTGGAATATGAGATGTAGGTGGAGCGTTAGTCTGGGGAAGTGGAGGTGGTGGTGGTAGGAGTGGGGTAACAAATCTCTCAATACCCACCCGTAATATAGTGGTCTACTCCCTCTGAGCATCCAACAAACTATGGGTCTGGGCTCTCTGGGCCTCTAATAGCCCACGGACTAGCTCATGCATCTGTGTGCCCCTCATGGAACTAATGGAATGTCGTGAAGAAGCTCTTAGGACGTGTGGTACGTGGGTACCGGAGCGCACTGGATCTACCATAGGTAGGGCAGTTGATCCTCTTGTAGAAGCATGGAAAATACTAAAGAAAATGACTCATGCGGCCAGGAAAGACCCATGCGGCGCTGAAAGTCCATGTGGCTCAGGGTATCATGCGGCACAAGGAGCTATACGGCCCAAAGCGTTTCATGCGGCTCAGAAGACACGTGGCATGATAGCGCCCCCCTCCACCCACGCTGCATTAATTGCTATGACGGCCGACCCCTCTGAAAAGTGGACAGCCCTGACACCAAAGGCAGGTAATTATGGCTTTGCCATAATAATGAATCTCTAGGGAAGAGGAAAGAAATCTCTGACACAAATCTCCCGAGAGCCATAAGAATGCCACGTGGCCTTGCCACGTGGGCATCCATATGCAGCTCGCTTCTCATGCGGTTCAGAGTAAATCCTATGCTGTTCAGGCCATAGGAGCCTCATGCGGCTCGAGCAAAGGACTTCCCATGCGGCTCAGAAGTGAATCCATCCTATGCGGCTCAGGCCATAGGAGCCTCATGCAGCTCGAGCAAAGGACTTCCCATGCGGCTCCGAAGTGAATCCATCCTATGCGGCTCAGGCTATGAAAGCCTCATGCGGATCGAGCGAGGATTTCTCACGCGGTTCACGAAGATCATATCTATGCGGCCCAGACGGATATATACCTATGCGGCCCACAAGGATTACTCCTCTGTGGTTAGAGGACTCAAATAAAGGCCACTGCCCACACAGCCCTGACACGTGGGCTCATATTCATATGCGGCTCACATTCGTATGCGGCTCACTATTTATGCGGTCCAGATTCCCTCCAGCAGCTCCTAGGACACGTGTCCTAAACCGATTAATTCCTCAGATTTACTGCCATTAAAAATTGGGTCAGATCACAATAAATCTGGGACACGTGGCAGAAGAATAAATCTGATTTATTCGCAGATATCAGAAGATCAGCGTAAGGAAGATTTATTCCAATCAGCATTAATTGCTCATCTACACCTAATGGCCCAGATTCATCATAATTAAAACGAATGGCCAAGATGGACCAATCTCCAAGCAGTCGCCATCTCCATAAGCTAATCATTGGGAATTCTAATGATCACATCCCACTATTATAAATAGCAAGGTGCCATTCCCTTGTAGATATACAATTTCAGAAAGAAAAAATACGTATATACAGATAGACCCCCCCAATAGTCAAAAAGAAGTAGCACACAGAGAGAAAGAGAAGCCAGAAGAGCAACAGAGGAGCAAGAAGAGCATTCCTTCGTCAACGCCTACCACCTTTTCACAGAGAGCCAAGGCTGCATACCGATCGTCCAAGGAGTAAGGCAGGGCTTCCGTCGCCTTCCCGAGCCTCTATCGTCACCCCCCAGAATCTAAAATAAACAATTGTACTCAGACTGCTGTACCTAGATTTTCGTCCCTAGGCTTTCTTTGTACAAGCGAGTTTGTAACGTGAAGTAAAAGTTCGGTCCTCCGATAATTGTTCTGTTCTTTTATATTTCATGGCAAATACGATGGCGACTCTGCTGGGGACAAACTTCTCCACGGCTGAGGAGTTGGTGACGCAATCGGATGCAGCCAAGCTTGGCTCCACTCAACAAAAGATGGTCGCCCGGTTCGACCAACAGGCGTTCGAAGAGATGCTCTCCGACAAGAGCACTGGCCCGGTCCAGAAGCGAGCCCACACAAAGAAGGCCCGTAAGGAGTGGAGACCCCGATCCTTCGTTCCTGCTGAAGCTCTTACAGAGACACCCTCTGTTGTCCAAGACGGCGAACAAGATTCCCCTGCGGCCCCACTTCAGATCGTAGGCAACTCTGCTGTCCCCGAGTCTGGCAGAAGAAAACACTATAATGCTAGACTTGTAGGGGCAAAGAGGAACTCTATGAGATCCGAGCCGCATATGGGTATCAGCCGCAGGGAGAAAGCTCATGCGGCTACATCCTCCAGCCGCATGAAGAAAACTCATGCGGCCATACCTGTCAGCCGCATAGCTTATGCGGCTACAGTTGCCAATCCCACGGATAAAACTCATACGGCTATGGGAGTCAACCACTTGCAGAAAACCCATGCGGTCATAATTGCCAACCGCATGCGGCCAGCCTGTACGGTCGTGAATCCTAGCCGCACAAAAACAATTCATCCGACGGCAGAAGACAACCGCATGCAGACAGCCTGCACGGTACCCAACCCTAGCCGCATAGCATCCGTTTCACGCTTCTCTGGATCAGTCTTCGACCGTCTCTCATGCGGTCCTGACCCTGATACTTCTCTGGATGATAAGCCAGACTCTCTGTTATTCAACTTGGACTCCTCCTATTACGCACCCGCAGGTGCTAAAAGGAGGAAGTCTAGGACAGTACAGACTCATCCGGTCCAGTCAGCTGTCCCAACCTCTGACTATCGGGATGTCCCGTTGACTATCACACGGGCCTCGGATGGGAAGTTGTATGCAACCGCTGGAGTCCAGCCCCCGGCGACAAATGGACAGAGTGGTTCCTCTGACCTGCGGGAGGCGATCCTCCACAAACGCAAGGAAAGAGAAGGAGTGTCGGCGTGCAAAGAGTCCTCACTTGGACATCGCTGCACCCAAATCATCGTCAATTGCTGCTGCAATAACGCGGCAGTAACGGAAGATCGGCCGTCCGTCTTCCAAAGACTACAGCACCCGAGCTCAGAAGATGAGGCACCCCCTGTTGTCTCCTGCAATTCTGCTCAAAAGGTCCCCACCGAAAGGAGGGGAAAAAAGATAAGCATCTCCAGTCCTAAGATATCAACCACTACAGCTACGAAACTGTCGTCTAAACGGTTGTCTTCCACCGGAGTATTCCAACACACCCGTTCAAAGACGAAATCTGCTGCGGTGGGAAATTCATCATCCGCATCGCTGGGGGTTGGGGGTAGCACTCATCCGAACATCCGCAACAATCCGATGTTTCAGGGAGCCGAGCCCGGGAAAACGATTCTCCCATCAGGCGCGACAGGCACCGATATCCCCGAGGACACCCGTGATTCTCAAGACAAAGTAAACTCTGAGGCTGGGGGTACTGCTCCCTCCGAGTCCGAACCAGAAGACAACATCCCCACATATCCTGATGACTTCTCGGTACACGGGTACGACTCGGAGGGCACATCCTGCACCGTCCCTTCCATCACTCCTCACGTAAGGACGGTGTTCATGACGGACAGCAATCAAGGTGCAGTGATCGCCAACGCATTGACAGTCTCGAAGCCATATTACTTGCTTTGGTCAAATCTGTAGACGAGATTAAAGCGGCCCTGCCCACTCTACAAGGAGGAACGCCTGGTCAAACAAGCACGGGCCCCGCGGTCAATATAGATTCAAACTCAGCGGCACCAAACCCGAGCAATAATCCTTCCGAAATAACAGCCCCTACCGCGACAGATGAGACCCGAGAAGTAAGGAGAGAGGTCCAGGAGCTCCGAGCCATGTGCCATGCCCGAAAAAAACGTTCAAGATCTCAGAATACGGCAACCATACCCTGCTGAATGGAGGGATGTCCCATTCCCGCCAAGATATAAGCCGTTCAATATCAACCCGTATGCTGGCAAAACCTCAGCAAGTCGGTACATCACTTACTTCGAGGTTACCACCGACCATCTGCCCCATGATGATGCCATCCTCACACGGTTATTCATTGGGGCGTTAGAAGGGGTCGCCTTCGATTGGTACCGCAATCTACCGGACAACTGCATCCATTCCTTCGCCGGTTTCAAGCGCCTGTTCTTGGAGCGATTCTACGAAGTAGGACAGGACGTCACTATGTCCACGCTCATGGACGTCGTCCAAGGGGAGAAGGAGTTGACAAGGAACTACATCGAGCAGTTTCGCCAGACCGCCATAAAGCTGCCCTCCGAAAATCCAGATTCCTTTTTGATTGAGATCTGCCAAAAGAGACTGCTTCCTACGATCAGTCTCTGGATGGGTGAAAGTCAATTCAAAGACTGGAAGGCATTCATCATCAGCGCTACCAGCGCCGAAGAACGACTAAAGAAAGCTCGCCAACTGGGGTTGCACATCTCGGAAGGAGAAAACAAGGGCAAGCGTCCCAACAACGATAATGGGGGTAACCCCTCCAACAATCGGGACAGTAAGGGAAAGCAGGCTATGGTGGCTGACACAGCACAAAAGCTCGAGTCACAACCAGCAGACAAACAATAGCCGCAAATCGATTACTCCTTCGAAGATGGCCACGTCAAGCCTATCTTGGACAATGGGTAAGAATTTAGCTTCCTCCACCAAGACGGGAGCCTCGGCCGGCTGATCTGGAGAACCCAAAGTTCTGCCATTATCACCGTTATGTACACCACGCTACACACGTCTGCTACCAACTAAAGAGGTACATCCAAAGCCTCATCGATTCGAACGCTCTAGCCATCGACTTCGAAGAGGTAACCGTAGCAGCCAATATGGTGTCCGTACAATTCAGCAGCTTCCCTCCGACGGAGACTCAAGACGGGGTGATCCCCGTCCCCCTGGCAACAATGGAGATTACCAATCTTTCCCCTCTCCGAGATCAGGCTGCCGGTCTAGTACCTCTTACCACCTCACGAGGGGAGGTCATGTGGGTCCATCCAGACTTAGTATCAGAAGTAACCCGGCCCACACTATCTGACACCAAGAAAAGGAAGAGTGAAAAAAATCAGGACTTGCCACACAATCTCAGCAGACAACGAGGAAGCTACAGCCGTAGCCACGCGGTCCAGAGCACAATCCCAACATGTGGTTGACAGCCCAGCTGAAAATCATCAACCCGCAACAACTGATGCTCTGGGACCGGCTCAGCCTTCGACGACCGACAAGCCAAGGCCGAAGGAGACTCGCTTCGACAAATCCCTCCGAAAGGACGCAGCCCAAGGGCTAGAGAGGCCCTACAACTTTGACATCTTAGCACAATTGGCTAACACTCCGGCCAAATTGTCACTATATGAACTCCTAAGGCTCTCCAAGGACGTTCGTATTGCATTGAGCGAAGCACTCCAAAATGCCGATTCCTATCTCGCTCAATCCAACCTCACCGGGGAGGACACACCCGTGGATCTCTAAGACAGTGCCTGCACGGGAGCAATGCCCAACATCGTCTTCACTCCGCAGGACATGCTCATCAAAACCAATTTATATGATCGCCCGCTATACTACACGGGATGCATCGGCGACGTGAAGGTGGATCGGATGCACATTGATCCTGGTTATTCTATAAGCGTCATCCCGAAGGGTCTGTTACATCATGTCCGTATCCCAATGTATCGCCTGACACCTACAAGCACCGCCATCAGCGGTTTCAATTCAGGCAGGAGCTACCCTGTTGGGAAGATTCGTCTGAAGTGTCAAATTGGCGACTTCCAATCCGAAGTCACCTGCTACGTCATAGAGGCAGACACTTCTTACAACATCCTCTTGGGGCGCATATGGATACACGATTATATGATCGTGCCTTCCACACTACACCAGTGCTTCAAATACGTCGACAAATACGGCTTCGTGAAGACAGAATTTGCTGATATCGATCCCTTCAAAGGGGTCGAATCCTACTACTCAGACTCCTGCCTATACGAAAAGTCGAAGAGGCACCTTGATGAAGGAGACGCACAAGCTCATACTGAGACAGCCATGGGATCAGAAGGACCCCTGACGATCCACCTCCAAGCTCGTAAACCGGGCAAGTCCGTACCCCTCACCGCCACTCTGCGGAAGGACGCTATCAGCCTCTCGGCGCAAGAGGAGCAGAAGATAATCCGGCTGCCAAGGTCCGGCCAAGTGTCAAGACCCACAACGAAGCCACTAACAATCAGGTTACCAAGAGTCAGTCAACCACAAGCAGGGAAGCTCAACCCCTCGGACAAGCCCATGACGATACGCCTTCCCAGGAAGGGTCGTCACCCCGATGCAAGGTCTGACACTTCCAGCGAACCAGCCACTCGTCGCTCCACATCAAATGCCAAAATAGGGGTCGCTAGTCTGCCAACAACTCCCCGCTCTGCGCCATCAACTGAACCACTGACAATCAAGCTTCCTCGGACGTCCTCTCAGTCTTCGTTCACACAGGGGGTAGCCGAAGAGGAGCCAGAGCTAGCCAAGTATATGGCTACCCACACCAATGCCCCCTCCGTTGATGATGTAATCCCCTAGAAAAGATACCTTACTTCATCAATAAAGGGATATCTTTGAACTACACCGAGCTCAATAAGCTATATACAATGTATGCTATGGAACACGGCATAGGCGCTCACCTACACACACAGGTAACAAATGTGTACAACGCGATCCAGCTTACTCCAGTAGAAGACGTTTATCGAATATTCGAAGGAGGAGATCATGCGATCATCTTCGGCCAGACAAACAACCCACATCCCCGCACCATAGAAGAAGTCGACCTCGGGTCAGATGCCGGGAGACTGCCTCTGTATCTCTATAGCCCTCAATCCAAATATCTCATGCAGAAACAGGGGTATGATCTAGAGGCGACGCCAGGGTTGAACTACGGTACTGGACGACGATTACCTTTGAAGCCGCCAGTCCTGGCAGGCAAACTATGGAACTACTATAACAAAACTCGATGCGGGTTAGGGTATGTAACGCCTACTACGACCCCTGAAAGTTCAGATGAAGAATGCGACTGGCAGTCACATTCAACCGGATCACCAACTTTCGACTCAGATACCAGCATCGGAGATGTGTTCAGACAAGTCATGTCAGTCAACAAGGCGTTCGCCGACGCCTACGAGGAATACGAAGACATCCTCGAAATCATCGAGCTAGAGCCATGGGACCAGCAATTAGACGCACAATGGGAAAAGCGGTTCGAACTGAGAGAACCCCCTACTGAAGATGAGGTCATACAAGTGGATCTCGGCAGCGAATCTTCTCCAAAACCGATCTTCATCAGTAAAAGCCTAACCAACGAAGAATGGGAGTCGCTGTTAGAACTTGTCAGAGAGTACATTGATGTGTTCGCCTGGAGCTATGAAGACATGCCCGGGTTAAATCCTGACATCGCTCTTCACAAACTCAATATTCGGCCAGATGCGAAGCCAGTCAAACAACAACAGCGACGCTTTCGCCCAGGCAACATGGACGCGATCGAAGCTGAAGTCAACAAACTGATAGCCAGCGGCTTCATTCGTGAGGAGCAATATCCCGATTGGGTCGCCAATATAGTACCCGTCCTCAAGAAGAATGGGAAGATTCGAATCTGCATCGACTTTCGTAACCTGAATGTGGCATGCCCCAAAGATGAGTTCCCCCTTCCTATTACAGACATCATGATCGACAATACCTGCGGCTTCGAACGCATGTCATTCATGGATGGCTTTTCGGGGTACAACCAAATCAAAATGTCTCCTGACGATGAAAAGCATACATCATTCCGAACACCGATTAGCATGTACTGCTACACAGTCATGCCTTTCGGTTTAAAGAATGCTGGTGCCACATATCAGAGAGCCATGAGCATCATCTTCAGAGACCACTTACGCAAGACGGTAGAGTGCTATATCGACGATATAGCCGTCAAGAGCCGTAGCAAAAGAGACCATCTGCAGGATCTAAGGACGGTATTCGACCTAATGCGAATGCACAATTTGAAAATGAACCCTACAAAGTCCTTCCTGGGCGTATCCAGCGGAAAGTTCTTAGGCTTCATCATCACTGCAAAGGGTATCTATGTAGACCCTGAAAAGTCAAAAGCAATCATGGAGATGGGTCCCCCGAGAAATCTCTGCGAACTCAGAGGCCTTCAAGGAAGGCTAGCATACATCAGAAGGTTCATTTCCAACCTCTCCGGGCGATGCCGACCATTCACGCACCTCATGAAGAAAGGAGTCTCGTTCGTATGGGACGAAGAGTGCCAACGCACTTTCGACAGCATCAAAGAATATTTGTCAAATCCTCCGGTCTTGGTGGCCCTAGTCCCTGGAAAACCATTCCTGCTCTATGTACGAGCAATAGAACACTCCCTCGGTGCCCTGTTGGCACAAAACAACGATGCAGGCCACGAACAGGCCATATACTATCTCAGCCAAATGATGGTGGGACCCGAACACCGATACACCGCGGTTGAGAAGGAATGCCTCGCCTTGGTGTTCGCCATTCAGAAGATGCGACACTATGTCACCGGACAAACGATACATGTGATCTCACGGGTCAACCCTCTCAGAGTCCTCATGACCAAACCAGGGGCACTTAGCTCTCGACTCGCTACATAGGCAATATTGCTATCCCCTTATCATATGATCTTTGTCCTACAAAAGGCACTCAAAGGTCAAGCCCTGGCAGACGTTTTAGCAGCCCACCCAGGCTCGGAGTCCTCCAGAATATACGAAGAGATCCCAGACGAGGTCGCCAACTCGCATGCAACCTCTCACGAGGCTATATGGCGAATGTTCTTTGACGGTGCTTCAAGGACCGGACCTAAATGCAGTATAGTCGTCGGAGTCGGGATAGTACTGGTCTCCCCTTCCGGATTGGTGATCAACCGCGCCTATTCCCTCACAGAACCCTGCTCTAACAATGTGGCCGAGTACAATGCTCTGGTCATTGGCCTCCAACTTGCAAGAGAGCTGGGGGTAGAATACCTTGAAGCATACGGCGATTCCCAATTAATCGTCAATCAGATCCGGGGTTCGTACGAAGTCCGTCACGAAGATATGGTCCCTTATCACCAAATAGCGATCGATATCATCTCGTCATTTGAGGGGTTCTTCATCGAACATGTCCCCAGACTCCGAAACATCGAAGTAGATGCCTTAGCCGGTCTTGCCGCTTTTCTAGCAGTTCCGAATTATGATCGCCAATCAGTGGAAGTGATAGGCCATGAACTGGTCTGTCCTAAAAACAATGTGCAATTCGTGGCAAGTTATTCCGTACAGATGATCGATGACGCCCCAGATTGGAGACAACCATTCATCGACTTCGTCGTCTACGACATCCTGCCCGAGAACCCAAAGGAAGCCACTTCCATCAGAAGGCGTTCTCTCAGATTCTTCTACGATACAGAGACGAAGATGCTGTATCGCCGCTCTTACGATGGATTATTACTTCGGTGTCTGTCCAACACGGAAGCCAAAGAAGCAGTACGAGAAGCTCATGACGGTGTCTGTGGGGCCCACCAACCCGGCCCAAAACTACAAGATCGCCTTCGCCGAATGGGCTATTATTGGCCCACAATGGTGGCAGATGCGATCGATTATGCTAGAAAGTACAAAGCTTGCCAAGTCCACGCGGACTTTATTCATCAACCATCCGAATTTCTACATCCGACGGTGGCGTCCTGGCCATTCGAAGCATGGGGAATGGACATCATTGGTCCAATCACCCTACCTTCCTTCCGAGGACATCGCCTCATACTTGCGATCACGGATTACTTCTCCAAGTGGGCGGAAGCTGTCCCTCTCGCAGAAGTCAAGACTTCGAACGTGATCAGCTTCCTTAAGCATCACGTACGTCATCTACCGCTTTGGACTGCCCCGAAGGATCATCCATGATAATGGCCCGCAGTTTGTAAGCCACGCATTCTATCAGTTTTGCGATAAACACCGTATTCAGAATATCGCTTCGATGCCGTACAACCCAACAACAAACGGGTTAGCAGAGGCGTTCAACAAAACGATCATCAAACTCCTCAAGAAGTTTGCCTCTTCCAACAAGCGCAATTGGAACGAGAAGCTCGGTGAATGCTTATGGGCTTATCGTACCATAGTTCGAACAGCCACCGGGAATACACCATTCTTCCTGGTGTACGGGAGTGAAGCGGTTCTCCCGTTAGAAACTCAAATACCCTCACTCCGCGTCGCCCTCACTTATCAATTGACAACGGATGACAACTACCGACGTCGACTGTAAGAGTTAGAGGCCTTAGATGAAAAGCGCCTCCTAGCTCACCAACGAATTGAGCTATACCAAGCACGCATTTTCGGAGCTTTCAACAAGAAGGTCAAAATTAGAACATTCCAGGTGGGCGATCTCGTCTTGGCAGTCCGAAGGCCAATGGTCATGACTCACAAGACCGCCGGCAAGTTCCAGCCAAAGTGGGAAGGTCCATTTATCATAGAGACAGTATTCTCCAACGGTGCTTATCGCCTCGCAAAACAAAATGGAGACTTGCTCATGCTGCCCGTCAACGACAAGTTCCTGAAGAAATACTATGTTTAAACAACATTTTCCAGATTTTCGAGTTACGTATCCGCTGGTACCACTGAACTCGCTCCACAAATTTCTAGATTATCGAGTCATGTATCCGCTGATACCACTGAACTCACCCTCATAGTTTTCCAGATTTTTGAGTCACGTACCCGCTGGTACCACTGAACTCGCTCCACAAATTTCTAGATTATCGAGTCATGTATCCGCTGATACCACTGAACTCACCCTCATAGTTTTCCAGATTCTCGAGTCATGTATCCGCTGATACCACTGAACTCACCCTCATAGTTTTCCAGAATATCGAGTCACGTACCCGCTGGTACCACTGAACTCGCACTCACCATATTCTAAATTTCTGAGTCACGTACCCGCGTGTACCGCTAAACTCATGCCCTTCTTCCACAAAGATATCCTAAATTTCCAAGTCATGTACCTGCTGGTACCTCTGAACTTACACTTTGATTCCAATATTGTCGAGTTATGTACCCATCGGTACCCCTGAACTTACATCCTGGTCACTCTTTTGAAAGAAAGTCATGTATAACCATACCGCTGAACTTTCTTCCTACAAGAGATCCTCCCTCATGATCTAATACCTGCACTCCCAGTGCACAACAAAGGTAACGGGTCCGCAAACTTCCAAGACGGCCATGTCCTCATTACCTCTGAGTCGTCCCACTTCCGCCAAAAATAAATCACCCCCCACGTAGAACTTCCATGTCCTCATTACCTCTGAGTTGTTCTATGTACCCTCCTTCATTGAGCCCACTCCTGTCATGTCCTTACTACCTCTGAATGGGAAGGCTCCGTCGAAGAAACCTTCATACTTGCCATGTCCTTATTACCTCTGAGTATGTATGATGATCCTCTTTCGATCTATTATTTGTACCCACAACCGGAGTACGCCAAGGGTAATAGGTCCACAAATGTCCTCTGTTGACCAGCAATATCCTCCGACGAGTTCACTCCTACCATGTTCTCATTACCTCTGAGTAGGAAGACTCTACGTTAAAAACCTTCCCACTTGCCATGTCCTCGTCACCTCTGAGCAAGTATGTCGGTTTTCCTTCATCCTATTATCTGTGCCCTAAAACCAGGGTGCGCCAAGGATAATAGGCCCACAAATATCCTCAGCTAAATTTTTTAGCACAAATCTATCACCTCATTAGGCCCCGGGAGCCCAGCTGCTCTACGGCCTTCCTTTTTCTCAAATACCCAGAGCACCCATGACCACTTCGCTATGGCTGCTTCAGGTACCCTGATCAAAACTCTCCATAGGTACGCCATGGGTAACAGGTCCACAAATATATCTCCTATACGGGGTAAACATCACCACAATATCACAGGCGCAGCAAGCAATACAAATAAAGGGTAGAATTGGAAGTACTCTTTATTTAAAGGAAGAAAAAAGCATTACATACTTTCGGGATCATGTCCTCTTCAGAAAGAAAGAAAACAGAAACAAAACAAGAAGGAAAAGTCGACTACATTACAACATCACTCAATTCTAGGAGGCGATTTCTTACTGAGGTAGTCCTCCGTTCGATCCGTTGCCGAGCACGACGCTCGGCCTCCTGGAATAAATGCTCCTCATTGTCCAAACCCAAGAACGCTTGACAGTCATCTTCCAATTTCTTCAAGGCAGTCTCCAGGTCAGTCGAAGCTTGAGTAACCCTGTCAGCCTCCTGAACAATCAGTCCCCTGTCATTGCGGGTAGTCTCGAGTTCAGACTCCAAGAAAGCCAACTTCTTCTGAAGTGCAAGGATCTGCTCCCGTGTCTCAGTAATCTCACGAGAGACAAACTCCTCCCGAGCCACGACATTTTCAGTCGCATAACTCAGTTGATCATACCGATCAGCTAAGTCACTGAGATCCTTCAGCACGCCCGGTCTGGTCTTATCTCGAGCCGCTCTGGTTCTCTCTATAGCAGCAATAAGGGAAACCGGCTCCTCGTTTATAACAGTAGGCAGATCAACCTGCCGTAATGCCCGAAGCTCGGACATCAGCTGATCAGCCTCCAGCAATTTCGCCTCCAGAAGCGAAGCCATCCCTGCATCATCAGGAAGATCCCTAAGGATGTTTATTTGACCATGGGCACATTGTCGGGCCAAGATAAAAGAGGTCCCTCTGTCTACAGCGGCCTCGATTCCCCTCTTCAAATAACGATGAAAACTGGCAACCACGTCCTGCAACGCGTCGTCCAAAACCTCAGCAGAGGAGGACGTCAGGGGAAGCCGGAGTGGCAACGTCGGAGGAGTAACACTAGAGGTCGCCATCGAGGGAACAAATTCCGAGAAGAAAGATGCATGGATAGCGGCCAACTCGTCTTTCGCCACCCGGAGAGCTTGGATGCTTGGCAGGGAAGAGAGTTCGACTCACGAAGCCATCGGCGTAGAGGATGATGCAAGGACTATTGTTCCCTGCCTCGATGGCCTCGAGAATTGCCCCACTAAAAACGGGCCCCTGGAAGGCCCATCAAGACGATTCGGCAGTGAGGGGGTACACCTCTGTCCACCGATGCCCCTTCGGTTGGGATTGCCTCAGCAACGTCCATCCTCGGTACTGGAGGAACAGGACCTGAATGCCCAGAATAATAATCAATCGACGTAACCTGAAGGACATGATTATAGAGCAGATAGGCTTCCTTATGGGTTAAGATTCGGCTAATCTTACCAGGGGAAGGGCATAAAGGCTGTGGCTCATCCACAACTGGCATAGTACCCTCATCTGCGATCCCCGAGTTAAACTCAGTCACGTCCCCTGCCCCCGTCACCTCGAGGGAGGGTACAAATTGATCTGCGTTCTTTCGAATAGGAGCAGGCTCAGGGGAGTCCCCGTCACCCTGGGTCGCCGCCTCAACATCCTGAAACTCTTCTTCTTCTTCTCCCGACACCTAAAAGAGGGAACGAAGACGGTTAGGATTGAAACTCAAAAAAAAGAAGGGGGAAGGGATCAAGAGCAGTTTTGTTACCTCTGACACAGGGTTGACTTCTTCTCCACCCTCTTTTATGGCCAGCGGACGGTGCCTGGTCGCGACCAACTTCCGGGATCGAGAAACACGGCCAATAGGAGAGACTTGCCTGCTACGTTTCGGAGTAGGACCAAGCGCAACAAGAGACTGATCCCTCAGCACCTCATCTGACAAAACATACGACTGATCTACTTCTGTGCCTACCACTGGAAGGATAGAGTCATCTTCATCGCACTGGTTGCCTTCTCCACCCTCAGCAGCGAAATCTAAATCTGGCACTTCGGCCCTAACCTTTCTTTTCTTGGCCCCTTGAGAACCTTCCTCCAGACTGGTGCCAACAATAAAACTGGTACCCGGATTAAAACCAACTGGGGGCTTATTCGCCATGACATGATACAGAGCTGCCACGTACAAGATCTCCACTGACTTCTTAATGGCAGGGACCGAGAAAATGGTGCGAGTGTGGAACGAATCATATTATTGCCAAGCTCTGATACCATTAAGAAGACTACCCTCATAACCCAGGCAAGGACTGGGGTTGTCCAGACAAAGTTGGCTGTATCCAAATTGCCGGGCAAACCTGCTAGGCAGATAAGGCTCCAGAAAAACAGCATTGCGGTTACGGTATACTAGATGTGCAGGACGAATGTTACGCAACCATAATAGCATCTGGTCATCCAGAAGCTGAGGGGGCACGATACCGTTAATATGAACAGCCTCTATGTCCCTGGCAGTAAAGCGAGGGACGGATACGAAGATATGATACTTATCTGCTCTAGCCAATGCCATCCGGCAAGTCCGTATGGTTTCACACTCCCAAGGCTCGTCACGATAGTGAAAGATAAATGCATCATCATCAGTCACACCGTCTTCAGAGCCCGGCCTCATCAAAGATGGGTAATGTATCAGCAGCCACCCCATCAAATAGTGATAAGACAACTCAGTTCGTTCAAAATCCTTGGCCACGTCGCGAGCAATGATTTTGGATGTGAAGGTACGAAGGCCACGGTGTATGTTGCACACCATGGCCGGGAGAAGAGCTAACCTGATTCTTAAAACTAACTTCACAGTCGGAAGGATGAAGTTACAACTAATTCTCTCAATAGAACCGGCTCCTCCCGAGACTACACAGTTTCGTAGCCAGATCATCAAAAATCCTGCCAAAAGCGCTTTCTCAGACAGCTCCTGAGTATCCTGGTAAAAGTAATCGAAAGTATCAGTTTGGTTCCTGAATCTGTCGCTGGTAATGGCCACTCCCTTAGCCGACGACACCGAGCCCTCAACCGCTTCCCGAGATCGAGGGCGACGAGAGGTGACTCTACCTAAGGCATCTGTCGAGAAGAGATAATGCACCCAATCTCTGGTGAAGGGAGCATTCCCTTCCAGGTTACTATCCTTTCGAGTCATCTGATAACATGTGCTATAATGGCACAAGATCTCCTGGTAATGGGCCGCAAAGCCAGGGTACCACCGTTCCAGATCTTCGAGTTCCTCATTAGTGGGAGTATACGCTTCAAACGCTTCGTACCCCCAAGGAAGCTTGGAGACCGCGTGCATCTCATAGAGCACGAGTCCCATCTCCCCCACAGGTGTGTAAAAGGTCCCCGTACGATAATTATACATTTCCAGCAGAGACATGAACAGCTTCTTGTTTATGGACAAGCCATGACTGGTACCTCGGATAGCATGGTACAGGCCAATCTCGTACAAAAAGGCCTCATACTTCTGCAAGATCCAAATAGACAAAGTGATCCACGAAGGAACAGAGTGCACCCAACCAGGGAACGTCAACCGACCAACGGGATAGAAGCCTTTCCGAGCAAGCTGATTTATAAAAGTATCGGCGGTAGAGAATGAGAAATTAGGGCCCGCCACATTCAAGAAAGAACCTGGGACCAACCCCGTCATAGAACAACTAGTGTGCACTTTGCCGGCGATCACAGACTTCATATGTTATTATATTGGATGTTCCCCACAAACATCCAACCTCTGGTAGGGGTTAAAGTCTCTCCCATCTTCCGATCTAACGGGAGCATATTAAACCAAGATAGCGGGAAGTGTCGCTCCATTTGAGGGATGCGAATCGCTATCCCGTTACAAACAAAGTTCCAGTCCTCCAACACCTCCAGGACATGATCGTTCTCCACGATCAAGGCGTCTCCAAAAAAGAACGCAGGCTTCAAATACTCCCCTTCAAATTTCCCAGAGTTCATCATAGCGTTAAGGAAGTGAAAAGACTGATTCTTGATGGCATTCAATCTAACCGTAGGCTCATCGCTCGAAAACTGGTCAGCCATATACTGGACAATATGGTCATACCTATAGCCAAGAGCGGCTTGAGCGCTACCCACTAAGAGTTCTCCAGCGGCGTTAACCGGCAGGTTCACTGAAGAACAAACAGAGAAAAGTAAGTTAAACGGAGGGATAAAACAAGAGAGAGCCGATTGGGTGTTCTCGAACCCCATGCGGCTCAAGAAGACATCATGCAGCCCTATGAGACTCTCAGAAATCTCATGCGGCTCCATGCAATAAAAGGTCTATGCGGTTTAGCGTCACCTATGCGGCTTCGCCAGCAAGGTACGCATACAGATGCGGTAGTTCTCTTATGCGGCTCGCAGCTCAGCCATAGGGCAAACATGCGATTCACAAAGGCTCGTACATAAAGTATGCAACGTAACCATGGCGGTTGGGGTTCTTTAACTCATGCATTGCCCTTACCAGTAATGGGGGGGTGAACGTCAGGATGAACATCAGGTACGTCGACGGACGGAGTAGCAGCCGCAGCCGAGGTGGAAGTGGAGGTCGCCTTCTTGCCCTTTACTGCCACGGTCTTCTTGGGAGCCATTAACTATCAAAAGAGGAGAAGAGCGATCGAGATAGGGAAGGTATGAAGAAGAAGAAGGAAAACAAAGAAGCCTTCTCTCTCTTCAAACTCTTCCTATTTATAGGAAGACGGAAGAAGGAGGATACGTAGGCCATGACCGACTCATGAAGAGCGCAACCGACTCCTTGGGTTTCGTCTCCAAGATCCATCCAAGGCGTCAAATCCGAAAGATTTAATGAGCTGACTCTTGGGATTCCCTCCTAAGACGGCGCTGAAATGAATTTGAGGCAATTAAAGACCTGTACACGTGGCAAGCAGCTATGTGGCTGAACAGTCTCCTGCGGCTAAGTCACTTATACGGCTGAATAATCTATACGACCGAGACTTCTATGCGGTCAGAATTCCATATGCGGCTAGAGGAATCTGGCCATGCTTCTTATTCAAAGTATTTCAATTTTACAAATTAAAAACTTTGAAGGGGGTCCTGTAGAAGCATAGAATACTAAAGAAAATGACTTATGCGGCCAGGAAAGACCCATGCGGTGCTGAAAGTCCATGTAGCTCAGGGTATCATGCGGCACAAGGAGCTATGCGGCCCAAAGCGTTTCATACGGCTCAGAAGACACGTGGCCTGATAGCGCCCCCCTCTACCCATGCTGCATTAATTGCTATGACGGCCGACCCCTCTGAAAAGTGGACAGCCCTGACACCAAAGACAGGTAATTATGGCTTTGCCATAATGATGAATCTCTAGGGAAGAGGAAAGAAATCTCTGACACAAATCCCCCGAGAGCCATAAGAATGCCACGTGGCCTTGCCACGTGGGCATCCATATGCGGCTCGCTTCTCATGCGGTTCAGAGGAAATCCTATGCGGCTCAGGCCATAGGAGCCTCATGCGACTCGAGCAAAGGACTTACCATGCGGCTCAGAAGTGAATCCATCCTATGCGGCTCAGGCCATAGGAGCCTCATGCAGCTCGAGCAAAGGACTTCCCATACGGCTCCGAAGTGAATCCATCCTATGCGGCTCAGGCTAAGAAAGCCTTATGCGGATCGAGCGAGGATTTCTCATGCGGTTCACGAAGATCATATCCATGCGGCCCAGGCGAATATATACCTATGCGGCCCACAAGGATTACTCCTCTGTGGTTAGAGCACTCAAATAAAGGCCACTGCCCACACAGCCCTGACACGTGGGCTCATATTCATATGCGGCTCACATTCGTATGCGGCTCACTATTTATGCGGTCCAGATTCCCCCCAGCAGCTCCTAGGACACGTGTCCTAAACCGATTAATTCTTCAGATTTGCTGCCATTAAAAATTGGGTCAGATCCCAATAAATCTGGGATACGTGGCAGAAGAATAAATCTGATTTATTCGTAGATATCAGAAGATCAACGTAAGGAATATTTATTCCAATCAGCATTAATTGCTCATGGGGTTTGGTGCAATCTACACCTAATGGCCCAGATTCATCATAATTAAAATGAATGGCCAAGATGGACCAATCTCCAAGTCGCCGCCATCTCCATAAGCTAATCATTGGCAACCCTAATGATCACATCCCACTATTATAAATAGCAAGGTGCCATTCCCTTGTAGATATACAATTTTAGAGAGAAAAAATACGTATATACAGAGAGACCCCCCTCCAATAGTCAAAAAGAAGGAGTACACAGAGAGAAAGAGAAGCCAGAAGAGCAACAGAGGAGCAAGAAGAGCATTCCTTCGTCAATGCCTACCATCTTTTCACAGAGAGCCAAGGCTGCATACCGATCGTCCAAGGAGTAAGGCAGGGCTGCCGTCGCCTTCCCGAGCCTCTATCATTACCCCCCAGAATCTAAAATAAACAATTGTACTTAGACTGCTGTACCTAGGTTTTCGTCCTTAGGCTTTCTTTGTAAAAGCGAGTTTGTAACGTGAAGTAAAAGTTCGGTCCTCCGATAATTGTTCTGTTCTTTTATATTTTATGGCAAACACCTCTCTCGAAATTGGCTACACTCGGAGTACGGCCCCACGGATGAGGTTCCTTTCTTCCTTTGGCCATCTCTGGAATTGTAGAAGGAGAACCATCAGTGACTCGTAGGTGTACTTTGTGTGTTAACAAGATATATAAAAGACAGAAAATAAGCATTATGATAACGGTCCTATGCTGTGATGAGTTTTCTATTTTTGCAGGCTTCCAACGGCACTCTAATCCTAAGTACCATTAGATGGAGACCTTCATGGGCCACTACAAAAAATATGTCATGCCTCACTCCTGAATAATTGGGTACAGGCCGATGCATTCCCGGCCTACACTATCGTTGACAGCGGTAGTGAGCCGTCTAGTCATCAATAACAAAAGTAATCTCATCACAGCATCTAATCAAGGAATCTATACTAACCTTCACAGAAATCCACTATACAATTATTACAACTTATATATGAATGTCCGGGTACAAAGTCGATAAAAATAAATGCTACAACAACAATAACATATAATCAAATACACTCAATCAATGTCCTATACATGAAACTAGATATCTCAATGTCAAGTGAGATCCAATTCCAGTCATGCGAATCTAAAGATCTATCTCACCTGTATTCAACGATCCCGTCAGAAAAGGAGCAAAGTACAATGTAAATCAATAAAACTCACCATGAAGATTAATGGAACGGTATATCAATATAACTGAAAAACAAAAAAGGGATGTGAATAAAATATGCACTAGCTACATGTACATGTGTAATTGAACGTTATCAACATGTGGGGACTAATATGTAATCAAGCGTATAAAATATGCTATCAGTCAATCAATAATCAGGCATGTCTGACGACAATGCTATCAGTCACGCAATAATCAGGTATTTCTGACGACAATGCTATCAGTCACGCACAAAATGGATATCAGGCATACGGAGTATACTATCAGGCAATATTTGTCAATCACATGTCTCTAGAACGTCCTCCACCTGACACGAGAAACAATGCAAGCAATCGATCAAGAACAAGTGAATAATGACACAATGACTATGTGAGTACAATGCCTGCAATGATGGTAATACTGAGTACATGTACTTTTCTTGATTAGAGGATTTATCCAAGTCTTTTAGATCACCTAAAAAGTTAGGAAAATATAGAATTAAGAAATATACTTAATCCTTACTAATATAATCTCTAACTAGCCATCAACTTTATTAACTAAGCCAACAATTAATAAATTCTTACAGTCTATACTGGCTTGTGGGTCCTACTACTAAGGGTCCAGCCAATCTATTCTTCATATCTATATACCCCTATAACTAAGACCCATTTCCAGGTATCAATTCATTGACTCAAGTAACATAGACCAAATGGTTCAAGTCTACTGTGAACTCTACTTTGTGCTCCCCACTCGAACTCACATAAGACAGTCAAGATTCAAAATTACTTAATTCTAACGGCTACTACATAGTAGATATGGGTTCAAATTACTCCCAAGCACCTCTACAATACACTGGTTCCATCAGGATACTCTGACACTTGTGTAAGAAATATCATATGCCTGTGTCTGGTGATACCCAACTGGACACGCCGACACAGAGTCGAGTCCACTGTTCTACGTGTTGGCTGCTCTAACACCACATGAATACTCCCGTTCAACACAAAGTAAAAATTAAATACAGAATCATACCTGTGCTCGAGATAGGTTATTCACGTCTCCAGGAGTCGATACAGCAGTCCCCGTGTCCAAATCTTCTACAGAGCTCTGGTTCATGCTTAATATCGAACATGTAGTAATCTAGAGGAAGGTTATAAGAACACAAGTTGTATTTGATTCAGATCAACTCCAAAATTGGAGAATACTCTCAATAATTAACCAAAAAATTAAGAACAAAAGTAACCTATCAATTCTATGTTGATCTGTCCTCAAGAACAATCAATCGCGCATACAAATCCGATCAAGATTCCTACAGAGGAAGAACAAAGACAATTGAAATCAAGCGATTTGAAGTATATTTACCTAAACGAGAAGTAAATCACAGCATTCATCATCACTGATGAAGTCGATTCGTCGAATCCTCTAAGCTGCTGTCGCTACAGTTAATGCATTGGCATCGATCGCCATGATTGTCTCAATTATGACCTCGAAATCGAAGGGACAATGAAGAAGAATGAATTGAATTTTAGAGGAATGCACCTAGTATTGCTCGTCGCCGTCGTCGTCACTGCGAAGCAAAGCTTGAAGCTTCGATCACCATGGCCGACTCCAGGAGAACAGGGGATTGAAAAATCGATCATAATTTTGCCAGAGCTCCGCTAGACAAGAAGTACGATGGAGGAGAAGAAGATCATGGTCATTATATAGGTAGATGAAAGCGGAGACAATTACGAACGAACGGCTACGATGATGCTGGCCACGTCGATAGCCGTTTACCGACGGTGAGGATGAAGTCGGCGGTTAGAGAGGTTGTTACAATCGAACGAGTGATATGAGAGTGGCAGTTAAGGATGAACGACCTAAATAAAAGAGAACCCTGTAGAAGCCTGGTCCTCCTCCGTATGGTGCTGCCAGCTCCGTCGACGTCGACTCGGATCTAAACAGCAGAGAATGGAGGGAGAGGGAAACATTCGAATGAATAAAGGAGAAATTGAATTTAAAGCCAACGGTTTAATGGGTACGGGTTAATAGGTGGGCAGTTTAGGATCCGTGCCCAAACTGATGGATGGGTTGGGATAATTCACAAATCTTAATAATTAGAATATTCATTAATAAAGGATTTAAAATAATTAGAAAATTATTAATGATAATTAATGACTAGTCAAGAAAATTAAAAGTAAATAAAAATCTTAAGTAAATCACAGGAGAAAACTCAATCTAGAAAAGTAGAGTTACAAGCAGCAAGACCGGCTAAAGTATCTGCTTCTATATTCTATAGTCGAGGCACGTGCTCAATGAAGAATCTAGCAAAAGTAGATGCCAATATGATTGTCGCTTTGTGATAGGGGATGAGATGAACTTCATAATCCCCTCGGACCTGACTACTATTAGCTTGGAATCACTGTAAGCTTCTAGATAGTCAACTCCTAGTTGTTTTGCTAGTTGAAGGCCGATCAATAGGGCTTTATATTCGGCCACATTGTTGGTGCAGGATTCCACGAGAGAATATGTACGATGTATAACCAGATGGCCAAAAGACACAAGCATGATGCCTACTCCGGCCATAATATTTCCTTTCAGTCCTGTTCTTGATGTACCGTCAAAGAACATTCGCCAAATAGGAACTTTCTCAGTTACGGTGTTAGACTTTACTACTTTATCGGGGATTTCGTCGTAAAGTTTGGAAGATTCTGGCACCGGATGAGCTGTAAAAAATTAGCTAACGCTTAGCCTTTTACTACCTTTTGAGGGACGAACAACATATCATATGGAGTCAACAGCATTGCCCACGTAGCTAAAAAGAAATTAAGAGAACCCGGTATAGTCATAAGTATTCTGAGAGGATTGACTTTAGATATGATGTGGATAGTCTGCCCAGACACATAGTGGCATATCTTCTGGATAAAAAAACCAGTACAAGACATTCCTTTTCCAAAGGTGTGTATCTGTGCTCGACACCCACTATTGTGCAGCTGAGGTAGTAGAATGCTTGTTCATGGCTGCCTTCATTCTTCTGAGTTAATAGTGCACCAAGGGAATGGTCCATACCGCAGACATATAGTAAGAAGGGCTTCCCTATTATTGGAGCCACCAAAACTGGGGGATTGTAAGATACTTCTTGATGTCGTCAAATGAGCGTTGACATTGTTCAGTCCAGACGAAAGATACATCTTTCTTCATGAGCTGAGTAAATAGTTGACACCTTCCAGAAATGTGCGAAATGAATCATCTGATGTAGGCTAGCCTTCCTTGAAGTCCGTGTAACTCTTTGAGATTTTTTGGGGGATGTATATCGAGGATAGCTTTCACTATCTCTGGGTCAAGATGTATACCCTTTGATGTGATAACAAAACCAAAAAACTTGTCGCTGGAGACTCCCAGAAAAGACTTGGTTGGATTCATCTTGAGTTAATGTTGATGCATTAGTTCGAACACTGTTCTCAAGTCTTGGAGGTGGTTGCCCTTGAAATGACTTTTAACTGCGATATCGTCTACATAGCATTCCACTATTTTGTGTAAATGATCACAAAAAATTATGTTCATAGCTCGCTGGTATGTCGCCCCTACATTTTTTAATTCGAAGGGCATCACCATATAGCAGTATACCTCCAATGGTGTTCGAAAATATATGTACTTCTTATTGTCGGGGCAAATATTGATCTGGTTGTAGCCTGAGAACCCATCCATGGAGGACATCCGCTCGACGCCGCAAGTATTGTCGATTATTACGTCGGTGAGCGAAAGAGAGAACTCATCTTTCGGGCATGCAGAGTTCAAATCACGGTAATCGATACAGACTCAAACTTTACCATTCTTTTTCATGACTAGAACAATGTTAGCGACCCAGTCAGGGTGTTGTTCTTCGCGAATGAATCCACTTGCAATAATTTTCTTGACTTCACTCTCGATGGCCTCCATGATATCTGGTCGAAATCGTCGTTGCTGCTGCTTCACTGGCTTAACTTTAGACGAAATATTTAGGCGGTGTATAGCTACTTTAGGGTCCAAGCCTGGCATGTCTTCATAGCACCATGTAAAGACGTCAATGTATTATCTTATAAGCTATATAAGAGATTATTGTTCATCGCCAGATAGACTTTTGCTGATGAAGATTGGTTTAGAGATGATTCATCTCCTAAATTGACTTGGATGACTTCGTCTTCAGTAGGTGGTTCACGTTGTTCAAAACGTAACGCCCACCTAGTATCCATCTTTTGAGCCTATTGTTCAAGCTCGATCGATTGGACATCGTCTACAATTTGGTCAACTAACACCATGTTGACGGACAAAGTTACCTTGAATATGTCTCCAATGCTGGATTCTGAATCCCAGAGGCAGGAATCAGAAGAATGAGAACAATAATCTGCTTCGACGTCTGATCTTTCAGGGGTTGTTGGAGGAGTGACATAACCCAAGCCAACACTGTTTTGTTGATAATAGTTCTCGAATTTACTGGGAGAACCAAATTGACGTATTGGCATCCGTCCCAGACCGTAGTTTAGCCCCTAGTCGCTTTTTATATTATAACCCATGTTCTGGATGATATTCTTGGTCTTCCAACTATATCGGAAAAGTTGTATTTTCCCAAAGTCATAGTCATCTTCAGTGTTGTGATTGGGAGAAGTAGCGTCCAGAACGAACTTTCTTTCACCAATTATTCGACCAGATATGATTAGTTCTTCATCCTTTTTTCTGGCTGGAACGATAAAGTAGTGGATATCTTCTGGCCAGATTTTTTTCCCACAGATGAGGCATCGTGACCGGCATGTAGAGGGTGGTCCTATGCCATGCTCTAGAGCGTGTATCGTATTTATGTAGTGGTTTACAGATTGGTAGACATTGGAGCAATTCAAAGATAAACCTTTACTTAGAAAATACGCAAGTTCTTCTTTAGGGATAACATCATCCATTGAAGGTACATTATTTTGAGTATAGATGTATTCATTAAGAGGATCATTGTCTAGGACCTGAGCCACAGACTTGGCCAAGTTCGCCACATAGGGTAACTCTTCCGGATTGTGCGGATGGACTTCAGCAGGTTCCCCCTGAGGTATCTTGTGGAGAGTGATGGTCAATGGTTTGATCTTATCTGGATTCTTCTTTTTAACCCAGATTATGAGAGGCTTTAGAGTACTTTTTGGAGTAGTACGTCCTTTTACTCGGATAATCAGGGGACCATCACTGGAGGATGAACTCGCTTTAGCTTCAGAGTCAGCTTCGTTGCCGTCATCCTTGAAGGACTGAGATTGGTAAAGTAACGAATCTCCATAGTAGGCTTCAATGCCCTTAAAAGGATCGACATCGGCAAACTCCGTCTTCATGACACCATCGTTGTTGACGTACTTGAAACACTGATGAAGTATAGAAGGAACGATCTTGTTCTTGTGTATCCACGGAAGTCCCAACAAGATGTTATAGGATACATTGGCGTTGATTACATAACAAGACACTTTTGTTCGGAGGTCACCAATCTGGCACTTGAGATGGATCTTGCCCAGCAGGTGGCTTCTCCCAGCATTGAAAGCCATGATAGTTGTATTGGTTGCAGATAGCTTGTGCAGAGGGATCCCTAGAATTTGGAGTAAACTTCTAGGAATGATGCTGAGGAAAGAACCTAGATCGATGTGCATCCGATCCACCTTAATCGTCCCGAAATACCCTGTATAGTACAGAGGTCTATCATTACGATTATTTTTTAGTAACATGTCGTCATGTGAAAAGGTGATGTTGGGCGCCACTTCCATAGTACTGTGGAAGTGAGGACAGGGGACAGGGTCTTCAGCGGGGGTTTTGACTTCGGCGAGATAAGAGTCGGCATATAGTAATGCTTCAGTTAAGGCCTTCTACGTTTCTTTGGAGAGTCGCAATAGATCGAACAGAGACAACCTGGCAGGTGTATTGTCCAGCTGTGCTAGTATGTCAATATTGTAAGGCCGATCCTTGCCTTCGAGAGTTGGCGCCTTCAGAGACTTGTGGAAGCAGTAGGAGCTTGAGAAGGTACTACTTCTTCGTGTGCAGGGTCGTAAGTCCGTAGATAGGCCTTTCCCGATCGCGTCTCGCCAGATAGAACATCGTAGATGGAAGAAGACACCATATGACATGACTTGTATTTCTTGCCCCTCTTTACTTTCAGAATCCCTAGCAGAGTCGCCCACGTGACAGAATCTCTGGTGTACGAAACCAGAGATTCTGGGTTCGGTCTCCAGCAGAGTTGCCATTTTTGTGGACACACACAAAAAATAAGAAGAAATGCTGTCTTTTTTATTGTCTCAAGGTACCACAAATCGAGTACGCCTGAGAGATCCTGCACTAAGGATACCCGAGTACAAAAAGAATTCTAAGGAATGGGACGATAGTGTCATGACCCGTACCCTAGAGTAAGGGCACGAGATGTGGGTACGTCCAGCCTACGTCGCAGTGTCGGCGGTAGAAAGCTGTCCTAGGTCACAACATCTAACAATCTAATGATAAGCAGTTTATACTCCTCGAATGGGGGTGACATAGCAGAATGTAAACTCAATCACATCTAAGGTAGAGCATAATGGAAGATAGATGAAACATAAAATCCAAAATTTATACAGCAGATAGAAATCTAAGTGTCTAAGATACACAAACCCAGAAATACATCTCAAAGCTCAAATACAGTAATCCATAAATACAACTCAAGACAACTAAAAATAAGCTATAAGCAAAACCCGAGCTATCTATACAACCTCTACTGTGTCTCCTCTAGGCTAGTAGGCAACCTCCAAACTATTTGTAAAATTTATCAACAGGTCCAGTCAGGACAGGAGCGAGCACAATACATCTCAACAGTTCATAGCAGGTTAGAAAATATAAAGATGCAGTAGAGTAAGATACAGTAAACTGAAAGGAAGTACATGATGTAAAAGAAGAGAACTGTATGTAAATAGCTACTATATATAGAGAACTAATAGTGGCTAGTGATGTAGAGTACAGGATAGCACATGTGAACAGAATATATTTGTACATGATCTACACTAAAAAGTTTTACATGATCTACACTACTATAGAATTGTTCACATGACTACTATCACTCTCCCGTTTTCCCCAATCAATACACAAGGATCTAAGCAGGTTATGTTATTGAACATGATATCACATGGGGGCCCATGAAAGGGTGCACATGATAGTATATATGAGGGCTCCGTGAACATGAGAGTACACGATTCACAGGAGTGCACATGTATGGTGAAAGCACAGGAGTACATGATGAAAGTAAAACGCACATGACACAATGTACCCGATGCTCCCTAGGGGGATAACATCGCATGCAGAGATCCATATAGTACTAATCCGTGATAATGTCGTGACAGCATCAAGTAAGGTAATCTAAAGTAGGAATATAATTCTAAGCAGGATATGAAATGATCAGAGAATGTACTCGCTTGATAACCTGAACAGCTGATAAGTATAGGGGGTCCAACTGAAGCCACAGAGTCCTATTTAAAGCAACACAGGTTACAAGGTGTTCAAGTTGTAATAAATAAATCACTACAAGCAATCTGTATTATCCTAGGTTCTTCTAAGTCAAATCAACTCTAGGTCGACTCCGGTCAATAATCTAGTCAAACTAGGTTAAGTGTTGACTTACAGTTGACTTTTGGTCAACTGGTCAACTCTGGTCAAACAGGGTTAATTCTAGTCTAATTATTAAAGATATAAACTGTACTTCGTTATTCGTACGTCGAAACTTACGACACGCAAATCGAGATGAGATGATCAACGGTAAGTTGATAATCTTATTATAGTGATCCACGTATCTATCTTGTCAATTTCAGCGATGTGAGATCATTGGAATTGACTGAGCTTAGTTTCGTTGTACTAATCCCAAAATACGAACATTATGAGAATTAATTATTAATAAATTATAAAAAGGTTAAACTCAGAGAAATTATCAACAAACATTGTCGGACGATGAAATAAACATAGCCAACGTGTCTAGAATGGTCAAATTAGCTAGAATAGCCTACCCATCGGCCCAATTTGGACACAAGGGCAAAAAGATAATTTCTGGTCAAAACGGTATCCGTATCGGAGTCGTTTTGCACCGAAAAACGTACAAAAAAACAAGTTTATAAAACATAACAAATTATATGTCCATGAAACCAGAATGTCGATACGAGCCCAACGGTATATCCAGAATTGGATTCCGTTGACCCGATCTCAATTTGGTCCGTTGACCAGAACTTGGAATTTCGGTTTGCACAAAAATATGTGCCAGGGCCAATGTTCTCAAAACTCAGCAAACTACATGTCAACGAGTCCAGAATGACGATACGAACTCAACGGTATATCCGAAATTGGATTCTGATGAGCCGATCTCAAAATGACCTGTTGACCCGGATATTGGTATCCGACTTGCACCGAAATGCGTGCCGGATCGAATGTCCACTAAAACCTAGCAAATTATATGTTAACAAGTCTAGAATGACGATACGAACTCAACGGTATATCCAGAATTGGATTCCGATGAGCCGACGTCAAAAAGTCTAGTTGACCCGGACTGTGGGACCCATTTTTGCACCGAAATACGTGCCAGGGCCTACGTCCTCCAAATCTAACAAATTTTATATGAAAACATGCCAGAACGATGCCACGAGTCTACTGGTGGAGTCATAAATGAAATATGGATCCCCGTATTCAAAAATAGAATATTACAAGTTGGAAATTACGAATTTAGATGACCAGCTTTGGTGTCGAATTCAACCAATCAAACAAGCTCACAATGAAACAAAACTAGAGGGGTAGTAAGAGGGTTATACCAGCTTCGCATCGGAACTAGTAGCACGCCAAAAGGAGCTGCGGTGGATGAGATACAAGCTGACGAAGTTGACTCCGCAAAATTGTCCAAATTTAATACAATTTAAACGGTCAACTTAGTGGCCGGTTTTGAGACATCAAACGATAAAATCAACGGATAAAAATTGACAGGAGTGAAGGTGGATATACCGAGATTGTGACGGAGCGAAGAAATCGTCCATCCAACGGTCGAATTCCCAGGAAAACGCGTACGAAATTGCTGCAATGGAACGCGAATTCTAGATCGATCTCACGCGCGTCACGACGGAACTTCGTGCGAAACATACGAATCTCCTCGACGGCGCATCCCAGAGGATGGTGGCCGCCATGGGAGTGCTCACTGGGGGGGTGCACGCGTGTGGGGGTCGCCGAAGGTACGACGGCCGACGGCGGCGTGCAGCCAGCGCTGCTGTTACCGCCGCAGCTACTGTTAGCTGCTGTCGTACGCAGTTGTACGCAGGGCCGGCCTGGCCGGGCACGGCGATGGCGGGGGTGAGATGGCACGCAGGCTGTGGTGGTGGTGGCACGCAGGGCTGTGGTGGTTATTGATGGTGGTGGTGGTTATTCATTATGGTGTTGGTGGTGGTTATTGATGGTGGTGGTGGTGGTTATTCATGAAAGAGAAGGAGAAGTAGACGGCCGATGGTGGTGGTGGCCAGCCGAGCTCGACCAGAAGGAGGAGAGGTCGGGCTCGACTGGAAAGAGCTCAGGATGGCTGAGTGTAGTGGTGATGGTGATGAAAAATAATAGAGTGGGAAAGAGAGAAAAGATGAGAATTAAATAAGAGAGGATAAAGTAGAGAGAGAAAAGTGAACTCTTGGGGGCCAAATGAGTGTTGGTGGTGTGTGTGTGTGAGTGTGTGGTAGGAATGAGTGGTTGGGATTGTTGGAGACAAGATCAAAAGCTAGGATTTAAATATAGGAAAATAGGTCATTCCTAGGGATTAAAATCAACAAAAATTTCCAATAAATATTAAAAATAGGTAGAATAAGTTTTTAGTATTTTTCAAGGATAATGAGGCTGAGGGTGATGGTGATGGAGAGTAACACGAAGCTGGGCTGGACTTGGTGGAGCCGAATTGGGTCAAAATCAGACATGGCAAAATAAACAAATTTAAATAGGTTTGATGATCATGAGTAAATAAGTAGCACATGAGAATTCGAATAAATGGGACACAAGTGGCATGCGGATAGTAGGCTCAATGTGGGCCATGTCCATATTTGGGGTTGACAGGTTTTGGTCGACAGGGTACCCACAAATCAAGTCGGAAAATAAATGGCAAATGGAGCACAAAATGGTGTGTCTGAATGGGACACGAAGGTCATTGGTGAAGAGCGTCTCGAGTAGATCATGCATGAGAAGTTGGATTCAAGAAAATGACTGGTCTGGTGCTCCCAATTCAATAGTCACGGTAACGTGCTAATAATGATCAAGGAAAAGAGTGAGAAAATTAATTAATAATCAAATGGTCTAAATCGTCCCAAAGTTCTGTAAAGCAAAAGAGTACAAGGGAACAAGTTTGAATGGGACATTATTTACCATCAGGGAGGTAATCTTGTCCACTATAAAACTCGTAAAGAAGGTTTCCAGAGTTGAACATCCCTGACACTCCAATTATCAAAGGCACAGAAAAGTACATTAAAGATAATTAAACTGAATAATTTATTTATTGAAATTAAATCAAGCAGAAAAATTAAAAAAAATCAACCCAAAATTCAGGGTGCTCACATCCTACTCACCTTATAAAAATTTTGTCCTCGAAATTAAAATGTTCATACTCCCTCTAGGTCAAACCCCCACAATCCAGTCCCAGAACTTAAACAAATCATACCATCAAAAAGGACGGCATACAGGGTCATGGCATATGGTGGCAGTGACGTCTCATCTAGGTATACTAGTCATGCTAACCAAAACGGTTATTGGGTATCAAAACACACAAGCAATCTAGGGTGCTAAACTAGAAAAGTTACAGAAATAACAAATCATCAAAACTGTAAGGCAGTCTACCATCCTACATAAAAACTGGTACTCATCAAAAAAATAAAATAAAGCTAACCACCAATTATCTATTAAGGGATACTATTCTAGAAAATTAAAATCAAAAGTTAAAGAATGGGAATCAATTGCATGGAATCCAATCACAATATATATATATATATATATATATATATATATATATATATATATATAGTGCGTTAGAGAGGAACAAGCTAGCATTATGTAAAGGTTATGTAGTTCATGTGTGTATGGGTGTATGTGGACATGTTCATATTGTTTGATAGTAGGCATGTGTGTATGTGAATTATACATAAAAGCGTATAGGAGGATTTGGGTTTCAAAACAATAGCTACCCAGTTACACTACTCATGGCATATTGGTTAAACAATCTACAATACACAACCTATTTACTCATAACATGCATGGCTAACCATATATATATATATATATATATATATATATATATATATATATATATAAATATATATATATATATATATATAAGAGGTAGAGATTTAGTTATGTATCTATATACATTATAACATGTATGCATAAACTCTATATATATCTATACAGGTATATCAACATAACATAGAGAGGAAAGGTTAGGTTTACATGGCAGTGTATACTAAGTTAGGGTGTGTGTGTCCTTGTACAGGGTATAGCTTAGTATTGAAAGGTTAAATCTAGTTTAGTTCAGTATTTACATACAAAATCTGAAAATAAGCTAACATTTAAACCAGTATAATATTAACATAATACAGTTTCAGATTTTTAGGGATTTGAAACATCACAACCAACTCAATGCTCTCAACACATCCTAAATATGATGGAGATAAAACCCTAACATACTGTCACTCCCTGATTCCGGAATACGTATTTTTAGTACGTATACTGCTTATTTGTATTTACGTATATTTATACGATATTTATTTTGTTGTATTTCTTCATGTATATCCCAAATTATTTGACAAAATAATATTTCGTAATTTATTTTCTGTGATTTTAGTTTACAGTTTTGGCTCTAATTGGGTGACATGTTCTCGGTTCACTTGAACCCGTTGGGTCATCATGAACCAACTTGGTTTAGGCTTTTATATAAAACCCCATTCCTTTTCTCTTCCCTCATTCATTTCTCATAACTCCTCTCATTTACTTCCTTCACCCAACCAAAGGCAAGTATCAACTTGCACAAGGGAGAGATCCATTATTTTCGTTTTTCCTTCAAAATTTTTACCAAAACTTGTTCTTCTCCTCATTCTCTACTAGATTAGAACTTAGAATTTTCTGATTGGAAGCTTTAATTTTTGTAGATCTAAGTTTTAAACATTTTCGGTTTTCCTTGGTTTTGATCTACTAAACTCCATCATTTTCAAGTTTTAATGGTTCCATATTGTAGAGAATTGAATTTTACTCAAGATTGAACTTTGAAAATCGAAATTTGGTTAAGAATTGACTTAGTTATGATTTTGGAGTTTTTAGGGTTCATGGTTCTTCCCTCTCGGTTGAGGGGAAGAAGATGAACAGTGTCCTGTGTCCGCGCCCTCCGCGCGCGCGCGTCCCGTGCCGCGCTGATGGAAGGTCCGCGCCCCTGTGTCCCGCGCCCTCCGTGCGCGCGCATCCCGCACCGCGCTGATAGGAGGTCCGCGCCCCTGTGTCCCGCGCCCTCTGCGCGCGCGCGTCCCGCGCCGCGCTGATGGGAGGACGTGCCCCCACGCCCGCGTGGTGCCCGCGCCGCGTGGTCTTCCGCGCCGCGTGGTTCCAGCACCAGGGCGCCCCCGCGTGTTCGCGTCCCTGTGTGGACGTCACGCGCCCGGCCTTCCCGCGCCCTCGCGTGTCCGTGCCTTGCGTGGCCCGCACCCTCGCGTGTCCGCGCCCCGCGTGTCCGCGCCCCCGCGTGTTCGCGCCCCTGTGTGGACGTCACGCGCCCGGCCTTTCCGCGCCCTCGCGAGTCCGTGCCCTCGCGAGTCCGCGCCTTGCGTGGCCCGCGCCCTCGCGTGTCCGCGCCCCGCGTGTCCGCGCCCCCGCGTGTTCGTGCCCCTATGTGGACGTCACGCGCCCGGCCGTTTTCTCCGCGCTTGCGTGGCCGCCCGCGCCCGACGCTTCCCGCGCCCGTGTGGCCGTCCGCGCTCGTGACCGCGCCCTCGCCCGCCATGCGCCCGCGCCATGGATGTGACGCGCCCGCGTTGGTTGGCCGACCTTGCCTTAGTAACTAGTCAGCCTGTCCCTGGTTTTCCATTTTTCATGCTACCTTGGCTTATATACGTGTATATATATTGGTTTGTGTATGCGATATATCCTTACGCCTTTTGTCCTGAGCATGAATCTGACCCTGGAGAACAAAGTGTTCCTACTCGCTACATGTGCCTGAATGTCCCGGTTCTCGTTCATGCTTGACAAATGACTCGTAATCCCACGTGGCGCATTTGCAATGTTGTATTACACTAAGGAGGGTAGAACGTGTCGACCTCCTGATCGACATGGATCCTCACTTGGGGTACTCGTACTACGGTACGACATTCTAGGAGGATGATTATGCAGGCCACAGCATGAGGATCCAAGATTTCACATAGGGTTTAAATTAGGCAACTAAATCTATTAGATGCATGGAGAGGGCAGAATCCCGAGATCGTGTTACACCAGCCGCCTTGAGGTATTGCCTCGACGCGCCAGCTGGTCACCACGGATACTGTGCCATCTGTAATGAGTGGATGCCGGTATCCGATTATTTCCTGATATATTATAAGTTTTGGCAAGGTAGCCCTACGGGGACTTGTGCCTGCAAGGTATCCTTATGAGGGACCTGTGCTTAATAATACTTGACTACGCGGACCCCTGGGTTGGCTAGCCTTGCTGGAAAGATACGATCTGAGGACTCTGATAATTTAATGCGAGGATAACCTCGCCATACTAGAAACTCGTAGACTTGACTGGCCGTAAAAATGACTTGCTTGTATTTTTCTTTTACCTTCCGCGAGTAACTGAGGAAAGTGGACTGTTTTGGTGCGTGATCCAACCCATGTTCTTGTTTGATTGTTGGGTTGGTTATCGTACTATGACAGGCTGCGGACCGAAGTTACGAACGGAAGCCTTAATTTGATTGTGATGTGTTACTCCTGTGAATGACTAAGAAACATGGCCCACCGCGGTACGTAATCCAACCCATATTCTTGTTTGATTGTTGGGTTGGTTATCGTGCTGCGATGGTCTGTCGACCGAAGTCACGACCAGGAGATCTTCTTACTTATATCTGTAAACTTATGTAAAGGTCATAGAGTGCGACGCGTCCCGGCTCCATGTGGCACCTTTTGTCCTTGTTTGGTTGTAAGGGTGCCAGATGGGTCCGACGATGTAGCGCTACCCTATAGCCGCAGCATAAGCTTTATTCTTATCATCATAACTGGGTTTTATCTTAACTCTTGTGCCCTTTGGCGGTACTTGCTTTTCGGGGCTGACCCCGCTGGTTTTGTTTGGCCAGATCTCGTAGCAGAGCCAGAGGACGCGATCCTTCTTCCTGACAACCATGGTGCATACTAGGAGCATGGCTGGTCGGGGACTCGAGTGGGTTTCTTCTCCACCACTCTTGCTTATACTTTTGTGCGGCGTTCAGCCACCGGCACCTGTTAGCCGGATTACTTGATATTTTATGTCAGTACATAATTGTAACTAAACAGACTGCAGCTGTGTATAATTTTGTGCTCATGACTCTCTGAGATAGCTATGTTATAAAGCTAGTCTCTCATGACCATTTTGATGAAGCGTCGGGGACGCCTTACTGCTTTACCTTTAATATTCATTTAATTGCTGATGTTGTGTTGATTGATTGAGACATAGAACTCTGTGGGACCATAGGAGACTTGATTGTAGCATGTACCCCCTAGTCTCTTGACAGCCACGATCGCCGTATGACGTCACGTACCTCATATGGTGTAGCTGGCCTCGTCCGTCTCCGTATTTCGGTACTGGGGCGTGACAAGGTTTTAGTGGTGGCCCATGCAGGTCTCGATTTTCAGACTTGTGGGGTATTGCGAATTATTAGGAGTCTCAATCAAAACTTGTTTCCCTTGAAATTCTGTTTCGAAATTCTCTGTCCTTGCCTTGATCTCTAACCTGACTTGCATCCTCGAAATCTTCCTCGTCCGGACTTGATAATCTTATATTCTTCTCTATAGGGGTGCTTCATTCTCAGTAGCGGGTGAGGCCCATGAGGAAGAGCAGCAAGAGCATGGCTCGACTGGGCAGCAACAGGGGAGAGAACCTTCTCCAGTGCAGGCACGAACAGAAATGGAACCAGAGGCAGTGCAGCCGCAGGTTAATGAAACTCCTGCAGCACCAGTAGCGACGGCAGTACCAGACGCCGTAGCACTCCTGGAGATCATCCGGGGGTTTCTTGTTACTAACCAACAACAACAGACTCGGCAGCAGAAGCAGAACGTATTGCTGAACCAAGGGATTCAGTTAGCTCTTGAGAGGAGTGCCGGGGTTGACTCGGGAGCCTCAGGAAGGTTTCGTCGCTTGAACCCGAGGTATTTTGATGGCATGGAGGATGCCATCACTGCGGATGCATGGATTCAAGACATCGAAGCCATTCTTATGGCAGCCAAGGTTCCAGACGATGAGAAGGTTGATCAGGTCAAACTGGTACTTCAGGATCTTGCCCGCGACTGGTGGGCATCAGAAGAAGTTGGTACAAGACGCCCTGTTCGTTGGACCACCTTCAGTGACAGATTCAAGGCCAAGTATTTTGGCGTAGTAGCTCGATATGAGCTCCAGCAGAAGTTTATCAATCTCAAGCAAGCAGACAAGACCGTAGATGGGTATGCAGCAGAGTTCTGCAGATTGTGCCGTTTCGCACCATCAATGGTGGCAACGGAGCCAGAGAAAGCTATGAGGTTCCAGCAGGGACTTTATTTGGAATTATTGCAGCTTGTGGAAGGACACGACTACCAGACGTTTGACGCTGTCTTGACGGCAGCCCGGAGGCACGAGCTTACCCAGCAGAGGTTGGCATCGAGGGCAGGAGGTCAGAAGAGATCTCATTCCCAGGTTGGAGGAGGAGCAATGCAGCGAACATCGGCACCAACACCCGGTGTATGTATTCATGATGCGGGGGCGCCGCGGAGGACGGCCGTGTCAACTAATACAGCGCCAGTTCGGCATCAGCAGCCGAGGAACCAGCAACAGCATCAGGGAGCACCCCCGGGCTGTACATTCTGTAGGAAGGCAGGGCACACGAGGGAGGTGTGCCGGTCAGCAAATGTCTTATGCTTGAGGTGTGGTAGTTCAGACCACCGTATTTCTACTTGTCCTATGATGCAGAGGCCGGAGGCGTCATCTCAGCAGCAGTGTCAGAGCCAGGACAGATTCCGAGAGTGGTCGAAGATTTTCTTGACGTCTTCCCTGATGAGCTCCCAGGGATACCCCCAGTCAGAGAGGTAGAATATAGCATTGAGTTGAACCCTGGAACGAGGCCTATTGCAGACAGAGTTTACAGAATGTCGCCGTCAGAACAGGATAAGTTGTATCAACATGAAAAAGAGTTGAAGTCTAAGGGATTCATCCGAGACAGTAAATTGCCCTGGGCCGCGCCAGTGATTCTAGTTCCCAAGAAGGATGGGTCGACGAGGATGTGCATCGACTACCGCAAGCTGAATGCAGTAACAGTGAAGAATAAGTACCCGCTACCAAGGATTGATGACCTATTTGATCAATTGAGCAAGGCCCGCATCTTTTCTAAGATCGATCTTCGTTCGGGATACTATCAGGTGAGAGTCCGAGAGCAAGATATTCAGAAGACGGCATTCAGATCAAGATACGAGCATTATGAGTTTTTAGTAATGCCCTTTGGACTAACCAATGCCCCTGCAGTATTTATGGATTTGATGAACCGCATCTTTCTTCCATATTTGGATAAATTTGTGGTAGTGTTCATAGATGACATTCTTGTCTATTCCAGCAGTGAAGAGGAGCATGAGAAACATCTTAGGACTGTCTTGCAGACATTGAGGGAGCATCAACTTTATGCGAAGCTCGACAAGTGTGAATTCTGGTTAGATCATATTTCGTTCCTGGGGCATGTAATTTCTGGGGCAGGAGTGTCAGTGGATCCGAAGAAGATTGAGGCCGTAGAGCATTGGCCAGTCCCGAGAACGGTTGCAGAAGTACGAAGTTTCTTGGGATTAGCTGGTTACTACAGAAGGTTCGTGGCGGACTTTGCCAAGATCTCTGTGCCCTTAACGCGTTTGACGCACAAGGACGTGGAGTTTGTTTGGTCAGCTAGTTGTCAGGCATCATTTGAAGAATTGAAGAAGAGATTAATCTCGGCCCCGATCTTGACGCTTCCAGTAGGATCGGGAGGCTTTACAGTGTATTGTGACGCATCTGGGAAGGGTCTTGGATGTGTATTGATGCAGCATGGAAAGGTGATAGCATATGCGTCTCGGTAGCTTCGAGACCATGAGAAGAATTACCCGACTCACGATTTGGAGTTAGCAGCTGTGGTGTTTTCACTCAAGTTGTGGAGGCATTATTTGTACGGGGATCGGGTAGAGATCTATACTGATCATAAGAGTTTGAAATACGTCTTCACGCAGCGAGATTTGAACATGAGGCAAAGAAGATGGTTAGAACTGCTGAAGGATTTTGATTTAGATCTTCAGTATCATCCAGGCAAGGCGAATATCGTTGCAGATGCACTGAGTAGGAGAAACAGTGCCTTTATCTTGACCTCGCAGAAGCATATTTTAGAAGACCTCCAGAGTATGGAAATCGAAGTAGTTTTGCCAGGGGATATAGGAAGAATGACCAGTATGCAGATTCAGTCAACCTTAGTAGAGAGGATAAGGGCAGCACAAGCAGGAGATCCACAGATTCAGAAGTTGCGGTCGGAGTGTGAATCAGGCCGTAGAAAGGAGTTAGTAATTCATGAGGATGGTACGCTCAGGTTTGGAAATAGACTCTGTGTACCGAGTGGAGACCTTCGGCAGGAAGTTATGTCCGAAGCTCATAGTTCTATTTACTCCATTCATCCAGGAGGAACGAAGATGTATCGAGATATCAGGCAGTATTTTTGGTGGAATGGCATGAAAAGAGAGATAGCGAGATTTGTATCCAAGTGTCTGGTATGTCAGCAGGTGAAAGCCGAGCAGCAGAGACCAGCAGGATTGCTCCAGCCGCTTCCTATCCCAGAATAGAAATGGGAGCACATCACGATAAATTTTGTGACCGGTTTACCTAGATCCCCGGCTGGCAAGAATGCAATCTGGGTAATAGTAGATCGACTCACGAAGGTCGCTCATTTCCTTCCTTTCAGAGTTGGGCA
Organism: Iris pallida; assembly: GCA_029216955.1. Lineage (NCBI taxonomy): Eukaryota > Viridiplantae > Streptophyta > Magnoliopsida > Asparagales > Iridaceae > Iris > Iris pallida. The sequence goes on from JANAVB010027598.1 coordinate 30,544,142, forward strand.
GACTACTGAGCAGTTGGCAGAAATGTACATGAAGCGGATAGTGAAGCAACATGGTGTTCCAGTTAGTATAGTATCAGATCGGGATACTCGGTTCACTTCCCATTTCTGGCGGAGCTTGCACCAGAGTTTGGGGACCAAGTTAAGATTCAGTACTGCATATCATCCGTAAACTGACGGGCAGTCAGAAAGAACCATTCAGACGTTAGAAGATATGCTACGGGCATGTACCTTGGACTTTGGCAGATCTTGGGAGGATCACCTTCATCTTGTGGAGTTCTCCTATAACAACAGCTATCAGGCTAGCATTCAGATGGCCCCGTTCGAAGCATTGTACGGAAGGAAGTGCAGGTCCCCTTTGGCATGGGACGACGTCGGAGAACGAAAGTTGTTGGGACCAGAGATGATCACGCAAACTGTGGAGATAGTTAAGTTGGTCAGAGAGCGCCTTCGAGTTGCACGTGACCGATATCGTCATTGGGCAGATCAGCATCGTAGGCCTCTAGAGTTCAGAGTTGGCGACCAAGTGTTTCTGCAGATTTTGCCAACTCGGGGTATCATTAGATTTGGAACCCGAGGAAAGCTTAGTCCAAGATACGTTGGTCCTTTCAAGATTCTCGCTCGAGTAGGCGATGTGGCTTATCGACTTGCCCTTCCGCCTTCGTTAACTGGCATACATGATGTGTTTCATGTGTCCCAGTTACGTGGGTATGTCCCGGATCCGAGTCATGTCCTCGATCATTCAGAGTTAGTCGTTGGTACCGACTTAACTTACGAGGAACAACCCGTATCTATTTTAGACCGACGAGAGAAGGTACTCAAGAATCGGACGATCAGCCTTGTCCGTGTTTCTTGGAACCATCACCCTCCGGGAGAATCAACTTGGGAGCGCGAGGACGAGATCCGATCTCGGTATCCGCATTTGTTTGGTTTGTGAGGTATATCTTTATGCCATAATGACACGATTCCACATTCACTGTACCTGCTTGTATTGTACTTTTGTGATGTAGATAATAACTGCTTGTTAGTTAACTTGCATGTGATTGTGCCTTGCTTGTCCTGACCATTCAACCCTGTCTTGGCTGGAAATTCCGAGGACGGAATTTTTCTAAGAAGGGTAGAGATGTCACTCCCTGATTCCAGAATACGTATTTTTAGTACGTATACTGCTTATTTGTATTTACGTATATTTATACGATATTTATTTTGTTGTATTTCTTTATGTATATCCCAAATTATTTGACAAAATAATATTTCGTAATTTATTTTCTGTGATTTTAGTTTACAGTTTTGGCTCTAATTGGGTGACATGTTCTCGGTTCACTTGAACCCGTTGGGTCATCATGAACCAACTTGGTTTAGGCTTTTATATAAAACCCCATTCCTTTTCTCTCCCCTCATTTATTTCTCATAACTCCTCTCATTTACTTCCTTCACCCAACCAAAGGCAAGTATCAACTTGCACAAGGGAGAGATCCATCATTTTCGTTTTTCCTTCAAAATTTTTACCAAAACTTGTTCTTCTCCTCATTCTCTACTAGATTAGAACTTGGAATTTTCTGATTGGAAGCTTTAATTTTTGTAGATCTAAGTTTTAAACATTTTCGATTTTCCTTGGTTTTGATCTACTAAACTCCATCATTTTCAAGTTTTAATGGTTCCATGTTGTAGAGAATTGAATTTTACTCAAGATTGAACTTTGAAAATCGAAATTTGGTTAAGAATTGACTTAGTTATGATTTTGGAGTTTTTAGGGTTCATGGTTCTTCCCTCTTGGTTGAGGGGAAGAAGATGAACAGTGTCCTGTGTCCGCGCCCTCCGCGCGCGCGCGTCCCGTGCCGCGCTGATGGGAGGTCCGCGCCCCTGTGTCCCGCGCCCTCCGTGCGCGCGCGTCCCGCGCCGCGCTGATAGGAGGTCCGCGCCCCTGTGTCCCGCGCCCTCCGCGCGCGCGCGTCCCTCGCCGCGCTGATGGAAGGACGCGCCCCCGCGCCCGCGTGGTGCCCGCGCCGCGTGGTGCCCGCGCCGCGTGGTCTCCCGTGCCGCGTGGTTCCAGCACCAGGGTGCCCCCGCGTGTTCGCGTCCCTGTGTGGACGTCACGCGCCCGGCCTTCCCGCGCCCTGGCGTGTCCGCGCCTTGCGTGGCCCGCGCCCTCGCGTGTCCGTGCCCCACGTGTCCGCGCCCCCGCGTGTTCGCGCCCCTGTGTGGACGTCACGTGCCCGGCCTTCCCGCGCCCCCGCGAGTCCGCGCCCTCGCGAGTCCGCGTCTTGCGTGGCCCGCCCCCTCGCGTGTCCGCGCCCCGCGTGTCCGCGCCCCCGCGTGTTCGCGCCCCTGTGTGGACGTCACGCGCCCGGCCGTTTTCCTCGAGCCTGCGTGGCCGCCCGCGCCCGGAGCTTCCCGCGCCCGTGTGGCCGTCCACGCTCGTGACCGCGCCCTCGCCCGCCATGCGCCCGCGCCATGGATGTGACGCGCCCGCGTTGGTTGGCCGACCTTGCCTTAGTACCTAGTCAGCCTGTCCCTGGTTTTCCATTTTTCATGCTACCTTGGCTTATATACGTGTATATGTATTGGTTTGTGTATGTGATATATCCTTATGCCTTTTGTCCTGAGCATGAATCTGACCCTGGAGAACAAAGTGTTCCTACTCGCTACATGTGCCTGAATGTCCCGGTTCTCGTTCATGCTTGACAAATGACTCGTAATCCCACGTGGCGCATTTGCAATGTTACATTACACTAAGGAGGGTAGAACGTGTCGACCTCCTGATCGACATGGATCCTCACTTGGGGTACTCGTACTACGGTACGACATTCTAGGAGGATGATCATGCAGGCCACAGCATGAGGATCCAAGATTTCACATAGGGTTTAAATTAGGCAACTAAATCTATTAGATGCATGGAGAGGGCAGAATCCCGAGATCGTGTTACACCAGCCGCCTTGAGGTATTGCCTCGACGCGCCAGCTGGTCACCACGGATACTGTGCCATCTGCAATGAGTGGATGCCGGTATCCGATTATTTCCTGATATATTATAAGTTTTGGCAAGGTAGCCCTACGGGGACTTATGCCTGCAAGGTAGCCTTATGAGGGACCTGTGCTTAATAATAGTTGACTACGCGGACCCCTGGGTTGGCTAGCCTTGCTGGAAAGATACGATCTGAGGACTCTGATAATTTAATGCGAGGATAACCTCGCCATACTAGAAACTCGTAGACTTGACTGGCCGTGAAAATGACTTGCTTGTATTTTTCTTTTACCTTCCGCGAGTAACTGAGGAAAGCGGACTGTTATGGTGCGTGATCCAACCCATGTTCTTGTTTGATTGTTGGGTTGGTTATCGTACTATGACAGGCTGCGGACCGAAGTTACGAACGGAAGCCTTAATTTGATTGTGATGTATTACTCTTGTGAATGACTAAGGAATATGGCCCACCGCGGTACGTGATCCAACCATGTTCTTGTTTGATTGTTGGGTTGGTTATCGTGCTGCGATGGTCTGTCGACCGAAGTCACGACCAGGAGATCTTCTTACTTATATCTGTAAACTTATGTAAAGGTCATAGAGTGCGACGCGTCCCGGCTCCATGTGGCACCTTTTGTCCTTGTTTGGTTGTAAGGGTGCCAGATGGGTCCGACGATGTAGCGCTACCCTATAGCCGCAGCATAAGCTTTATTCTTATCATCATAACTGGGTTTTATCTTAACTGTTGTGCCCTTTGGCGGTACTTGCTATTCGGGGCTGACCCCGCTGGTTTTGTTTGGCCAGATCTCGTAGCAGAGCCAGAGGACGCGATCCTTCTTCCTGACATCCATGGTGCATACTAGGAGCATGGCTGGTCGGGGACTCGAGTGGGTTTCTTCTCCACCACTCTTGCTTATACTTTTGTGCGGCGTTCAGCCACCGGCACCTGTTAGCCGGATTACTTGATATTTTGTGTCAGTACATAATTGTAACTAAACAGACTGCAGCTGTGTATAATTTTGTGCTCATGACTCTCTTAGATAGCTATGTTATAAAGCTAGTCTCTCATGACCATTTTGATGAAGCGTCGGGGACGCCTTACTGCTTTACCTTTAATGTTCATTTAATTGCTGATGTTGTGTTGATTAATTGAGACATAGAACTCTGTGGGACCATAGGAGACTTGATTGTAGCATGTACCCCCTAGTCTCTTGACAGCCACGATCGCCGTATGACGTCATGTACCTCATATGGTGTAGCTGGCCTCGTCCGTCTCCGTATTTCGGTACTGGGGCGTGACACATACTATCCATACCTTTAGCTACACATACAGTTCAATATTACATATTAAATCTGAAATTGAACTAAACATTTGCAATCAATAAAAAAAATGTTAACATGTGTTCAGTTTTAGGATTTTGAAGAAATTCGAACATCAACTAACCCAACGTTTATCACACCCTAATATGTAAGAATATAAAACCTAAATTTGTATCCCTACATACCACAATGTATATAGCTCAAAATATTACATTTAAAAAAAAATAAAACAGCAAATTGAACTAAACATTTTGGAATCCAGTATTAAGGGTTAATATGCACACAGTCTTAGATTTGACAATTTCAAACACAAAACTCAACAAACAAATTTTTTTTTTGAATTGAAACCCTATGTATAACATACACGTGCAGTAATGTAAACATAACTAATAACATAAAATTTATATTTAAATTACGAGTTTAAGCTGGAAAAAGTATAGCATGCATACGTATCAGGCAAAAAGTCTGTGTCCACTATATATATTCTCATGTCCCAATATAAAAATTAAATTCTACATCAAGACCAACATTTAGATTCCTACCAAGATTGCAAAGTAGGTGATTGATGTAATCAAGACAGTTTTATTATTATTATTATTATTATTATTTAATACAATAATAATAGCAAGAAGAAATAACGATAAAATCTGTTCTGCTTATCTGTTTAAAAGAAGAACCATTTTGAAACCCAGAGCTAAAATATCAAATCCAAGATAAGGTCTAGTAAAATCATCAATTCATTGTATTAAGAAGAAATTCATAGTAAGAAGTTACACAAAGGTTTATAAAAACAGCTAAACCTACTCCTAAGTTAAATAATGAGAAGCAAACAAAACAAACAAATAAAAATTCCTTTCTTTTGTTTTCTTTGAAGGACTGGAACAAAAGTAGAGAAAACATGTTCAAAAAACATTTAAGGTACAATCTGATAATTATATGCGTCTATCCAAAATTATGGTACTCTAAATCCTCGTCATACTGGTAAGCAAGGCTACGATAATCACAGAGTCCTCGACTTAGGCACATACCTCTAGAATCATGGTATTTAACATTTTCGCGATGCCGCTAGCTTGGCTGCAAAAACCTTAAATTCCCACACCCGAGAAATATATCCAAAATCAGACTATATGTCCTCACCATGATGGCTAATGTGACTATAGAAGACTAGATTCCAAAACTTAGATGACCTAGCCCATATAATTTCATCGTGACAAAAATCAAATTAAATCAATAATGAATACCCAAAAATCAAATTTATCAACGAACATCAAGATTAAAAAATAAACAAAAATCCTTAAAATCATATAAATACAAACTCGGATGCTACAGCTAACATCAAGATTCAAAATTCAACAATCTTCCATCAAAAGCAATAAATACAAACTCAAATTGAACAATAATCCATCAAAATCAAATTAAACAACAGAAAGTAAAGATAAATCAAATCAAGGAAAGAGGGTTTTCAAATCGAAGTTAAAATAAGATTCTCAAGGGTCGTCCCAGGAATCTCTCAAGGAATCCTAACTGTGATTGAGTACCTTCAAAATATATCCTAATCCTACTGCAGGCTGTAGTGGTACTATAGTTCGAATACCACTACACAAACTCGACCTGCATGGGCCACCAATAAAAACGTGTCACGACCCGCACCATAGAGTAAGGGCACGAGAAGTGGGTACATCCAGCCTACATCGCAGTATCGGCGGTAGAACGCTTTCCTAGGTCACAACATCTAACAATCTAATGCTAAGCAGTTTATACTCCCCGAATAGGGGTGACATAGCAGAATATAAACTCAATCACATCTAAGGTAGAGCATAATGGAAGATAGATAAAACATGAAATTCAAAAGAGATACAGTAGATAGAAATATAAGTGTCTTAGATACACAAACCCATAAATACATCTCAAAGCTCAAATACAGTAATCCATAAATACAACTCAAGACAACTAAAAATAAGCTATAAGCAAAATCCTAGCTATCTATACAACCTCTACTGTGTCTCCTCTAGGCTAGCAGGCAACCTCCAAACTATCTGTAAAATTTATCAACAGGTCCAGTCAGGACAGGAGCGAGCACAATACATCTCAACAGTTCATAGCAGGTTAGAAAATATAAACATACAGTAGAGTAAGATACAGAAAACTGAAAGGAAGTACATGATGTAAAAGAAGAGAACTGTATGTGAATAGCTACTGTATATAGAGAACTAATAGTGGCTAGTGATGTAGAGTACAAGATAGCACATGTGAACAGAACAGATTTGTACATGATCTACACTAAAGAGTTTCACATGATCTACACTACTATAGAATTGTTCACATGACTACTAGCACTCCTCCGTTTTCCCTAATCAATACATATGGATCTAAGCAGGTTATGTTATTGTACATGATATCACATGGGGGCCCATGAAAGGGTGCACATGATAGTATACATGAGGGCTCCGTGAACATGAGAGTACATGATTCACAGGAGTGTACATGTATGGTAAAAGCACAGGAGTACATGATGAAAGTGAAACACACATGACACAATATACCCGATGCTCACGAGGGGGATAACATCACATGAAGAGATCCATATAGTACTATTCCGTGATAATGTCGTGACAGCATCAAGTAAGGTAATCTAAAACAGGAATATAATTCTAAGCAGGATATAAAATGATCAGAGAATGTACTCGCTTGGTAATCTGAATAGCTGATAAGTATAGGGGGTCCAACTGAAGCCACAGAGTCCTATTTAAAGCAACACAGGTTCCAAGGTGTTCAAGTTGTAATAAATGAATCTCTACAAGCAATCTATATTATCCTAGGTTCTTCTAAGTCAAATCAACTCTAGGTTAACTCCGATCAACAATCTAGTCAAACTAGGTTTAGTGTTGACCTACAGTTGACTTTTGGTCAACTGGTCAACTCTGATCAAACAGGGTTAATTCTAGTCTAATTATTAAAAATATAAAGTGTACTTTGTTATTCGTACGTCAAAACTTACGACACGCAAATCGAGATGAGATGATCAACGGTAAGTTGATAATCTTATTATAGTAATCAACGTATCCATCTTGTCAATTTCAGCGATGTGAGATCACTGGAATTGACTGAGCTCAGTTTCGTTGTACTAATCCTGAAATACGAACATTATAAGAATTAATTATTAATAAATTATAAAAATATTAAACTCGGAGAAATTATCAACAAACATTATCGGACGATGAAATAAATATCGCCAACGTGTCCAGAATAGTAAAATTAGCTTGAATAGCCTACCCATCGGCCCAATTTGGACACAAGGACGAAAAGATAATTTCGGGTCAAAACAGTATCCGTGTTGGAGCCATTTTGTACCGAAAAACGTGCAAGAAAACAAGTCTACAAAATATAATAAATTATATGTCAATGAGATCAGAATGTCGATACGAACCCAACGGTATATCCAGAATTGGATTTCGTTGACCCGATCTCAATTTGGTCCGTTGACCAGAACTTGGAATTCTATTTTGCACGGAAATGCGTGCTAGAGCCAATATTCTCAAAACTCAGCAAACTACATGTCAACAAGTCCAGAATGACGATAAGAACTCAATGGTATATCCGGAATTAGATTTCGATGAGCCGATCTCAAAATGACCTGTTGACCCGGATATTGGTATCCGACTTGCACCAAAATGCGTGTCGGATCCAATGTCCACTAAAACCTAGCAAATTATATGTTAAAAAGTCCAGAATGATGATACAAACTCGACGGTATATCCGGAATTGGATTCCGATGAGCCGACGTCAAAAAGTCCTGTTGACCCAGACTGTAGGATCCACTTTTGCACCGAAATGCGTGCCAAGGCCCATGACCTCCAAATCTAAAAAAATTTATATGAAAATATGCCAGAACGATGCCACGAGTCTATTGGTGGTGTGAGAAATGAAATCTGGAGTCCCATGTTCAAAAATAGAATTTTACAAGTAGGAAATTATGAATTCGGACGACCAACTTTGGCGTCGAATTCAACCAATCAAACAAGCTCACAATGAAATGAAAAGAGAAGGATAGTAAGAGGGTTATACCAGCTTCGCACCAGAACTGGTAGCACGCCAAAAAGAGCTGCGATGGAAGAGATACATGCTGACGAAGTTGACTCCGCAAAACTGTCCAAATTTAATACAATTTAAACGGTCAACTTGGTGGCCGATTTTGAGGCATCAAACGATAAAATCAATGGATAAAAATTGACAAGAGTGGAGATGGATATACCGAGATTGTGACGGAGTGAAGAAATTACCGATCCAAAGGTCGGATTCCCAGAAAAACGTGCGCAAAGTCGCTGCGACGGAACGCGAATTCTGGATCGATCCTGTACGTGTCACGACGGAACTTCGTACGAGACGCACGAATCGCCTCGACGGCGCATCCCGGAGGACGGTGGCTGGCATGGGAGTGCTCGCCGGGGGAGGGGCATTCGCGTGGGGGTCGCCGAAGGCACGACGGCCGACGGTGCCGCACAGCCAGTGCTGCCAGCACTGCTGCTGCCGCCGCAGCTACTGTTAGCTGCTGCCGTACGCAACTGTGCACGGGGCCGGCCTGGCCAGGTACGGCGACGGTGGTGGTGAGGTGGCGCGCGGGCTGTAGTGGTGGTGGCACGCAGGGCTGTGGTGGTTATTGATGGTGGTGGTGGTTATTCATTATGGTGGTGGTGGTGGAAGTGGTTATTCATTGTGGTGGTGGCACGCAGGGCTGTGGTGGTTATTGATGGTGGTGGTGGTGGTTATTCATGAAAGAGGAGGAGAAGTAGGCGGCCGATGGTGGTGTTGGCCGGCCGAGCTCGGCCAGGAGGAGGGGAGGTCGGGCTCGGCTGGAAAGAGCTCGGGATGGCTGAGTGTAGTGGTGATGGTGATAAAAAATAATAGAGTGGAAAAGAGAGAGAAGATGAGAATTAAATGAGAGAGGATAAAGTAGAGAGAGAAAAGTAAACTCTTGTGGTTAGGGCCGGCTGAGTATTGGGGGGGTGTGTGAGTGTGTGCTAGGAATGAGTGGTTGGGATTGTTGGAGACAAGATCAAAGGCTAGGATTTAAATATAGGAAAATAGGTCATTCCTAGGGATTTAAATCAACAGAAATTTCCAATAAATATTAAAAATAGGTAGAATGAGTATTTAGTATTTTTCAAGGGTAATGAGGCTCAGGGTAATGGTGATGGAGAGTAACACGAAGCTGGGCTGGACTTGGTGGAGCCGGATTGGGTCAAAATCAGACATGGCGAAATAAACGAATTTAAATAGGTTTGATGATCATGAGTAAATAAGTAGCACATGAGAATTCTAATAAATGGGACACAAGTGGCATGCGGATAGTAGGCTCAATGTGGGCCATGTCCATATTTGGGGTTGACAGGTTTTGGTCGACAGGGTACCCACAAATCAAGTCGAAAAATAAATGTGACACCGTGGGGTAAAATAAAATCGAGCCACGTGTCAGAAAAATTGTAAGAAGCAAATGGAGCACAAAATGGTGTCTCTGAATGGGACACGATGGTCATTGGTGAAGAGAGTCTCGAGTAGATCATGCATGAGAAGTTGGATTCAAGAAAATGACTGGTCTGGTGCTCCCAATTCAAAAGTCACGGTAACGTGCTAATAATGATCAAGGAAAAGAGTGGGAAAATTAATTAATAATCAAATGGTCTAAATCGACCCGAAGTTCTGCGAAGCAAAAATTGTACAAGGGAACAAGTTTGGATGGGACATTATATACCATCAGGGAGGTAATCCTGTCCACTACAAAACTTATGAAGAAGGTTTCCAGAGTTGAACATCCCTGACACTCCAATTATCAAAGGTACGGAAAAGTACACTAAAGATAATTAAACTGAATAATTTATTTATTGAAATTAAATCAAGCAGAAAAATTAAAAAAAATTAACCCGAAATTCAGGGTGCTCACAGATAGAGATCGAACGAAAGTTGCTCCTTTACTCCGTCGACACTCCGATTACAAAAGTAGGAGAAAACCTAAGAAAATTGCTAACTCTCAGCTTACTGGCAAGAAGTACAACAATTTGGCTCTTAAAAATCCTCTCCATTCTGTGCTTTGAAGAGGTATGAGACCCCTTTTTATAGTTGTTTCCATGCTGGAATGATGTTATACGCCCACATGAGAAAACATACTGGTTTTCATGTGGGCGCATAGTCCAACTTTGGGCGCATAGGGTATAGGCGTATGCAGAATGCATGATCGTGGGTTGATCGTGGTGTTGACGTGGCCGCATGCTTTGGTACACGACTGCTAGTGGAGACTGACGTGGTCGTATGCTTCGGTGCCCAATTGATCGTTGGTTTGAACGAGTTGGGGGTTGTTCTGGCTTGGGTGCATAGCCTGAAACAGGGCTATGTGCCCCCTTCTGGATGAGCCTAGAGTGGGCGCATGGGCGCAAAGCTCGCTTTGGTGACTTGGGTGCGTATGACTTCACTGGTGTCTTGGGCGCATATGACTTCACTGGTGACTTGGGCCATATGACTTCACTAGTGACTTGGGCCCATATGGCTTCTCGGGTGACTTGGGTGCATATGACTTCTTTGGCTTGGGCTCATGGTTGTCAAGTCTGCTAAAATTTTCATGCTTCTACAACAACAAAAAAAATCGAAGAAAGCTCTACAAAATCCTAAACCCAACCGCGTGTCCGCCCCATGGGACCCCAACACTGCGTGTGGCACCACTATGGTGGCTGCCGATCATGGTTGCGTCGGCCTGCCACGAAATACGTTCAACAATAGAAGGAAGCAGCAGCAGTTCGAAGCAACCCCAGTGTAGGTTTCAATGTTCTTTACCATTTTTCTTCGTGCATACTTAGCCAATTATTGTTCTATCAAACCTTATACATAGCCATTACAACCCTCTTTAACTCCTTTCAAATAGTTTAAATTGCAACCCAATCGATTCTCAGAAAAATTGTATCGAAGTAGTCGAAAAAATGTTCAAAAAACGTAACAGAAAACCCGTCCCAAATACTATGATTTTTTGAAAACTAATTAAAGACAGTCCTAGACAACCTATAGGGCTTCAAAAACTTTTTTATATAATTGAATTTCATAACTGTGGGTCGAGAAATCAGATTCCCAAAATTGACAAAAATTGTTTTCAAAACAGTAAATTTTTAGAAAATTTTCTTGATACGGCGTGCATTTCGACAAACCGGGAGATGTGGTCGCAAGCCATGAGCATCAAAAGATGCTTATGGATGTTGTCAACGTTTGGTATTCAACGAAACTCAATTTTGTTGTACGTGCGCGATGAAATCGAGGCGTATCGGTTGAGATACCCCATATCGGCCCCTTTCAATCTAGCCCATAACTTCGCGCATGTTCGTCATCTCAAGATAAAACTTGCATTATCAAGACCATATTATTTTCTGGTCCTGTGAGCGAAGTCTTGTCCGATTCTATTAAGGTCGACCGGAACGCTAATTTGGCGGGCCTACAACCCGATACAACGGGCGAATTTGTGCACGGCCTACCGGAATCCAACTTTCGTCATGCGGTTGGGTTCGTATCGTCAAATCGGACCCGTAGACATATAGTTTGATGACTTTAGAGACCGTAGGTACTTGCATATTTTTCCGTACAAAGTGGGTCCAACGACGAATATCATTTTGACCCAAAATTATCGTTTTGCCCCTGTGTCCAGAATTAAACTTTTGGACAGTCAAACTTAGACATTTCTTTTATGACAAAAATGTTCATGATGTTTATTTCAGCATCCGAGGGCGTTTGCAGGATTTGACCTTTCATTACTTCATTGATCTGACGTTTTGAGCTATTGGATACTTTCGCTTTGTACGTAATCTCAGGCAAGTATACCTTGCCTTTCTTTACAATTATTTATATGCTTATTCCGTCTCCTTGGTTACATACTATTATCTAGTTTTCTCTTATTGATTATTGACATGTGTTTTCTCAGATTATGTAAACTAGTTTAAATTGCCTCATTGATATATAGTCTCTGTTCACGGTTGACATTATAGTTTGTATTAGATCTGTTATCACTTGTACTGTGATTGAGTCGTATCGTAGGACGAGTGCATCATGACTGAACTACTATTTATATTTCGTTTCTTCTCAACCTGCAAGTCCACATTAGCGGTGAAGGTTGATTATTTGAGTTAACCTGCGAGTCCACACTAGGGATGAGGGTTGACTGTTTAAAATAACTTGTGAGTCCACACTATGGGCAAGGGTTAGTAATTTGTTCAAACCTGCGAGTCCATACTAGGGGCGAGGGTTTGATTATCCGTTTTATTTCTTGACATGTGTTCATGTTTTCCTTCCAACAGTTCATTTTTGCGTAGTTTGTTCTTATATTCATGTTTTGTTGCTGCTTAGTCCTTTTCTGTTTATATCTTGTTTTTCTTTATACACGTTATACTATTAGATAGGCATGTATATTATGTATCTTGCTACGTCCCTATGAGGACCGGGTGATTTCCTCAGGTGTGTACTTTTATGACTTTCGTAAGTGCTCTAGCCAAGATCGTGGTCTTCTTTTTCTATCGGGAAGGATTGCTCTTGGATCGTCCATTCCTAGTTTCATAAATCCTTTTCCTTGTATATTTTTTCGTATTTTAATTAGTTGGTAGTGGATTTGTCTCTACCCAACGGCTTGTACAAATAACAATTCAAAGTTGATTTTATGGTACCATTATTCTTTTATTTTATGGGTGAAATTAGTTGTCATGGTTATACTGTATTTTATAGCTTATGTATATTTACTATACGGCTGGCATGTCTACATACCTAGTCCTACATATTTTGGGACTGGGGCATGACACATATGTAGGAACGAAATCGTAAAGCAGAATACTCTAGACGGGGGTGAATAGAGTAAGCAGCAGAATATTGCTAATTAAAAAACTTGTTAGCAGTTAGATCACAGATATAATAATAATCACAAAATAAATAACAGTAATAAAAATAGTGATTAGAAGGCAAACGTAAACACAGAATTTATACTGGTTTCCCTCTTGTGAGGACTAGTCCAGTCAAAAGAACTCTAGCTTCCAGTTGAATCTACTATTAGAAAATTCTGCAAGTTTTCATACGAAGTCCTTGCAACTTCTACAGACGCGCGCTTTGATATGAAGAACTCGACCAACTTCAACTTTGAAGAGTCAATCTTCAATCAAGCCTCTAATTACAATCGCTCTGAAACTTCTAGACCGTACCGCACTCGCAAATCGACTAGAGGATTGTAACTGGCTTAGGATTTGAAAAAGAATACTTTTTAGAACTCTATGGAAGAAACTTAAGCTTTAGAAGAGAAGAGATGAAAGTGAATTGGTGTTTTTAAAATGATCGTAATCTTTCTCTATTTATAGTTTTTTCCAAAGGCAGAACTCTGACAGAATTCGGACAGAATTCGGATAGAACTCTTTGTAACCAACCGCAACTGAAGGGAGACCAAGTTCAAAATCAAACATTCATATAACGTTCAACTTGGCCGAACTCTAGCCGAGTTTTGTCAGGGTTTAGTCAGTTGATTATGTGAAAAATTGTTTTAGCTTTTTGGAAAAAATCCTTCAGAAGCTTTTTTACTACCAAAATTTATCGATTTAGCGACGGCCCTATCCGTCGCCAATTCGACGGAACTTTCCATTAGCGACCGATCACTGACGGGTTTTGGCCAAAAAAAATTCGTCGGCAATCAGCTCGTCGCTAATAACTGTCCGTCGCTACGTAGTCGTCATGCGACGGAATAGCGACAATTTGTCGACTTAACAATACGAAGCATTAGCGACGACTTTCCGACGGACTATCGTCCATTTCAAATATTAAGTACTGAACTGTGTAGAAAGTAGCGACGTAAAGTTCCGTCGGTAACCCGTCGTAATAGCGTATCGGAGTGTATCATGCTGTCGCTAATCCGTCGACACCTTCGATAACAAAGGACGGATTAGCGACGGTTTTCTGACGAAAAATCCGTCGATCAGGTTCTGGAATTTTTTGTCATTTCCAGCACCATGGCGACGGAATAGTCGTCGCTATGCCGTCGATATCTGTCGACGAAATACGGACGGATTATCCGTCGACCATTGTCTGGAAATTCTTGGTATTTAAAGAACAAGGGCGACGGATAGGTCGTCGCTATTCCGTCGAACTATATACCATGCCGACGGATATTCCGTCGACCACCCGTCGCTACCTGGAAACATTTTCAAATCTCCAGTTAGCGACGGATTAGCCGTCAAAAAGTAGTAAAAAATTGGTAATATCTGTCGTGCAACGGTCACAAGTCCGTCGCTAACTGGGAATATTTTGAAAAAAAATTACAGCGCTTTTCCTGTTCACAAAAATATGCATAAACCAAACAAATATATAATGCACACAAATTATCCAACAATCACATAGACCAAATATATAATGCACACCAATTATCCAAGAATCGCATAGACCAAATATGCACATACGAATTTAATGCACACCATTTATCCAAGAATCATATAGACCAAACCAAACTAATATAAAATAGACATCAATTATCCTGAAGAGTAACCTAATATCCGTCGTTATAATCCGATCATAGCAAAAATATTCCAAAATTCCCACAAATATTCCAAAACACAAAGGAAAATCGACTTTGGCCTCAACAAAGACCACAAGTCAGACGATGAATCCTCACAGCCAGGGATCATAGTTGCGTTGAGGCATGTACCATTCTATCAGCCACTTTGCATACGAAGGCTCAATCTGGTTGAGGTCTTCTGTAGGAACAGGAGGGTCGGTCCCGATGCTACTACTCTCAGACGGTGGCTCCTTCTTAACTTCAAGCTTGGGAGCAATCTCTTCCCTGATGGTCATCGGTTCTTCCTTGACCTCGACCTTTGGTAACACCTTCTCCTTAACAGTCACCGGCTCTTGTTTGACGATGGAGACTTCCTACGTGTCGACCTCCAAGGGTTACTTGCCTCGACCCCTTCCTCGACTAGCAGCACCACCTCGACGAGTCCTAGGAGCCATCTTTCTGACAACAAAATTTTTCATATAGGGTAAACAAATTTACTCAAATTATAAAAGTTGTGACATTGGTTTTTTGCGTTCATCATCATTAGAGGGAGCAGCACTGGAAAAGTTGTGACGTTGGTAGCATGAGAGAGTAAAAGTCTGTATCACAAGACTAACAGAATTACTATGTAATCATGTACTCACCAATAACCGGATGTAACTGGAGTCGTTGAGCCTATCGTGCAGTAATTGGTGGATCCGCTGGTATAGGCCGGATGTACTTAGTATCTAGTATATCAGATTAGTATCGGTCTATCGGTTTGGTATAGAACGTATCATATTGGTATTGGCCTTAACAAATTGGTATCGTCCTATATCCGATATGTACATATATCGGCCGAATAGCTAGGATTCATATTGGCCTTATCGATTTGGTATCAGTCATATCCGATAGGTATCGGCCACGTTGGATTAGTATAGACCATTTCGGATTAGTATCGTGGAAGGTTTAGTAACAACTGTACTTGGATTTCTCTCTTCTCGAACTAGATTACCATTGCAAGAGAATCACCATATCGTGATTGGCCAGTTACAGTAACATACATGCTTCCTTTTCCATCAGAAAAAGCGAGATTGAAAAGAAAGTATGTATGTTCTGTAACTGGCCAGTTACGATCTCGTGACTCGGTAATCTAGCTCTAGAAGAGAGAAATCCAAGTACAGTTGTTGCTAAACCTTCTACGATACTAATCCGAAATGGTCTATACTAATCCAATACGGCCAATACCTATCGGATATGATCGATACCAAATCGATAAGGCCAATATGAATCCTAGCTATACGGCCGATACATATCGGATAGGACGATACCAATTCGCTAAGACCAATACCAACCGATACGGCCCATACCAAAACGATAGATCGATACTAATCTGATACGGTCAATACTTATAAGTACCTACGGTCCAGGAGGTTGATCCGCTAGTACATCCATGTACGATCAACAAAGTAACGATCCATTTCAATTTGGATATGAAAATCTGTATCGTAAGACAAACTAAACATAATCAGTTCTATTTCACATGCTTAATTGCCAAGTATGAGAATGAATGGCTCAGAACACAACCCAAAATTCATTCTAGCATACATTAGTGTGAATCATCTATGTTCTGTACATATGGTGTAGTATATGTTCTTATCGTATCTAGTATCTGAAGGACGTAACAGAATCAAGATGAACTCACTAATGTAATACTAAGACATCATCTACTACTATATAAGATATAGTGATAGGTTGTCGTATCATCATTGCCGATGGATGAGGGTCGGAGGACAGTCAACTTTATCAACGGCTACATAGTTTCTGCCTTGCCAGTCGAATGGCTTAATTGCCAAGTATGGGAACGAATGGCTCAGAACACAACCCAAGATTCATTCTAGCATACATTAGTGAGTTCATCTTGATTCTGTTACATTCTTCAGATACTAGATGCGATAAGAACATATACTACATCATATGTACAGAACATAGATGATTCACACTAATGTATGCTAGAATGAATCTTGGGTTGTGTTCTGAGCCATCCGTTCTGATCAAGCATCTTCTTTCTCCTTTCCTCCACTATGGCTATAAACCCATCTGCTCCTTCCTACTTTCCTTCTTTTTATTTGACTCTCTCAGCCACATATGATATCCAGCTCAAGTGTAGAGTCGGGGGAGAAGAAGTGGGCAGAAAGAGGAGGGGAAAGCAGCACAGCCGGCGGCATGACCCGAAGGAAGTACAGAGTTTTTCTTCAACAGCCATAGAAAAACTATAGGGATATATCTTTTCACAATATATCACCTTGTCAAAGACCCTTAATGTGACAACCATGTTACCGCGGTGTCGGAAGACTAACATGTCATAATTTTCTAAGCCGTGTGTTTTGACATAATCCTCCAAAACTCTTTCCTGCTATGTAATAATGCAAGATTACTACATAGGAGGAAAGAGTTGGAAAGATTATGTCAAAATACATGGCTTAAAAAATTATAACATGTTAGTCTTCCGACACCGCGGTAACATGATATTCACATGAAGGGTTTTTGACAAGATAACATGTTGTAAAAAGATATATCCTTATAGTTCTCCTACGGCTGTTGAGGAAAAACTCTGTACTTCCTCCGGGTCATGCCGCCGGCTGTGCTGCTTCCCCCTCCTCTTCCTGCCCACTTTTTCTCCCTCGAGTCTACACTTGAGCTGGATATCATATGTGGCTGATGTTGACACAAAGTCACAGTCAACCAAATATTGACAACATTGACTAAATAATATCTGTATTAATTCAATACGACACACGACGTCTGCATTAAGCTCAAGACAAACAACAGCTCGGCCTCTGCTTCTCAGTAGTATTCAAGTCTGTATTTTACATTTTCTTTGAGTCTAGACAAATGTAATCTGAGTCATGCTGAGCTCTTGAAACTTAGACTATAACCTACCCAATAATCCCAAGCTCCACCAAACCAGAAATTGCCCAATGGTCCCCTTTGAACCACTCTGTGCCCTAGAGACAGAGTTCGGGCCAAACTCTACCTCCACACAGAGTTCGGGCCGAACTCTGTCCCCTAGAAATCAGGAACCCTAATTTTAGGGTTAGCTGGTTGCTAGTTGTCCAACGGCCAAATTTTTGAATTTTCTTACCCGAATTCTGGCCGAATTCTGCCTATAAAAACACTATAAATAGGGCATGAATTCTCTCATTTCAAATCATCCAATCTTCTCTTCTCTTCTCTCTTATAGCTCAAATAAGCCATACCCTTCCCATCTACTAGCCACAAGCCTCCTAAGTCTCGAGTGCTTAGCATCTCTCAGTTAGGATTCTTGTGCAAGAGTTGAAGAAGTCGCTTGGACAATTCCAAGCAAATCGCCACTGCGATCCTCTGTAAGAAGTTGACGTGCTCTTCTGAAGTAAAGGCACGGGTTGTAAACTACTATTTCACAAATAATGGATTTAATCCTGAGCTAGAGTTCTCAGGCCTGGACTAGTCCTCCACGAGGGAAACCAGATTAAAATCGCTGTGTTTGCGTATGCTTTCTTGCTCTTCATTTACTTTCCGCATTTTACTCTGATTATTCATAGATCGTGAAAGAGTTAATTTTTAATTGGTTATTTTCTATATAAACTCTATTCACCCCCCTCTAGAGTTGCCAAACTGTTCTTTAATTGGTATCAGAGCTCTGTTCTCTTTACAAGGATTTACATCCTAGAGCTGATCCATGGCAACCACACAATCCTTGATTTCCAATCACGGTGAAGGACAGTCCACTCATAGGCCTCCCCTATTTGATGGAACTAACTACACGTATTGGAAAACAAGGATGAGTTTCTATCTCAAGTCTCTAGACTTCGACCTGTGGACAGTCGTCACTGACGGCTACAAAAAGCCCGCCAGGATAGTTGTCAACGGTGATCTCATTGAGAAATCACATGACAAATATTCTGACGAAAAAAAGAAACAGGCAAGTCTAGACGCTAGAGCTATTAATGCTTTATTCTGTGCTATAGACAGGAATGAGTTTAACAGGGTATCCACATGCACCACATCTCACGAAGTATGGAAGCTTCTAGAAGTGACGCATGAAGGGGCCACCCAAGTCAAGGAATCAAAAATCAGTCGTATTACGCAAGAATACGAGGCGTTCAAGATGAAGCCAAACGAGACGATCACACAGATGTTCACAAGATTCCTCGACATCATCAACCCCCTGTCTTCATTTGGAAAACAATATTCAAATCATGAGAAGATTCGCAAGTTGCTTAGGGGGCTACCAAAAATTTAGAATCCTAAGGTGACAGCCATCATAGAAAAGAACGATCTCACTACCATGTCAATGGAGACCTTGATGGGTAAGCTCATGACCCACGAGCTTGACCTCAAGGACTTCGAAGAGCCTGCTCCAAAGACTAAGGAGATCGCTCTCAAAGCTCATCGACGAAGGGCTGAGCACGATGAGACCGAAGACGACAACTCGGATGATGAAGACCAAGCTCTCATGGTTCGCAACTTCAAGAAGTTCCTTCGCTTCAATAGAAGAAAGAAGGAACCACAAGAAGACGATGAAGAAGAGCCAACCTGCTATGGCTGCAAGAAGACTGGACATGTCCGAAAAGACTGTCCATTCTTGAAGAAGAGCAACCGCTATGAGAAGCCATACAAAAAGAACTCATCAAAGAAATATGCCAACACAAGCATTTGGCATAAAAGTGAAGCGAGTGACTCCGAGGAAGAAAATGACTCTCCTCAAGATAAAGCAAATGTGTGCCTAATGGCAACTTCCAACAAGGTATCTAACGAAACTTTAGACGACTTCTCTTTTGATGAACTTGGCGATGCCTTCACTGATTTGCTCGATGATCACAAAAAGGTCATCGGTAAATACAAACATGCCAAGGACAAAATCAAAAGTCTTGAAGACAAGATACAAAGAATTTCTTTACTTCTTGATAATGTTAGAAACACGTCATCCACTGATGTCACAAATGAAGTATCCAAGCTTAAAATAAGCTTACATGATGCTGAAGCACGTATTGAGCAACAAACTCAAGAAATCACTACACTCAACACGTTGCTTGCTGAAGAAAAGAGTAGACAAGAGATTTCCATGACTAAGATATATGGCTTAAATATGAAGGTTGATGAACTGCAAGCTATTTCTAAGAGATTAGAAACCAAATTGGGCAAACAGGTTGTTCAACCTCAAACCCAATCACGTGGGCACAACACCACTCATGCTAGTCAACCACGTCATCCTCATACAGCACATAACCATGCTTTTATATACACAAACTTCCATAAACCACGTACGTAAGAATACACCTCATCATACTGCACAAAGACACAACCAACATCACTCTACATATAGAAATTATCACCATGCCATGCCATATAGACAAAATCATCATGTTATGCCACATAAACAAAATCATCATACCATGCCACACCCACATGCCATGCCATATAGACAATATCAGCATGTCACACATCATAGACAATATCATCATGCTATGCCACATAGACACCATCACCAGGCCACTCATTCTATGCATAATCATCATCACCATGCTAACTCTGCACATCATCATGTTGCTTATAGATATTATTCTCATGCTCCTAGTATAAATAAAAATGCTATCTGTACCTACTGTGGATCATATGGACACACTTCACCACAGTGTAGAGTTAGAAGACTGGTAGACAAAAAGATATATGCATGGTTTCCGAAAACTAACTTTTCAGGACCCTCAAGAACATGGGTACCGAAGGTCACATCTACTCTTGATGTAGGTGGACCTTCCCTCCTCAACTAAGAGTAAGTGAATTCTCGATAGTGGATGCTCGCGACATATGACGGGAGACGCAAATCTTTTTGCATCACTATCGATGAAGAGAGAAGGATAAGTATCCTTCGGTAACAATCTCAAAGGGCACATAATAGGTAATGGTATTATTGGTCATCCTCCCTCTCCTGTAATAAAGGATGACTGTCTAGTGACCGAGTTAAAGCATAACCTACTCAGCATTAGTCATCTTGCTGATCATGGATATGATATTAACTTTGGACAAAACAATTGCCTCATCTATGATAGGTCAACGGGAGACATTGTTTTTGAAGGAAAAAGAGAGGATAACATTTATATTTTCTATCTTTCTATAGATACTAACAATGCAGGAAGATGTCTATATGCCCACAAAGACGAACGACTACTTTGGCACCAGCGTCTTGGTCATGCCAACATGGATGCTATATCTAGGCTATCGACCAAGAAGCTAGTGAGAGAATTGCCCGACATCACATTCAAAAAGGACACGGTATGTGCCGAATGTGAACTAAACAAGGCAACCAAATCCTCTTTTCATTCCATCAACTCTGTAAGTACTACCAGACCCCTGCAACTACTTCATATAGATTTATTTGGTCCTAGTAGAATAGCCAGTCTTGGTGGCAAGCTTTATGCATTTGTTATTGTTGATAATTTTTCAAGATTTACTTGGGTTTTCTTTCTCGCAAATAAGAGCGATGCTATTTCTGTTTTTAAAGTTTTTGTAAAGAAAGTTCAAAACGAAAAAGGCTACATGATTACTCGAATCCGAAGTGATCATGGAGGCGAATTCGTAAATTATGATTTTGAAAATTTTTGTAATGCAAATGGTTTTGATCATGAATTTTCTTGTCCAAGAACTCCTCAACAAAATGGTGTTGTAGAGTGGAAGAATAGGACTCTCGGCGATATGGCTAGAGTCATGTTGAATAAATTTTTACTTCCAAAATATTTCTGGGCAGAAGCTGTCAGTACAACATCCCACATTTTGAATAGGGTGCTTATTCGTCCCATTACGAAGAAAACACCCTATGAGCTTTGGTTTGGGAGAACCCCCAATGTTTCTTATTTTAAAGTTTTTGGATGTAGATGTTTTATCCTTAACACTAAAGACAACTTAGGCAAATTTGATGCCAAAACTGACGATGGTATTTTCCTTGGTTATGCCGCCAAGAGTAAGGGATATAGAGTTTTTAATAAACGCTCACTAATTGTGGAAGAGTCAACTAATGTGACTTTTGATGAAGATAACAGTGCAGTAAGTACTCTTGATGATGACGTTGAGCCATCAACTTCTACTCCAATGAATACTTCAACCGAAACTAATTCTCTGGAGGGTTTGCCTAAGAAATTTTCTTTCAAACCTTCTCATCCAGAAAATTTAGTGATAGGCGAAGTTTCACGTGGAGTAACTACCAGATCATCACTAAGAGACTCTATTGCTAGCACTGCCTTTATTTCACAAGTTGAGCCGAAAAACATTTCTGAAGCTTTTAATGATGAATTTTGGATTTCTGCTATGCAAGATGAACTCAACCAATTCGAGAGGAGCTAAGTGTGGAAACTAGTTCCTAGACCGGCTAATCACTCGATAATTGGTACTAAATGGATGTTTAGAAACAAAGTGAATGAAGATGGTTCAGTCACACGCAGCAAAGCTCGTCTAGTAGCTCAAGGATACAACCAAGAGGAAGGTATCGACTACGATGAGACGTATGCTCCTGTTGCTAGACTAGAATCCATTCGGATGCTTTGTGCATTTGCTAATTATCAAAATTTCAAATTATTTCAAATGGATGTGAAAAGTGCTTTCTTGAATGGTTTTATTAAGGAGAAAGTTTATGTAAAACAACCTCCTGGATTTGAAAATCACAAATTTTTCGACCACGTGTTCAAGCTAAAGAAAGCGCTATATGGCCTTAAACAAGCCCCCAGAGCTTGGTATGAAAGGCTGAGCAGTTTCTTGCTTGAGAAAGGTTTTTCAAAAGGGAAAATGGACACTACACTGTTTATAAAATCTTTTAAAGGCACCATTCTATTGATTCAAATTTATGTTGATGATATCATTTTCGGTTCTACTGATGAAACCCTCTGTCAAGAATTTGCCAAGTGTATGCAGACAGAATTTGAGATGAGCATGATGGGAGAGCTCAACTACTTTCTTGGTCTGCAAGTAAAACAAATGGCTAATGGAACTTTCATCTGTCAGTCGAAGTATACAAAGGACATGCTGAAGAAGTTCGATCTTGACAACGTCAAACCAATCAGCACTCCAATGGCTACCTCAACCAAACTAGAACCAGATGAGAGTGGCAAACCCGTTGATCAACGTAAGTATCGAGGTATGATAGGCAGCTTATTTTATTTAACTGCTAGTCGCCCCGATATCATGTTTAGTGTTTGCCTATGTGCTAGATATCAAGCAAATCTTAAGGAATCACACTTGACCGCGGTTAAGCGTATCTTTCGATACCTTAAGGGTACGGTTACTGTGGGCCTATGGTATCCCAAGACAACATCATTTGACCTCATTGGTTACTCTGATGCTGACTTCGCCGGATGCAAGGTCGACCGTAAAAGTACAAGCGGCACGTGTCATTTATTAGGAAAGGCTTTAGTCTCCTGGTTTAGCAAGAAACATAATTCTGTCGCACTATCCACAACAAAAGCTGAATACATCGCAGCTGGGCGTTGTTGTGCACAGATTTTGTGGATGAAGCAAACCCTTGAAGACTATAATCTATCTTTCATGCACATTCCTATATTCTGTGACAATACTAGTGCTATTAACTTGACTAAGAACCCTATCTGTCACTCACGCACAAAATACATTGAGATCAGACACCACTTTTTGCGTGATCATCAGCAAAATGGCACGATTAACTTAGAGTTTATTGACACTGATCATCAGCTAGCAGATTTCTTTACTAAGCCATTATCCGAAGAGCGCTTCAATTTCCTTTGTCATGAACTTGGAATTTTAGATGAAGCTGTCATAAATTGAAACTCACCTGCGTAAATATCGATTATATTATGATTCTCTTACAATGGACTTGCTATGGGTACATACCGAAAGGGCCCTTCTGACAACAAGGCATAAAAGCCTAAGCGACACGGTGCACTAGTCCTCAGGACTACCGCTAGCTGGGATCCGGCCCCTGCAGCTAACCCATGGCAAATTCAAACTATTGAATTATAATATATTTCCTTGTTTAATATTCGTTTTAATTTATTATTGCCTACTTGATATTTTAAGTTCATTCTGATGTTAGTATACCTCACTATCTACTTGATTGATTCCATCAAGCTTTTATCCTCATTTCTAACTATTTTTTCAACACTTAACCATTTTTTATCTTCTTGCCCATCTTTCTGTTCTGGAAGACTAATCAAGAACTCGGGCTGAACTCTGCCCCTAATAGAGTTCGGGCCGAGTTCAGTCCCATTATTCCAGCGTCGGGGACAGCCTCAGCCGTTTGATCATTTTAGATCCTACGGTCCAGATTCCCTCCGACCAAAGAAAACCCTCATCTTATTTTCGGGTTTTCATCTCTCTTCTTCATTCTTACCACCACCTTCACCTCTCCAAACTTTTTCCTACAAACCCTAACCCTAGTTTTCTATCAAGAGTGCTCCATTGCTCATCAAAATCAAGGAGAAGGGCTCATTCCTCATTCTCTTCCACTGTTTGTTGTTGATTTCAGGTATATCTCCTTCTTTCTCTCCATTTCAAGTTCTCTAATTTCTTGCAAATGGCTCCTCGCTTTCCCAATCGTGGGAAGAGGATCCGAACCGAGGGTGCTTCCTCTTCGAATCCTCCTCCTCCCATTGAGCAAGTAGCTGAACAACAACCCATTCATCCGTTGTTCAACCCACCTAGTCCCCACGATCCTACCACTTATGACGACCGATTGTTTGTGTCGCTAGACGCTTCTAACGAGTGGTTTAGCGACTTTCGGACTCGTCCGGTGTTCGGGGGACATCCTATAAATTTTACAATCTTTTCTCAATATGAATTATTGTTTCGTGATCTATGTTTGGATGAGTTAGTTGCCTCAAACTTTGTCATTTACCGTAGCGCCATCCAAATGTTCTATTGTAACTTGACTCACGATGCAACCCACATCTACTCCCGGGTTGCCGGTATTGATATTGCTTTTGATGCTTCTGAGTTGGGCGAGTATCTTGCACTTCATGATCTCGATACTTGGGATAAGCTTGTGGAAGCTTGCCAATTCCAATTTGTTGGTGAAACTTTTCTTGAAGGATTCAAGGAGGAATTATGTGCCCCTAACATAAGTCCTCGCAAGCTTATGGCCAAGCACCTCAACCCATATTTCTATGAGCTTCATCGAATCATTTTCAACACTATCTTACCAAAAGCTGGTTCCACCGATAAAGTTACATACTTTGAGATCTCTGCTTTATATCACCTTCATTATCGTATCCCCTTCAATCTTCCAAGGACAATGATGGATTGGATGATAAACTGCAAGAAGAAACCAAGAGCCTTGGTTTATCCTTTATACCTTCCTCTGGTTTTTCGTGCGTTCATCGTTCCTATTCATGACTGTCAGTTCTTGCCTGCTTCTGCTTTTCTGTCCAAGATACGACGCCTTCAGGCAGTTATCGCCTCTCCTGAGACTTCTGAGCAGTCTGATGATGAGGAGCCTGACACCCCTCCACTCGGTTAGGATGCACCACCTCCACCTGCCACTCTTGAGTCTATTTAGACTATGCTCCGGGATCATTTTGCTCTTGAGGACGATCGCTGGACGCAGATGGATTATCGGACTACGCTGCAGATGAGTGCCCTCAGCAACTCGCTGCACGATATCCGGTATTCTATGTCGCGACACCCCTCTATGCCCATTCCCATGGAGCGGGATCCTGGTCGCGCTGGATATCGTATTGACGACCCCTGGGTCATACGGTACCTGGATCCGAATGCTGCTATCGTGGACCCCAGCCGCTCTTTCACTGATCATTCAGACTCTGCTGGGCCTTCTCGTGCTCCTTGATGGAGATTGGCTACTATCTGCTACTGCTGCTGATGATGATCTTAGTTGATGCATTTTGATTTATAGTTATTTAGTTTGTTTTTGGATTTATGTACTTGGATATTCTATCACTCTGGTTTGACATTTAGCTCTATGTGATGACATTTTATGCTTATCGTAGTTTTATATTAGTGACTCATTTTGATTATTCATATACTGTTTCTTCTCTGTTTGGTGTGGTTGCATCACTATTAATTGTCTATACTGCAGTTTCTATTCATTCATCTGCAGTCTATATTGCTAAATGCCAAAAGGGGGAGAACTATGTATATTCTGGATATATTTGTTTCTTTTGTATATCTGTGCTTGTTTGTGCTTTTTGGAGATATTATTTATCTGGCCAACAGGTTCAATGCATTATTTACGGGGGAGCTATTGCTTCTAGCTCAGCACCGTTCACTGATTACGGGGGAGCTATTGTTTCTAGCTCGGCATCAATTATGGGGGAGCTATGTTGCTATAATCAACTGTGTCCAGGTATAAATGTTGAATATACATATATTATTTTGCCAATTATCAATATGGTGGAGATTGTTGACACAAAGTCACAGTCAACCAAATATTGACAACATTGACTAAATAATATCTGTATTAATTCAATACGACACACGACGTCTGCATTAAGCTCAAGACAGACAACAGCTCAGCCTCTGCTTCTCAGTCGTATTCAAGTCTGTATTTTACATTTTCTTTGAGTCTAGACAAATGTAATCTGAGTCATGCTGAGCTCTTGAAACTTAGACTATAACCTACCCAATAATCCCAAGCTCCACCAAACCAGAAATTGCCCAATGGTCCCCTTTGAACCACTCTGTGCTCTAGAGACAGAGTTCGGGCCGAACTCTGCCTCCACACAGAGTTCGGGCCGAACTCTGTCTCCTAGAAATCAGGAACCCTAATTTTAGGGTTAGCTGGTTGCTAGTTGTCCAACGGCCAAATTTTTGAATTTTCCTACCCGAATTCTGGCCGAATTCTGCCTATAAAAATACTATAAATAGGGCATAAATTCTCTCATTTCAAATTATCCAATCTTCTCTTCTCTTCTCTCTTATAGCTCAAATAAGCCATACCCTTCCCATCTACTAGCCACAAGCCTCCTAAGTCTCGAGTGCTTAGCATCTCTCAGTTAGGATTCTTGTGCAAGAGTTGAAGAAGTCGCTTGGACAATTCCAAGCAAATCGCCACTGCGATCCTCTGTAAGAAGTTGACGTGCTCTTCTGAAGTAAAGGCACGGGTTGTAAACTACTATTTCACAAATAGTGGATTTAATCCTGAGCTAGAGTTCTCAGGCCTGGACTAGTCCTCCACGAGGGAAACCAGGTTAAAATCCCTATGTTTGCGTATGCTTTCTAGCTCTTCATTTACTTTCTGCATTTTACTCTGATTATTCATAGATCGTGAAAGAGTTAATTTTTAATTGGTTATTTTCTATATAAACTCTATTCACCCCCCTCTAGAGTTGCCAAACTGTTCTTCAGCTGAGAGAGTCAAATAAAAAGAAGGGAAGTAGGGAGGAGCATATGGGTTCAGAGCCATGGTGGAGGAGAGGAGAAGGAAGATGCTTGATCAGAATGGATGGCTCAGAACACAACCCAAGATTCATTCTAGCATACATTAGTGTGAATCATCTATGTTCTGTACATATGGTGTAGTATATGTTCTTATCGTATCTAGTATCTAAAGAACGTAACAGAATCGAGATAAACTCACTAATGTAATACTAAAACATCATCTACTACTATATAAGATATAGTGATAGGTTGTCGTATCATCATTGCCGAGGGATGAGGGTCGGAGGATAGTCAACTTTATCTACGGCTACATAGTTTCTGCCTCGCCAGTCGAATGGCTGCAGGGACTATGTCCTGATCACCATGTCGTACCGTAGACTAATGCAAATGGAGCTGGAAATATCTGTCGCTAACCGGTCACTAGTCCGTCGGTTATTGAGAATTTTTTTGAAAAAAATTGCAGCACTTTTCCTATTCACAAAAATATGCATAAACCAAATCAATATATAATGCACACCAATTATCCAACAATCACATGGACCAAATATGTACATACGAATTTAATGCACAACAATTATCCAAAAATCATATAGACCAAACCAAATTAATATAAAATAGACATCAATTATCCTGAAGAGTAACCTAATATCCGTCATTATAATTCGATTTATCTTCAAGTGTGAGAACGGATGGCTCAGAACACAACCCAAGATTCATTCTAGCATACATTAGTGTGAATCATCTATGTTCTGTACATATGGTGCAGTATATGTTCTTATCGTATGTAGTATCTGAAGAATGTAACAGAATCAAGATGAACTCACATAATGTAATACTAAGACATCATCTACTACTATATAAGATATAGTGATAGGTTGTCGTATCATCATTGCCGAGGGATGAGGGTCGGAGGACAGTCAACTTTATCTACGGATACATAGTTTCTGCCTCGCCAGTCGAATGGCTGCAGGGACTATGTACTGATCACCATGTCGTACCGTAGATTAATGTAAATGGAGCTGGAGCCAAAATACAGAAACCAAAATACAGAATCAAATCCCTGGGTTTGCCGAAAATACAAAACACAATTCTAATTCATATGTATTTTAAGTGTGAGAACGGATGGCTCAGAACACAACCCAACCGGAGATGATACTCTAAAAGATCCATCTGAGTAGGACATATACTCTGAGAGATCACCTTTACAAGAATGATATCAGTAGTGGGATTGAGTGCTGGAGGAGATATTATCAGAGTATACGTCCTACTCAGATGGGTCTCTCACCGTTACTAATTTTTTCTAACAGCATGGTGGATGTGCTCCGTCAATAGATTCTTGCTCCGAGCCAAAACTTTGCCTCGGAGCTCAAGTGGACATCCTTCATGTAGAGCTCGGGTGAGAGGTTCCTGACAGCATGGTGGTCTCCTTTGTTAAAGTATCCGTGCTCGTCCCATAACCAATGTCGAATGAGCACGGATACTTTGACAAAGGAGACCACCATGCTGTCAGGAACCTCTCACTCGGGCTCTACACGAAGGATGTCCACTTGAGCTCCGGGCCAAAGTTTTGGCTCGGAGCAAGAATCTATTGACGGAGCACATCCACCTTGTTGTCAGAAAAAAATAGTAACGGTGAGAGACCCATCTGAGTAGGACGTATACTCTGATAATATCTCCTCTAACACTCAATCCCACTACTGATATCATTCTTGTAAAGGTGATCACTCAGAGTATACACCTACTCAGATGGATCTCTCAGAGTATCCTCTAGTGATAGGTTGTCGTATCATTATTGCCGAGGGATGAGGGTCGGAGGACAATCAACTTTATCTACGGATACATAGTTTTCGCCTCGCCAGTTGTCACGACCCGCACCCACTGTTAGGGTACGAGAACGTAACAACGCCCAGCCTACGCCGCAGTGTCGGCGGTAGAACGCTGTCCTAGGTCACATCATCTAACAATATAATGCTAAGCAGATACAGTCTCAATCACATTTAAGGTTGAGCATGATAAGGTTAGATAAAACATAAAATCCAAAGAGGTACGGGAGATAGAAGTCTAAGTGTCTAAGATACAAAAACCCAAAAATACATCTCAAAACTTTAATACAGTAATCCACAAAGTAAATACAACTCCAGACAAATAAAATAACTATCTAAACAACCTCTAAGGTGTCTCCTCTAGGCTAGCAAGCAACCTCCAAGCTATCTGTAAAATTTATCAACAGGTCCAGTCAGGATAGGAACGAGCACATCTCATCTAGAAAACCCAAGTAAATGACAGAGAACTATAAAGCAGTTATAGGCAGTTGTATTGATAAAAATGGCAGTTTATATTCAGGTAATGGTAAGAAAGACAGATAAGGTGCAAGGAAAGTAAATAACTAAACAAGAGAAGAATCATAGCAATAAAGTCTGTAAAAATAGAACTAGCTGAACCAGGGTAATATGATATGAAGTCCAGACAACAATGTAGACCAGTGTAACTCCAATATTAGTCCAGTACAAGATGAATCTAGTAAGAGACGATTCCAATTATAGTGATCAATGATTCCAGGGTGAGTCCAGCCTATACTCTAACAGTGTGTTTTAAAATACCAAGATTGACATGTAAATGGCTGTGGGTAATCCGGCACACCTCTCACTGATCAGGCGAGAGATGGCTATCATTCCAGTAGATACCAGTAGGGGTGATTCCTGTAATGGGGTATGTCTACATGTCTTACTCTAGTATTTTCCCTCCCAGTAAGTGAATCCAGAATTCCGACACAATGATTCAAGATGAGTCCAGCCAAAATATAATGATACCAGTAAATGATTCCAGTAAATGATTCCAGCAGGTGATTCAAGTAATAGAAGTCGGAAATGATGATACCAGTAATAGAGGCCAGAAAATAAATATGTGTCGTATACATGAATCCAGTAATATCCACACGTGTTGTAATAGAGAATCGCATACAACTAACTAGAACTGAAATACAGTAATTAACAAATAAATGAGAGAACTATCAGAGAATGTACTCGCCTGATAACCTGAACAGCTGATAAGTATAGGGGGTCTAACTGAAGCCACAGAGTCCTATTTAAAGCAACACAGGTTCAAGGTGTCTGGCTCCTAATTGAACAACACAAGTCACAACATGTCCAGAAGGGTAATATAAAGCACTATAATGCATTCTACATGAATCTAGGTCAAACTAGGCCAAAGTCAACCCTTGGTCAACTCTGGTCAACTGCACTAGTCAAACTAGGTTAAACTAGGTCATGTCCTAACCCAGTAAGTCTTACTAGGCCTAACCAAGACTATCCTAGCAAGCATACATCAATACAAGGCTATACAAGCCAACATACACCCAACTCTATATAGCATGCAATTATTTAATACTCAAATAGGCAAGAATTCACATTGGATATACACTAGGTAATCTATTACTTTAAGCTATATATGTCTACACATATATATACATGCATATATTGGTATTCAACATTAGGTCTATAATCATGGCATTTCAAATGGTTATATAAACTTATATATTACAACACAATATGCTAACATATATATAATATACATACATAGCTAAGTTAACTATATTCATAAAAACTTATTTAAGAGGCTATGTATGTGTATGTGAACATGGCAAAGGGGCAAGTGAGGGTTAAATGGGCATACATAGTGATACATATCAAAGAGTGTCAAAGTGTAAGTGAAAAATGTGTCAAGTGTGATAGTGTCAACATAGTGTAAGGGGGTACATGAGGTAATATAGGATTTGTGTTAACATAGAACATTACATCTCATTAACTTGTATATTGCATACATTACATCTATTATTACATTACATTCATGCTTGTATTCATTCATCATTCATTATTCTCTTGCACCACTATATGTACCATACATTACATACTTTGGAACCTACATATTCATTACAAGCCATACTTATACATGCTTATATTAGATAGGATACTTACACCTCATACATCATTTATTTAACCATTTAATCATGCTTGTATTCTCTATTTAATTATATAATGTATATATATTAACATGGGTTAAAATCAAATAGAATATTATATTACACACAAGGGTGCACAAAATGTATATACCGAATAGTAACTCCTACTAATAATCAATATTGTACCATCTCAGCATGAATTAAAATTTAGGATTAAAGTATGTTATAGATCTATGTGTTAGCTTTCCGAAAATTAAAACGGATCGCGTTTTCGTTACCGAAAACTCCCGAAATCGCGAAAACACCGAGAACGCGTTTGTCTTTCGTACAGCTGACACTCAAATAATTCTCCAGAAAGTTATAGAAAGAAATAGGCCTACTAATACATGTTTTTGGAAAGCTAACTTCAATACGCTTCTTTTAAAAAAAATGGGAGATTAAACCGAACTTTGAGCTAGAAGTTATGATATTTCTAAATTAGGGCTGAAATTAAAAACGTGGATAAAAATCATGACGGATTTAGGTAGTTTGAGACAAAAGAACACAAGTATATAACATAATATATCAAGAACTCACTCTCTACACTAATATGTATATATGAGACACTATAGAACACATCTCCAATACAAAAATATGAGATTAAACATGTAATAATTCATTCATACATAACAACAACACATAGTGTGTCCAAATTTGGGATTTTCCTACATGGACACAACCACAACACAAAGGACACTCCTATGACCTCCAAATGGACACGAAATGGACACAAATGGAGATACAACTATGGGGTCATTCCTATGGGTTCAAAGTAGACCTATATGCATGAGAAAATGAAAAGGAGAAGGGATTTATACCTCCCGGTAGATCGAATCGAAGAAAAGCCTTCCCGGAGCGACACCGACACGTAGAGATTCCAAAAGGACACGAACGAGCTCCGAATCCTCCCAAACTTGGGTAGCTTCCTCCTTGGCTAGAATGGAGAAGGAAAGAAGAAGATTTAGTGGTGAAATGGAATGATTTGGTGGAGAAATTGCTAGGGATTGCTCTCTAGGAATTTGGAGAAGAATAAGAGAGAGAGTGTGGATGAGAATAATGAAATGAACTTGAGCCTATCCTCTCCCAAAGTGGCTGGCCATATGGGGCTATTTGTCCTATTATGGTAAGGTCCAAAATGCCCCCACTAACCTATTCTATGAGTATTAGGAAAGGGCTAATTGGTTGGGGCTAAATTAGTCATTCTAAAGTCTCTAATCACACTAACCATATCCATAATAATTAGTCTAACCTCTAACTAAAATATTTCTATCATGTGGACTAAAATTAATATCATGTGGGCCATGCCTAACTAGTGTGTGGGTCCCACTAGAGTCAAACTACCCCCGGGTCCCCGTTTCAAGTCGAATTGAGTTGAAATTCGAACCCGACTCAAATAACCCCAAAATAATATCATAAATAATAAAATAATATCAAAATAATTCAAAGAGGTCAAATGCAAAAATATTCTTAGGCCAAAAATGATATTAAAATATCATAATTATATGGTTAGGCTCTAGGTCAAACAGTCTCTAGGGTTTCACTAGCAAAACGTCAAAACCACAAGTCATTGATTTAAATAATTTTAAAATGATTTAAAATCACCAAAAATCATATCATGAATTAAATATTATTATTAAAATAATTATAAACACGAAATTTCAAAATTACCCTCATTTGGGAAACTGGGTGCTACACCAGTCGAATGGCTGCAGGGACTATGTCCTGATCACCATGTCGTAGTCCAATACAATCCAGAGATTGACACCGTACTAATTCATATATGTAGTCCAATACAAATAGTCTAATACAAAAATAACCAATACAAATAGTCCAATACAAATAAGTACTAATAGCTAATGAGAACCACGCAGCTCACGCAAACGCTCAGTGATACGATCACGCAACCACCTCGAAAAAACGAGATTTTTGGCGTGAGGAGAGATGTCGTCCCTTGCAAGTGCTGCATGAATAAAACTCCCGGGCACACTAGCTACCGATGCTGGATGAATAGAACTCCCGGTCTCACTAGCAACCGGTGCCACTTCCTCCTTAACTGTAGGAGGAGCCACCTCAGCATTCACTGTTTTCCTCAAACGACGTGCCGCTCCTCGGGTTATGGGTGCCATCTGGCAAGATCGATAGTCACAAATAATATAATTGTAACATAAGTAAGCAAACTAAAGTAACTATCATGTAATTTGAGTACATTTTCGAAAGCCGATAAAGTATAAAAAATTTGATTTTTTACCAAGTGTGAGAACAGATGGCTCAGTACACAACCCAAGATTTATTCTAGCATACATTAGTGTGAATCATCTATGTTCTGTACATATGGTGTAGTACATGTTCTTATCGTATCTAGTATCTGAAGAATGTAACAGAATCAAGATGAACTCACATAATGTAATACTAAGACATCATCTACTACTATATAAGATATAGTGAGAGGTTGTCGTATCATCATTGCCGAGGGATGAGGGTCGGAGGACAGTCAACTTTATCTACGGCTACATAGTTTCTGCCTCGCCAGTCGAATGGCTACAGGGACTATGTCCTGATCACCATGTCGTACCGTAGATTAATGCAAATGGAGCTGGAACTGGAGCCAAAATACAGTACTACTTCACCATGTCGTACCATTTTACTCTCTCTCTCCTCCCCCCCTCTCCGGCGCTCTCACTCTCTCCGGTGCTCTCATACTACTAATTCCTATGTGTTTTAAGTGTGAGAACGGATGGCTCAGAACACAACCCAAAATTCATTCCAGCATACATTAGTGTGAATCATCTATATTCTGTATACATATGGTGTAGTATATGCTCTTATCGTATCTAGTGTCTGAAGGATATAACAGAATCAAAATGAACTCACACAATGTAATACTAAGACAACATCTACTACTATATAAGATATAGTGATAGGTTGTCGTATCATCATTGCCGAGGAATGAGGGTCGGAGGACAGTCAACTTTATCTACGGCTACATAGTTTCTACCTCGCCAGTCGAATGGCTGCAGGGACTATGTCCTGATCACCATGTCGTACCATAGATTAATGCAAATAGAGCTGGAAATATCCGTCGCTAACTGATATTGTCACATACACATATGTATATCACAGCTAGATGTATAGATATATATACATCTATACAGAAGCACACAACTGATAGAACTCGCACGGTCCTTAAGACAGTGAACATATACACCATGAATCCAAACCCCATATTCACATTTACTAATCCAAACACCACCAAACTAATGGATAACACGCAATATGGATAACACATTATTTAGCCAATATATAAACTCAGATGAATTTGAGAAGCAAAGCCACCCGCCGTCCCCGACCAAAGCCCGTCGTCCCAAGCCCGCCGCCCAGTAGTTCGGTTGCATATATATATGAAGAGTGCTTATGACGGTGCGTCGGTTGCAAATAGCCCCGACGTCTCCGCCCCAAGCTAGCCGCCCAGCCCCCGACGCCGCCGCCCCAAGCCCACCGTCCAGCCCCCGACCCAAGCCAGCCGTCCAGCCCCCGATGCCCCAGCCCCAAGCCCGCCTCCCAGACCACGACGCCCCCGCCCCAAGCCCACCGCCCAGCCCCCGACCCAAGCCAGCCGCCCAGCCCCCGACGCCCCCGCCCCAAGCCAGCCACCCATCCCCCGACACTACTACCCCAAGCCCACTGCCCAGCCCCCGACCTAAGCCAGCCGTCCAGCCCCCGATGCCCCAGCCCCAAGCCCGCCGCCCAGCCCCCGACGCCGCTGCCCCAAGCCCACCGCCCAGACCCCGACCCAAGCCAGCCGTCCATCCCCTGACGCCCCAGACCCATGCCCGCCGCCCAGCCCCCGATGCCATCCACCCCACGCCCACCGCCCAGCCCCTGCCACAAACCCGTCGCCCAGCCCCCGACGCCCCCGTACCAAGCCCGCCGCCCCCGCTGCCCCTATACGACATCGCGGGAGAGAAAGAAAGAGAGATCGAGAGAGAGAGGGGGTTACCTTCGGAAGAGAGAGAGTAGAGGACGCTGATGCCGACACCGACGCCGATTACCGAAGCCGACACCGGAGAGAGAGAGAGGAGAGAGAGTGAATTTGGGGGAGAATGCAAAAAGTTCCTCCCTTCGTTTCATTTAAAGTCTGGTACGTATATTTAGCGATGGACTAGCAACGTATAAAAACCCGTCGTCCAGTAGTCGCCCTGTTTGATACTTGCCGACTGAGTATCCGTCGCTACGTGTCGAAGAAATGTCCCGCCAATTGTCTACACAATTCCTACCAAATAATCGACTGATTAGCGACGAATCCTGTTCCGTCGCTATATCTCCGACTACCTAGCGACGGATATGCGACCTTTCCTCCCCCTAAAACTGAAATAAAAAATGTAAAGGAGCATGGTCGGTAATCCGTCGGCGAGCTGCCACGAAGCCGTCGCTAACGCCGACTGAAAATTTCTGTCGCTAATTGTCCGTCGCTAATTTACTGTATTTTGGTTGTGTTTGTAAAATAGATGTTTTTCAAAAATATAGGTCATTTAAAAAGATAGGTCAGTTTTGAAAATGATTTGGGATGGCCTATTTACAAGTACGACTTGGTGTACAATGTATTCCAAGACTCAATAAAAATAAAAATTACATTGCTTTAAAGAAAATACATTTTTGAGTGGCAAACAACTTCGGTCTTGAACTGAGTAGATATCCATCTTTGATCAGTGTCCAAAACGTCGTTAGTAAACATCTGAATTGATTCGTATATCGAGACAGAGTTTGATCAATTATTAAAATCAGGTTTGACCATGACCAATGGGCCAACAATCTTCCCCATTTTGGTAATTGACAAACCTTGACCAAAATAACATCTTGGTTTTGATCAATTCAAAAGTGTACCGAATGTACTGAGATATAAAAAAAAAATTGTTCATAACCTGTATCCATGAAGATGTTAGATCTTATTTCTCCCCTATTTTTACTTAACAAAATAATTGCAAAAGAGAAAGCTCCCCCGCAATAAATGCATAAGTAACAATCAGTGAAGGAACACAAAAATATAAATAAGGACATTCAACATAGGCATGGTATAAACATTGACAGAAAAATAAGATAAACAGAAATGGTATAAACAACACAGGCATGGTATTTATCATAGGCAGTTTATATAGAAGCATAAAGAACGATAATGCTATAAAGCTGAAACAAATAAATTGCTAAGCTGAATAATAAACTAAACTCAGTGGCAGAAAAACATGTTTATCAAAGTCACAAATCATATCCAGAAATAAAAAAGAGTACCGATACTATCTTGGAATGTCGGAGTATTTCCAAATAAACATAAGACAAAGTCAACAGTGTCTAAAAGTAATAACTCAAAAGTCATCCTCATCCTCATCATCATCGGCTGCAGTGCCAGCATATCCAGATGGACCAGCTCCAGAAGTATGTGGAGTAGCACCAGATGTACGATACAAATTGTATGCGTTCCCTGGCTGGAACATAGAGTGTACCGCCTCATCATTAATACGGTAGCTAGATACAGAAGGGTCTCGAGGAAGAGAGTTAGCAGAGTGACCCATCTGTACAAATCTCAGATCGACAAAGGAGTTGAAAATAGCCTAGAACCGAGTCACGTCACGTAACTCATGTTCCCTGGAAGTGTCAACGAAGAATGTCTCCAGATCTGATAGATGCTGGTAAATACCCTCAAAGGTCATAGGATAAGACTGAGGAGGACCAGGTGTTGTAGGAGTAGATGCAGTAGGTGCAGGTGCAGTAGGTGGAGAAACAGTGGCAATGCTGCGACGAGAAAGCTTGAGGAACTTGGGCTCAGGGTCCAGAGCACAAGTGGTAAGTCAATATCGAATCTCTGAAAGATGCGTGGGATGATCATCGCATAAGAGAGGTTGCGGTCTCTTCTGTGATATCTACCTATCATCTGAATGATAGTCTTAGGGAAAAAAAATGAATCCCCTTAAGAATGTGATATAAAGCAGAAAGCTCGAGTGCAGTGAAATCATCTTTTGAAGTAGATTTTGGATGAAGAGTGGAATAGATGATGCGATGTAATTCGTAGTTAAACAAGTTCAAGTTATTGGCCTTGAACTTTCCAGGACGAGCACGTGCGGGTGCACAAAGCTCATTCTTGAAACTAACGAAAGTCGTGCCCTCGGGGAAATCAAAATCAGTGGTGTCATCGAGCGGGGCACCTTCGTTTGGAAGACCAGGGATTTTCTCTAGCAATTCATCATTGAACTTGATATCTATACCGCCGACACGAGTTCTCGCGGTAAAAGTGTCTAACACGAAATTATAGTAAAATAGTCTAATAGCATTAGTGGCGATAGGGAATTGTAAAGTAGCAAAGTGATGTAACCCTAATACCTCAAAGTAAGGACGGTGGTCAGAAAATACAGTCCATTTGATCGGAGATCCGGTACATATAGTACGCATAATAAAGTCGACATACCAAAGTAAGTCTTGATCAGGAGTTTTGAAATAAAACTCGTCTGATGCACTGTCATCCGATTGGACCGGGGAAAAGAGAGAATCCGTATGTGGATCAGAAGACGATGCCTCTTCACTGGCATGGGTCTTCTTCCTCTTGAAAGGATTGAATCTCTTAGGCATTCTATCCCAAAACTAGAAACCCTAATAATTTGAAAGTGGAGGAGAGAAGGAATTATACCTTCTGAGAATTAGGTATGCTGAAAAGAATACGATTCTCCGCACGAATCCAAATTTTGGACGAAGATCTCTACGTAGAATGGAAGAAGGAAGGTGGAGAAGAACTAGGGTTTTCGGGCGCTACTGCTGCTGTTGATGTGGTTTTGGATGAGTTGAAGAAGATGGGGGCCTCGGGTTCTGACTGATATATATATATATATATATCCAGATGGACTCTGGCCGAATTCGGACCGTACTCGGGCCGAATTCGGACCGAACTTGGGCTGAATTCGCCAAGGGTTCCCCTGGCTATAAAATTTTTTTTGTGGGGCCACATCTTTTTCATCAATTCAATTCAAAGTTTAGTAATTTTAAATTTCAAATAATATAATTATTATTATTTTATAAATTAATATTCTTTACTGATGAGAACATAAAATGTTATATTTTGATTCAAAAAGATTTGGAAAGCTAAGACACGGGGCTACAACTTTTATATTTTGTGTTTTTCGTAAATCAAGCTGCAGCATGGACGAAATCAGACTTGAAGTTGGGTCAAAGATGCTGTGAACAAAAATAGGAACCAAAATAACCATTTTGCTACTTGTTCTATGACTTAGTCTATTTGGTTTGAGAAGTTGTAACTTTTAGAGGATATGTGGGGAGATATTGTGGGCTTAAAACAACTAATTTATGATGTATAAAAGGGTATAAATCATGAGAAGAGAAACAGACAACACAACTCTTCTTCTTCTCCAACTTTTCTTTTGAAGTTTTGATGAACATGTGCGGCTAGAAGCCTTTTTGGTCGAAGTATACGGAAGCCTTGGAATCAATAAACTTGTGAGATCTAAATTATTTTTATATGTTTAATTTATACTTTGAATATTTAATGTTTTTCTATGCCAACTTTCATGATTGTTTTGTTTAATTACTAGGAGGCCTACTAGTTTATTATTCATTTCGATCTACCGCTAAATTAGATATCAAATCCGCAATTGTTTGATGTTTCTAATTTGTGAAGCAACCAAGATTTAATGAACTCTTTTGTTTTATTAGATCATAGAAGAAAAACATTTGACAAAATTAAATGCAACCGCTTGTGCTTGTATTGTTTTGCTTTATCGATCTCTTTGTTCTTTAAGAAATTGCGAGATTAAATCTATAGCGCTTATCTTAGATTATTTAGTAAGTAAAGTTAATTTGGTCGCTTGTATCTGATTAACTAAGCCTACGAGAGATAGAAAGATACTTCCAACGACAAATATTCAAAGTATGATTTAATTTATGCTTGCATCAATGATCAATTTTATGATTTTCAATGGTAAATGTCCACTGAGACCAATATTTGT
This sequence comes from Iris pallida, assembly GCA_029216955.1. NCBI lineage: Eukaryota > Viridiplantae > Streptophyta > Magnoliopsida > Asparagales > Iridaceae > Iris > Iris pallida. Next base: position 30,583,344 of record JANAVB010027598.1, read on the forward strand.
TCCTTTGATTGACTTTAATTGTTTTTAATTCTTCTTAAATTATCTATTATCACATTCAAGACTCTCCCCCTTTCATTATTCACATAGCACAAATATAAACTAATTACTCTCCGTGGAAACGATCCTTACTCTCATTCTACATATAATCTTAAGAGTAAAGGTTTTATTTTTGGGTGCCTACGACAGCACACCAAATTTTGGCGCCATTGTCGGAAAGTAATTCTAGTTAATTTTTGTGCTTTTGTGATCTTTATTTCGCTCTTGTAATAAAATAATTTTTTCTATTAGCCAAAAAATAACAGGACATGATGACCAATTCTCAACAATTTGGCACTTGGCTGGATCTTCCATCTAGGCATGCTAACGAGGTAAATGTTTCTTCTCTTCAACAACAAATTGCTAGTTTAACTTCTCTTGTTCATCAAATGGTTGTAGGTGGTAACATGCAAACAACAATGGCTTGTGAGATTTGTTTAATAGCAGGGCATCCAACTAATATGTGCCTAATACTTGAAGACGAACCCAGTGTAACTCAAAATTATCCAAGTTACCAGCAATACAAGCAACCATATCCCCATGAACAACAATCGGACCAAACTTCTAATTCTGGTATGTCTCTAGAAGATATTGTTAAGTCGATTGCCACTAATACCTTGAAATTTCAACAGGAGACAAGGGCCAGTATACATGAGACGATGGACAACATCCAAAGTCTGAACAATCAAATGAGCCAAATGGCTACAACAATTAAAAAGTTGGAGGCACAATGTTCAAAAAAATTACCATCTCAAGCAATAATAAATCTGAAAGAAAATGTAAGTACACTCATTTTGAGAAATGGTAGGAAGGTTGACAACCTAGAAAAGAAGCACCTACGTTGCCAAAATAAGAAGAAGAAAGAAACAGCGCTGCAGATTCAAACATTCCTAATGACGATGTAGTACCAAATACAGAAGAAGTTTTTGAACTTAATGGCGAAGATGGATTAGATATTGCCATTAGTGAGCATCTCAAGAAAGAGAATGAGGAGTTAGTTTTGAGTAATAATATGCACAAAACCGTTGTAGGATTGAATGCTTTTATAAAAAGATAACAATCAGGTAACATTCCTTATGTTTCATTATCAATTTTTAACAAGATATTTTTATCCTCTATTTTGCAGGCATCTATTCAAGATGTAAAATCTTTGCGTAGTTGTCTCAAGTGTGCATAGAGTCCAGCCAACGACGTATTAAACAAAGGCGCTGCTTGGGAGGCAACCCAAGGAAAGTTTTTCATAATCTTGCATTTTTTATTTTTGTTCATTTTTGTCTCTTTTTTTTTTTTGCATTTAGACTTTCATTGGTGACAATGTCAATTTTAATTGTAGGTGAGGATATTTATGTTTGGTTATTTTTTTAAAATAAATGAATTTTAAAATAAAATTTAAAATATTTTTTTGTTCTTCATTTATTTTCGAAACAAATGGACATTTATTCTTATGGTTTTCAGTAATTTCTTTTGAGTATGTCATGAACAAGCGTTAACTAAGTTTAATAAAATTCGTAACATGATTGAATGAGTAATCTTTTCAACTTAGAATTAATTAGTCTAGTATTTTTCCTTGAGAATGGTTGTGAATAAATTTGGTAGACAAAAGCCGGTGAGATTTTGAGCCTTTAAACTGACACATCAGTCCCACTATTCCTGATGAGTGATATTCTTCCATGAATTGGTTTTTCTAGAACTTGCTTTGATTCTCTTCAAGGTCACATCAATACATGCATACATGAACATGATTAAGGCAAAAAAATTTACGCTACTTAAGCCAAATAGTCTTTCCTGAAATTATTTTTCCTTTGGTTGAACCCCTTTGAGCCTTATTGCTTTTATTTTAGAAAATGAACCCACATTACAAGCTTTAACCTGGAAAAAAAATTCTTACCCAAGTCGGAAAGCTAGTGGAGCATTATGATATATATGGATGTATATGAAATAAGTGTGGGGTATTTAACTTCTAGTTTTGCTACATATTTTTCATTCTTAAATTCTTGTGTCCCATCATGATTGAGAAAAAAAAGAGAAAAAGAAAAAGAAAAGAGAACTGAAAAAAATGAAAAAAAACGAAAGAAGAAGAAGTAAAAAAAAGTGATGGAGGAAATAACTTTTGATATCCATCTTCATGATTCCTTCTAAAATTTCAAATAAAGGGATATGTTGAATGCTTTGAATGGAGTGATTGGTTTTATATATTTTATATATTCGAGCTTGAGTTAAATCATTTTTGCTCCACTAGTTTTGATGGCTTTTGAGCTACACTCCCAAAATATATCCTACCTTAATCCTAATCCCCGCTACAACCTATAAAAAGTCCTTATGATTTGTGTTATGCATGTGATCCAAGTGGTGGAGTATGAGAAGATATGCAAGCTTATGGTAGATCATTTCTATTGGAATGAATTTGAGAGAAACACTTACCCTTCAAACCATGAGAGCTGAGTGTTTGTTCCCGTGAGAGTCTACCAATTTAGTTTACTCTATCTTCAAGTAAAAATACTTACTAAGAAATTAGAAGTTGTCCAAGAATATATTTTTAAGACATGTTATGGGTTTTAAAGAGCTTGGTTATTCTTTATTTATGACATTACAACCTTGATTTTTGTTTTAAAAAAAATAAATTTTGAGTTTTGTCCAAGGACGAACAAAAGTTAAGTGTGGAGGTATTTGATGAGAACATAAAATATTATATTTTTATCCCTTAATATTTATCATTTTATGTTCATTTTATGACTAAAGGTATTCATTATATTTATATTTTGTTGTAGGATGAATTTGGAGACACTATGTGCAAAATGGGGCTAAAATACAATTTTGGACAGTTTTGACACCTTTCACCAAAATGGACATAACTTTCTCATCCGAAAAGCAATGGAGGTGATTCAAAAAGATTTGGAAAGATAAGACACGGGGCTACAACTTTTATATTTTATGTTTTCCCTAAATCAAGCTGTAACATGGACGAAATTAGACTTGAAGTTGGTCAAAGATGCTGTGAACAAAAATAGGAACCAAAATAACCATTTCCCTACTTGTTCTATGACTTAGTCTATTTGGTTTGAGAAGTTGTAACTTTCAGAGGATATGTAGGGAGATATTGTGGGCTTGAAACAACTAATTTATGGTGTATAAAAGGGTAGAAATCATGAGAAGAGAAACAAAAAACACAACTCTTCTTCTTCTTCTCCAACTTTTCTTTTGAAGTTTTGATGAACATGTGCGGCTAGAAGTCTTGTTGTTCGAAGTGTACGGAAGCCTTGGAATCAATAAACTTGTGAGATCTAAATTGTTTTTATATGTTTGATTTATACTTTGAATATTGAACGTTTTTCTATACCAACTTTCATGATTGTTTTGTTTAATTACTATGAGGCCTACTAGTTTATTATTCATACTTTGAATATTGAATGTTTTTCGATCTACCACTAAATTAGATATCAAATCCTTAATTGTTTGATGTTTCTAATTTGTGAATCAAACAAGATTTAATGAATTGCTTTGTTTTATTAGATCTTAGGAGAAAAATGTTTCACAAAATTAAATGCAACCGCTTGTGCTTGTTTTGTTTGGCTTTATCGATCTTTTCGTTCTTTAAGAAATTGCTAGATTAAATCTATAGCGCTTGTCTTAGATTATTTAGTAAGTAAAGTTAATTAGGTCGCTTGTATCTGATTAACTAAGCCTAAGAGAGATATGAAGATACTTCCAACGGTAAATATTTTGGGTGCCTACGACAGCACACCATTTACTCAGCCTCTGTTTCAGATTAGCTGTAGGAGTACTGTCACAGCTAACGGAGGTTCACCGGAGAACTCTTAAATACTGCTTTGCTTCGACCGTAGTCGTCGTGATAGACAGACTCTTTTTAGGCTTGTCTCGAAAACAGTTTATTGAGTATTGAATAAATTAATTAATAAAACAAAATTAATTAATATAATTGACATCTAAAATTCCTAACTCTTGACGTAAATAGTTGAAACGATCTTCCGTTAGAGGTTTTGTGAGTATGTCAGCTAATTGATTATTTGTGTCTATGTATACAAGGTCTATATCTCCATTTTGTTCATGATCTCTAAGAAAGTGATGTCGAATCTCGATATGCTTATTACGAGAGTAACATAATGGATTCTTAGTCAAATTAATAGGACTAGTATTATCAAAAAAATGGGTATGTGTGTAAAATGTAATCCATAGTCTTCTAAAGTTTGTTTTATCACAAAATTTGTGCATAACAACGTCCTGTGGCGATATATTCAGCCTCGATTGTTGATAATTCGACAGAATTTTGCTTTTTGCTAAACCGAGAGACCAGTACTTTTCCTAGAAAATGACATGTACCGCTGATACTTTTTCTATCTACTTTGCATCTGGCAAAATCAGCATCAGAATAACCGGTTAGGTCAAATGACGTGGTTTTAGGATATCATAAGCCGAAAGAAGAAGTGCCTTTAATGTATCAGAAGATACGCTTAACTTCTCATAGATGTGATTTCTTAGGATTGGCTTGAAAACATGCACACATGCAAACACTAAACATAATGTCTGGTCGACTAGCAGTTAAATACAGTAAGCTACAGATCATACCTCGATACTTACGTATGTCGATGGGTTTGCCTTGTTCATCAATATCAAGCTTGGTTGAAGTCGCTATTGGCGTGCTAAGTGGTTTGACTGCTTCCAGTTCAAATTTTTTTAATGGATCCTTTGTGTACTTTGCTTGATTTATGAACATCCCATTGTTGGTTTGTTAGATTTGTAGTCCGAGAAAGAATTTTAGCTCTCCCATCATGCTCATCTCAAACTCATTATGCATACACTTTAAAAAAATTTGACAAAAAGATTCATCAGTAGATCCAAAAATAATATCATCTATATAGACTTGAATCAAAAGAATGTTGTTATTCAAATATTTTATAAATAATGTAGTGTCAACCTTTCCCCTTAAAAAATAGTTATCAAGTAGAAAAGAGCTTAAACGATCGTACCAAGCACGAGGGCTTGTTTCAAACTGTATAAGGCTTTCTTCAACTTGAAAACATAACCAGGATATTTAAAATCAGTAAAACTGGAAGGTTGAGCTACATAAACTTCTACTTTTATAAAACCATTTAAAAATGCGCTTTTGACATCCATTTGAAATAACTTGAAATTATGAAAACATGCAAATACACATAACATGCGAATGGATTCTAATCTCGCAACTGGGACATAAGTCTCATCATAGTCGATACCTTCTTCTTGATTATATCCTTGAGCTACGAGTCAAGCCTTATTACGAGTCACTAAACCATTCTAATTTAGTTTGTTTCGAAATACCCAACGGGTGCCAATGAACGGATGATCAATGGGCTTGGGAACAAGTTCCTAAACTTGATTTCGTTCGAATTGGTTTAATTCCTCTTGCATAGCATCTAACCAAAAATTATCACTACATGCTTCTTCAATATTTTTGGGTTCAAACTACAAAACACAAGAAGCTATATCTTTATTAGAGGAACGAGTACTTACACCCTTGGTAATCTCACCAATTACCAAGACCTTTGGATGATATGCCAAGAATCTCATCTCTTTTGGCGTATCCTTAGGATTGTTGGTTCCAGCTTCTCTGCTTGAAAGTTTTGCAGTAGCTGTACTTAGTGTAATCACGTCTTCATTGTCGTCATCGTCTAAGTGTTGATTTAGCTCATCAAACTTGACATTGAATGATTCTTCGATGATCATGATTCTTTTGTTAATGACTCTGTACCCTTTGCTCTTTGCTGCATAACCTAAAAATATACCTTCATCGGCCTTTTCATCAAATTTACTCAGATTGTCTTTAGTTTTAAGAATAAAGCATTTACAACCAAAAATCTTAAAATACGAAATAGTGGGTGTTCTATCAAACCATAGTTGATAGGGAGTCTTCTTCGATATAGGTCGAATTAGAACCCTATTAAGAATATAGCACACTGTATTGACAGCTTCAGCCCAAAAGTATCTAGGTAGACTAAACTGGATTAACATTGCTCTAACCATTTCAGATAGAGTCATGTTCTTACATTCCACAACTCCATTTTGTCGTGGATTCCTAGGGCAAGAGAATTCATGCAAATAACCGTATGTATAACAAAATTGCTTGAACTCTGCATTCTCAAATTCGCCGCCATGATCACTACGAATGCGAGTAATCATGAACCCTTTTTCATTCTGTACTTTCTTGTAAAAGGTGACGAATTCTGATAATACATCGTTCTTGCGTGCAAGAAAATATACCCATGTATATCTAGAAAAGTTATCTACAATAACAAATGTATATAGCTTACCACCTAGACTAGCAATTCTACTAGGTCCAAATAAGTCCATATGCAATAGTTGTAGAGGTCTAGTGGTATTTACAACGTTTTTGGATTTGAATGCAGATCGGATAGCTTTATTTTTTTCAGATTCACTACATACCATATCCTTCTTGAAAGATATGTCTGGTAAGCCGCGTACCAACTTCTTTGTAGATAGTTTTAAAATTGTATCCATGTTTACATGACCAAGTCTCATATGCCATAGTTGGCTCTCAATGCTTTTGGCCGTCAAACGTCTACCTGCTTTGTTAGCATCTTCTAACAGATAGAAAATATATATGTTGTCTTCCCTGATACCTTCAAAGATAGTACGACCAGTTGAACTACCAACTATAGTATATTTGTCTTTGACGAAGTTAATGCCATAACCGTGATCAGCTAAACGGCTTATGCAGAGCAGATTATGTTTTAACTTGGTAACTAGACAGACATCTTTAATCACAGGATAAGGAGCCTTACTAATGTCATCGATACCGATTATGTACCCTCTTAAATTATTATCGAAGGAGACATATCCTTCTTTATTCTTTTTCGATAGTGTTGCGAATAATGAAGCATCACCGGTCATGTGCTGTGAGCAACCGCTGTCGAAGATCCATTTGCTCCTAGCATGTGAAGGGCGTTCCACCTACAAAATAATTTACAGATGAAACTCTTTGTACACATTTCTTGTAGGGTCCTAACTGGTTAGCTTTTGGTATCCATGCAATAAACATTTAAATCTACTAACTTTCTGATTCTACATAAAGAGGATATATGACCAATGAGGCCACAATAATGACATTTTGTATGTTGAGTGTTGAAAGTTGTGTGAGGTGCATGATTGGTAGGTTTTAGTTTTTTAGTATAGAAGAATGCATTCCTATTAGTCTTCTTAGACATAGGTTTGGTATGGTTTGGTCTGACAGAGTTTGGTTTGGGCGTATTCCGATGTTTCCGTAATTGGCACATGTTAGAATAGGAAGCAGCAACTTCAGGCCGTTTTCGTAAACTAATTTCCAACTTTTTGGAAGTGTCATATAATCTAGTGTAGTCAGATGTAAGTGTTTCTATTCTGACTTGTGCACACTGGAGACTCTTTCTCTCCTTGGATAGGTCTTCCTTTAGCTGAGAGATGGTTTGGTCTTTTTCTTCGGATAACTTAATAGTCTCGTGTAACAGCAACTTAATAGATGAAAGCTCACCAGACTCAATTGAAGAGTCAATATTTCTATAATCATCTAGTTGGTCAGTAAGTCTTCCTATCTCACATTTGTACTCTTTGAGTACCTTCTTAGAGGTTTCATATTTATTACGCAGTTTTCTACAATCATTTAACAGGTCACTGAAATCCTCTCATTGTTTCTCAAAGGTGAAATCATCATAAGGATCAAATAGAGGATTAGTGATTACCTGATCACAAACCATCAAGCATACATTTGCAGCGTCATCTGATTATTCGTCTTCTGAATTGCTGGCTTCACTTTCATGCCATATGCTTGTGCTGTCATACTTCTTTGATGTAGATCTCCTCAGGTAGCCTTTGTCATATTTGCTGCTTTTTCTTGTTGATGATGATGCTGATGGACAATCTTTCTTCATGTGTCCTTTCTTTTTACATCCGTAGCAAATAGGATCTTCCTCGTTGTTGTTGTTGCTGCTATCTTTTGTTCTCCTGTTAAATCTTATGAACTTCTTGAGTTTTCTTACCAGAAGAGCTTGATCTTCAGAGTCAGAGTTGCTGTCGTCAGAATCATCTTCGATAGTTCTTCTATGTTGAGCCTTGAGTGCGATCGACTTTTCTGACTTCTCCTTTGGTGTAGCGTCTTCAAACTCCTGAAGCTATAACTAGTGAGTAAGTAGTTTACCCATGAGTGTTTCCATAGACATTGTTGAGAGGTTATTTCCTTCAATTATTGCTGTAGCCTTTGGAATCCAAATCTTTGTGAGAGCTCGTAGAAGTTTGCGAATCTTTTCATGGTTACTGTATTCCTTGCCTAATGAAGACAAAGGATTTACAATATCCAAGAATCTTGTAAACATCTGAGTGACTGATTCACTTGGCTTCATTTTGAACGCCTCGTACTCCTGAGTAAGTCTGCTGATCTTTGACTCCTTGACTTGTGTTGTTCCTTCGTGGGTTACCTCGAAAAGTTTTCATACTTCATTTGATGTTGTGCATGTAGATACCCTGTTGAATTCAATTATGTCTAAAGCACAAAATAAAGCATTAATAGCACATGCGTCAAGACTGGCCTTTTTTTTCATCCTCTGTATATTTGTCATGGGATTTTTCAACTAAAACTCCATCAACATTAATACGAGGAGGCTTTTTGTAGCCATCATTAACTACAGACCATAAGTCAAAATCAAGAGATTTCAGGAAGAAACTCATACGTGTTTTCTAATAAGTGTAGTTTTTGTCGTCAAACAGTGGAGGTCTGTTTGTGGCTTGGCCTACAATTGTGAATTTCACAGTTGCCATATGTAATTCTGTGATCTATATGATAAATAAAAAATAACTGAATATAGCTACAATTTTACCTTGCTTTACCTGTATAACCCGCTCTGATACAAATTGTAGGAACAAAATCGTAAAGCAGAATACTCTAGAGGAGGGTGAATAGAGTAGGCAGCAGAATATTGCTAATTAAAATACTTGTTAGTCGTTAGATCACAGATATAATAATAATCAAAAAATAAATAACAGTAATGAAAAGAGTGATCAGAAGGCAAACGCAAATACAAAGATTTATACTGGTTTCTCTCTTGTGAGGACTAGTCCAGTCGGAAGAACTCTAGCTTCCAGTTGAATCCACTATTGAAAAATCTTGCAAGTTTTCATACGAAGTCCTTGTAACTTCTACAGACACGAGCTTTGATACGAAGAACTTGACCAACTTCAATTGTGAAGAGTCAATCTTCAATCCAGCCTCTAATTACAATCGTTATGAAACTTCTAGACCGTACCGTACTGGCAAATTGATTAGAGGATTGTAACTGGCTTGGGATTTAAAAATGAAAGCTTTTTAGAACGCTTTGGAAGAAACATAAGCTTTAGAAGAGAAGAGATGAAAGTGAATTAGTGTTTTTAAAATGATCGAAATCCTTCTCTATTTATAGTTTTTTCCAAAGGCAAAACTCTGACAGAATTCGGGCAGAATTCGGACAGAACTTTTTGTAACCAACCGCAACTGAAGGGAGACCAAGTTCAAAATCAAACGTTCACATAACGTTCAAGTCGGCCAAACTCTGGCTGAGTTCAGTCAGGGTTTGGTCAGTTGATTACGTAAAAAATTGTTTTGGCTTTTTGAAAAAATTCTTCAGAAGCTTTTTGTAAAATAGTTATTTTTCAAAAATATAGGTCATTTTAAAAAGGTAGGTCAGTTTTGAAAAACGATTTCGGATATCCTATTAGCAAGTACGACTTGGTGTACAATGTATTTCTAGACTCAATAAAAATGAAAATTACATTGCTTTAAAGGCAATGCATTTTTGAGTGGCAAACAGCTTCGGTCTTGAAATAAGTAGATATCCATCTTTGATCAGTGTCCAAAACGTCGTTAGTAAACATCTGAATTGATTCGTATATCGAGACAGAGTTTGATCAATTATTAAAATTAGGTTTGACCATGACCAATGGCCAACAACATCTCCCCCTCACATGAGTGAAGTTCAAACTGGAGACAGACGCCAACATCTCATCCAAAAGAAGAACGATCAGAGAAAGGAGTATACATGCAGCTTATATATGTCGATACTGGCTCTCTCGTGTCCAACCCTAACTTACCAGGAAACCAATACTTCATTGGCACAAAAGTTCGAGCACCGAGCGCTCAAGAATAAAGAACATATTTTAGAGCTTGATTTGATTTCTATCGATCAAGTAAAGTTCGAAACATCAACTTAGGAAATCCTCTAATCGAACATTCGAATTAGATTTGAAACAGATCAATCAAGATATCAAGAAGTGCAGGACGAATATGTGTCTTTAGTTTTCTTCCTCTTAGGAATTCTAGAATCCATAAGAAATTGATACGGAAAAGATAGAGATATACCTCAATGGCGAATAAAAATTTGAAGAGAATGTATCAAGAACCTTAGATCCAAAGATTTGGAAGTTTTTGAGATTGTGGAGTAGGAATCCAAAAACAAGGATTAGGGTTTTTGAAGCTCGGGGCGGCTGTTCTTTTGGGAAGAAGATGAATAGTGAAGAGAAGGGGGCTTATGTTCGCTACTATTATAAAAAAAAATGACCCCATAGAGTTTGGCCTGAACTTGGTCCGAGTTTGGTTCGAGTTCGGCCACTCAAATTTTAGGTCATTTAATTTGTCATGAATGATAAAAACAACTCAATAACTTTTAGCTCTTTGATTTAATTAATGTTCATCACTTTGGATTAGTTGTAGGGGCCGGATCCCAACTAGCGGTAGTCCGAAGACTAGTTCACCGTATCGCTTCAGGCTATTTACGCTTATATGACAGAAGAAACGTTTCGACTTCTACCCAAAATAATTTCAATTAAAAAATCACAAAATGTCAAGTTTTAAGTATTTTTTATTAATCATAACGCGTTACGACTATGAAAATTCAAGTATGTCTAACTTTACGCAGATAATTAAAACGAACTTCAGCCAGTAATTTTGTGAAAATGTCTACTAATTGATGATATGTTTCAATAATTCTAAGTAGATATGTCCATGTTGTTGGTGATCACGTAAAAAGTGATGACGTATTTCTATGTGTTTAGTGCGTGAATGACATACTAGGTTCTTAGTCAGATTAATGGTACTAGTATTGTCACTAGAAATGGGAATCTTTGTGTAGTGCATATTATAGTCTTGTAGGATTTACTTCATCCAGAAAATATAAGCACAACAATATCCTGCAGCGATGTAGTCAGCCTCGGTTGTTGATAGCACTACAAATTTTTACTTCTTGCTAAACAAAGCGACCAAAGCTTTTCCAAGGAAATGATATGTACCGCTGGCACTTTCACGGTCTACTTTGTATCTAGAAAAATCAGTATCTGAGTAATCGATTAGGTCAAAATATGTGGTCTTGGAATACCATAAGCCGACTGTAGAAGTTCCATTAAGGTTTCGGAATATACGCTTAACGACGCATAAGTGTGATTCCTTAGGATTAGCTTGATATCGTGCACAAATACAAATGCTAAACATAATATCAAGACAACTAGCAGTTAAATAAAGTAAACTACTAATCATACCTCGATACTTACGCTGGTTGACTGGTTTGCCATTTTTATCAGTGTCAAGTCTTGTTGATGTTACCATTGGTGTACCGACAGGTTTTATATTATCGAAGTCATACTTCTTTAGTAAATTGTACGCGTACTTGGCTTGATTGATGAAGGTTTCCTGCGAGTGCTGTTTAATCTAGAGTCCTAGAAAATAGTTGAGCTCTCCCATCATACTATTTCAAACTCACTCTGCATATACTAAAAAAATATTGACAAAGTTTCTCATCAGTAGAACCAAAAATAATGTCATCTATGTAAATTTGCATAAGTAAAATACTGTCAACTGAAGATTTGATAAACAGGGTTATATCAACTCTTCCTTTTAAAAAATATTTTCAAGTAGGAAAGCACTTAATCATTTATACCAAGCACGTGGTGCTTGTTTGAGACCATAGAGCTTTTTTCTAAGCTTGAAAATGTGATCAGATTTTTAAAAATCTTCAAAACCATGCGATTGTTTCACAAAAACTTCTTCCTTCACAAATTCATTCAAAATGCACTTTTTATACCCATTTGAAAAAGTTTAAAATTGTGAAAATATGCAAATGCACAAAATATGCGAATAAATTTTAGTCTAGCAACAGAAGCATATGTCTCGTCATGATCAATCCCTTCTTTTTTATTTTAACCTTGTACCATTAGATGTGCTTTGTTGCGTAGAACGTGTCCATCCTCACTTACTTTATTTCGGAACACCCATATGGTACTAATTATCGATTGACTAATAGGTTTAGAAGTAATTTGCCAAAATTAGTTTCTCTCAAATTATTTAAATTCCTCTTGCATGGCATCAATCCAAAACTCATCAAAAAAAAAACAACTGCTACTGACTTAGGTTCTACATGATAAATAAAAGCTATATTTGCTCCTATATCTCTAATAGAAGAACGTGTACATACTCCTTCAAATACATCATCTATTATGGGCATTTTTGGATGGTCTTGCATGAACTTCATCTTCTTAGGTAGACTTTCCAGATAGCCCTCGTTGGTAGAAGTATCTTCGGTTGTCTTGGATTTGTTTTGTACATCCTTATCGTCATTGCTGCTGGATCTCTGACTATTGTGCTCATCAAAAGTAACATTAATAAATTCTTCGACTATCATAGACTTTCTTATTAAAAATTATATATCCCTAACTCTTGGCTGCATACCCGAGGAATATCCATTCGTCTGCCTTCAAATCGAACTTATCCAAGTTATCCTTGGTGTTCTGGATAAAATAGCGACAACCAAAAACCTGGAAATTAAAAATGTTTGGAATCCTTCCAAAGGGGTTTTCTTCGAGATAGCTCGAATTAATACCCTATTTAAAATATGACAGTCTATACTAACAGCTTTTGCCCATAAATATTTAGAAAGATTATGCTGATTCAACATGACTCTCGCCATATCGCTTAGAGTACGATTATTTTGCTCCATAATACCATTCTGTTGAGGAGTTTTAGGACAAGAAAACTCGTGGTAGTATCCAGTATCATCACAAAACTTTTTGAAATTAGCATTTACGAATTTTCCACCATGATCACTTCGAATTCGGGTAATCATGAAGTCTTTTTCGTTTTGTAATTTTTTGTAAAATACTTGAAATTCAAAAATGGCATAACTTTTGTTTGAGAAAAAGAAAATACAAGTATATCAAGAGAAATTATCAACTATAACAAAAGCATAGAGTTAACCGCCAAGACCAGCAACTCTACTAGGACCAAATAAATCCATATAAATTAACTGCAAAGGTCTTAAAGTAGTTACAACGTTAATGGATTTAAAATATGACCTAGTTGCTTTGTTCTTTTTACAGTCTAAACATATCATATCTCTCTTAAAGGTAATTTTTGGGTGACTTTTTACCAGCTTTTTAGTGCGTAGCCTTTCGATAGTGTCAGTATTTGCATGTCCTAACCTCATGTGCCATAGCCAGCTTTCATCCTGATTGGCTACTAGGCACTTACCTGCATTGTCAGTACGTTTTAGAAAGAAAACATAAATATTATCTACCCTGATCTCTTCATATACAGGATTCCCAGTAGACATCTTATATATAGAGCATTTTTCTTTCACAAAATTGATGCCATAACCATTATCGGCCAAAATACTTATGCTCAATAGGTAATGTTTTAATTCTGTGACTAGACAAACGTCTTTTATTTTTGGATATCGAGACATACCAACAGTGTCGCTACCGATCATATCAACTCTCAGATTATTATCGAAGGATACGTATTATTCTTTCTTCATCGATAGCGTAGCGAATAAAGATGCATCACTAGTCATCTACCGCGAACATCCGCTATTGAGTATCCACTTGCTTTTAACATGAGAGGAATGAGGGTCGACATAGAAACGAGTAGATGAATCCTTTAGTAATATTTCTTCAAGGGTCCATTGTGATTAGTCTTAGGAATCTAAGCAAGTACATTTGTGTCAACAAGCTTTCTAGCTCTACAATACTGTAATATGTGCCCGTGTGTACCATAGTATGTGCATGTGATTTTCAAAATTGTGTTCTTGGTTTCTGTGTTGACAAATCTTTTGTATGTCTTTCTTGGAAACCTGTATATGAAAACATGATTGTGAGAAGGATGTTGCTTAGTTGCTTTCTTTAGTTTAGTCCTTTATTGAATATGCTTGGTATTAGGACTAACCTTAGGCCGTGTAATAAGGATGACCTGTTTGCTTAACTTGATCTCTAATATTTTAGAGATAGCACAAGACTCCTCGAATTTAGCTGTCATATCCGTGAGTCTTTGCTCAGTGACTAAGTGTCTCTTCTTATCTATGTCATGAAGTTTTTGCACTTTGACATAGTCTATTTCTTTCTTTTCTATGGTGAGGATAGCCTCATGATAGTCAAATTTAAGTTTGGTTATACCCTCCATGTTACCAATAGTAGACGTCTCTTTAATGTCTTCAATAAGATTATACAATCTAGCTACTTCGGTTGTGTACACCTTAATCTCTTTGCAAGATTGCTTATACTTATCCAACACATTTTTGTGTTCTTCAAGTAGTTCGCTAAAGGCAGTATTTAATTCATCGAAAGTAAAATCATTATACAGAGGGTTTTCAGATTCCTTATCATATGCCATCAGATAGACATTTGCACTACTGTTGGGTCTGTGCCAGATGCTGGTGTTAGCATAATTTTGATTGGTTGTAGCTTTTTTGCTCAATCTTCATCGGTCATATAGACTATTTTTCTTTGATAGTGGACAGTCCTTCTTTATATGCCCTGACTTCTGACATCTGAAGAAGGTTATTTTTTCTTCGTTGCTTTCGTAGATGTCTTTCTTAAATTTTTGTACGGTAGGGCCTGTTCATCACCATCGGAGTATTCTTCATCATAATCATTGCATGAGATTCTTTGGCTTGAACTTTGAAGGCAATTGATTTTTCTTTGGGAGTTGCTCCTTTAAATTCTTGCAAGTCCAGCTCGTGGGTCATGCACTTGCCCATCAGGTTCTCCAAAGTCAACGTCGTGAGGTCGTTTCCTTTTATGATCGTGGTGGCCTTCGGGTTCTAGTTCTTCGTTAGAGCCCGCAATACCTTTCTGGTTTTTTCATGATTGTTGTAATCCTGACCAAGAGATTGTAATAGATTAGTAATATCGAAGAAACGAGTGAACATTTGTGTACTTGACTCACCGGGTTTCATCTTGAATGACTTGTATTTCTGTGTTAGTCTACTGATTTTGGATTCTTTCACTTGGGAAGTCCATTCATGAGTTACCTCAAGAAGTTTTCAAATTTATTAGACGTCGTACAGGTTGATACGCGATTAAACTCGATTTTGTCAATTACATAGAAAACTATATTGATGGTTGATGCATCTAGACTAGCCTGTGCCTTTTTATGCTCCGTGTATTTGTCATGTGGCTTGTCTACTAATACACCATCAATCACTGTTCTAGGGGGTTTCTTATAACCGTGTATAACTATCTACCAAAGATCGTAGTCCAATGACTTTAGAAAGAAACTCATTCGTGTTTTCCAGTAGGTATTATTTGTTCTATCAAATAGAGGGGATCTATTTGTGGATTGCCCTTCGCCATTGAATATAGATTTAACGACCTCCATAGATATATGTACTATCTGGATGGTTATATATATGTATAACCTGCTCAGATACTAATTGTAGGACCGTTGAGCACCTAGAGGGGGGGTTAATAGAGTATGTGCGTGTATAGCAGAAAATATCATTAATTATTCTCTAAAAAATATTCAGACTTAAGCAGAACTTATATACTATGGCAGGTAAATGACAGTAAATAAATTTGCAGTAAAGTAAGAGTCAAGAAATCAAACTCAGTGACACAATGATATATACTTGTTTTCCTCTGAGAGGACTAGTTCAGTCTCGAGTACTCTTGCTCGATGATAATCCACTATGGCACAAGCTAATTGAGAGCTTGTAGTCTCTTACATTATCGTGCTTGGTGACTTTAGAAGCATGAAAAATCTCAGCTGAAGATATCCCTTCGCCAAAGCGCAAAAGATGCAAAAGACTGAGGCTCAGTACTAAAAAGGCAAAACAAAAGATATGGAGAGAAGTCCTTTTATTGTCATGTCTACCAAAGTCTAGTACAGACACATCAGGACTATACATAAAGGGCTAATTCTGTTCTTCTATAAAGGATCTAGTACAGATTCGATAGAGCCTAGAGGGATCTACAAGGAATGCAGTCTTCGTCGAAGCGCAGCCTTCCTTCTTCTCGACATGCACGCTGGAAGATTGGTCTCCATCGAAGCGTGTTCTGACTTTCTTGTGGGCGTAGCCTATCAGAAGCATATCATGTCACGGCCCGCTCCCTAGAGTAGGGGCACGAGAACGTAACAACACCCAGCCTACGCCGCAGTGTCGGCGGTAGAACGCTGTCCTAGGTCTCATGCATCTAACAGTATAAGGCTAAGCAGTTTATACTCCCCGAATGGGGGTGACATAGCAGAATATAAAATCAATCACATCTAAGGTAGAGCATAATAGAAGATAGATAAAATATGAAATCCAAAAGAGATACAGCAGATAGAAGTCTAAGTGTCTAAGATACACAAACCAGCAATACATCTCAAAGCTCAAATACAGAAATCCATAAATACAACTCAAGACAACTGAAAATAAACTGAGCAAAACCCTAACTACCTATACAACCTCTACTGTGTCTCCTCTAGGCTAGCAGGCAACCTCCAAGCTATCTGTAAAATTAATCAACAGGTCCAGTCAGGACGGGAGCGAGTACAGTACATCTTAACAGATCATAGCAGGTTAGAAAATATAATCATACAGTAAAGTAAGATACAGGTACTGAAAGAAATGCAGTTTGTAAATAGAGAGAGCTGTAATAGAAATATCTACTATAAATAGAGACTAACAATGGCTAGTGAGTCTGAGTACAATATAGACAAGTAAATGGCATGGGATGATTCTGATGCTACACTATGGAATGATTCTGATGCTACACTACTTGGGTATTATTCACATGTCCACTTCTACTCCCCCGTACCCCCAATCAATACACAAGGATCCAACCAGGTTTTGTTATGATTCCATGCAAAGGCCCCCGAAGGGTGATACATGGATGTCCCATAAATGGGGATTCTAGGAGATTCTAGGATACCCAGTAAATGGGATAAGGATTCTAGGTGACTCTTTGATCATAAGAGTATATGTCACAAGTGATCAAAGAACCAATGAAGCATAGTGATACGCCATGTATGTGAAACGCACAGAACATGTAGTACCCGATGCTCCCTAAGGATAACATCTCAAGGAGGGATCCATATAGTACCAATCCGTGTGACCAACGTGACAGTAACAAGTAAAAAAATTTAATGCAGGAAATAATTCTAAGCAGGATATGAAATGATCAGAGAATGTACTCGCCTCGATTTGATTAGAGTCGACATGCACGACACAAACGTGTCGACACGAGGTAGGTACCATGCTAAGCTCCATAGAGGGTCCCAGACAACGACACGGGCAGTCCCAACGAGTCCAGAATAGTCCAAATAGCCTAGTTTGGTATATAAAAGTCTAAAATTAGGATTTGGTATGACAATCAAAACAAGAGATAGAAAATGACTATCATAGTCACGATTTTATTTTTAAAAAAGTATAATTAGTAAATATAATGAATTTTTTGAAATCTTTATATTGTTAAAAACTATATCTGTATAAAACGACATCTTTTAGATAATATTTCAAAATCCAGAAAATCATTTCTGTACTAATATTCCTATTTTATCAAATATGAATTTAGGTCAAAACTTAATAAACCAATACTTGAAAAGAACGTTTTTAATATAATAAAACTTTTAGGCTAAAACCATATATTAATTCTCTAATTATAAATTGATAAATTAATTGATGATATTAATAATATTAGTAACAATATTACAAATAATACCTTTAATAATAATAAGAAGAAATAACTATAAATACCAAATTATTTCCACTATAATACAATATATATACAAACTAATAATTTCTACTATTACATATATATAAATCCATAAACTATTATGTATACAATTATATATTAATACATAAATTAATATATATATATATATATATATATATACAAATATACATTAATACATAACTAATATACTTTGCATTATAACTAATATATTATATATATAAACTAATATATATAATATATAACTAATATATATAATATATAACTAATATATATATATATATATATATATATATATATATATATATAAACTAATCTGTATAATATATAATTAATAAATTATTTATATAACACTGAGGGGGGGCTCTGTTCTCCCCCCAAATCAATACACAACACATGAAAAAGGGGGAGGGGCTCACGAACGGGGTTTCAGTGATGGTTGTGGCGGCGTATTCGGGTCGGAGCACGGGCGGAGCGCCAGAAAGGTGAGGAGCTTGGCCAGGGCGGCGGTTCCGGGAAGCGGCGCCGGCAGATCTTGGGCGGCGGACGGTCGGCTCGCGCGGCGGCTCGAACTCGGCCAGGGCGGCGGCGGAGGAGGGCTCGCACGGCGGCGCAAGCTCGGCCAGAGCAGCGCGGGGTCGCGCCGGCCGAGCGACGACGGTCAGGTCCTCTCTCTCTCTCTCCCTATTATGGTGGTGGTGGCTAACGGTTGTTGCGGTGGTGGCCAACGGTTGTTAGTGGTGGTTTATGGCGGTGGTGGATGGTGCACAGTGGTGGCGGTGGTGGAGATGATGAATGGCGGCGGAGGCGGCTTATGGATTGGGGAGGGTGGTGTACTGTGGTGGCGGTGGTGTCTATCCGTAGTGGTGGAGGCAGGAAAGGTGATGGTCGGAGTCTGGGTGGTCGGTTGTGATGGCCAGGGGATGGCCGGAGGTGGCCGAGGGGATGATGGCAGAGGTGGTGGTCGGCCGAGAATGGCCTGGGGGTGGTTTGGTTTTGATTGGGACAAGGAAAGAAATTGGGGCTGCTAGAA
Source organism: Iris pallida (assembly GCA_029216955.1). Lineage (NCBI taxonomy): Eukaryota > Viridiplantae > Streptophyta > Magnoliopsida > Asparagales > Iridaceae > Iris > Iris pallida. The sequence continues at coordinate 30,602,407 of JANAVB010027598.1, forward strand.
ATTCTAGGTTGGGGATTTGTGTGTGGGTATTAAAAAATGTGCTACTTATAGGGGAGTGGGGAGAAAACCCTAAAAATGTATATGTAATAGAAATTAGGAATACTTAGTAAAAAACTAACACACTAACATTAATCCTAACTGCTAACATATCACTATCTGCCAATAATTAGTACTAAATAAATACTAGTTATAAATTAATAATTAAAATTACTAGTTAATACTAATTTAACAAATGGCTAATTACAATTTAGCCAATATTTTTAAAGACATAAATAATACTAATTTATTCACTTAATTATTAAATATATTTAACCATCATTTATTTACTAAATAATATATTTTGAAAGTTCGAAATTCAATAAACGTTTCCATATAGAACAATAATTAAAACTTATTGATTCAAGAAAAATGACAGAAAAATTCTAATAGGACAAAATCGTTTAAAATAGTAAACCAAGCCACAAGGACCGATAGTAATCACGGTCAAATTTGTTTTTCCAAAAATTAGAAATTGCACGCTCTTCGAGATTTAGAAAATTCGAAGTTTTGAAAAAAATACGAAATAAAATAAAAATAGAAATTTTCGAAAATATCCAAGAATTCAATTAACGGAGGTTACAAATCTATCCTCCTTAAAGAAATTTTGTCCTCGAAATTAAGCTTGGCCAGGGAGTTAAAACATGATATAATTTAGTCAATAACTCAGACACGATAAAAGACAACGACCATGGCACGATCAAGATAATCAACTCGAAATTGTTTTAGGCGCGACTATTAATTTGGCACGATAGAATCATGGTATGGTCGAATCCACTAGGCACGATTTAGAATGAAGATTAAGTATCTTAGGCACGACTCGAGTCGCGACTAATATAATAAATTGTTGTTTTGGTTATGATAAGGTAGGGTCAAATCTGAGTATAGTACGACCAACAGAATCTAGGCTTGATATGGTCAGAGTTAGAGTCACACAAGCACGATCAAAATCAAGACCTGGTATGACCAAGGATAAAATTTTCGCACAATCATGATGCAAAATTAATTTCTTATAGGCACGATCAAAATCTAATGGACAAGATTAATTAAGTCATGAATCAGGGCTCAGTCGTGATTAGAAATTTGAAAATGATTTAAGTCACCTTGGCACGATCAAGGATAAGTTATCCAAAATAAAATCTAGGTATGATTCGGGAATGAACTCATAGCACGAGCAGTTAGAGAATTGAAATCTAGGCATTAACAGAAAATTTGTTCAGACATGATTAAAATCAAATTCGGACACGACTAAGTTCATATATAGTCGTAATCAAAGATCAAGATTTTAGGCACATTGGAAAATTTTTATTTTTGATATGATCACTCAATTCATGACAAGTTCATAGTCAATCGGTAGTCGTGATCAAGGACAAAAATTTTCAAGCATGATTTAGAGGCAAAATCGGTACGATAGTCATGATCTTAGAATCACGACCACGGATTTCACAGTCGTCTAGTCATGTCAGGTAATTTAGGCACGAACAATCATGAGAATTTCAGATGATATTAGGAAATCAAATCATGGTCAGAAAACATTTTAGGCACGAGTGCAAAAATCCAAACATGATAAAATTCAAAATTTGACACGATCAAGATAAGGTCAGCCTAACCTTGGTCAAATAGTATTTAAATATGATAAAGAGTATCGTAGTAGCCTAGGCACGATCAAGCAGGAAATTCGGTATAATCAAGGATAGTATGAAGATAAATCGGAATCGAAACAGAACTTAGTCGTTTCCAAGAATAATTCAGAGTTTATGTACGAGTGATATGGGTATCGAAGTTTGATTACGACTAAAATTAAAATATTGACACGATGAAGAATAAAGCTAAACAATATTTGAAATTTTGGTTCGAAAAAAAACTTTGAAATCGAGATTTTTGAGCACGAGCAACATATGATAGAGATCCAAGTCACGATGGAATTCAATAAATTGAGTACGGTCAAGGGTCAAGACTATTAGTACGATGAAATGTACTACTCAAGGAAAATCAAAATCAAAAGATTAAGGAATGAATGTCAATAGTATTTAAATCCAACCACAATAATATTAAGAAATTTTAGTCGCGATACCATCTAAGTTGATCAATTCTAGGAAATCAAGATTTGGGCAATATGGAAGACAGGTTCATCAAAGTCTGAGAACGAGCATACGAGGATGGAGATTCAGGTCATAATTAAGTTTAATTCAATTGAGTACAACCCAAGATATTAATATGATAAGAAAAGATGATCAAATTCGATTGGTTGTGATTAAGGGAGCTAAGATTCAAGGATATTGAAAACCTTTTAGGGAAAACAAGGAAAGATCTCATAAGAAGTCAAGTTAATCATCTCTCTCTAATGCCATCAAGTTTATCATTTCCCAATCATATTTTTCTCACAGATCTCAATATATAAAAAATCAACCGTTATATAACTACCATCAAAATTTTACCCTTCCGTCATAAAGATTTGACCTTGCCATGATCACCATAGGCTAAATTCCAAATTTCTAAAACACTTTCCATGAACATACCCCTCTTAATTAGGTGTCAACAATTATCCATTTAATCAAATTTTCAAATTCTTACACCTCGTTCTAAATTAGATCTGAAACCTCTAAATCCAATTTATGAAATCCTTGGACTTGTTTAAATCAAGTCTCGTATTTACTCAACTCCAATACCACCTTGTCATACAAAATTTATTTTTATTTATAAATCAACCTTCGTATTTCTTCAACGTTCACCTTCAGTATTATCCTTTTTGAATTCTATAAATTTTTTTTCCAATCATCAAAATTAATTCTTATAGCTTAAAATCCTTGTGTTCTCTCTGTCTCTAGTCACCCTCTTACAATATCTAGTTCAATTTCGCATAATCATTGAATACAATTAAATTCTCCTTTCCATTTATAAATTTCTACATAGCTTTGTAAAAGTTTCCAAGAATCAATAACCAAGATTTTCTTAGTTCTCAAAACTAGGTTGACCTTTGATATCCTCATTAGTTTTTTTTTTTGAAACATATCCATGAATTACTCATAACCAAAATTTTCTGTGATTGTTTCTAAATTGATAACATTCATCCCTCGATTTCATTTTAAACCTTTACCACATCTCTATTTCAAATTTTTCATATTTGACATCCAAAATTTTGATTCCTACAAAATCATCATATGATAACCAATTACGTCGTTTTGACCTAGATGATTCACGTCACTTCCTCAACAATTCTCAGAATAAAACGATATAGGGATTCAGGGGTTCAAGTACAGCTGACAGAATATGATACGAGGCGAAATTGATATAATCAGGATAGTTATATAAGACAAGGAATGATGGTAATAAAAATATTGGCAGAAAAAGAATGATAATAGAATCTGTTCTGCTTATCTGTTTAAAAGAGGAACCCATTTTGAAACCAGAATTATAATTCCAAATCCAAAATAAGGTCTAGCAAAAATCATTGAGTCATTGTATTATGAAGAATTTCATAGCAAAAGTTACACAAAGGTTTATAATAACAGCTAAAGCTACTCCTACTCCTACTCCTAAGTTAAATAATGAGAAGCAAAACAAAAACAACTAATAATTCTTTTATGAAAGACTGAATAAAAGTAGAGAAAACATGTTCAAAAGTTTTTAAGGTACAATCTGATAATCATATGCGTCTATCCAAAATCATGGTACTCTAAATCCTCGTCATACTAGTAAGAAAGGCTACGATAATCACAGAGTCCTCGACTAAGGCACATGCCACTCGAATCGTGATATTTAACATTTTCGCGATAACGCTAGCTTTGCTGCGAAAACCTTAAATTCCCACACCCGAGAAATATATCCAAAATCAGACTATATGTCCTCACTATGCTGGCTATTATGACTATAGAAGACTAGATTCTAAAACTTAGATGACCTAGTCCATATAATTTTATCTTGACAAAAATTAAATTAAATCAACAATGGATACTAAAAAATCAAATTTACCAATGAATATCAAGATTCAAAAATGAACAAAATCCATCAAATCATATAAATACAAACTCAAATTCAACAATAATCCATCAAAATCAAATTCAACAACAGAAAATAAAGATAAATCAAATCAAGAAAAAAAGAGTTTCAAATCGAAGTTAAAATAAGATTCTCAAGGGTCGTCCGAGGAATCTCTCAAGGGATCCTAACTGTGATTGAGTACCTTCAAAATATATCCTAATCCTACTGCAGGCTGTAGTGGTACTCTAGTTCGAATACCACTACATAAACTTGACCTGCATGGGCCACCACTAAAAACATGTCATGACCCGCACCCTAGAGTAAGGGCACGAGAACGTAACAACGCCCAGCCTACGCCGCAGTGTCGACGGTAGAACGCTGTCCTAGGTCTCATACATCTAACAGTATAAGGCTAAGCAGTTTATACTCCCCGAATGGGGGTGACATAGCAGAATGTAAACTCAATCACATCTAAGGTAGAGCATAATAGAAGATAGATAAAACATGAAATCCAAAAGAGATACAGCAGATAGAAGTCTAAGTGTCTAAGATACAGAAACCCAGAAATACATCTCAAAGCTCAAATACAGAAATCCATAAATACAACTCAAGACAACTGAAAATAAACTGAGAAAAACCCTTACTACCTATACAACCTCTACTTTGTCTCCTCTAGGCTAGCAGGCAACCTCCAAGCTATCTGTAAAATTTATCAACAGGTCCAGTCAGGACGAGAGCGAGTGCAGTACATCTGAAGAGATCATAGCAGGTTAGAAAATATAATCATGCAGTAAAGTAAGATACAGGTACTGAAATAAATACAGTATATAAACAGAGAGAGAGAGAGCTGTAATAGAAATATCTACTATAAATAGAGACTAACAATAGCTAGTGAGTCAGAGTACAATATAGACATGTAAATGGCATGGGATGATTTTGATGCTACACTATAAAATAATTCTGATGCTACACTACTTGGGTATTATTCACATGTCCACTTCTACTCCCCCGTACCCCCAATCAATACACAAGGATCCAACCAGGTTATGTTATGATTCCATACAAAGGCCTCCGAAGGGTGATACATGGATGTCCCATGAATGGGGATTCTAGGATACCCAGTAAATAGGATAAGGATTCTAGAAGACTCTGTGATCATAAGAGTATATGTCACAAGTTATCAAAGAACCAATGAAGCATAGTGATACGCCATGTAAGTGAAACGTGCAGAACATGTAGTACCCGATGCTCCCTAAGGATAACATCTTAAGAAGGGATCCATATAATACCAATCTGTGTGACCAACGTGACAGTAACAAGTAAAGTAATTTAATGCAGGAAATAATTTTAAGCAGGATATGAAATGATCAGAGAATGTACTCGCCTCGATTTGATTGGAGTCGACGTGCACGACACGAACGTGTCGACACGAGGTAGGTACCATGCTAAGCTCCATAGAGGGTCCCAGACAACGACACGGGCAGTCCCAATGAGTCCGAAATAGTCCAAATAGCCTAATTTGGAATATAAAAGTCTAAAATCAGGATTTGGTATGACAATCAAAACAAGAGATAGAAAATGACTATCATAGTCACGATTTAATTTTTGAAAAAGTATAATTAATAAATATAATAAATTTTTGGAAATCCTTATAGTGTTAAAAACTATATCTGTATAAAATGACATCTTTTAGATAATATTTCAAAATCCAGAAAATCATTTCTGTACTAATATTCCTATTTTATCAAATATGAATTTAGGTCAAAACTTAATAAACCAATACTTGAAATGAATGTTTTTAATATAATAAAACTTTTAAGCTAAAACCATATATTAATTCTCTAATTATTAATTAATAAATTAATTGATGATATTAATAATATTAGTAACAATATTACAAATAATACCTTTAATAATAATAATAAGAAATAACTATAAATACCAAATTATTTCCACGATAGTACAATATATATACAAACTAATAATTTATACTATTACATATATATAAATCCATAAACTATTATGTATACAATTATATATTAATACATAAATTAATATATATATATACAAATATACATTAATACATAAACTAGTATATATACAAATATACATTAATACATAACTAATATACTTTACATTACAACTAATATATTATATATATAAACAAATATATATAATATATAACTAATATATATAATATATAACTAATATATATATATATAAACTAATATATAATATATAATTAATAAATTATTTATATAACACTGGGGGGGGCTCTGTTCTCCCTCCAAATCAATACACAACACAAGAAAAAGGGGGAGGGGCTCACGAATGGGGTTTCAATGATGGCGGTGGCGGCGTGTTCTGGTCGGAGCGCGGGCGGAGCGCCGGAAAGGTGAGGAGCTCGGCCAGGGCGGCGGTTCCGAGAAGCGACGCCGGCAGATCTTGGGCGGCGGACGGTCGGCTCGCGCGGCGGTGCGAGCTCGGCCAGGGCGGCGGCGGAGGAGGGCTCGCGAGACGGCGCGAGCTCGGCCAGAGCGGCACGGGATCGCGCCGACGGAGCGGCGACGGTCAGGTCCTCTCTCTCCCTCTCTCTCTCCCTATTGTGGTGGTGGTGGCTAACGGTTGTTGCGGTGGTGGCCAACGGTTGTTGGTGGTGGTTTATGGCGGTGGTGGGTGGTGTACAGTGGGGGCGGTAGTGGAGATGATGAACGGCGGCGGCGGCTTATGGATTGGGGAGGGTGGTGTACGGTGGTAACGGTGGTGTCTATCCGTGGTGGTGGAGGCAGGAAAGGTGATGGTCGGAGTCTGGGTGGTCGGTTGTGATGGCCAGGGGATGGCCGGAGGTGGTCGAGGGGATGATGGCAGAGGTGGTGGTCGGCCGAGAATGGCCTGGGGGTGGTTTGGTTTTGATTGGGACAAGGAAAGAAATAGGGGCTGCTAGAAATTCTAGGTTGGGGATTTGTGTGTGGGTCTTGGAAAATGTGCTACTTAAAGGGGAGTGGGGAGAAAACCCTAAAAATGTATATGTAATAGAAATTAGGAATACTTAGTGAAAAACTAACACACTAACATTAATCCAAACTGCTAACATATCACTATCGGCCAATAATTAGTATTAAATAAATACAAGTTATAAATTAATAATTAAAATTACTAGTTAATACTAATTTAACAAATGGCTAATTACAATTTAGCCAATATTTTTAAAGACATAAATAATACTAATTTATTCACTTAATTATTAAATATATTTAACCATCATTTATTTACTAAAAAATATATTTTGAAAGTTCGAAATTCAATAAACATTTCCATATAGAATAATAATTAAAACTTATTTATTCAAGAAAAATGACATAAAAATTCTAATAGAACAAAATCGTTTAAAATAGTAAACCAAGCCAACAATGACCGATAGGAATCACGGTCAAATTTGTTTTCCCCAAAATTAGAAATTGTACGCTCTTCGAGATTTAGAAAATTCAAAGTTTTGAAAAAAATAAAAAATAAAAATACAAATTTTCGAAAATATCCAAGAATTCAATTAAACGGAGGTTACATATCAGTTACTCAGCACAGTTCAGAAGCCAAAGTCTTCAAGCCAGAGGCGCAGCTACCTTCCTGTGCCAACCTCAGAAGCACGATGGTGGTAGGCCCCCTCCCATTCTTTTGCTTCAGAAGCAAGGGTCTTCACTCCAGAGAAGCAGCTACCTGCCTGTGCCAATCTTAGACGCACAAGGGTGTCATACCCTTCCCTTCGCAGCCAATGCCTCTACTGTTCAGAGGTGCAGCTACTTACCTGCGTCCATATGAGGCGCAGGATGGTGATATGCTCATACTATCTCCATTCCCACGATGCAGTCGTCTGCTCCAGTTTAGGAGCTTAAGTCACTTCTCTACAAAAGACTTGGGAACTTCCATCACAACTAATGTAAGTCGGCCTGTTGCTCCAAAAGCACACTAACCTCGCCAACCTGAAGCACAAAATTATTTGTCGCCTACAGCACAGTGACTCCAGTATCCTGAAACACAGCTTCATAAGTTGTTCTATATGCACAGAAGTCTCGTCGTCATTCGAAGGCAAGTCCACTTGTAACCTGAAAGCACAGAGGTTCCTTCATTTCCAGAAGCACGGTCTACTCGTCCTCCGAGAACCATAGAACTACTTAGTCCTCACCAGAGGCACATGAAGCATGGGTCCACCCCAATTGGTTTGTTTAAACTACTTCTTGCACAGAAGATTGGGATTAAATTATGATTAATCAGATTAATTTAAATATTAGATGAGGATTAATTAGACTCTAAATCTAGGATGAAATACCGAGATTTACTCGGCTGTATCCGAGCAAGCAAATTGGCGCGCGCCATGTGTCACCTTCTTCGGTTATGTTTATAACCACCAGAGATCTCCTTTGAGGGGAATCTCGATGTCCGCCACGTGTCAGTGCCAAAGAAGCCTGTACCGTGCAATGACGTCAGATTCTTTCATATCTTTGGAACCCTAATGCATTTCTCATATATGCTCGATTCTCCATAAATAGAAGGAGTTCTTCTTCCACTAAATGATGGATCAACAAAGGAAAATAGACAATCGACAATCTTTAAAGAATCAGCAATCTCTATCCATGAAGAGTTGACCACCCTCGTCCACCGATCAACTAAAGAACCAACCAACCAACCATCTTCGAGGGATCTCATTACAAAAATTTATCAGATTAGCGACATTTATCAACGTTGCTAATCTCAGCCAAAATGTCGCTAATTTAAGTTAGCGACATTTTTAGCGACGTCCTAGAAACGCCAGAAAAAAGGGTGTCGCTAATCGAAAAAATGTCGTAAAACATCGCTATGGCGACGTAAACTAGCGACGGTCATAACATCGCAAAATAGCGACGTTATTTGCAACGTTTCCTTGTGGTCGCCGATTAGCGACACATTAGCGACGTTTTTGCGACGATGTGGTAACATTTGATTGTTTGCCACGTCAGCAATTTAGCGACATTTTTAGCGATGTATAGAAACGTCGCTAAATTTTAGCTACGTATATAAACATCGCTAAGAACGTCGCTAAATTTAAAAAAAATAAAAATACAGAATCCATAATGCAAATATACAATCCAAAATATATATCCAATCCAATCCAAAATACAGAATCCAATCCCTGGGTTCGCCGACCCCTTCGGTGGAACACTCAACACCGGCACGCACAATACAATCCAGAATAGACAAAAAATATAAAGAACAAATAATACCTCAACGAATAATATAAGGTACAAATGTAACGAACAAAGTCCAATATCCTCAAATATGTACAAAGTAAAAATATAAAGTACATGTTAGGGTTATATACTAAAAGCATCACTTTTGTAGTAACCTTATTTCCTTAAATTTTGAATGAGAATCATATGGGCAAATGTTTGCATATTGTATTTGTTGCAAGTGTTAATGCAAATGTCTGATATTCTATATTGTAGATAATATGGTGCGTGGTGTCACACAGAAGATCATATTATCAGTTTCCTATGGAGTATATAAATAGTTCACAATCTAGATGGACTTGGACAATCTATTGGAAAGGTTGTAGTATAATCTGGTATTAGTCTATCTTGACTGTAGGTTTACACTAGTACACTTTGTGTGTATTGAACAAGACCACTTGAGGTTGTTCTCTTTGTACTGACTACATAAGAGAATAAACACCTCTGTTATTATGGATACTTGTACTCTTAATCAGGATATAATAACGGACATGTATATGCAATGTGCATTACTTTGACTCATAAAAGAGTGAGATTCATTATGGATCAACAAACTCGATGAATTGGGTAATAACATTGTATGTATGATGGACTGTTGATTATAAATAGAATCCATGTCCCGATACATCGGGTTGATGATGTCCTCTTAAGGAGCTCATAAGGATTGTTATGTAAACCCTGCAGGTGGATTATATCCGATATGACAAATAAAGTTGAGCGATACTACTTAGGGATAAAAGATGTCGAATCAATATAGTTGTCAGTAACTTAATTTAATCGACGGACATACGATATCTTAACATGGGGAGCCAAACGAGCATATAATAAAAGGAGCCCACAAACATAATTTGGGATTAGGGAGGTAGTACAACAATATCTCATTAGTGGACCGAGCTATTGTTAATGGGCATGGATTGTGTGTTCGGGCTGAACACGGGATATCCAGATCCGTTAGGAGGCCTAACCCTAATTTCTCCTCATGGTCCCTGTCGTAGCCTATATATATCCTCTATTCTCTGACCGCCAGATTACTGAACAGAAATCTAAAATTTTCTCTAAATTCGTGATTCACGTAAGGAGAGAAAGAGAGTGCTGCCAAGGAGAAGAAAAGGTTGGAAGATCGTCGCCCACACGACGTCCAACTCGAAGAAGGAATACGTGCAGAAGATCTTGGGGTCGTCCGCTCGAGATTGCCAGGAATTACTTGTCTCCTTTCCACCGTAGGTATAATTCGTGAACCCTAGTTTCTGCCTATGAAGGGTTAGAACACGTATTAGATCTGTTTAACTTTCTATCGATCAATACGCACACCAAAGAAAGGGTCCTGGGATCCCCAGTTCCATCAATTGGTATCAGAGCCACTTTGGATCTACGTGTTAATTGATACATCCATGTTGTCCAATAAAACATGCGCTATGTAATAGTCGGTAGATGTAGATCTATTCTAACTCGGTTTTGCCGGCATCTTAGATCCAACTATTATGGTCCAATGCATGTTTTTTTGATTGTGTTGTTTAAACCATGGACATGTCGTGGATGTTGTTGTTGCTGTGGATGTAATTAAAATCACGAGAGTTGATCGTGCTTATTAATTTAATTTTTCAACCTAGATTATGTGTGAACTCCTTCGGGAGGCATAGGATTGATGTAATTTTAATTATTTTTTATCAATCATGATGGCGGTGGTGGCTGTTTCTGACGCCGGACGAGATGCTGGTTTTGAGTAAGCCAGAGGCAGACAGATGATTTTCGATGAAGGAATCGACAGCCAAAACCTAAAAAAATAAAAAGTTTGGGGCGCTGTCCCGAACCCCGTATAGATCTTCGCAGCGCCAGATTTTGGATTCGGATAGTTGAGGACGGAGAAGCAAAGATGACCATAATAGTTGGATATTTTCTCTTATTTTTGTTATTTTGCTTTTTCTAATTATGCATGTTTATTATTGTGTGGTTTTTTTTGAAAAACAAGCCTACATTAATAATGGACAACATGGACATAATATCAACTAGTAAAAAAATTCTCATTGTTAAATAACTAAGTGGGAGAGAATTTTTATTTAGTATAAATCCTATGGTCTCCATTACTGGTTTGTAGGTGATGTAATTATACTTGCGTGTTGGCTTTAGTGCTTTCCTTCATATCGGATGAGTATAATTATGGATCACCAGTACAAACTTTCTTAGGAATAATTATAGAAAGTTACCTAGTATGTGTTCACTTCTCTATCTGAAGGAACTCATTACAAGGTAATGGACTTAGTATTAAGTAATGGTATACACTTAGATACAAATAATAGTATCCTTCCCATCGGAGTCACTGCTATTATTTGTATGACCAGAGCAAGACCAGCATATTAATTTTATTTGTCATAAAGTTATATTGACATGATAGTAAACTTAATAAGAAAAATTTACTTGAACAAAGTTAAATTTGTATACGTCCACACTATCGTGGCACGCTAAATTCAGGGTGTTCAAGGTGTTGGTAAATTTCTTATTATTATTTTGAGGGAATCAATATTTAGTTAATTCAAAAAGTTTTTTTGCCCTACATAATTTTATTTATGTGATTCTCAGGATTTCAAAAATGGGTTCTTTCAGTCCAATTATGGTGATTCTTAAAGAAAACAAACTTACTGGACCTAATTATATTGACTGGAAACGTAATTTGGACATTGTTCTGACTGCTGAGGAGTACAAATATGTACTTGTTGAGGAATGCCCACCTAAGCCTGATGCTAACTCTGATGAAGAGGTCAAAGAGGCTTATAAGAAGTGGAAAAAGGCAGATAAGATGGCGCGGTGTTACATTCTGGCATCTATGTCAAATGTACTACAAGATCAGCATCAGGCCATGGCCACAGCTTATGACATGATGTATAACCTCAAGGAACTCTTCGGACATCAGAGTAGAGCAGCTAGGCAGTTTGCTATGAAATGTTTGATGAATACAAAAATGGCTGAGGGCACACCAGTAAGGGATCATGTTCTCAAGATGATGGGTCATCTGAATGAGATGGAGATCCTTAGAGCTGAAATTAATGGGAAAACCCAGGTCGATATCATTCTCAGGACTCTGCCTAAAAGTTTTGACAATTTTTGCCTTAATTAAAATATGAACAAAAGGTTGTATAGTTTGGCAGAACTTGCAAAAGAGCCACAGGATGCTGAATCTCTCTTTAGGCAGAGTGGACATGTTTTTGTTTCTAAAAAGGCTTCTACTTCTAAGCTAAAAGGTGGTAAGAAGAAGAATAACATTCAGAAATAGGCAAACTTAGCAAAGAAGGGCATGGGACCTTAAGGCGCGGTGAAAAAGCCGAAAGGTAAATGTTTCAAGTGCAAAGGGTCAGGACATTGGAAGACTGATTGTCCACTTCTCAAACAAGGGAACAAAGAAGGTATATCTCATTTACTAGTAGTTGAAACATGTTTAGCGGTGTTATCTATCGGCACCTGGTGTATAGATACAGGAGCCACTAATCATGTCTGCAATACATTGCAGGGGTTCCAGGAAACCATACGGCTCAGTGATGGAGAGATATACTTGTTCATGGGTAATGCTACAAAAGTATCGGTCGTTGCATTAGGATATGTTACTTTATCTTTTGGTAGAAATAAGTCTTTGACATTGAGAGATTGTCTTTATGCACCTTCACTTAGAAGGAATTTAGTTTCTATTTCTATGTTAGTTAATGATGGATATTCAGTTTATTTTAATGACAATATTGTTATTAGAAAGAATAAACATTTTATCTGTTCTGGTGCATTGGTTGATAATTTGTATGTCATTAATCCTATTTCGCCCACAATACAACTTATGGAAATGAATAATATGTCATCTAACTTAAATAAGAGAAAAGAACCTTCTTGTATGAACCAAACATATCTTTGGCACTTACGATTGGGGCATATTAACCTAAGAAGGATTCAAAGACTGGTTGAAGATGGACCTTTGAGTTCATTAGAAGTGGAGGCACTACCAGTCTGTGAATCCTGCTTGGAAGGTAAAATGACCAAAAGGCCTTTTACAGCAAAGGGGTATAGGGCCAAAGATGTGTTGGAATTGGTTTATTCTGATTTGTGTGGACCGATGACTATCCAAGCTAGAGGTGGCTTTGAATATTTTGTCACATTTATTGACATTATTCAAGGTATGGATACATTTATTTGATGCGCCATAAGTCTGAATGCTTTGTGAAATTCAAAGAGTACAAGGCTGAAACGGAGAAACGTCATGGAAAATGTATCATGTTATTACGATTAGATCGTGGTGGCGAGTACCTCTTTAGAGAGTTTAGGGATTATTTATCAGAGGCTAGAATTGCATCCCAATTGACTGTACCTGGAACGCCCCAAAAGAATGGTATAGCCGAAAGAAGAAATAGAACTCTTATGAAGATGGTTAGATCAATGATGAGTTATTCGGATTTGCCAGATTCGTTTTGGGGATATGCCTTAGAGACTGCAGCTTATATTTTGAACTTGGTTCCTTCTAAGTCAGTACCTCTTACTCCCACAGAGCTGTGGATTGGGCGTAATCCTAGTCTGAAACATGTTCGCATTTGGGGTAGTCTAGCACATGTGCTGAATGGGAAAGCAGATAAGTTGGAATCTCGTACAGAAGTACGCTTGTTTGTAGGCTATCTAAGAGGAACGAAAGGAGGTTTATTTTATAGTCCTAAGGATCAGAAGTTCATTGTTAGCACCATTGTCCGATTCTTAGAGGAAGACTATGTGATGAACCATAAACCCACAAGTAGAGTTGTTCTAGAAGAACTGAGATGTGAGACACCAAGTACTTCAGTACCAACAGTACAAGAGGATGAACCACAAATAACTGCACAACGTGTCACAAATGTTACACCACAACCGATAGTGCCTCGTCGTAGTAGGAGGGTTGTGATACAACCAGATAGAAATATGTTCTTGGGAGAGTCGTCAGACTTCGTCCCTGAAGAACAAGATTATGATCCCTGTACCAACAATGAAGCACTCCAAGATAAAGATGCAGAGTCTTGGCAAAATGCAATAATATCTGAAATAGAATCTATGGATTCTAATCAGGTCTGGGAGCTTGTAGAACCACCCGTTGGTGTAAAAGCCATTGGATGCAAGTGGGTCTATAAGAGAAAAAGAGGATCAGACGATAAGGTTGAAACCTTTAAAGCTCGGCTTGTAGCAAAAGGTTTTACTCAAAGAGAGGGTATCAATTATGAGGAAACCTTTTCTCCTGTAGCCATGCTTAAGTCTATTCGGATTCTTTTATCTATTGCAGCTCATCTCGATTATGAGATTTGGCAAATGGATGTCAAGACAACTTTCCTTAATGGAAGTCTTGAGGAAGACATCTATATGAAGCAACCAGACGGGTTCATTAAAAGGGCCAGGAGCATCTTGTTTGTAAGCTCAAAAAGTTCATTTGTGGATATAAGCAAGCTTCCAGATCTTGGAACATCTGTTTTGATCAGGTGATAAAATCCTATGGATTTGATCAATGTCAGGATGAATCATGTGTATACAGAAAGTGTGACGAAAACGTGGTGGTGTTCCTAGTACTTTATGTGGATGACATCTTGCTCATTGGAAACAATGTGAAGGTATTATCTGATGTAAGGGTATGGTTATCCCAACAGTTTGATATGAAGGACTTGGGAGAAGTAGGTCACATCCTTGGGATCAAAGTTCTACGAGATCATAAGAAAAGGATGTTGGGCTTATCCCAAGCTTCCTATATCGATACTGTACAAACTCGTTTTAGTATGCAAAATTCTAAGAAAGGTTTCTTACCTTTTAGACATAAAATTGCTCTATCAAAGGAACAGTGTCCGAGGACACCTAAAGAGATAGAGAACATGAAGGCAGTTCCTTATGCTTCAGCAGTAGAAGCTTAATGTATGCAATGCTATGTACGAGACCAGACATCTGCTTTACCGTAGGCATGGTCAGCAGATATCAGTCTAACCCAGGACAAGAGCACTGGACTGCCGTAAAGCATATTTTGAAGTACCTGAAAAGGACTAAAGAGTATATGCTAGTTTACCCGACAGATAGTTTAGTTCCCTTGGGGTATACAGACTCAGATTTTCATTCAGATAGGGATTCCAGGAAATCTACCTCAGGTTATGTGTTTACTTTGGGAGGTGGAGCCATTGTGTGGAGGGGTATCAAGCCAAAATATATTGCTGATTCCAGCATGGAAGCCGAGTACGTGGCAGCCTCTAAGGCAGCTAAAGAAGCGGTTTGGCTTAGAAACTTTCTGTTGGACGTGGATGTGGTACCTAGTTTGCCTAACTCTATTACACTTTATTGTGATAATAGTGGTGCAGTTGCAAACTTGAAGGAACTACGAGCCCATAAGACAGGCAAACACATTGAGCGCAAGTACCACCTGATACGAGATTTCGTAAAGAAAGAAAAAGTTGCTGTGATCAAGATAGCATCAGCCGACAACCTAGCTGATCCCTTTACAAAGAGCTTACCAGCTAAGGCTTTTGACAGTCATGTTGAGGGAATGGGAGTCAGATGTGTAGCAGTATGGCTTTAAGTATCAGTGGAAGATTTGTAACAGTATACTGAAAAGCAATGCTTTGAGTATAAGTGGGAGATTGTTAGGGTTATATACTAAAAGCATCACTTTTGTAGTAACCTTATTTCCTTAAATTTTGAATGAGAATCATATGGGCAAATGTTTGCATATTGTATTTGTTGCAAGTGTTAATGCAAATGTCTGATATTCTATATTGTAGATAATATGGTGTGTGGTGTCACACAGAAGATCATATTACCAGTTTTCTATGGAGTATATAAATAGTTTACAACCTAGATGGACTTGGACAATCTATTGGAAAGGTTGTAGTGTAATCTGTTATTAGTCTATCTTGACTATAGGTTTACACTAGTATACTTTGTGTGTATTGAACAGGACCACTTGAGGTTGTTCTTTTTGTACTGACTACATAAGATAACAAACACCTCTGTTATTATGGATACTTGTACTCTTAATCCGGATATAATAACGGACATGTATATGCAATGCGCATTACTTTGACTCATAAAAGAGTGAGATTCATTATGGATCAACAAACTCTATGAATTGGGTAATAACATTGTATGTATGATGGGCTGTTGATTATAAATGGAATCCATGTCCCGATACATCGGGTTGATGATGTCCTCTTAAGGAGCTCTCTTAAGAATTATCATGTAAAACCTGTAGGTAGATTATATCCGACATGACAAATAAAGTTGAGCGGTACTACTTAAGGATAAAAGATGTCGAATCAATGTAGTTGTCAGTAACTTAATTTGATCGACGGACGTACGATATCTTAACATAGGGAGCCAAACGAGCATATAATAAAAGGAGCCCACAAACATAATTTGGGATTAGGGAGGTAGTGCAACAATAGCTCATTAGTGGACCGAGCTATTGTTAATGGGCCTGGATTGTGTGTTCGGGCTGAACACGGGATATCCAGATCAGTTAGGAGGCCTAACCCTAATTTCTTCTCATGGTCCCTGCCGTAGCCTATATATATCCTCTATTCTCTGGCCGCCAGATTGCTGAGCAGAAATCTAAAATTTTCTCTAAATTCGTGATTCACGTAAGGAGAGAAAGAGAGAGCCGCCAAGGAGAAGAAAAGGTTAGGAGATCGTCGCCCACATGACGTCCAACTCGAGGAAGGAATACGTGCAGAAGATCTTGGGGTCGTCCGCTCGAGATTGCCAGGAATTACTTGTCTCCTTTCTGCCGTAGGTATAATTCGTGAACCCTAGTTTCCGCCTATGAAGGATTAGAACACGTATTAGATCTGTTTAACTTTCTATCGATCAATACGCACACCAAAAGGAAGGGTCCTGGGGATCCCCAGTTCCATCAGTACAAAGTTCGAAAATATAAAAATAAAACTACTGATCACCTGGAGTTGGAGCTGGAGGATGAGCGCCACTAGATGACTATCGTCGCAACGCAAGGATCGTCTGATACTCCTCCAGTGATAGGCTGACGAGCCTGTCCTCCCGTGCACCGTCGGATGTAGACGATGCTTCCGGCGTACCAGACGGTCGCTCCGTAGCCATCTTGCAGAACTGCTGTATATGCTCGACCAACCACTGCATAGTACGAGAAATCTGTCACAGCGTCTCATTCGTCTCCTCAAGCCTCTCAAAATACGTGTTGAGCGCATGATCATCCGTATGCGGCTATGGTTGCGGTTGCGATTGCGTCGCTGCCATCCTCTATAGCATCTCATCACGCAGAGCTGTTATCTGCACATCGATACTTTGCTGGGCTAACAGCGACTCCTCAGTCTGTACGAGACCGGGCACACTAGTGGCTGTTCTAGAGGCCTGTGACACAATGAAGGCACCATAGGAGCCCGTACCATAGTACGTACCCCTATGTATGCCACCAACGACCCTCATCCATAGCTCATCATCTGACTGAGCTACGACGGCCGGGGGCTGCTGGGAAGTGCTAGCTCCAGCTCCCTCTGACTGTGTCGACCCGGCCTCCCTAAGCCTCAAAAACTCGGCCTAAAAATAGCATCTATATGAATTCTCTACGTAACTAAAAATTAATAGTAATGAACTAGCATTAAGTAAATCTTATGTATAACATCTATATGAATTCTCTACGTAACTAAAAAATAATAGTAATGAACTAGCATTAAGTAAAACATACGTAGGTGTCCCGGACCTTATCGTCGACGAACCGCTCCCCCTTCGTGTGCGTGCGAGGAACAAGGTCACCATATTCGGGTCCTCTCCCGAGTCAACCTGTTACAAAATTATTATATGATTTGTCAGTTAAGTTGAAAGATATATATTACTATAAAGCATTAATTATGGGTATATGGCGAGATATGTACCATATGATTGAAGAAATCCATGATGGACCGTGACCCACCACACCCCCCGCCTGTCGTGCTCTTTTGTTCTTTGCGGACTTATCCTTGTAGATTCCTTCCTCGAACCTCCTCTTCATTGCTGCCCAATCGACGACAGAGATCCAACCTTCAATAGGCTCTCTCCGGCGCTCGCGATCCTTTTGGTAAAGGATCACGTCCCTAATGAGCTTACTGGCGATGCTGGAAAAAATAGACTCGACAGCAACGGCGCAGTGGGGAGGAAAGAAGTATGTCCGCTGAAAAAATCATAATAATACGTAAGTTATAACATAACCTATTACATATTAAAAGAAAATAAACTTTTACGTACCGAGAAGTGCTCAAACAAAAAGGCCTTCTAGTCGGCCGGGACATCCCTCCAGTTGATCCAGGGCCCCCGTAGTTCTGTCGCAGGAATGTACCAAGCAAGCGGTGTACGAAGGAGGGATAATACCTGTAAAATGGAAATTAAAATTTATTAAACAAGTTTATAATAGATTTAAACAAATTAAATGCAAAAATTTTACTTACCGTTTGGCCCAAGTACATGCCCAAATCTCTAACCTAAGATCCTCCTCCGGGCGACACGGAAGATCTGTCTCAAATGGAAGCTACAGCCTGCCCCTGCCCCGCCCATGCCCTTGCCCTTGCCCCTGCCCGCAGCCTACCCCTCGGCCTCGGCCTCGCCCAAACCGTGGGCCTCGGCCTCGGCCTCCTCCTCAATAGTGGGGTCGGCCTCTGGAATACTCGACGGTACTGGCAGCGTGGAAGTAGAAGGCCCTAGCCAAGAACTGCTAGAGCCGGATGTGGAGCCACTGCTGGCGACTAGACGGCTAGTTTATACTGGAGTACGGGAGGATAAAGAGGACCCGGTAGGAGGAGTGGTAGATGGAGACCGTCCTACTCGTCGACTCCCACCAGCGCCGGTACTAAAGGATCCACGTCGAGCAATATCTAAAAAAATAGACTACTAGCTACCTGGCCAATAAAAGTATATACAAAAATAATTACCAAACCAGACTACTAGCTAGACCACAAAAGTATATATAAAAATTAAGTGTCATAATCAACAAACCAGACCACTAGGCCATAAAAATATTATAAATTTAGGTCAACCGGCCAACAAAAGTAAACCATACTATATCTGAATATTAAACATATTCCATCATCTTCTGAATATTTGTCTTTGTAGAAGCATAGAAAATAATAAAGAAAGATCCATGCGGCCAGAGAGCCCCATGCGGCTCAGAGAAGTCATACGGCTCAAGGATCCATGCGGATCAAGGATCTATGCGGCTCAAGAAAGTCCTATGCGGCTCAAAGAGAAGCGCACGCAAACAGCTCTCTCGTTTGTCCTTTACTGCATTAAATGCCTTGACGGCTGACATCTCTGACAGTTCTGACACAAAGATATCATTATGACTCCCTCATAATGACGGACTCTTTGGGAAGCCAAGAAAATCTCTGACACGATCCTCCGAGAGTCAGAAACCGTCATGCGGCCTTGACACGTGGACAGTCATATGCGGCCCAAGTGGAGACTCCCCCATGCGGCTCACGAAGACTAGCCCCATGCGGCTCACAAAGACTAGATCCATACGGCTCACGATGACTATCATCATGCGGCTCACGATGACTATCCTCATGCGGCTCACAAGGACTATCTCCATGCGGTTCACTTATACTCATGCGGCCCAAATGTTCACGTGGGGCCATTCTTAGACAGCCCTGACACGTGGCCAGCCTTATACGGCCCAACTTTTCTGCGGCTCAGATTTTTGCTGTTATGACACGTGGCATGATAGCGGGACACGTGGCATCAGATTGATCGAAATCTCTCAACAAATCCCAATGAAATATTGGGATCAAATCAGATCATTTGCAAATAAGCCAATTAAAGACACGTATCGAGGAATCCGAGGATGGCATGACAAATCAGGAGGATTTATGTCAATCAGCATTAATTACCCACAAAAAATTTGATGTAATCATATTTATTGCTTAAATCTCGATGAACGGACCAGATCCAATGATCCTTAGCCGCCGACTTTCAAGAATGGACAATCATTGTAAACCCTAATAAAGCCCCCACTCTTATAAATAGCAAGGTGCCATTCCCCTGCATGGACACACATAGATAGAGACACAAAGAGATAGAGACACATAGAGAGATATAGAGACAGACGCACATAGAGACAAAGAGAGCCTGAAGAGAGAGACAGCATTTCTTCGTCAATGCTAAGCAGTTCTTCCACAGAGCCAAAAAGTTGCACCCGATCGTCCAAGGAGTAAGGCAGAGCGGCCGTCGCTTTCCCGAGCCTCTATCGTCACCCCCCCAAAATCTAAAATAAACAATTGTACTTAGATTACTGTACCTAGGTTTTTGTCCCTAGCCTTTCTTTGTACAAGCGAGTTTGTATTGTGAAGTAAAAGTCCAGTCCTCCGATAATTGTTCTGTTCTTTTATATTTTATGGCAAACACGATAGCGACTCTGCTGGGGACAAACTTCTCCACGGCTGAGGAGTTGGTGACGCAATCGGATACATCCAAACTTGGCTCCACGCAACAGAAGATGGTCGTCCACTTCGACCAACAGGCGTTTGAAGAAATGCTCTCTGAAGGAAGTAGTGGCCCGGTCCAGAAGCGAACCCGCACAAAGAAAGCTTGCTGCGAGTGGAGGCCAAAATCATTCGCTTCTCCACAAGCTCTTGACGGGGTACTCTCTGCTACCCAAGACGGCGAAGGCGACTCTCATGCGGCTCCACTTCGAGCCGTAGAGGACTCTGCTGTCCCCAAGTCCGGCAGAGGAAAACACTACGATGCTGGACTTGCAGGGACAAAGAGTGATTCTATGCACCCCAAGAAAAAGCCGAACACTCCTGTGGCCAAATCTGCTAACCACATGCAGGAGGCTCATGCGGGTGAATCTGCCAGCCGTATGAAGAAAGTCTATGCGGCCAGATCATCCAGCCGCATAAAGAAAACTCATACGGCTGAGACTCCCGTCCGCATGAAGAAAGCCTATGCGGCTACATCTGCCAGCCGCGTGAAGACTACTGATGACAGCCGCATGACGCCTACTCCAAACGGCTCTGTCTTCGACCGCCTCTCTTATGGTCCTGATCTCTTATGCTCCCAAGAAGACATGTCTAACTCTCTCCAGTATTACTTAGACTCTTCCTACTATGTGTCCTTACGCACTAGAGCGAAGAAGTCTAGGGCAGCACGAGCTTGGCAAGCTCGATCCGCTGATCCGACCTGTGACCATCCGAGCGTCCTGTATACCGTTATGCGGGCCTCAGATGGAAAGTTGTACAGAACCACTCGAGTCCAGCCCCCGACGGCAAACGGATAAAGAGGTTCGCAAAAGTCTTCCAAAATCCAGGAAGCAATCATGGTCGATCCAGACCCATCTGACTTACGTGAGGCCATCCTCCACAAACGCAAGGAAAGAGAAGATGCATCGGGGTGCAAAGAGTCCTCTCACGGACGTCACTACACCCAAGTTATTGTCAACTGCTGCTGCAACAATGCGACGGTACGAGAAGACCGGCAGTCCCTCTTTCAAAGACTGCAACAGCCGTCTTCATAAGACGAGACACTTCCCGTCGTCCCCTGCAACTCTGCTCAGAAAGTCCCCGCCGATGGGAGAGGGAAGAAGACCAGTGCTCCTAGCCCGAAGATATCAACCACTATGACTAAGAGACTGTCGTCAAAGCGGGTGCCCACCACCAGAGTTTTCTAAGGTATCCGTTCTTAGACGAAATCTGCTACAGTAGGAGATTCGTCATCCACACCACCGGAGGTTGCTGGGACTGGGGGTAGTACTCCTCCGAACCTTCACAATAACCCGATGTTCCAAGAAGACGAGCTGGAAAAACAACTCTCCCATCAGATGCAGCGAACCCCGACGTCCCCGAGAACGTCCACAATTCCCAAGACGATGTATAAGCCCCCTAATTTTTGGATTTTATTTTTAATTATTTTATATGGATATTTTAAATTATTAAAGTTAATGATGACTATGTTAGTAGTTTACCGTAGCTTTAATTTTTGAAGCACAACATATATTGTTTTCTCAAATCTCGTTTCCATCTTTGAATTCTATACTCGTCCACCTTCAGTTTGATATATCATCTCCCATCCAAATTTTACTTTTTAACATTCTTTTGACTTCGTGTAACTTTGGGCCAACATAGGCCAATTTAAGCCATTGGCATAATTTTAAGCCAACTTCTAATTTAGTTATTGGGCTTGACCTCGATCGAAACCGTATGACCCAATATATAGTTTTGACCCATATTGAGTCTACAATGCACATGTCTAGGGTATACCATCCAATTGAGTTCTCATGTGCTACTTATTTGCAAATGGCACATGAGACTCATTAAATCGATTTTCGGGTCCAATTTGACTAGTAATGCTACTCGGACCCTAACCTAGTCAACCCTACTAGTTATAGCCTAATTAGGAGTACCAAAACCAAGTATATATATATTTAAGAGAATTTTAGAGGTTTAATTGCAGCCATATGCAATATTCTCTTATATTTGGCTTGGTCAAACATATAACCAAAATAGGAAACCTATTAATAATAGTATGATTTGGAGAATCAAATCCTATCCAAATTAGATCAAACCAAAGCCCATGCACTATATATATACCTATCAAACCCTAACTATCCCCCTCTCTCATAACCACCCACTGCTCTACAAATCCCACCAAACCTAGCGGCCACCACTCCAAAACCGAAACCCTAGCCGACCCCTTTTCTTCACAAAATATAATTTCTTCTCGATTTTTGCGCCAACCACCACCACTTGGATGTCCCTCTCAACATTCTCTTCTACCCTAGCAACTATAGGAGCAACCTTGCGACCGTTAGAGAGGTGCACGACGCGCTACTTGGGCCGAAACTCCGTCGAATCGAAGTCTGAAACGTCACAGCAGGTTAGTCGAATTGTAGATGATGTTTCACCCACTTTTTCTCATCTTTTTCTCCTCAAACCAAATCTTACTGTTACCTTTGTGTGTCTAGTCCAAACTCTGATTGCCGGATGCCCTAGTTCCAAGCGGTTTGCCCGTGGCATTGATTCTACGACAGGGTAACCAGAACTGACAAATTCTATTGTGGGCCACTTTTGCCTATCTAAATTCAGTTTCTAACATTTTAATATTTTTATTCAGAATCTAGACGTTGATACCTTTCCGACGCATATCTGAATGTTAGGTTTTGCATCCGTTTGCTATTTTTAACAATTTATGACATTTGTCATGTCACCGAACTCCGAAAAATTCTGTTTTCCTTGTGTCCAAAAGTGTCAAAACTCCATGAATCCATATTAAACTTTATGTTGTGCAAGTTTTAACAATATAAATACGAATTTAACTATTTTTTTGTATTTTTATATAATTTAGTAATTTTATTTTAATCGTTGTTTCGGTTGTAAATTAATGGGTCGATTTGAGGAAGTCATATGTGGCATTGACATAAGACCTTTTGTGAAAGAATTTTTCTATTGAAAATATCATTATATCAATATATAAATATTTATAGATAAATTTTAGAAATTAGATATATTATTTTGTTATAATTGTAAAGTATTTACGAGACGTTGTTACCTATATGTACTTATATAATAGATGTAGTATCGTAGCAACGTTATGACAACTAGGAGTCATAAATACTCATATAATTTATATGTGGTATGTTCATATAGAATATTAAATATAGTGTATTATTATAGGTGAGCTTGAGAGGATCGAGAAGGACACCGGAGTTGGACAGGCCTACCCGCAGACAGCAGTTACAGGCAAGCGTGCCTTGCCATCGTTACAGATCTTTCTTTTATGTCTTTTTTTTATTAGCATTGCATGACGTAGGATGTTGATACTTAGTGTCCGTTTATAGACGGGTACCGATGTCATGATAGTGACATCGAGTATTGACATTAGGCATTACGTTCATACTAATGTGTCCATTGACACAATTGACCATAGGACACCGACACATTCATAATGCGAGGTTTACATAACTATTCGTGGTATTGACCTCGTATTTGCATTCTAGATTTCTTTATCAGTATTGCTTTTACTTTTGAGATGACTGTACAGACTTGACATTGCTAGATTCTAGACATGGGGATTGAGGAAAACTTGACTACAATATCAGACTTATTGTCGTGTGGCCCGTTGTTTAGTGACCTTTATCTCTGTAGCAGAGTAAGGGATTATCACTGTCGAGAATTGATTGTCCTTGGTGCCACGACACAGGTACTGGGGACAATACCCTGCTGAGGTGCTAGTGAGCCTTAGTGGAAGGGGTCTGGTATTCTAGAAAAGTATCTCACTTGCATAACACATAGACGGATACAGTAGATTTCCATAGTTCATATTTTTATTTCTGTACCTTGGCATGTATATTATGCATCTTGCTAGTCCTCTGAGGACCTGGCTATTTCCCAGGCTTAGACGGAGCTGAAGACTACCCAGAGGTTTACGGATCAGGAGCTGAGACCGGAGGCGTAACGGCACAGGAGGACGAGATAGTGCCAGAGGATTTTTCGTGATCATGTTATAATCATATTTAGTCTCGCTACATTATTTTCTTTTCTTTTCATCAGACTTGTAGTTGATTTGTACTTTCTTTCTATTTCTATGATTTTGGGATGTTTTACCCGCACAGACTTCATTACTTTTATTGTTGGATATTTGAGACATTTCTTTATTTATTCTTGATCTTTTTATGGACTCTGTGGATGTGATTAGATTATATACATGTGGACTATGTTATATTTCTTGGTGTTATCATGATTTACAGCTTAAGTATTTCGCTAATGGGCTTGTTGTGTAGCTTGGCCCATTGGTGAAGTGCTGCTGGCATGTATTCGTATACCTAGTCCCACGTATTTTGGGACTGGGGCGTTACATGTTTTTGTGGCGGCCCACGCAGGTCTACGTTAATCACTTCAGTAACGTTACTGTATCGACGTGAGCCTGCAATTAGAATAGGAAAGACTTATAGGATCATATCCACACGCTTGATACCTTCCTTGACTTCATTTTGAACTCTCACTTGACTTCTTCAATTGCATCCAGTTTGATTATGTTCTACCGTAATCCTTATTATTCATGCTAGCAAGACAAATCTTGATAATGGATGTATCTTCCCTTACTATCATATAAGTATAGCAGAGGCATAGATACTAGAAGTCATAGGTGCAGGTAGAGTCTTAGCGAATTGTGCGAAGTTGTAGTTATATCTAGGATAGTCGTACTATTACGAGCTTGCAACCGATCGAAGAATAGGACTTGATGATACATCCACAACTAGGAATATAGGCTTCTCTGAGACTTTGCATGATTGCTTTCATGTTATCTTCTTTCTCAACATGATTGCTTTTGTGTTCTTATCTATTCGGGGTTTTACTAAATCCTTTCTCGTTGACTTCTTGAGTAATTCTTCCAGTTCTTTTTGTGCTAAGTTGTTGGAAAGTGTATTATGGATTGCCCTAAGGAAAAGTTTGAGAAATAATATTTATCCTTGTATTAAGGAATCAAAGTTTTTGCAGCCAGAGAAATACTGGCGAGGCAAGACTTCAGATAACGGCATCATGGCTGCATATGTTTCTCAAATTTTACTTGAACCATATCCTATGCATGTTGACATTTTCCCTATATTTTCATAAAATAGTTAATTCAAAAATATTTCATGTATTTGGCCAAGATAAGCTCAAGAACCTGTATTACCTGGCATGGTAGATGTGCACTACAGCCATCCGTCGTATTATGGAACAAGAAAGTTATTTGCAGCTAGATGCACACTGGCGTGGCAGTAACTTTATGTGACATAATCACGAAGATATATGGTTCTCGAGTCTTACTAAGACTACGTCCTATGCATCTTGTTTGGCCTCATACCATTCTTGGAGATAATTCAACCAACCTTTCTTATTTGCTTGACCCTACTATTATTTGAAGTTGGTATATAGGTTTATTTGACCCAGCCTTAGGCTTCCATTACCTTCTATTTATTAGATGACTAAAATAGACAAACCTTATAGTTATATTATAGAATATAATTAAGCTAGATTATTGGTGTGATTGTGATGTTGGGCAAATAGAAACATGTAACTCTCTAAGAGATGGATCCTAGTAATATTACGAGTCGAATATGATCGTGCCCGGATATCGGATGCCTAGAGCCTATTAGGAGAAATTTCTAGGAGTGAACTGACGAGTATCATTGAATATGTTATAATAATATACCTACGATAGAACAAGTTGTATTAGAAGTATTGAGGAAGGAGAAGCAGTATACCAAGCTTAGTAAGTGTGAAATTTGCCTTAAAAGAGTTCCTTTCCCTGGATATATTATCTCGGGAGAAGGAATTTTAGTTGATCAGAAAAAGATAGCTACCATAGAGTCTTAGATGACACCAACATCGGTTGCGGAAGTTAGGAGCTTTCTCAGACTTGCAAGGTATTACCGCAGGTTCGTAGGGAATTTCTTACGGATTGCAGAGCCGATGACACGGTTGACCCGTAAGGATCAGGAGTTCCAGTGGACAGAAGATTGTCAGAAGACTTTTGAAGAGTTGAAGAAGAGGTTGACCTCAACACCTATTTTAACGCTTCCTTCTGGATCGAAAGGATTCCTTATATACAGTGATGCGTCGGGTAGTGGACTTGGATGTGTTTTGATGCAACATGGAAGGTCATAGCCTACGCATCGAGGCAACTAAGGGGACATGAGAAGAATTACCCTACTTATGATTTGGAGTTAGCAGTTGTGATCTTTGCATTGAAGATGTGGAGTCATTATTTGTATGGAGAACGTGTGGAGATATTTACGGATCATAAGAGCTTGAAGTATGTCTTTGCACAAAAGGAGCTGAATATGAGACAAAGGCGGTGGTTGGAGCTCATGACAGACTATGATATAGAATTGCAGTACCATCCTGGCAAGGCGAACGTAGTGGCGGACGCTTTGAGTAGGAAGCCTACTGCATATTTCTTGGCAGCTCAGTCATAGTTATTAGAGGATCTTCAGGAGCTTGGAATTGAAGTCATTATGCCGAGACATCAAGGAGTACTTGCCAATTTAGAAGTACAGTCGTCGCTTATGGATAGAATCAAGGCAGCATTATCTACAGATGCAAGATTTTGAAGACTTTGCGAGAGGACAGAGGCTGAAGAGGGACAAATACCTGGACCAGAGCTTGTAACACAGACAGTCGAAAAAGTAAAGCGGATTCAGAGTCATCTTCAGCAGTTCAAGACCGGTAGAAGCATTGGGCTGATACGCATCGTCAACTACTGGAATTCAAGGAGGAAGAGCATGTATTTCTGAGGATTTTACCGACTCGGGGCACTAGTAGATTCGGGAGTAGGAGGAAGTTGAGTCCAGGGTATATTGGATCGTTCGATATCTTTGAGCGTGTAGAAGAGGTGGCATATCATCTTGCATTACCCCCATCACTAGAGGGAGTGCATGATGTATTCCATGTCTCACAGCCGGGGAAGTATGTGACTAATCCCAATTATGTGGTCGATCACTCTGAGATCACGGTGGGACCCAGTTTATCATACGAGGAGCAGCCGGTAGGTATCTTGGATACGAGTGAGAAGACACTCAGAGGGCAAACAATTAGATTGGTTCGTATTGTATGGAGGCACCATTCTCCAGGAAAATCAACTTGGGAGCGTGAAGATTCTATGCGTGAGCGTTATCCCCACTTATTCGTAGATGCCGGTAAGTCTTAGCTTAATTATTCTTATGATAAGCTTTCTTTTTATAATTGTTTTTTTTTAATTTCGAGGACGAAATTTTCTAAGGAGGGTAGGTTATAAGCCCCCTGATTTTTGGATTTTATTTTTAATTATTTTATATGGATATTTTAAATTATTAAAGTTAATGATGACTATGTTAGTAGTTTACCGTAGCTTTAATTTTTGAAGCACAACATATATTGTTTTCTCAAATTCCGTTTCCATATTTGAATTCTATACTCGTCCACCTTCAGTTTGATATATCATCTCCCATCCAAATTTTACTTTTCAACATTCTTTTGACTTCGTGTAACTTCGGGCCAACTTAGGCCAATTTAAGCCATT
Organism: Iris pallida; assembly: GCA_029216955.1. Taxonomy (NCBI): domain Eukaryota; kingdom Viridiplantae; phylum Streptophyta; class Magnoliopsida; order Asparagales; family Iridaceae; genus Iris; species Iris pallida. The sequence continues at coordinate 30,630,690 of JANAVB010027598.1, forward strand.
GGCGTAATTTTAAGCCAACTTCCAATTTAATTATTGGGCTTGACCTAGATCGAAACCGTATGACCCAATATATAGTTTTGACCCATATTGAGTCTACAATGCACATGTCTAGGGTGTACCATCCAATTGAGTTCTCATGTGCTACTTATTTGCAAATGGCACATGAGACTCATTAAATTGATTTTTGGGTCCAATTTGACTAGTAATGCTACTCGGACCCTAACCTAGTCAACCCTACAAGTTAGAGCCTAATTAGGAGTACCAAAACCAAGTATATATATATTTAAGAGAATTTTAGAGGTTTAATTGCAGCCATATGCAATATTTCCTTATATATTTGGCTTGGTCAAACATATAACCAAAATAGGAAACCTATTAATAATAGTATGATTTGGAGAATCAATTCCTATCCAAATTAGATCAAACCAAAGCCCATGCACTATATATATATACCTATCAAACCCTAACCATCCCCCTCTCTCATAACCACCCACTACTCCACAAATCCCCCCAAACCTAGCGGCCACCACTCCAAACCCGAAACCCTAGCCGACCCCTTTCCTCACAAAATATAATTTTTTCTCAATTTTTGCGCCAACCACCACCACTTGGATGTCCCTCTCAATATCCTCTTCCACCCTAGCAACTATAGGAGCAACCTTGCGGCCGTTAGAGAGGTGCACGACGCGCTACTTGGGCCGAAACTCCGTCAAATCGAAGTCTGAAACGTCACAGCAGGTTAGTCGAATTGTAGATAAAGTTTCACCCACTTTTTCTCATCTTTTTCTCCTCAAACCAAATCTGAGAGTTACCTTTATGTGTCTAGTCCAACCTCTGATTGCCGGATCCCTAGTTCCAAGCGGTTTGCCCGTGGCGTTGATTCTACGACAGGGTATCCAGAACTGATAAATTCTGTTGTAGGCCACTTTTTGCCTATCTAAGGTCAGTTTCTAACCTTTTAATATTTTTATTCAGAATCTAGACGTTGATACCTTTCCGACGCATATCTGAAAGTTATGCTTTGCATCCGTTTGCTATTTTTAACAATTTATGACATTTGTCATGTCACCGAACTCCAAAAAATTCTGTTTTCCTTGTGTCCAAAAGTGTCAAAACTCCATGAATCCATATTAAACTTTATGTTGTGCAAGTTTTAACATTATAAATACTATTTTAACTAATTTTTGGTATTTTTATATAATTTAGTAATTTTATTTTAATCGTTGTTTCGGGAGTAAATTAATGGGTCGATTTGAGGAAGTCATATGTGGCATTGACATAAGACCTTTTGTGAAAGGGTTTTTCTATTGAAAATAGCATTATATCAATATATAAATATTTATAGATAAATTTCAGAATTTAAATATATTATTTTGTTATAATTGTAAAGTATTTACGAGACGTTGTTACCTATATGTACTTATATAATAGATGTAGTATCGTAGCAACGTTATGACAACTAGGAGTCATAAATACTCATATAATTTATATGTGGTATGTTGATATAGAATATTAAATACAGTATATTATTATAGGTGAGCTTGAGAGGATCGACAAGGACACCGGAGTTGGATAGGCCTACCCGCAGACAGCAGTTACAGGCAAGCGTGCCTTGCCATCGTTACAGATCTTTCTTTTCTGTCGTTTTTTATTAACATTGCATGACGTAGGACATTGATACTTAGTGTCCATTTATAGACGGGTACCGATGTCATGATAGTGACATCGAGTATTGACATTAGGCATTACGTTCATACTGATGTGTCTATTGACACAATTGACCACAGGACACCGATACATTCATAATGCGAGGTTTACATGACTATTCGTGGTATTGACCTCGTATTTGCATTCTAGATTTCTTTATCAGTATTGCTTTTACTTTCGAGATGACTGTACAGACTTGACATTGCTAGATTCTAGACATGGGGATTGGGGAGAACTTGACTGCAATATAAGACTTATTGTCGTGTGGCCCGTTGTTTAGTGACCTTTATCTCTGTAGCAGAGTAAGGGATTATCACTGTCGAGAATTGATTGTCCTTGGTGCCACGACACAGGTACTGGAGACAATACCCTGCTGAGGTGCTAATGAGCCTTAGTGGAAGGGGTCTGGTATTCTAGAAAAGTATCTCACTTGCATAGCACATAGACGAATACAGTAGATTGCCTTAGTTCATATTTTTATTTCTGTACCTTGGCATGTATATTATGCACCTTGCTAGTCCTCTGAGGACCTGGCTATTTCCCAGGCTTAGACGGAGCTGAAGACTACCCAGAGGTTTACGGATCAGGAGCTGAGACCGGAGGCGTACCGGCACAGGAGGACGAGATAGTGCCAGAGGATTTTTCGTGATCATGTTATAATCATATTTAGTCTCACTACATTATTTTATTTCCTTTTCATCAGACTTGTAGTTGATTTGTACTTTCTTTCTATTTCTATGATTTCAGGATGTTTTACCCGCACAGACTTCATTACTTTTATTGATGGATATTTGAGACATTTCCTTATTTATTCTTGATCTCTATGTGGACTCTGTGGATGTGATTAGATTATATACCTGTGGACTATGTTATATTTCTTGGTGTTATCATGATTTACAGCTTAAGTATTTCGCTAATGGGCTTGTTCTGTAGCTTGGCCCATTGGTGAAGTGCTGCTAGCATGTATTCGTATACCTAGTCCCACGTATTTTGGGACTGGAGCGTTACACGAGGCGAACTCGAAAACTGGGGGTACTGTTCCTTCTGAGTTCGAACCAGAAGAAAACATTCCCATATACCCTGGCGACTTCTTACTACAGGGGTATGATTCGGAGGGCGCTTCCTCCACCACTCTGTCCATCTCTCCTCACGTAAAGACGGTGTTCATGACAGACAACAGCCAAGGTGGTTCCAGTGATCGCCAACGCATCGACACTCTCGAAGCCATATTGTTTGCCTTGGTCAAGTTTATGGACGAGATCAAAGCGGCCCTTCCTACTCTGTAAGGAGGGACGCCTGGCCAAACAAGCGCGGGTCCCGCGATCAATGCAGACTCAAATTCAGCGGCACCGAACCCAGGCAATAATCCTCTTGAAGTAACGGCCCCCACCGCCGTGGATGAGGCCCACAAAGCGAGAAGAGAGGTCCAGGAGCTCCGAGCCATGTTTTACGCTCGAGAAAATTCTCAAGACCTCAGAATACGGCAATCGTACCCTGCTGCCTGGAGGGATGTTCCATTTCTGCCAAGATATAAGCCGTTCAATATCAATCCTTATGATGGCAAGACCTCCGTAAGTCGGTACATCACTTATTTCGAGGTCACCACCGACCATCTGCCCCATGACGATGCCATTCTCATACGATTATTCATCGGGGCATTGGAAGGGGTCGCCTTCAACTAGTACCGCAACCTGCCAGACAACTGCATCTACTCCTTCGTCGTCTTCAAGCGCATGTTCTTGGAGAGATTCTACGAAGTGGGGCAGGACATCACAATGTCCACCCTTATGGACGTCGTCCAAGGAGAGAAAGAACTCATGAGGAACTATGTCGAGCGGTTTCGCCAAACCGCAATGAAGTTGCCGTTGGAAATCTGGACTCCTCCTTGATTGAAATTTGCCAAAACAGGCTACTTCCAACAATCAGTCTCTGGATGGGCAAAAGTCAATTCAAGGACTGGAAGACGTTTATCATTAGTACCACAAGCGCCGAAGAACGATTGAAGAAGGCTCGCCAATTGGGATTGCACATCTCGGACGGAGAGAACAAGGGCAAGCATCCTAACACCAACAACGACAATGGGGGTAGTCCCTCAAACAATCGGGACAGCAGGGGCAAGAAGGCTATGGTGGCCGACACAGCACAGAAACCTGAGCCAAAGCCGGCAGACAAACAATGGCCGCAAATCACTTACTCTTTCGAAGACGGTCACGTCAAGCCCATCTTGGACATGCTCATACAAGGAGACATAATTCATCTTCCTCCACCAAGACGAAAACTGCGGCCGGCAGAGATGGAGAACCCAAAGTACTGCCATTACCACCGCTACGTCCACCATGCTACACACGACTTCTACCAGCTGAAACGGTACATCCAAAACCTCATCGATTCGAATGCTCTGGCCATCGATTTCGAAGAGGTAACCGTGGCAGCCAATATGGTATCGGTACAATTCGGCAGCTTCCCTCCGACGAAAACTCAAGACGGTGTGGTCCCCATCTCTTTGGCGATAATGGAGATTGCTAATCTTCTACCTCCCCGAGATTAGGCTGCTGGTCTAGTGCCCCTCACCACATCACGAGGGGAGGTCATGTGGGTCCATCCAGACATGGTATCAGAAGTGACTCAGCCCATACTGTCTTCTATTTACAAGAAGAAGAGTGAAAAAGTCAGGTCCTGCCGCACAATCTCAGCAAATATTGAAGAAGCTACAGCCGTCGTCACACGGTCTGGGGCACAATCCCATCCTGTGACTGACAACTCGGCTGAAGATCATCGGCCCGCTACAACCGACCCTCCGGGACCTGCTCAGCCTTCGACAACCAACAAGCCTAGGTCGAAGGAGACTCGCTTTGACAAATCCCTCCGAAAAGAGACACCACAGGGGCTGGAGAGGCCCTACAACTTTGACATCTTGACACAGTTGGCCAACACACCGGCCAAGTTGTCATTATACGAGCTTCTAAGACTCTCAAATGATGTTCGTATGGGTTTGAGCGATGCACTCCAAAATACAGACGCGTACCTGGCTCAGGTCAACCTCACGGGAGAGAACCCGCCTGCAGATCTCCAAGACAGCGCTTGCACAGGAGCAATGCCCAAAATTGTCTTCACTCGGCAGGACCTGCTCATTAAAACCAACCTGCATGATCGCCCATTATACTACACTGGATATATCGGCGACGTAAAGGTGGATCGGATGCACATCGATCCTGGCTTTTCCATAAGCTTTATCCCGAAGGGTCTGCTATATCATCTTTGCATCCCAATGCATCGCCTGACCCTACAAGCACCGTCATCAGCGGTTTCAATTCGGGCAGGAGCTACCAATTGGAAAAATTCGTCTGAAGTGTCAGATTGGCGATCTCCAATCAGAAGTCACCTGCTACGTCATAGATGCAGACACTTCTTACAATATCCACTTGGGGCGCCCGTGGATACACGATTATATGATCTGCCTTCTACGCTACACAGTGCTTCAAATATGTCGACAAACATGACTTCGTGAGGACATAATTTGCTGATATCGATCCCTTCAAAGGGGTCGTGTCACACCCGCACCCACTGTGAGGTACGAGTACGTAACACGCCAGCCTACGCCGCAGTGTCGGCGGTAGAACGTTTCTAAGTCTCTAACTAACCATCAACTCATGCAGTATATAATGTACTCATCATGATCAACTCCGAACGGAGGACAAGTATAAGATAAGGTTATCTCAATCACAGTCTAAGCACGATAAGATACACAGAATTGTATCTAAGAAATTGAAGACAAACTAATACTGAAATAATAAAATCTGAATAATCTCAAATACATCTCAAGTCTCAAATCTATACAACAAGCTCTAAATGAAAAATAAAAGCAAGTCTACTAGACTAAATCCCGATCACTCCTGAGTGTCGGGGAAGGTAGCTAAGCCATCTCCTCAGTAAAATGTAGGCAGGTGTCCTCAGGGCAATCATCTGTAAAATTTTCAACAGGTCCAGTCAGGACAGGAACGAGCACATCTCATCTAGAAAACCCAAGTAAATGACAGAGAACTATAGAGCAGTTATAGACAGTTGTATTGATGAAATGGCAGTTATATATTCAGGTGATGGTAAGAAACAGATAAAGTGCAAGGAAAGTAAATACTAAACAAGAGAAGAATCATAGCAATGAAGACTGTAAAAATAGAACTAGCTGAACCAGGGTAATATGATATAAAGTCCAGACAACATGTAGACCAGTGTAACTCCTATGTAAGTCCAGTACAGGATGAATCTCATACAAGATGAATCCAGCAAGGGACGATTCCAGTCATAGTGATCAATGATTCCAGGGTGAGTCCAGCCTATACTCTAGCAGTGTATTTTAAAATACCGAGATCGACATGTAAACGGCTATGGGTAATCCGGCACATCACACACCTGGCCGGTGTGAGATGGCTATCATTCCAGTAGATTCCAGTAGGGGTGATTCCAGTAATGGGGTATGTCTACATGTCTTACTCTAGTATTTCCCCTCCCAGCAAGTGAATCCAGAATTCCGACACAATGATTCAAGATGAGTCCAGCCAAGTACAATTATACCAGTAAATGATTCCGGGTGATTCCAGTAATGATTCCAGTAGTGATTCCAGTAATAGAAGCGGAAACGATGATACCAGTAAATGAGGCCAGAATAAATGTGTGTCGTATACATGAATCCAGAAATAACAGTACGTGTTTGTAACAGAGAATCACATACAGCTAACTAGAACTGAAATACAGTAATTGACAAATAAATAAGAGAACTATCAGAGAATGTACTCGCCTGATACTCTGAAAAGAGTAGTGTAATATCAGATGCCTGCACCAGAGTCACAATGTCCTAAACAGAGTAATATGGGTCATGATATGTAAAATACAAGAGAATTGAAAGCTACAATGCAAACTACATGATTTCTAGGCCAATCTAGGTCAAGTCAACCCTAAGTCAACATGGTCCACTGTCTAGGTCAAACCAGGTCAACACTGGGTCAACTAGGTCCATCCTAGTCCAGTCAAGTCTCACTAGGCCTAACCAAGCCTAGCCTAGTATCCAAGCACAAACACAAGATCACTAGCAACTCATTTGCATATACCAAATATATACATACACTACATATACACTAGAACTTACATCCCATCTAACCTCAGCCCATATCACAAATAAACCTCCTACCAGTTGGAGTAGTACTAAACATACAATACCCTATGTCAATATAAACTACCCTTGACACTTGGTATTCTATACTCTAACCCATTCATTAACCCACATGTCCTACATCATTGCCTAATACTTAATACACACATATATCCATATTTTTTCCCACATCCCTCCTACATTCCTGATACACCTCATAACCCAAAATCCTAACTCTAAAACCAATCCAAAACAGTGAACTAGCATATAATATGAATTAAAACCAATTTCAGATTTTTGTATTGGTACCAAGGTTCACATGATGGACACTCAGGTTTCAGTTGCTAAATCTCAGAAAAATGGGGCTGAACCTGAGATGACATCCTAAGCTCTAGGATACCTGAAGTGAAGGAAGACCTACATGATAAGGAAGACACCAAGCCCCCTACTACTACTCCCTGCTTGCTGCTGCAGTACATGCAAAACCCAGGCAATGCAATGCAACCAAGCTGCTGCTGTGCAATGCAGCCCAGGCAATGCAAGCTGCTGTGCAATGCAAAGCCACTGCCTGCACATGTATTTGCATTGAAAAGTCAGGCCAAGCCAAGGCTTCACTGTACCCAATTCTGCACACAAGTCACATGAATCCCTATACCTATACACCTATATGTAACTATAAGAATACCTATCTAAATCTAATATCGGATATTACATCTTAGCTAACCAACATACATCATCTAAGTTAACTATAAATCAAGAATCAACTCAACTCCACACATCTCTGATATGCCCCTATACTCTCAATCCCCATGTCTATTTGTACTCAAGTCCTAGGACTGAACCTAAGGGTCTATTGCTACTACCACACAAGGTATCACCTTGCCAAATGGCCAATGACCTTTCTCATAACTGACACCTACATAACCCTCACTCCTTATTCCTACTGCCATATATATATATATATATATTTTTTTTTTAGCATATATATATATATATATATATATATACACACACACATTACCTATATATACTATCTATTAGCATATAATCACATAGGAGAAATAGGATACATAGAGAGGGGGAAACAAGAGTGTGCACAGCCTAAGAAATCAGCAAGGGCAAACAGTAAACAAACAGATAGGCAACTGAAACAGTTTCAGTCTGTGTGTGTGGAGTGATCTCAGTGTCAAAACAGTGTCTATGTGTGACAGTGTCAAAGAGGGTGATAGGTTGTGAGATGAGAGTGTGATACATGTGAGTTCCCAGGACTTCCAACCAGTCCAAAGCCTCTCAGAAAATCAGTAATAGAGTTCTCAGCCAACACATGGATACAACCTATTTAGCTAAAGTCTAACATATGTGTGTGGAGTCAATGACAGTTCCCTGTCATCCCAATCCCAATTTCTATTTCAATCAAATAAACAGTGTTCAGGAAAATGTGGGTGTAGCAGTTATGTGAGAAAACAGTGTTCAAATCCAATCTCAGAAATCAGCCAAATAACCATTCGAAAACCCATTTCCAATTTCAAAACAAATCTCAGTTATGCATTTGTGAACCAATATTCTATTTGATCATTCATAGACATTAATACATTTCGAAATCTCAGATTTCATGACAGTTAAATAGTTCAAATGAACTCAATACCAAACATATACATGACATTATATGAACCCACATCAATCCACAAAAGTTGAACATATATAGGAATAAACATGGAAATTAAGAATCAATACAGTTTGTGTCTCAGGTTATAGGATACAGGGAAAAATAGGTTGAGTCACTTTGAATCCAGAAATAGCATAGCAATTTTGACATGAAAATCAGTTAGTTAGGATTTAGTTAATCAGTGACTGAGTGTGTAGCTCAGGCCATTTAGAGTGTCAAATGATAGGTATCCTATTTAAGTTTTAAGTAACATCAATCATATGTGTGTGTGTGTGGGGGAGAACACCATATTCTTAGATTAAAATCAGTGAATCAAAACTTAGAGTGAAACAATACTTAAATCATCTCAGGATTTCTCATGTCAGTCTACTTGAAATCTTAGGTTCCAGTTTAAACTCAGTTCAGTTAGGAAACAGTGCTTGCAAGTGTGTACCTGTGTGTGTGTGCACAGGAATAGAACTAATCTCAGGAAATTCCACCAATGACAGTTCATAAACCAATCCAAGCTAAACTTCAAAAAACCCAAACCTACAAACTCATCCCTAGGCATGTAAATATGTCTCATATTAACAATTGAATATTAAATACTTTAATTAACTAATTAATTAATTAACTATGTAAGAAGCAGAACACAGAACATGTATCAGAGAATAGCAGTGTCGTACGGCGAGGACCGTGCCTCGTGCTCACGACACAGAGGGACACGCGCTTCGTGCTCGTGCACGTGGGTTCGCCCATAGTAGGGCTAAGTGGTGAAGTGTCTGCCTTGAGTCCAGTCAAGTCGTGTCCAAAGAAAACAGTGCGTATCAGACGCAGTTTTCGTGTGTGAGCAGTCCAGTACAAAACTCGTGCGAACGCGATTTCTTCGCGAATACACCACGAAATCACCCCAAATTTTGGGTGAGTGTGACAGAGGTTGCCCCCTCGTGCTCTCCAAAAATCGTGTCACGAGGGGCCGTGTCGTGTCCTGTGTCGACCCCGAGCAGCAGGGCACTGCACGGTGTCCTCGTGCACCCGTTCGTGTCCAGTCTTGGACACAAAAACCAACTCAAATCGTGTTTAGACAAGTACAAACATAATCTACATATCAAGAGCTATTCAAATATATAATGTGTTTTGAAAAACATTAACATTCAATCCAATGAGGCATTCTATCGAACACCTACACAACACTACGACACGTGTCCGATACGGACACCAAACGGACACAAAAATCACCCAAATTTCAGGGACACCTAGGGGACTCCTAGATCTAGCCCTATATGCAAAGAAAACTGAAGTTTGAATCAATTTAAGGGGTTTTACCTATGTGTGCAAAAAGCTTGGAAAAGCCTCAAATGGGGGATTCTTCCTCTTCGTGCCAAATGCTCCAAATTGTCCCAAAGCTGGGATTAAACTCAGAAATCAGAAAATAGGAGAGTGTTAGGTTCTAATGCAAGAAACTAGGATCAAAAAGGAATTAAAATAGATTTATGGGGATTTTTGCAAGAGGGACAATACCTTTCCTTCTCCAATGTTGAAATGAATAAAAGAAGGAGGCAAGCCCTAGAGAATAAGTGTTTATATAGGGTGGAGATCCCTATGGCTGGTCATTTAGGGTTTGGTTAGGGTTAGGGCTTCTAGTTATGGGCCATGGGCCAAGTCATGATCAAAATAAATCATTTAGCCATAAGTCATTTCATTAAACTATGAACCATGACTTAAATCCACTAAACCAAGTCCCCTCATTCTAAAATTAGTTTCTAATGACTAAATGTAGGTTACCCTAAGTTAGACTAGGGTCACCATGGCTAGGGTTAGCTTCTAGGCTAGCTCACTAGGTCTCAACAAGTCAAGTCAACCTAGAAATTCACCAATTCAACAAATGACCAAATAAATCAAATAAGTCAAAATGACCAAAATACCCTTAGGCTAAAAATGATAATTAAATCATCCTAATGACATGGTTAGGCTCTAGGTCATGCAGTCTCTCAGGTTTCACTAGCAGCACATCAAAATCACAAGTCATGACTTAAAACAGTTTTAAATATTTTAAAAATTACTAAAAATTACCAAAAATCATAATGTGAAATAAATATCAATGAATAATAATTATAATTACAAATTTCAAAAATACCCTCATCTGGAAAACTGGGTGTTACAATCCTACCCACCTTATAAAAATTTCGTCCTCGAAATTAAGATGATCGCACCTCTCCTAGGTCAAACCCCCAAGCAATTAAAGTCGAAACAATACAATCCTACTGGTTGTGATTTCACAGTCTCGAACAGGGTAGCTACACTATCTAGCAATCACAAGCAATATCCTGGCAGGTACTAAGGAAAAACACACATGGAAGTGGAGAGGAAGAACAAGAAGGTCAAACCTGCTAATCCATCACCTGCGATGTCAGTCTCCTTAGCTGCCATCGCAAAAGCTCCACCCCTCTGGTGCTGAGCTACAGGTGGCCTAGCCCCCTCAAAAGGAGGTGCAATGGGATAATCTATCTTCTGGTGAGCAGCTGACCCACAGAAATAGCAAACCCTCAACCTCTTCCTGCACTGCTCCTAGATGTGTCCCGGCTTCTTGCAGTAGGAACAACTGATCGCCTTCGGGTCCTGACCCCGATACTGATGCTGCACCTGTTGAACTCCCACTGGTGCCTGCGTCTGCTGAGTTTGCATATGAGGCCTCTTGGCCTGGCCTCCGCTGGTGGTGGTACCGTGAGCGTCCCGTCCCCTCTTGAGCCTCAGCTCAAGATCATCCTCAGCCAGTAAAGCTCCAGTCAAAATCTCCTCGAAAGTGGCACCCCTGTTGCCCTTGGTCAGGGACTTGACTTCCTTGACCAGACCCTTCCGGAACCTCTGGGCCTTCGTCGCCTCGCTCAAGCCCTCTACGAATCTGCTGAGGCGGCCAAACTCCCCGGCGTACTCCTCCACTGACAGGCTTCCCTGTACTAGGCTCTCGAACTGCGACTCCAAGGCTCTGAGCGCTGAATCTGGAAAGAACTTCTTCTTGAAGAAGCCCCTGAACTCCTTCCAAGTCTGTCCAGCTACTCCCACCCTGGGGTCTGACTGATACCAGGTGCGAGCAAGATCTTGCATCCGGCTAGCTGCGGCCTCGATCTGAAGATCTGCTGGTATCCTGGCCAAGCGGAAGATCTCCTCTATATGCTCGATCCACTCATCGGCATATAGGATCCCCTCTGTCCCCAAAAAGTCTCTGGGGCTCATCTTCTGAAACTGCTCGATCCCCGGTGTCCTCGGCTGCTGAATCACTGGTCGAGCTGCGACCGTCGTAAGGGCCAACTCTATGCTCCTGTCCTGTCGGGCCTGCTGCCGGTCCATAAACTGCTGGAAGTAAGCGAACATCTGTGCCGCATCCATGTGTCCTGTAGGCGGCGGCTGCTGGAACTCCATCTCTGGGATGACTGGGTCCTGTCCCCGAGCTGGTGGAGGCACACCCCCTGCTGCTGCTGCTGAAGTCTCAATATGGGCAGAGGTAGCAGGAGCTCCATCCACCTGACCCTGCTGATCTGGCTGAGAGGTGGCAGTCCCCTCTACAACGACTGCTGCACCCGAGCGATATGATCGTGTCTCCACCATCCTGAAGACAGATCGAACAAGGAAGTCAATACTGAGTAGGAATCCATATATCAAAGGAGGACAGTTATTTCAAAGAAGGCAAATCAGTACGATATGTAGATGGCATGATTCAAAGCAGAATTTTTTTCCTAACTGTGATTGAGTGCCTCTCCGGTTAAGCCTATCTCTCAGTCCTAACGCAGGCTCGCAGCAGTACAACTAAGTTGCCGTACTTCTACGATATCGCACTAATGCGACTCTCGACCTGCATGGGCCACCACTAAAAACGTGTCACGACCCGCACCCACTGTGAGGGTACGAGTACGTAACAGCGCCCAGCCTACGCCGCAGTGTCGGCAATAGAACGCTGTTCTAAGTCTCTAACTAACCATCAACTCATGCAGTATATAATGTACTCATCATGATCAACTCCGAACGGAGGACAAGTATAAGATAAGGTGTATCTCAATCACAGTCTAAGCACGATAAGATAACACAGAATTGTAACTAAGAAATTGAAGACAAAACTAATACTGAAATAATAATAACATCTGAATAATCTCAAATACATCTCAAGTCTCAAATCTATACAACAAGCTCTAAATGAAAAATAAAAGCAAGTCTACTAGACTAAATCCCGATCACTCCTGAGTGTCGGGGCTATAGGTAGCTAAGCCATCTCCTCAGTAAAATGTAGGCCAGGTGTCCTCAGGGCAATCATCTGTAAAATTTTCAACAGGTCCAGTCAGGACAGGAACAAGCACATCTCATCTAGAAAACCCAAGTAAATGACAGAGAACTATAGAGCAGTTATAGACAGTTGTATTGATGAAAATGGCAGTTATATATTCAGGTGATGGTAAGAAAGACAGATAAAGTACAAGGAAAGTAAATACTAAACAAGAGAAGAATCATAGCAATGAAGACTGTAAAAATAGAACTAGCTGAACCAGGGTAATATGATATAAAGTCCAGACAACATGTAGACCAGTGTAACTCCTATGTAAGTCCAGTACAGGATGAATCTCATACAAGATGAATCCAGCAAGGGATGATTCCAGTCATAGTGATCAATGATTCCAGGGTGAGTCCAGCCTATACTCTAGCAGTGTGTTTTAAAATACCGAGATCGACATGTAAACGGCTATGGATAATCCGGCACATCACACACCTGGCCGGGTGTGAGATGGCTATCATTCCAGTAGATTCCAGTAGGGATGATTCCAGTAATGGGGTATGTCTACATGTCTTACTCTAGTATTTCCCCTCCCAGTAAGTGAATCCAGAATTCCGACACAATGATTCAAGATGAGTCCAGCCAAGTACAATGATACCAGTAAATGATTCCGGGGTGATTCCAGTAGGTGATTCCAGTAATAGAAGCCGGAAACGATGATACCAGTAAATGAGGCCAGAATAAATGTGTGTCGTATACATGAATCCAGAAATAACAGTACGTGTTTGTAACAGAGAATCACATACAGCTAACTAGAACTGAAATACAGTAATTGACAAATAAATGAGAGAACTATCAGAGAATGTACTCGCCTGATACTCTGAAAAGAGTAGTGTAATATCAGATTCCTGCACCAGAGTCACAATGTCCTAAACAGAGTAATATGGGTCATGATATGTAAAATACAAGAGAATTGAAAGCTACAATGCAAACTACATGATTTCTAGGCCAATCTAGGTCAAAGTCAACCCTAAGTCAAACATGGTCCACTGTCTAGGTCAAACCAGGTCAACACTGGGTCAACTAGGTCCATCCTAGTCCAGTCAAGTCTCACTAGGCCTAACCAAGCCTAGCCTAGTATCCAAGCACAAACACAAGATCACTAGCAACTCATTTGCATATACCAAATATATATACATACACTACATATATACACTAGAACTTACATCCCATCTAACCTCAGCCCATATCACAAATAAATCCTCCTACCAGTTGGAATAGTACTAAACATACAATACCCTATGTCAATATATAACTACCCTTGACACTTGGTATTCTATACTCTAACCCATTCATTAACCCCACATGTCCTACATCATTGCCTAATACTTAAATACACACATACATATATCCATATTTTTTTTCCACATCCCTCCTACATTCCTGATACAACCTCATAACCCAAAATCCTAACTCTAAAACCAATCCAAAACAGTGAACTAGCATATGAATATGAATTAAAACCAATTTTAGATTTTTGTATTGGTACCAAGGTTCACATGATGGACTCTCAGGTTTCAGTTGCTAAATCTCAGAAAAATGGGGCTGAACCTGAGATGACATCCTAAGCTCTAGGATACCTGAAGTGAAGGAAGGACCTACATGATAAGGAAGGACACCAAGCCCCCTACTACTACTCCCTGCTTACTGCTGCAGTGTAATGCAAAACCCAGGCAATGCAATACAAACCAAGCTGCTGCTGTGCAATGCAGCCCAGGCAATGCAAGCTGCTGTGCAATGCAAAGCCACTGCCTGCACATGTATTTGCATTGAAAAGTCAGGCCAAGCCAAGGCTTCACTGCACCCAATTCTGCACACAAGTCACATGAATCCCCATACCTATACACCTATATATGTAACTATAAGAATACCCTATCTAAACATCTAATATCGGATATTACATCTTAGCTAACCAACATACATCATCTAAGTTAACTATTAAATCAAGAATCAACTCAACTCCACACATCTCTGATATGCCCCTATACTCTCAAATCCCCATGTCTATTTGTACTCAAGTCCTAGGACTGAACCTAAGGGTCTATTGCTACTACCACACAAGGTATCACCTTGCCAAATGGCCAATGACCTCTCTCATAACTGACACCTACATAACCCTCACTCCTTATTCCTACTGCCATATATATATATATATATAATATATATATATATATATATATATATATATATATATATATATATATATATATATACACACATTACCTATATATACTATCTATTAGCATATAATCACATAGGAGAAATAGGACACATAGAGAGGGGGAAACAAGAGTGTGCACAGCCTAAGAAATCAGCAAGGGCAAACAGTGAACAAACAGATAGGCAACTGAAACAGTTTCAGTCTGTGTGTGTGGAGTGATCTCAGTGTCAAAACAGTGTCTATGTGTGACAGTGTCAAAGAGGGTGATAGGTTGTGAGATGAGAGTGTGATACATGTGAGTTCCCAGGACTTCCAACCAGTCCAAAGCCTCTCAGGAAATCAGTAATAGAGTTCTCAGCCAACACATGGATACAACCTATTTAGCTAAAGTCTAACATATGTGTGTGGAGTCAATGACAGTTCCCTGTCATCCCAATCCCAATTTCTATTTCAATCAAATAAACAGTGTTCAGGAAAATATGGGTGTAGCAGTTATGTGAGAAAACAGTGTTCAAATAAAATCTCAGAAATCAGCCAAATAACCATTCGAAAACCCATTTCCAATTTCAAAACAAATCTCAGTTATGCATTTGTGAACCAACATTCCATTTGATCATTCATAGACATTAATACATTTCGAAATCTCAGATTTCATGACAGTTAAATAGTTCAAATGAACTCAATACCAAACATATACATGACATTATATGAACCCACATCAATCCACAAAAGCTGAACATATATAGGAATAAACATGGAAATTAAGAATCAATACAGTTTGTGTCTCAGGTTATAGGATACAGGGAAAAATAGGTTGAGTCACTTTGAATCCAGAAATAGCATAGCAATTTTGACATGAAAATCAGTTAGTTAGGATTTAGTTAATCAGTGAGTGAGTGTGTAGCTCAGGCCATTTAGAGTGTCAAATGATAGGTATCCTATTTCAGTTTTATGTAACATCAATCATATGTGTGTGTGTGTGTGGGAGAATACCATATTCTTAGATTAAAATCAGTGAATCAAAACTTACAGTGAAACAATACTTAAATCATCTCAGGATTTCTCATGTCAGTCTACTTGAAATCTTAGGTTCCAGTTTAAACTCAGTTTAGTTAGGAAACAGTGCTTGCAAGTGTGTACCTGTGTGTGTGTGCACAGGAATAGAACTAATCTCAGGAAATTCCACCAATGACAGTTCATAAACCAATCCAAGCCAAACTTCAAAAAACCCAAACCTACAAACTCATCCTTAGGCATGTAAATATGTCTCATATTAACAATTGAACATTAAATACTTTAATTAACTAATTAATTAATTAACTATGTAAGAAGCAGAATACAGAACATGTATCAGAGAATAGCAGTGTCGTGCGGCGAGGACCGTGCCTCGTGCTCACGACACAGTGGGACACGCGCCTCGTGCTCGTGCACGTGGGTTCGCCCATAGTAGGGCTAAGTGGTGAAGTGTCTGCATTGAGTCTAGTCAAGCCGTGTCCAAAGAAAATAGTGCGTATCAGACACGGTTTTCGTGTGTGAGCAGTCCAGTACAAAACCCGTGCGAACGCGATTTCTTCGCGAATACACCACGAAATCACCCCAAATTTTGGGAGACTGGTGACAGAGGTTGCCCCCTCGTGCTCTCCAAAAATTGTGTCACGAGGGGCCGTGTCGTGTCCTGTGTCGACCCCGAGCAGCAGGGCACTGTAGAAGCATATAAAATATTAGAATAATGATCCATGCGGCTCGGAGTAAGAAGCTTATGCGGCTCACACAGGAGCGGCCCTATGCGGTTCAAAGAATACTCTCAATCGCATGCGGCTCGGGAGCGTATGCGGTTCAGCAAGGCATATGCGGCTCGATGGATCCTTCCCTACAGCTGGTCGTTTGGGGGTGGCCTCATTTAATGCTCTGACACGACTTGGCGACTGTGACTGCTCTGACATAAAGTGTCATAATGGCTCTGCCATAATGACAGACTTTTCGGGAAAGGAAGAAGATCTCTGACCCGAACCGTCAGAAATCCTAGGTTGCCACGTGGCAACTCTCATGCGGCTTAAATGGAAAACAGCTCCATGTGGCTCACGAAGAAGTCACTCCATATGGTTAGCAGAAACCAGCCATATGCGGCCCACCGAGAGCTCAATCCCTGCGACTCAATACAATGCTAGCTCATGCGGCTCGCAAAGACTATGCATATGCGGCTCACAGAAGGTTCGTCCCCTGCGGCTCGATGAGGCATTGTCTCATGCGGCTCAGGAAGAGTATCTCTCTGCGGTTCGAGGATAGTCAATCCTATGCGGCTCTGACAGGACTCACAATTAAGACACGTGGCATGGGATCAATAAGAGATTTAACCGAATCTCAACAAATATATTTGACATCATCGTCATAATTACTGAGATCAGGGCATATCATTTATCATCAAGATAATGGGACACGTGGCGAGCAATCAGATATTAGCATAATCAATCACGAGGATTTAAAGCAGCTAGCATTAATTGCTCATGAGATACGATGCTATCCGCATTAATGGCCGAGATTCACTATAATCAGGATCAAGGGTTCAGATAGAATGAAGGAGCGCCGACATTCCAAACAGATAATCATTAACAAACCCTAATGATCACCCCCCCACTCTTATAAATAGCCAGCATCATTCCCTTGAAAAAAAAAGAGAAAAAGAAGAGAAAGAGAGATCGGCACCAAAAGAAATAAGAAGAGAGAGATCTACACAGAGAGAGCTCCCCCTTCCTTCTTGATAATCACAGAGAGAAAGAGAAACCAGAAGAGCAATCCGAGGAGAGCGAGAAGAGCGTTTCTTCGTCAACGCCAAGCAGATCTTCCCCGAGCCAAGGCTGCATACTGATCGTCGAAGGAGTAAGACAGAGCGGCCGTCGCTTTCCCGAGCCTCTATCGTCACCCCCCAGAATCAAAAATAAACAATCATACTTAGTCTGCTGTACCTAGGTTTTCGTCCCTAGGCTTTCTTTGTACGAGCGAGTTTGTATTATGAGTCTAAGTTAAGTCCTCCGATAATTGTTCTGTTCTTTTACAATCAATGGCAAACACGATGGCGACTCTACTGGGGAATAACTTCTCCACGGCTGAGGAGTTGGTGACGCAATCAGATGCAGCCAAACTTGGCTCCACACAAAAGAAGATGGTCGTCCGTTTCGACCAACAGGCGTTCGAAGAGATGCTCTCTGAAGGCAGCGCTGGCCCGGCCCAGAAGCGCACCCGCACCACGAAGGCTCACAAAGAATGGAGACCGAAGTCATTTGCTCCTCCTCAAGCCCTCGATGGGATGCCCTCTGTTGCTCAAGACGGCGAGAAGGATTCTCCTGCGGTCCCACTTCAGATCGTAGACAACTCTGCTGTCCCCAAGTCCGACAGAAGAAAACATTATGATGCTGGACTTGCAGGGACAAAGAAGGACTCTACGCGGACCGAACCGCAGAAGAGTATTAGCCGCAAGAAGAAAGCCCATGCGGCTACATCCGCCAACCGCATGAAGAAAACTCATACGGCTACTTCTGTCAGCCGCATAACTTATGCGACTATAGTTCCCAACAATATGAACGAGACTCATGCGGCCAGTAAAGTCAATCGTTTGCAGAAAACCCATGCGGCCACAGATGCCAACCGCATGCGGCCAGCCTGCACGGTCATGACCCCTAGCCGCATAAGAACTCGTCCGACGACAGGAGACAACCGCATGCAGACAGCCTGCACGGTTTCCGCTCCCAGCCGTATAGTACCTGCTCCATGCTCCTCTCGATCAGTTTTCGACCGTCTCTCGTACGGTCCGAACCCTGATGACTCTCTGGATGATAAGCCAGACTCTGTGATGTCCAACTTGGACTCTTCCTATTATGCACCCACGAATGCTAGAAAGAAGAAGTCTAGGGCAGCGCGGGCTCATCAAGCCCAGACAGCTGCCCCAACCTCTGACTATCAGGGCGTCCCGCTGATTATCACATGGGCCTCTGATGGAAAGTTGTACAGAACCGCTCAAGTCCAATCCCCGACGGCGAACGGACAGAGTGGTTCCTCTGACCTGCGTGAGGCGATCCTCCACAAACGCAAGGAAAGAGAAGGGGCCTCGGCGTGCAAAGAATCCTCACATGGACGTCACTGCACCCAGATCATCGTCAACTGCTGCTGTAACAACGCGGCAGTGACGGAAGATCGTCCGTCCGTCTTCCACAGACTACAGCATCCGAACTCAGAAGATGAGGCACCTCCTGTTGTCTTCTGTAATTCCGCTCAAAAGGTCCCCACCGAGGGGAGAGGGAAGAAGACAAGCATCGCCAGTCCAAAGATATCAGCCACTACAGCTAAGAAATTATCGGCTAAACGGTTGCCCTCCACCGAAATATACCAACACACCCGTTCGAAGACAAAATCTGCTGCAACAGGAGACTCATCGTCCCCGACCCTGGGGGTCGTAGGAGCTGGGGGTAGTACTCCTCCGAACGTCCACAACAATCCAACGTTTCAAGAAGACGAACCTCGAGAAACAACCCTCCCATCGGGTACAACAGATGCTGATGTCCCCAAGGACATCCATGATTCTCGAGACGAAGCAAGCTCCGAAGCTGGGGATAGTGTTCCTTCCGAGTCCGAACCTGAAAAGAACATCCCCACATATCCAGATGATTTCTCGACGCATGGGTACGACTCGGAGGGTACATCCTCCACCACTCCCTCCGTCACTTCTCATGTGAAGACGGTATTCATGACAAACAGCAATCAAGGCGGTTCCAGCGATCGCCAGCGCATTGACACTTTGAAGGCCATATTGCATGCCTTGGTCAAGTCTGTAGACGAGATCAAAACGGCACTTCCTACTCTGCAGGGAGTGACACCTGGCCAGACAAGCATGGGTCCCGCAATCAACGTAGATTCAAATTCAGCGGCGCCAAACCAGGGCAGTAATCCTCCCGAGATAACGGCCCCTACCGCGACAGATGAGGCCCGAGAAGTAAGAAGAGAGGTTCAGGAGCTCTGAGCAATGTTCCACGCCCGAGAAAACTCTCAAGACCTCAGAATACGGCAACCATATCCTGCTGAATGGAGGGATGTTCCCTTTCCGCCAAGATATAAGCCGTTCAATATCAACCCATATGATGGCAAGACTTCAGCAAGTCGATACATCACTTACTTTGAGGTCACTATCGACCATCTGCCCCATGATGATTCTATCCTCACGCGGTTATTCATTGGGGCATTAGAAGGAGTCGCCTTCGATTGGTACCGTAACCTGCCAGACAATTGCATCCACTCCTTCGCTGGCTTCAAACGCTTGTTCTTGGAAAGATTCTATGAGGTAGGACAGGACGTGACAATGTCTACCCTCATGGACGTCGTTCAAGGAGAGAAAGAACTGACGAGAAATTACATTGAGCGGTTTCGTCAAACCGCAACGAAGTTACCATCTGGCAACCCGGACTCTTCTTTGATTAAAATTTGCCAAAAGAGACTACTTCCAACAATTAGTCTCTGGATGGACGAAAGTCAGTTCAAGGACTGGAAGGCTTTTATCATCAGTGCTACAAGTGCCGAAGAACGATTGAAGAAGGCTCGCCAACTGGGGTTGCATATCTCGGAGGGAGAGAACAAGAGCAAGCGTCCCAACACCAGCAACGACAATGGGGGGAGCCCCTCCAACAATCGGAATAACAAAGGCAAGCAGGCTATGGTGACCGATACAGCCCAGAAGCCTGAGCCACAGCCAGCAGACAAACAATGGCCTCAAATCACTTATTCCTTTGAAGACGGTCACGTCAAGCCTATCTTGGACATGCTTATACAAGGAGACAGGATTCAGCTTCCTCCACCAAGACGGGAGCCTCGGCCGGCTGATTTGGAGAACCCAAAGTTTTGCCATTACCATCGCTACGTCTACCATGCTACACACGACTGCTATCAACTGAAACGGTATATCCAAAACCTCATCGATTCGAACGCCCTGGCCATCGATTTCGAAGAGGTAACCGTGGCAGCCAATATGGTGTCCGTACAATTCGGCAGCTTCCCTCCAACAGAGACTCAGGACGGGGTTATACCCATCCCTCTGGCAACAATGGAGATTGCTAATCTGCCGCTTGCTCGCGATCAAGCCGCTGGTCTAGTACCCCTCACCACATCACGAGGGGAAATCATGTAGGTCCATCCGGACCTAGTCTACGAGGTAACTCAGCCCTCTCCACCTTCTAAAAGGAAAAGTGAAAAAGTCAGATCCTGCCGTACTGCCTCGGCAGAAGCAGAGGAAGTTTCGGCCGTCACTACTCGATCCGGAACACAAGCCCAACCGGTGACCGAAAGCGCGACTGATGATCATCCGCCCACTACCAATGATGCTCCGGGACCGGCTCAGCCTTCGACGACCGACAAGCCTAGGCCGAAGGAGACTCGCTTCGACAAGTCCCTCCGGAAGGAGACACCTCAGAGGCTGGAAAGGCCCTACAACTTCGACATCTTAGCGCAATTAGCTAATACCCCGGCTAAATTGTCTTTATATGAACTCCTCAGGCTCTCGAAGGATGTCCGCACGGCTTTAAGTGAGGCGCTCCAAAATGCCGACGCATACTTGGCTCAGGTCAACCTCACGGGAGATAACCAACCTGCAGAGCTCCAAGATAGTGCGTGCACGGGAGCAATGCCCAATATCGTCTTCTCTTCGCAAGATATGCTCATCAAAACTAACCTGCATGATCGCCCGCTATACTACACTGGATACATCGGATACGTAAAGGTGGACCGAATGCACATTGATCCTGGGTCCTCTATAAGCATCATTCCGAAGGGTCTGCTACATCATCTTCGCATTCCGATGCATCGCCTGACACCTACAAGCACCGCCATTAGCGGTTTCAATTCGGACAGGAGCTACCCAATAGGGAAGATCCGTTTGAAGTGTCAGATCGGTGATCTCCAATCAGAAGTCACATGTTATGTCATAGATGCCGACACTTCTTACAATATCCTTCTGGGGCGGCCTTGGATACACGATTACAAGATCGTGCCTTCCACACTACACCAGTGCTTCAAATATGTCGATAAGCACGGCTTCGTAAGGACAGAGTTTGCCGATATCGATCCCTTCAAGGGGGTCGAATCTTATTACTCAAACTACTGTCTATACGAAAAATTAAAGAAGCATCTGGTCGAAGAAGATGTGCAAACTCACAACAAGACGGCTACAGGATCAGAAGAACCTCTAACAATCCACCTTCAGGCTTGCAAACCGGGCAATTCCGCACCCCTTACGGCCACCCTGCGTAAGGACGCAATCAGTCTCTCCGCACAAGAAGAACAGATGAGAATCCGGCTGCCAAAGTCCGGCCAAGCGTCGAGACCCGTAACAGGGCCACTTACTATCAGACTACCGAGAGTCGGTCAGCTCCAAACGGAGAAGCCCAATCCCTCCGACAGACCGCTCACAATACGCCTTCCCAAGAAGGTTCTTCACCCCGATGCGAGGTCTGACACTTCTAGCGAACCAGCCACCCCTCGCCTCACACCAAGTATCAAACTGGGGGTCGCTAGTGCGCCAACAACTCCACGATCTGCTCCGCCAGTTGAGCCTCTGAAGATCAAGCTGACTAGGTCATCCTTCCAGTCTTCATTTATACAGGGGGTGGCCGAAAAAGAACCGGAATTGGCCAAGTATGTGGCTGCCCACTCCGATACCCCCTCCGCAGATGATGTAATCCCTCTAGAAAAGATACCTTACTTCATCAATAAAGGGTTATCTTTGAACTACACCGAGCTCAACAAGCTATATACAATGTACGCTATAGAATATGGTATAGGCACTCACCTACATACACAGGTGACAAACGTGTACACCGCCATCTGACTTACTCCAGTAGAAGATACTTACCGAATAGTCGAGGGAGGGGACCACCCGATCATCTTCGGCCGGACGAACAACCCACATCCCTCCGCTATGGAAGAAGTCGACTTAGGGTCAGATGCCGAAAGATTGCCTCTGTATCTCTATAGCCCTCAATCCAAATATCTCATGCAGAAACAGGGGTATAATCTTGAGACAACGCCAGGACTGAACTACGGCACTGGACGACGATTACCTTTGAAGACGCCAGCCCCGGCGGGCAAACCACGGAACGACTATAACAAAACCCGATGCGGTTTAGGATATGTAACGCCTACTACGACCCCTGAAAGCTCAGATGAAGAATGCGACTGGCAGTCACATTCAACCGGATCACCGACTTTCGACTCAGATACCAGCATCGGAGATGTGTTCAGACAAATCATGTCAGTCAACATGGCGTTCGCTGACGCTTACGAGGAAGACGAAGACATCCCCGAAATCCTTGAGCTAGAGCCGTGGGCCCAGCAATTAGACGCGTAATGGGAAAAATGGTTCGAACTGAGAGAACCTCCTACTGAAGATGAGGTCATACAAGTGGATCTCGGCAGCGAATCTTCTCCAAAACCGATCTTTATCAGTAAAAGCCTGACAAATGAAGAACGAGAATCGCTGCTGAAACTCGTCAGAGAATATATCGGCGTGTTCGCGTGGAGTTACGAGGACATGCCGGGGCTAGACCCCTATATAGCTCTTCACAAACTCAACATACGGCCAGATGCAAAGCCAGTCAAACAGCAACAACGACGCTTCTGCCCAGGCGTTATGGACGCATTTGATGCCGAAGTTAACAAGCTAATAACCAGCGGCTTTATTCGTGAAGAGCAACATCCTGACTGGGTCGCCAACATAGTGCCGGTCCTTAAGAAAAATGGGAAGATCCGAATCTGTATCGACTTTCGTAACCTGAATGAGGCATGTCCGAAGGACGAGTTTCCCCTCCCCATCACAGACATCATGATCGACAACATATACGGCTTTGAACGTATGTCATTCATGGATGGATTCTCGGGGTACAATCAAATCAAGATGTCTCCCGACGATGAAAAGCACACATCATTCCGAATGCCGATTGGTACATACTGCTACACAGTCATGCCATTCGGTCTAAAGAATGCGGGCGCTACATATCAGCGAGCCATGAGTATCATTTTCCGAGAACATTTATGCAAAACAGTAGAATGCTATGTCGACGACATCGCCGTCAAGAGTCGCCATAAGGAAGATCATCTGCAAGACCTGAGAACGGTATTCGACCTGATGAGAGCCCACAACCTGAAGATGAACCCTACGAAATCATTCTTGGACGTATCCAGCGGGAAATCCTTAGGCTTCATCATCCCGGCACGGGACATCCATGTAGACCCTGAGAAGACGAAGGCAATCATGGAGATGGGTCCCCCGAAAAATTTCTGCGAACTCAGAGGCCTCCAAGGGAGGCTAGCTTACATCAGGAGGTTCATTTCCAACCTCTCCGGGCGATGCCGACCGTTCACACACCTCATGAAGAAGGGAGTTTCATTCGTATGGGACGAGGAATGCCAGCGTGCTTTCGACGACATCAAAGAATATTTGTCGAATCCCCCAGTCCTGGTGGCCCCGGTCCTCGGAAAACCATTCCTGCTCTACGTACGAGCGATGGAACACTCCCTTGGTGCCCTGCTAGCACAAAATAACGATGCAGGCCACGAGCAGGCTATATATTATCTCAGCCGAATGATGATCGGGCCAGAACATCGATACACCGCCGTAGAGAAGGAGTGTCTCGCCCTGGTATTCGCTATTCAAAAGACGCGGCACTATGTCACAGGACAAACCATACATGTGATCTCGTGAGTCAACCCCCTCAGAGTCCTCATGACTAAACCAGGGGCCCTCAGCTCTCGCCTCGCCACATGGGCAATATTACTGTCCCCCAATCATATTATCTTCGTCCCGCAAAAGGCTGTTAAGGGTCAAGCCCTAGCAGACTTTTTGGTGGCCCATCTAGGATCGGAGTCATCCAGAATCTATGAAGAGATCCCAGACGAGGTTGCCGATTCAAATACAGCCACCCACGATAACATATGGCGAATGTTCTTCGATGGCGCCTCAAGGACCGGACCCAAGGGAAACATCGTCGTCGGGGTCGGAGTGGTATTAATCTCTCCTACTGGGCTGGTGATCAATCGCGCCTACTTCCTCACGGAACCCTGCTCCAACAATGTGGCCGAATATAACGCTCTGGTCATTGGCCTCCAACTTGCAAAAGAGCTGGGGGTAGAATACCTTGAAGCATACGGCGACTCCTAACTAATTGTCAATCAGATCAGGGGCTCGTACGAGGTTCGCCATGAAGACATGATCCCCTACCATCAAATTGCGATCAACATTATCTCATCATTCGAGGGATTCTTTATCGAGCACGTCCCCAGACTCCAAAATATCGAAGCCGATGCCCTAGCAGGCCTTGTCGCTTCCTTAGCAGTGCCGAACCAAGCTCATCATTCGGTTGACGTAATAGGCCACGAACTGGTCTATCCCAAGAACAACGTTCAAGCCCTGGCAAGTTATTCCGCCCAGACGGTCGACGACACACCGGACTGGAGACAACCGTTCATCGACTTCGTCGTATACGACATCCTCCCAGAGAATCCGAAGGAAGCTACCTCTATTAGACGGCGTTCTCTTAAATTCTTCTACGATACAGAGACGAAAATGTTGTTTCGCCGCTCCTACGATGGGTTATTGCTCCGGTGCTTGTCGAACGCGGAAGCTACAAAAGCTGTACGAGAAGCTCACGACGGTGTCTGTGGGGCCCATCAACCCGGCCCTAAGCTACAGGACCGCCTTCGCCGGATGGGCTACTACTGGCCTACAATGGTGGCAGATGCGATAGATTATGCCAGAAAATGCAAGGCCTGCCAAATCCACGTGGATTTCATTCATCGACCATCCGAGTTTCTGCATCCAATGGTGGCATCCTGGCCATTCGAAGCATAGGGAATAGATATCATTGGTCCAATCACCCCACCTTCCTCCCGAGGACACCGCTTCATACTTGCGATTACTGATTATTTCTCCAAATGGGCGGAGGCTGTCCCACTCGCAGAAGTTAAAACTTCAAACGTGATCAGCTTCCTTAAGCATCACGTTATCTACCGCTTCGGACTACCGCGAAAAATCATCCATGATAATGGTCCACAGTTTATAAGCCATGCATTCTACCGATTCTGCGATAAGCACCGCCTTCAGAATGTCGCTTCGACACCATACAACCCGGCAGCAAACTGGTTGGCAGAGGCATTCAAAAAAACAATCATCAAGCTCCTCAAGAAGTTCGTCTCCTCCAACAAACGCGACTGGAACGAGAAGCTCGACGAGTGCTTATGGGCTTATCGTACTACGGTTCGAACAGCCACCGGGAATACACCATTCTCTCTGGTATACGGGAGCGAGGCAGTCCTCCCTTTGGAGACTCAGATCCCCTCACTCCGCGTTGCCCTCACTTATCAATTGACAACGGATGATAACTACCGACGACGATTACAAGAGTTGGAGGCTTTAGATGAAAAGCGCCTCCTAGCTCAGCAAAGGATCGAGCTATACCAAGCACGCATCTCAGGAGCCTTCAACAAAAAAGTTAAAAATCAGAACATTCCAAGTGGGTGATATTATTCTGGCAGTCCGGAGACCGATGGTCATGACTCACAAGACCACCGGTAAGTTCCAACCAAAATGGGAAGGTCCATTTGTCATCGAGACCGTGTTCTCCAACGGCGCCTACCGCCTCGCTAAACCGAACGGAGATTTGCTCATGTTGCCCGTCAACGGCAAGTTCCTGAAGAAATACTATGTTTGACCATCATACTCCAGATTATCGAGTCATGTACCCCTTTAGTACCACTGAACTCTCGTCCACCCTATTTCAGATTATCGAGTCATGCACCCGCTGGTGCCGCTGTACTCTCACTCCCTCAATAGTCCAAATTACCAAGTTATGTACCAGCTGGTGCCTCTGAACTTATATTTCGGTCACTCTTTCAGATAGTAAGTGAAGTATGATTATACCTTTGAACTTTCTTCCTGTCAGAGATCCTCCCTCAGGATTCACTACCCGCGCTCCCGGTGCACAAAAAGGGTAGTCGATCCACCAATTTTCGAAACGACCATGTCCTCATTACCTCTGAGTCGTCCTCACTTCCACCAAAAACAAACCGCCCCCTCGCATAGAACTTCCACGTTCTCCTACCTCTGAGTCGTTCTATGTACCCAATCTTCATTGAGCCCACTCCTGCCATGTCCTCACTACCTCTGAGTGGGAAGGCTCCGTCGAAGAAATCGTCATATTTGCCATGTCCATATTACCTCTGAGCAAGTATATCGATCCCCTTTTAACCTATTATCTGTACCCACAACCGGAGTACGACAAGGATAATAGGTCCACAAATGTCCTCTGTTGACCACAAATGTCCTCTGTTGACCACAAATGTCCTCTGTTGACCACAAATGTCCTCTGTTGACCACAAATAGCTTCCGTAAAGTCTCTCCTGCCATGTTCTCATTATCGCTGAGCAGGAAGATTTTATGATAAAACCTTCATGTTTGCCATGTCATCATAACCTCTGAGCAAATGTGATTGGTTTCCTTTCATCCCATTATCCGTATCCTGAACCAGGGTACGCCAAGGATAATAGGCCCACAAATATCCCTTGCTAAGCTTCTTAGCATAAATCCACCATCTTACCATGCCCCGGGAGCCCAGCTGCTCTACGGCATTCCTTCCCCCAGTACCGAGAACATCCATGACCATTTTGCCGTGGCTGTCCCGGACATCCTAATCAAACTTGTTATCCGTACCTAAAACTAAGGTACGCCTAGGATAACAGGTCCACAAATAATCCCCCAGTAAATCCGATTCTATGAACACCGATACATAAAAGCAAAGATGAGTCGAAACATGCTCATTTATTCAAAAATCAAAAGGCTACATCAGCGGGGATCACATCCCTTGCAAAAATTAAAAGTGAAAAAAAGAAGAGAGAAGACAGAGGACGGATCACTGCTCTAGAGCACATAACGCCATGAGACGGTCCTTTAACAAGGCAACCGACCGCTCAAGCCTCTGTTTGGCCCGACGCTCCGCCTCCTGGTTCAGCACCGCCGCATCCTCCAGATGAGCATGGGCTTGCCAGTTGTCCTCAAACTTCTTGAAGGCCCGCTCCAGGTTGACAGAAGATCGGGAAACCCTCTCGGCCTCCCGAGCAATCGACTCCTGTTCTGTATGAGCAGCCTCCCGCTCTGACTCTAAGAAGGCCAACTCCTTCTGGAGTGCAAGAATCTGCTCCTTCGTGCCAGCTATTCCACGAGAGGCAGATTCTTCCCGGGCCCTACAAGCCTGACTCCGACGACCCAGTCGGTCATAGGAGACGGAGAACTTGTCAAGATCCCCCTGTACAGCCGGCCCGACAGTTTCTCGAGCGAGCTTGATCCTGTCCCGAGCAGCAACCAGGAAGC
The DNA here is from genome assembly GCA_029216955.1 of Iris pallida. Lineage (NCBI taxonomy): Eukaryota > Viridiplantae > Streptophyta > Magnoliopsida > Asparagales > Iridaceae > Iris > Iris pallida. The sequence continues at coordinate 30,659,066 of JANAVB010027598.1, forward strand.
CCCGCTCTCGTTCGATCGCAGTAGGCAAGCCAGCCTGCCGTACTGCCAGCAGTTGGGTCACAAGCTGGTCAGCCTCTGTAAGCTTAGGCTCCAGGAACGCGGCTAACCCTACCCCGCCAGGAAGACCCTTCAGAGTGTCGATTTGACCCCGAGCACCCCGCAGAGACAGAGAAAAAGGGATCCCCCGTTCCACGGCAGCGTTGACACCCTTCCCTAAGTGACGATAGAAGCTGTCAACCACATCCTGCGTCACCTCGTTCAGAGCCTCCGAGGAAGCCGGTGTCAACGGGAGTGTGGCTGGCAGCGCGAAAGAAGACGCGACAGAATCTGCCGCTCCCGCCACAAGAGAAACCAACTCTGCACGGAAAGACGCTTGAGCATCGGCCAATTCCTCTTCAGCGGTGACAGAACCAGGCTCTCCTCGTGCTCTCCAAAAATTATGGGAGAGTGGTGACAGAGGTTTCCCCCTCGTGCTCTCCAAAAATTGTGTCACGAGGGGCCATGTCGTGTCCTGTGTCGACCCCGAGCAGCAGGGCACTGCACGGTGTCCTCGTGCACGCGTTCGTGTCCAGTCTTGGACACGAAAACCAACTCAAATCGTGTTCAGACAAGTACAAACATAATCTACATATCAAGAGCTATTCAAATATATAATTTGTTTTGAAAAACATTAACATTCAATCCATTGAGGCATTCTATCGAACACCTACACAACACTACGACACGTGTCCGATACGGACACCAAACGGACACAAAAATTACCCAAATTTTAGGGACACCTAGGGGACTCCTAGATCTAGCCCTACATCCAAAGAAAACTGAAGTTTGAATCAATTTAAGGGGTTTTACCTATGTGTGCAAAAAGTTTGGAAAAGCCTCAAATGGGGGATTCTTCCTCTTCGTGCCAAATGCTCCAAATTGTCCCAAAGCTGGGATTAAACTCAGAAATCAGAAAATAGGAGAGTGTTAGGTTCTAATTCAAGAAACTAGGATCAAAAAGGAATTAAAATGGATTTATGGGGATTTTTGCAAGAGGGACAATACCTTTCCTTCTCCAATGTTGAAATGAATGAAAGAAGGAGGCAAGCCCTAGAGAATAAGTGTTTATATAGGGTGGGGATCCCTATGGCTGGTCATTTAGGGTTTGGTTAGGGTTAGGGCTTCTAGTTATGGGCCATGGGCCAAGTCATGATCAAAATAAATCATTTAGCCATAAGTCATTTCATGAAACTATGAACCATGACTTAAATCCACTAAACCAAGTCCCCTCATTCTAAAATTAGTTTCTAATGACTAAATGTAGGTTACCCTAAGTTAGACTAGGGTCACCATGGCTAGGGTTAGCTTCTAGGCTAGCTCACTAGGTCTCAATAAGTCAAGTCAACCTAGAAATTCACCAATTCAACAAATGACCAAATAAATCAAATAAGTCAAAATAACCAAAATACCTTTAGGCTAAAAATGATAATTAAATCTTCCTAATGACATGGTTAGGCTCTAGGTCATGCAGTCTCTCAGGTTTCACTAGCAGCACATCAAAATCATAAGTCATGACTTAAAACAGTTTTAAATATTTTAAAAATTACTAAAAATTACCAAAAATCATAATGTGAAATAAATATCAATGAATAATAATTATAATTACAAATTTCAAAAATACCCTCATCTGGAAAATTGGGTGTTCAGGTCGAATCCTACTACTTAGACTCCTGCCTATACGAAAAGTCGAAGAGGCACCTTGATGAAGGAGATATGCAAGCTCGTACCGAGATAGCCACAGGATCAGAAGAACCTCTGACGATCCACCTCTAAGCTCGCAAACCTCGCAAGTTCGCACCCCTTACAACCACTCTGCGTAAGGACGCAATCATCCTTTCGGCACAAGAAGAGCATATGATAATCCGGCTGCCAAGGTCTGGCCAAGTGCCAAGACCTACAACGGAGCTACTGATAATCAGGCTGCCGAGAGTCGGCCAGCCGCAAACGGAGAAGCTCAATCCCTACGACAAGCCAATGACGATACGCCTTCCCAAGAAGGGTCGTCACCCCGATGCAAGGTCTGGGACCTCTAGCGAACCAACCACTCCCCGCCCAGCATCGAGTACCAAACTGGGGGTCGCTAGTCTGCCAACGACTCCACGCTCTGCGCCACCGGCTGAACCTATGACGATCAAGCTGTCCAGGTCGTCCTCTCAGTCTTCATTTATACAGGGGGTAGCCGAAGAGGAACCGGAGCTAGCTAAGTATGTGGCTGCCCACACTGATATTCCCTCCGTAGATGATGTAATCCCCGTAGAAAAGATACCTTACTTCATCAATAAAGGGCTATCTTTGAACTACCTCGAGCTCAATAAGCTTTGTACAATGTATGATATGGAATACGGTATAGGCACTCACCTACACACATAGGTAACAAATGTCTACACCTGCGATCCAGCTTACCCCAGTAGAAGACGCTTACCGCATAATCGAGGGAGGGGACCATCCAATTATCTTCGGGCGGAAGGACGATCCGCATCCCTTTACCATAGAAGAAGTCATCCTCGGGTCATATACCGGGAGACTGCCTCTGTATCTTTATAGCCCCCAATCCAAATATCTCATGCAAAAATAGGAGTATGATTCTACAGACGATGCCAGGCTTGAACTACGGTACTAGACAACGATTACCTTTGAAGCCACCGGTCCCGACTGGCAAACTATGGGACTACTATAGCAAGACTCGATGTGGATTAGGGTATGTTACACTCACGACGACCCATGAGAGTTCAGATGAAGAATGTGACTGGCATTCAAACTCGACCGGGTCACCAACTTCTGACTCAGATACTAGCATCAGAGATATATCAGACAAGTCTTATCAGTCAACATGGCATTCATCGACGCTTATGAAGAAGACGAAGACATCCCTGAAATCCTCGAGTTAGAGCCGTGGGCCCAACAGTTAGATGCACAATGGGAAAAGCTGTTCGAATTGAGAGAACCTCCTACTGAAGATGAGGTTATACAGGTCGACCTCGGCAGTGAATCATCTCTAAAACCGATCTTCGTCAGCAAAAGCCTAACAGACGAAGAGCGAGAATCACTACTGGAGCTTGTCAAAGAATATATTGATGTATTCAACTGGAGCTATGAAGACATGCCGGGGTTAAATCCCGATATAGCTCTTCACAAGCTCAACATTCGGCCGGATGCAAAGCCAGTCAAGCAACAACAGCGATGCTTCCCCCCAGGCATCATGGATGCGATCGAAGCCGAAGTCAACAAACTGATAGCCAGCGGCTTCATTCGTGAGAAGCAACATCCTGACTGGGTCGCCAACATAGTACTAGTCCTCAAGAAGAATGGAAAGATTCGAATCTGCATCGACTTTCGCAATCTGAACGAGGCATGCCCTAAAGATGAATTCCCCCTCCCTATCACAGACATCATGATTGACAACACTTGCGGCTTCGAACGTATGTCATTTATGGATGGCTTCTCGGGGTACAACCAAATCAAGATGTCTCCTAACGACGAAGAACATATATCATTCCAAACATCGATTGGCACATACTGTTATGCAGTCATGCCTTTCGGCCTGAAGAATGCCGGCGCCACATATCAAAGAGCCATGAGTATCATCTTCAGAGACCACTTATGCAAGACGGTGGAGTGCTACGTTGATGACATCGCCGTCAAGAGTCGCTGTAAGGGAGACCACCTACAGGATCTGAGGACGGTATTCGGCCTGATGCGAGCACACAATTTAAAAATAAATCCCACAAAATCCTTCTTGGGCGTATCCAGCGGGATGTTCTTGGGTTTCATCATTACCGCCCAGGGTATCCATGTAGATCCTGAGAAGACAAAGGCAATTATGGAGATGGGTCCTCCTAGAAATCTTCGCGAACTCCGAGGCCTCCAAGGGAGATTAGGTTACATTAGGAGGTTCATCTCTAACCTCTCTGGGCGATGTCGACCATTCACCCATCTCATGAAGAAAGGCATCTCATTCGTATGGGATGAAGAATATCACCGTACCTTCGACAGCATCAAAGAATATTTGTCGAACCCTCCAGTCCTGGTGGCCCCAATTGCTGGAAAACTATTCCTGCTCTACGTACGAGCAATGGAACACTCCCTCGGCGCTCTGATGGCACAAAACAATGAGGCAGGCCATAAAAAAGCCATATATTACCTCAGTAGAATGATGATTGGGCCAGAGCACCGATACACTGCTGTGGAGAAAGAATGCCTTGCCCTGGTGTTCACCATTCAGAAGACGCGGCACTATGTTACTGGACAAAACATACATGTGATCTCACGAGTCAACCCTCTCAGGGTCCTCATGACAAAACCAGGGGCACTTAGCTCTTGCCTCGCTACATGGGTAATATTGCTATCCCCCTATCATATGATCTTCGTCCCGCAAAAGGCTGTTAAGGGTCAAGCTCTGGCAGACTTTTTAGCAGCCCACCCAGGCTCGGAGTCATCCAGAATATATGAAAAAATCCTAGATGAGGTCGCCGACTCGCATAAAACCTCTCATGATAATATAATGTTCTTCGACGGTGCTTCGAGAACTGGACCCAAGGGCAACATCGTCGTCGGAGTCGGGGTGGTGCTGGTCTCCCCTTCCGGATTGGTGATCAATCGCGCTTACTCTCTTACAGAACCCTGCTCTAACAATATGGCCTAGTACAACGCTTTGGTCATTGGCCTCCAACTTGCAAGAGGATTGGAGGTAGAATATCTTGAAGCATACGACGATTCTCAGTTAATCGTCAATCAGATCCGGGGCTCATACGAAGTTCGCCATAAAGACATGATCCCCTATCACCAGATAGCGATCGACTATCATCTCATCGTTCGCGGGGTTCTTTATCGAGCATGTTCCCAGACTCTAAATATCGACGCCGATGCCCTAGTTGACCTTGCCGCTTCCCTAGCAGTTCTGAACTATGCTCACCAATCTGTAGATATGATAGGCCATGAACTGGTCTGTCCCAAAAATAATATGTAATTCATGGCGAGTTATTCTGTCCTAGATAATTGACGAAAGTCCCGAACTGGAGACAACCGTTTATTGACTTCATAGTCTACGACATCCTGCCCGAGAATCCAAAGGAAGCTACTGTAGGCCTTTAAAAATGAAAGTCACGCTGAGTTGATCAAGACAGAGTCAAAAGTCACGCTCAGTTGATCCAGACAATATAAATAAATCACGCTGGGGAGACAGCTCATCATTTGTCAGAGAGTAATTATGACTGACAGCACAACAGTCGAAGAATGTCTCTTTGTATGCCACGTATGCACAGACTTCGAGAGATCATCGTCGTCTATTGCGTGATTTTTGAAATCTTCTTCAACAAGACTCAGCCTTCGTCGAGTTGGCGTACCAAAAGGGTTTTTTGTCATTTAATACGACTGACAAAGCAATCACTGTCATAGATTTTGTGTCAGTCGAGACACACCGAATCAAGACAGCTGGCAGTTCTATCTCAAATCTGCGTGTATTTGTGATCTTCATCTCAAGTTTGCGTGGATTCTGAAGTTTTCTTCCTCAAGTTTGCGTGGATTTTGAAGTTCTTTGCCTCGAAGTCTGCGTGGATCCTGAAGCTTCCTGTCCCAAGTTTGCGTAGATTTTGAAGCTTTCTACACCGAGTTCGTGTAGATTTCGTCTTCAACAAGTCTGCGTAGATTTCATCAAATTGGAGTACGTGGCAGCCATGCCACTGATCTCTCGCCTGCGTGTCCTGTAACTTGCAAACGACTCATGCATGATTGCCATGTGTCTAACAGTTACAGGCCACGTCCAGTAACTGCTCACAACCTTGCGTATGTTAAATCCTACGTGATTTTCAACTAAGCACAGGCTGTGAAGACAGTTATCTTTTCAGTTATTATTTTTGACTCTATAAATAGAGTTCTTTTTCTCATTCATTATACAGATATATTAATATCTACTGTCAAAATTTTGAGAGCTTTTCTTCTTCGCATAGTCCAAGGGATAAAGCGATCGTCTTCTAGATCGGATTCCTACAGTTGTAATTTTCCCAAAAACAAAACAAATAAAGAGAATTTCTTTATGGAAAACAAATTGGCGACTCTGCTGGGGAAAACCATCTCCTCTTCTGAGATGGTAACAACTCAATGCGACACTTCGTCAATCGGCTCGACGAAGAAGGTGATGACGATCAAATTCGATCAACTCGCCTATGAAGAAATGCAGCGGGCTAAGGGTGGCAAGCCCACTCCAGCCTCCATCATCACTGCCAAGTCGAAGGGACACTCTGTCTATGTCACTAAGAATCAGTTGGCAGTCAATAGTGAAGTCTCTGCCACAGTGTCTGCTCCTAACACTGGCAAGAGCTCTACTGCAAGCACGCACACTCTTGTGCGCTCGAAGATGACAGCAATCAAAGATCACGCTAACAGTACTGGCTCCTTAGCAAAATCTATTCCAGTGTGTGTCTCCAAAGTTGAAAGTCACGCTGACAGTACTGGCTCCTTAGCCAAATCCGTTCCAGCATGCAAATTCAACTCTAAAAGTCACGCTGATAGTACTGGCTCCTTAGCCAAATCTATTCCAGTGTGCAATCCCACATTCAACAGTCACGCTGACAGTACTGGCTCCTTAGCCAAATCTGTTCCAGCGTGTAATTCTAAAATCAAAAGTCACGCCAACAGCATTGGTTCTTTAGCCAAATCTGTTTCAGCGTGTATTTCATCAGAGAAGAATAACTCCTTAGTTATCTCTTCTTCTTTACCGAGTTCTACTAGAACTGGGGGTGGTCTTCCATACAAAGTCCCTTCGAAAAAGAATAACTCTTTAGTTGTTTCTTCTGCTCTTGTAGTTTTTACTTCAGGAACAGCTTTGACTGATACTTTTGTTAGTCAAAGGAAAGGAGATGGTCTTTTGACTAATCTTCCTTCTGGACATTCTATGTCTCAAAATCTGAATGAGTCTAAGAAGAAATATTCTTTAATATCTTCTCCTATGACTTCTTCAAATTGGGCACAGAACCTGTCCATTAAATAGGGTCTGTTACCAACTCCTAATCAAAGGAGTGGTTCAACTCTTCCTTCTCTGCAAATATCCAGATCAATGGAAGGAAAACTCCATGTTTCCAAAATTAATGTGTTACCTTCCACTGATTTAAGAACAAAACTCAGCACTTCTGGTGTTAAGAAACCATACCAATTGGATATGAAGATAAAAGATCCAGATGCAGAGTATGCAAGAAATTATGTGGCTCACATTAATCACTCTTTGTATAATCAAGAGCCATTAAGACCCAAGAACAGGAAGTATACTCCTCAATCTTCACAAATAGATTTACGGGAATATCTTCAACAGAAGAGAAGGAATAATTCTATGTCAAAGGAACATGCTGAATGTGACTTCTATCCAAGAGTCATAATTCAGTGCAGATGTCAATCAACGGTTCAAGACCATGTTGATCATGAATGTGACTTCCAGCCAAGAGTCACAATGCAATGCAGATGTCAAACTAAACGAAAGTGTCTTCAATAGGATTCAGTATGAACCTATGCCTGATGAAGATGAGTCTTTGTTTGCTTCTGTCAACATGACTTCTCGGGACACCGGGGGTAGAGTTGATAGTCCAGATGGAGTATATAGAAACACTAGAGCAAGAATCCTGGCCTCTAGTCAAAGAAATTTGATCCCTGAAAATGATTCTGAATTCCTTGGAGAATCTAACTTCCCACCTCTTCCTACTGGGGGTAATTCTCCTATAATTGACTTTGATGCACGAAGCAATGATTCAGAGCATACAACATCCACTAGTTCATCAATAATCCCTCATACAGTCACGACTTACATGGTTGATGGGAATACTGATGAACCTTCTTCTTCCTTGACTCCTCAAGATCAAAGAATTGCTTCTTTGGAACAACAAATGAAGTCTATGACTGACACAATGAAGTCGATGTATGAACTCATGACAGCTCAGTTGCAAAATCGACAGACTGTACCAGATGCCATACCAGTTGATACTGATATAAGTCCAGTACAAGTTCCTCCAGCAGTACAATCCAATACTCCTGGACCAGCTCAACCAAATCCTAGTCTCTCTGGAGCTGGGGGTAGTGCTTACAATGCTGTTCCTCCTCCCAACTATTCTCTACAAGCCACAACTCCACAATCTTCGGAAGTTGTCTCTGAAGAATTGAAGAAACTCAAAACTCAATTCGAGGCATTCAAACAGAAGGATGGTTTACAAAGGTTAGGCATCAAGCAGCCTTATCCGATAGAATGGAAGCAAGTATCATATCCTCCTAAATACAAGCCTCCTACTATCTCATTCTATGATGGAACCACTTTTCCAAGTCAGTTTATTAATTACTTTGAAGTGATGACTGATCAACTGCAACCAAGTGATGCCCTCCTTACTCGGGTATTTATTGGATGTCTCAAGGGAACAGCTTATGAATGGTATAGGACTCTCCTAGATGGGAGCATTACCTCATTTGCTGGTTTCAAACAGATGTTTCTTGAAATGTTCTATGAAGGGCTTAATGACATGACTATGTCTGCTCTTATTAGAATCAAGCAGAACAATAATAAATCTACAGAGGAATACATTGAACGGTTTCGAAGAGAAGCTCTGAAGATGCCTCTTGGAACTCCTGATGCTGTCACCATTGACACGTGCAAATCAAACTTGTTGCCAATCATCAGTATGTGGACAGGGTCCACTCAATTTCAAGATTGGCCTTCCTTCATAGTCAGTGCCAAAGCTGCAGAAATCAGTGCTGAAACCTTCAAAGGTTTAGGAGTACAGATGACTCCTAAAGAAACAGGACAAGGTGCTAACAATAAAAATAATGCTCGCAAAGGAAAAGAAACTCTTGAAGTTAATCTTCAGAGCAAAGATGCATCAAATGTTCAAACTCCTGCCTCTACAACTCAACAATCAAGAACACCTCGTCCCAAAGAAGAATATTCTTTTGATGACGACGATGTCCTTGGTATCTTTGAGTGTCTGCTGAAAGGTAATAAAATACAATTACCAGAGATCAAGAAACCTGATGAAGCTGGTAAGACAGATCATCCTAAATACTGTCCATATCATAGAATGCTGGGTCACACAATTCGTACATGTTATGTACTGAAAGGAAAGATCCAAGAAATGATTAAGTCTGGAGCTATCTCTCTTACTCCAAAAGAGAAGACTGTCACTTCTAATGTCGTCTCTATGCAATTTGGAGACTTCCCTCCTCAATTTCTTGAAAGCGGAATCGTTCCTATTCCCAAGGCAACTCTTAAAATAGTAAATATTCCTCCTCCACAGTCTGAAGGATTAGCACCAATCACTTTGGAGACTGGAGAAATCATGTAGATTCATCCTGATCTAATAACAGACTTTGAATCTCCTTATCCTCAAAAGATTTCTTCTCGAAAGTTCAAGAAGGCTGGAAGGATCAAGTCATGTCATATGACTTCTCTTGGGTCTACCTCTGACACAGAGCCAAAAGACAAAGAAGAAGCACTTGTTAGTACTACTCGAACGGGGAAACCTTATCTAAAGGATTATTCTAAAAATCCTGAGGATCCTCTTGATATCCCTCCAGCTGATAAAGATGCTTCTAATGTTCCTCCTGAAGAAGAATCATCTACTGCACCTGTTCCTTCAACTACACCAGTTGAACCTGTTCCTCCCAAACCCACAACTCTTGAGAAAGGCAAGCAACAAGCTCAGTTTGATAAACCAATCAAGAAGTCTCTTCCTCTTGGACTTCAGAAGCCTTACCACTTCGATATTTTGGCTCAACTTGCTAATACTCCAGCTAGAATGTCCCTCTTTGAACTTCTACGTCTTTCTAAAGAAACTCGGGAGACGTTAAGTGAAGCACTTCTACAAGCTGACTCTTGTCTTGTACAATTGAAGAAGCCAGATGCGGAACCTGCCACTTGCTTACATTGTAACAGTGTACTGGAGATTATCCCAAATATCACCTTTACACAAGACGACATGCTACTGGAGGATAATCGACATGACCGACTTCTCTACTACACTGGTTATATTGATACGATGAAGATAGATCGTATCCTCATTGACTCAGGGTCTGCTATAAGCATAATGCCAAAGAGTTTGTTGGATGAACTAAAAATCCCTCTTCACAAGCTCTCCAAGACGGTTACTACTATCTTGGGATTCAATCAAAGCCGAAGTGAGTCTTTGGGAAAGATCCATCTGAAGCTTCAGATAGGCGATTTCAGATCTAAAGTCACTTTCTATGTGATCGAGATCGCGGAATCCTATAATCTTCTTCTGGGGAGGCCCTTTCTTCATGAAAATAATGTGGTGCCCTCTACTGTTCATCAATGTTTTAAATACATTGATAGCAATGGAAGAGTACAAAAAGAAGTTGCTGATATAAATCCCTTCCATGGGGTTGAAGCTTATTTCAATGATTCCCGAATGTACAAAGAAGAGTATACAAGGATCATACAAGCTATGGAGAAAGAAGATGCACAAAGTGAGACTTTAATAATCCCTGTTAAAGGTCGAACTACTCAGTAACAATCTTCTAAACCCTCTGGAGAAGATTCTTTCATCATTCCAGTGAGTGGACGGATCTCTCCATTACCTCAGTCATCTACTCAAAATACACTGATCATTCCTGTCAGTGGGCGTACTACAGTTCCTGTATCTTCACAAGATACTCTGCTAATTCCAGTTGGAGGGCGGACTACTCTTCCTACTCAAACTTTAAGGGAGCTCACCTCTTCTGAGCCATTTGTTATCGATCTTAATCGAAACAAAGCTTCTTCTTCTTCTCCCCCTTTAGTCATTGACTTGGCTAAAATCTCTAAGGCTCAGCCTTCTTCCAATGTAAATATTACTGCTTTTACATTTAATGAAAAGTCTCCACCTTTGCAGTACGTTGACTTGTGTAATTATGTTCATAGTTATTTATATCTGTTAGATGACTTGAACACAATAACCATAGGAGTTGTACAGATTGTTCATACAGATGTATCTCTAGAACCTGTACAATCTTCATACTTTTTAGTTCCAAGCAGAAAGCCAGGAGACATTCCAATATTCTTCTACAAAGGGCCTCAAAATCCTTCTGATCTTGAAGATGATGACAAAAATGATGATACTGGAAGATTACAACTACGTCGTTATAGTCAGCAATCTAGAGACATCATCAAAAATATGGGCTATGACTTCAGGACTGGCCTTAATGATGGAAAAGGAAGAAAAATACCTGTCCGGATTCCTCCTTTGAAATATGGAAGGACGAAATGCGGATTGGGTTATACTGCTCCTACTTCTTTCATCAATATTATCCATGAAGATCCCGGGTCTGACAAAGATAAGAGATCTAATTCTTCTAGTACCACTTCTTGGGATTCCGATACGAGTATCGGTGACTTCTACTGCAATATTTTGTCTTCCAAGATGGTTTCCATTGACCATTCTGAAGAAAGTGATGAAGACGAAGAAGAGTTTGAAATCTCACCTGAATCGGAACAATGGGCCCAAAGATTAGATAATCAATGGGAGTTCCGTTTCGAGCAAAAAGAACCTCCGACTGAAGATAAACTTGTTCAAATAGATGTTGGTGAAGAGGGATCTCCTAAACCAATATTCATCAGTGAAAGTCTTTCAGAAACTGATAAGAAAAACATGATCAAACTCATTCGTGATTACATCGACGTCTTCGCTTGGAGTTATAAAGATATGCCAGGGCTTGATCCTCAAATTGCAACTCACAAGCTCAATATCTTGCCGAATGCTAAACCGGTCAAACAACAACAGCGACGATTTCGCCCATACATCATAGATGCAATTGAAGCTGAAGTCAATAAACTCATTACCTCTGGGTTTATTAGAGAGGAACAACATCCCGATTGGGTGGCTAATATTGTTCCTGTTCTTAAAAAAAACTGGCAAGATCAGAGTATGCATAGACTTCCGCGATCTCAATGCGGCATGTCCTAAAGACGAATTCCCTCTACCAATCACTGATGTCATGGTTGATAATACCTGTGGATTTGAACGAATGTCATTCATGGACGGGTATTCTGGGTACAATCAGATCAAAATGTTTCCAGAGGACGAGAAGCACACTTCTTTCAGAATGCCGATTGGTACATACTGTTATACAGTTATGCCATTCGGTCTCAAGAATGCAGGAGCAACTTATCAACGAGCTATGAGCACTATATTCCGTGAACATTTGCGAAAAACAGTCGAATGCTATGTTGATGATATTGCAGTCAAAAGTCGACAAAAGGAGGATCATATCCAAGACTATATTTGATCTAATACGTAAGCATCAATTAAAGATGAACCCTACTAAGTCCTTCTTAGGCGTCTCTAGTGGTAAATTTCTCGGCTTCGTCATTACCTCTAAAGGTATACACGTGGATCCCGAGAAGATCAAAGCCATCCAAGAGATGCGTCTTCCACGCACCTTAAAAGAGCTACGAGGATTTCAAGGAAGAATCGCTTATATCAGGAGATTCATCTCTAATTTATCCGGACGCTGCAGACCATTCAACAAACTTATGAAGAAAGGTGTCTCTTTTGTCGGGAATAATGAATGTCAGAAAGCATTCGATGATATAAAACAATATCTGATGAGCCCTCCAGTATTGGTACCTCCCGTCTCAGGAATACCGTTCCTCCTCTATACTCGAGCAATGAGTCATTCATTGGGTGCATTACTCGCTCAAATGAATCAAAATGGCCATGAATAAGCCATTTATTATCTCAGCCGCACTATGACCGGAGCTGAACCTCGATATTCACCGGTTGAAAAAGAATGTCTAGCCTTGATGTTTGCTGTCCAAAAGACACGTCATTATATCATTGGCCAGACTATTCATGTCATCTCCAGGATTAATCCTATACGGATCATGATGAAGAAACCCAGTGTTTTGAATTCTCGATTGGCTAACTGGGGAATCCTACTTGCTCAGTATGACATGCACTATATTCCTCAAAAATCAGTCAAAGGACAAGCTTTAGCTGATTTTCTGGCTGCTCACTCAATTCCATAAAATTCAAAACTCTATGATGAAATCCCAGATGAAGTCCTAGATTCAAATCAAATTGCTGAAGAAGATCCTACTTGGCGTCTATTCTTTGATGGAGCATCAAGAATTGGTCCTAATGGCGATATTGTCGCTGGAGTTGGAATTGTTCTTGTATCGCCAGAAGGTCTTGCTATCCAAAGAGCTTATTCTCTCGATCAGCCGTGTTCAAACAATGTAGCTGAGTACAACGCATTACTTATTGGTCTTCAACTCGCTAAATATCTGAATATTCAACATTTGGAGGCGTATGGAGACTCTAAACTCATTGTCAATCAGATCAGGGGTACTTATGAAGTTTGCCATCAAGATCTGGTTCCTTATCATAAAACAGCTATATCTATGGCTTCTTCGTTTGAAGAATTCTTCATTGAACATGTTAGCGAGCATGTAACACAGAAGCTGATGCCCTTGCTAATCTTGCAGCGGTGCTGGCTATTCCAATCAGACGACAATAAATGATTGTTGTTCGTAATCGAGAATTATTTCATCTTGAAAATAACTTGACTCTAGGACTTCCAGTTGACATTGAAGAATCAACATCTCATGACGTCAACACAACAACAGGATTTGGATTCAGTCGTAAATCGATGTCATCTTCATCCGATTCCAGCATGGAATTCATCTTCAGTAACTCGACTGAGAATCAGAGTACGGATAAAGATTGGAGACTTCCTTTCTTAGATCTCGTATTATATGATATTCTTTCGGATGATCCGAGTGAGGCAGCATCTATCAGACGACGATCACTCAGATTCTATTACAATCATACAACAAAGACCTTATATCGTCGAGCTTATGATGGTTTACTTCTTCGATGTGTTGTCGGTGACGAGGCTCAACAAATTATTCGCGAAGCACATGATGGAATTTGTGGAGCACATCAGCCTGGACCAAAACTTCAAGACCGTATTCGATGTATGGGTTATTATTGGCCCACTATGTTATCAGACGCCATCGAATATGCAAAGAAGTGTAAAGCTTGTCAAATCCATACGGATTTTATTCATCAACCTTCAGAATTTCTACATCCGACGACAGCATCATGGCCCTTCGAAGCTTGGGGCATGGACATTGTCGGCCCGATCAATCCACCGTCATCTAAAGGTCATCGGTTCATTCTCGCAATAACCGATTACTTCTCCAAATGGGCCGAAGCCATTCCTTTATCTGAAGTTAAGACGTCTAATGTCATCAGCTTTATTAAGCACCACGTCATCTACAGATTTGGTATTCCTCGACGTATTGTTCATGATAACGGACCACAGTTCGTCAGCCAGAAATTTACTCGATTCTGTGACGATCACCGGATCAATAATGTGGCTTCTACCGCATATAATCCAGCAGCTAACGGATTAGCAGAAGCTTTCAACAAGACTATCATCAAACTCCTAAAGAAGTTTGTCTCCACTAACAAACGTAATTGGAGTGACAAGCTCGGGGAATGTTTGTGGGCTTATCGTACTACAGTTCGTAATGCTACCAAATGTACACCTTTCTCTCTGGTGTATGGTTGCGAAGCTATTCTTCCATTAGAGATTCAAATTCCTTCTTTAAGGATAGCAATCGCTAATGAACTCACTGCTGAAAATAACGATCGTCTTTGACTTCAGGAATTAGAAGTTCTGGATGAAAAGCGATTATCTGCTCAACAGAATATTGAATTCTATCAAGCTAGAATTTCAAGAGCTTTTAATAAAAAAGTCAGAGTTCGATCATATCAAAAAGGAGAACTTGTTCTAACAGTCAGACGTCCTATGACTATGACTCATATGAGTAAGGGCAAATTTGACGCAAAGTGGGAAGGTCCCTATATTGTGAGCAAAGTTTTCTCAAATGGAGCTTATCAACTCTCAGAATTGGATGGTCAAAAAGTTTTGATGCCTATTAATGGCAAATTCCTTAAAAAGTACTATGTATAAATGTAAATACTTGTAATCATCAGACAAATTCATGTTTAAAAAAATAAATATTTTATTTTATTTTCATGAATGATGATACATGATATTAAGGAAGATCACTATCATCCTTCTCTACTTTTGGACGTGGACCACTACCGTCCTTCTCAAAGACGTGATCAGCAAAAGAGCCGAGAACCTCCTTGTTAGAACCTACGAGGAATTTGCAAGCGGCCATCCTCATGGCTTCCTCTTCTTCAGTCCTTCCTGGTTCGAGCAGAAAATCCAGAATGTCCCTTGGTGGCTTGGGTGCAGACGAACCTTCGCCTGCTTCCGTCTTCTTCATTTTGACTTGACCAGTAGGGCGTTCTTCAGTGCCTTTCTGAACCTTTGAGGCTATCTCAATCTTCTTGGATGCTTCTCCAGATGACATTTTTATGTTGAGGAGTAGAAGTATTCGTTCTCGCCAGATTTCTGCTATATTTATAGGCAGAAGTTCCTCATTCATCCGACGTTTCACATATTCATTAATGCTTAACGGTTCATCCATTCATTTCTCACATTCATCCGACGTTTTACATATTCATTAATACTTGACGGTTCATCCGTTCATTTATTACATTCACTCGACAGTTCATCTGTTCATCATTTCCTAACGGTTCATCCGTTCATAATCTTCTATCAATTTTATTTAGTAGGGATTCGTTATTTATCATGTTTTCATAACCTCTGAATCAATTCCAAATCTACTTACTCATTTGTCATGTTTTGACCTCTGCATAGAAATTAATCTATTTTCTTTTGAGTTCCTATATATTATTACGTCCATAATACCTCTGATAATATCATATACTCTAAAACAGAAAAGATAATTTTATTATCTATCATGTCCACAATTCATCCACAAATACAAATCATTGAGCATAGAAGAATTATCATTTCCATTCTCATTTCACCACAAAAAGTCTATTACATTTTCTTAGACTTTCTTACAAATCATAATAGAAATCTATCACAAATCTTGGATTTTCATTCTACACCACAACAATAACCTAATAGAGATCTATCTTCTTCTTTGGATCTTCTCCGTCGGACCTTCTCCGTCAGGTTCGTTGTTGGTGGCAATTCCTGACTGTCTGGGTCCCAGTCACGACCAGATCAGCAGGAATCAAACTCTGGTCTTCTCTCTCAGACGAGAGGAGAACCACAGAGTATGGCAGCCCGAAGTCGTGGTGCTGCCAATACAACTGGTGGATTAGGAGCGACCTTTCAGAGGAGACAGGAATGTATCCAAACCTTGGGATACAATTCCTAGTTCTCCCGTGAAAGGAACTCTACTACCCGATTTCTCGGGGTAGAGTTGACTCCACCATCCAACTCTCGTATATAAAGGCTCTTCCTACCATCTAAGGAAGACCTTTCTATCCCACGAAGAGTTCTGAGTTGTCTGATTTACGCGTCAAAAGCGTATGAGCTCCCTGATGTAGATGTCAGCAGGATATTCTCCACAGCATCCACATCCCCAATGCCAGTTCTGAAGAAAGTTTTCAGCCAAGTTTCTGCAGAAAGATCAACAGAAATCATTCAGTATGCATTTATCAAACAGAGACAGGCGTGTATTGTTCAAATCAGAAACAAGAAAAAGAAAGCCTATCTTCAACAACAAAAATAAGTACACGTATTACACTGACTTACCTTCAAGTTTGGTGCTAAGGATCGGCAAACTCATGTTTGATACAGTGCGCAGAAGTCGAACATTAGAAAACATTGCTTTCCTGTTTGAGAGTGAAATCTCCTAAAAATTTCATTCTCAGAGAAGAAGAAGAGGAATGGGAGATGAGTATCTGCGAAACTCTTCCATCTATTTAAAAGGCAAAATACAAGTCTATTCTTGGAAAAGATCCGCATAAATAGCGCTCGTAAACTGTGGAATGAGTGTCACGTGTGCTTTGGAAGACAGAGCAACATTGGAAACAATCAAAGACTGCTGATTAATATTTCTCATTAAGGCACGCAGATCAAACACAAAAGTTGTACTTCATTTCTTCAAGACAGGCACTGATGGCCTTACAAAAGACAAAACAAAAAGAGTGCAACAAAAGCACAAAAGACACGCTCTATTTTCCAGAGCGACTGAGCTTGGTGCCTAGTTCTTCTACGCTCCTAACTCCCAGATAGTGCAACAGAGCTTTAAACATTTCACGCTGCTCTATGAGGCTGCGCCCATCAGAAGAGGACGAGCCATCCAAGCCAAAATAGCTCAAGAAATTCTTGGCTAGTTGCAAGGGATCATCTTTGAGCTCGAAGACAAGGGGCTCTGGCTCTTCACCCCCAAAAGTGGGGTCACCATGAGAACAAAAGCCTAACTTACGTGCTTCTTCCTCAGCTTTCTCCTTTGGTGTCATATTGACATAAGATGAAGATTAAAAATGAAACTTCTTCCTGTTTATATAACTGAGTTTTTTTGGCGGTTCATATTCCACCATAAATTGGATACAATCAGTCTCGGAGAACGAAGAGTCATTATGACATTTAATAAGTTCATTTGGATGTTTTCAAAGAACTTCGAAGTTTTTTCGACTTCCGAAAAATTTTGAAGTCATCTCAGCGTAACTAAATCTATTTTATCATCTCTATTTTCAAAGTATTTCAAAAATTTTAAAGTCTTTTCAATTTTTTGAAAACTTTGAAGGGGGTCTTGTAGGCCTTTAAAAATGAAAGTCACGCTGAGTTGATAAAGACAGAGTCAAAAGTCACGCTCAGTTGATCCAGACAATATAAACAAATCACGCTGGGTTGACAGCTCATCATTTGTCAGAGAGTAATTATGACTAACAGCACAACAGTCGAAGAATGTCTCTTCGTATGCCACGTATGCACAGACTTCGAGAGATCATCGCCGTCTATTGCATGATTTTCGAAATCTTCTTCAGCAAGACTCAGCCTTCGTCGAGTTGGCGTACCAAAAGGGTTTCTTGTCATTTAATGCGACTGACAAAGCAATCACTGTCAGAGATTTTGTGTCAGTCGAGATACGCCGAATCAAGACAGCTGACAGTTCTATCTCAAGTCTGCGTGTATTTGTGATCTTCATCTCAAGTTTGCGTGGATTCTGAAGTTTTCTTTCTCAAGTTTACGTAGATTTTGAAGTTCTTTGCCTCGAAGTCTGCGTGGATCCTGAAGCTTCCTGCCCCAAGTTTGCGTGGATTTTGAAGCTTTCTACACCGAGTTCGCGTGGATTTCGTCTTCAACAAGTCTGCGTGGATTTTATCAAATTGGAGTACGTGGCAGCCATGCCACTGATCTCTCGCCTGCGTGTCCTGTAACTTGCACACGACTCATGCATGATTGCCATGTGTCCAACAGTTACAGGCCACGTCCAGTAACTGCTCACAACCTTGCGTATGTTAAATCCTGCGTGATTTTCAACTAAGCACAGGCTGTGAAGACAGTTATCTTTTCAGTTATTATTTTTGACTCTATAAATAGAGTTTTTTTTCTTATTCATTGTACAGATACATTGATATCTACTGTCAAAATTTTGAGAGCTTTTCTTCTTCGCATAGTCCAAGGGATAAAGCGATCGTCTTCTAGATCGGATTCCTACAGTTGTAATTTTCCCAGAAATAAAACAAATAAAGAGAATTTCTTTATGGAAAACAGCCACCTCCATCAAACGGCGTTCTCTCAGATTCTTTTACGATACGGAGACAAGAATGCTGTATCGTCGATCCTATGATGGATTATTGCTTCGGTGTCTGTCAAACGTAGAAGCCAAAGAAGCCGTACGAGAAGCTCATGACGGTAGTCTGCGGGGCCCATCATCCTGGCCCTAAATTATAAGACCATCTCCGCCGAATGGGCTGCTACTGGCCCACGATGGTAGCAGATGTGATAGACTATGCGAGAAAGTATAAAGCCTGCCAAGTCCACGCGGACTTCATCTACCAACCATCCGAATTTCTACATCCGACTATGGCGTCCTGGCCATTCGACGCATGGAGATGGATATCATTGGTCCAATTACTCCACCTTCCTCCCGAGGACATCGTTTCATACTCGCAATCACAGATTACTTCTCCAAATGGGTGGAAGCTGTTCCGCTTGCAGAAGTCAAGACTTCAAACGTGATCAGCTTCCTTAAGCATCACGTCATCTATCGCTTTGGACTGCCCCGAAGGATCATCCATGATAATGGCCCGCAGTTTGCAAGCCACGCCTTCTATCGGTTCTACGACAAGTACCGCATCCAGAATATTGCTTCGACACCATACAATCCAGCAGCTAATGGGTTAGCAGAAGCATTCAATAAAACCATCATCAAGTTACTCAAGAAGTTCGTATCATCCAACAAACACGACTGGAACGAGAAGCATGGTGAATGCTTATGGACGTACCGTACTACAGTCCGAACGGCCACAGGGAACACACCATTCTTCCTAGTATACGGGAGTGAGGCAGTTCTTCCATTGGAGCCTCAAATACCCTCATTCTGCGTCGTCCCTCACTTATCAATTGACGACGGATGATAACTATCGACGTCGACTATAAGAGTTAGAGGCCTTGGATGAAAAGCGCCTCCTGGATCAGCAAACGATCGAACTATACTAAGTACGCATCTCTGGAGCCTTCAACAAGAAGGTTAAAATCAGAACATTCCAAGTGGGCGATCACGTTCTGGCAGTCCGGAGGCCGATGGTCATGACTCACAAGACCTACTGGCAAGTTCCAGCCAAAATAGAAAGGTCCATTTATCATCGAGGCTGTATTCTCCAACGGTGCTTGCCGCCTCGTAAAACAAAATGGAGACTTGCTCATATTGCCCGTCAACGGCAAGTTCCTGAAGAAATATTATGTCTAAACAATATTTTCCAGATCATTGAGTCATGTACCCGCTGGTGCCGTTGAACTCATATCAATAAAATTCCAGATCATTGAGTCATGTACCCGCTGGTGCCGCTGAACTCACATTCACAACATTCCAGATTATCGAGTCATGTACCCGCCAGTGCCGCTGAACTCACATCCCCAAATTATCGAGTCATGTATCCGTCGGTGCCGCTGAACTCACTACCACAAAATTCTATATTATCGAGTCATGTACCTGCTGGTGCCCCTAAACTTACAACCACTCATCCAAATTATCGAGTCATGTACCCGCTGGTGCCTCTGAACTCACATTCCGGTCACTCTTTCAGATAGTAAGTCATGTATGATCATACCTCTGAACTTTCTTCCTGGAAGAGATCCTCCATCATGATCCACTACCCGCACTCCCAGTGTACAAAAAAGGGTAACAGATCCACAAATTTCAAAATGACCATGTCCTCATTACCTCTGAGTCGCTTCACTTTCGCCAAAAACAAATCACCCCTTACATAGAACTTCCATGTCCTCATTACCTCTGAGTATTTCTATGTACCCTCCTTCATTGAGCCTACTCCTGTCATGTCCTCATTACCTCTGAATGGGAAGGCTCCGTCGAAGAAACCTTCATGCTTGCCATGTCCTCATTACCTCTGAGTAAGTATGATGATTCCCTCTCGACTTATTATCTGTACCTACGACTGGAGTACGCCAGGGTAATAGGTCCACAAATGTCCTATGTTGACCAAAAATGTCCTCTGTTGACCACAAATGTCCTCTGTTGACCACAAATATCATCTGTAGAGTTCACTCCTGTCCATGTCCTCATTACCTCTGAGTAGGAAGACTCTACGTTTAAAACCCTCATACTTGCCATGTCCTTATTACCTCTGAGTAAGTATGTCGGTTCCCCTTCATCCTATTATCCGTATCCTAAGTCGGGGAACGCCAAGGATAATAGGCCTACAAATGTCCTTTGCTAAGTCTCTTAGTACAGGCCCACCATTCCTCATCATGCCCCGGGAGCCCAGCTGCTCCATGGCATTCTATCTCCCGTACCCCGAACACCCACGACCACCTTGTCGTGGAGTTGTTCTAAGTATCCCCTATCAAACTTGTTATCCGTACCTAAAACCAAGGTATGCCAGGGGTAACAGGTCCACAAACAAGTCTCCAATGCAGGGAAAAACATCACCACAATACCACAGGTACAACAAGTAATACAAATAAGGGTAGAAAGAAAAGTACTCTTTATTTGATAGACGAAAAAAGTATTACATATTTTGGGACCACGTCCCTCTCAAAGAAGAAAAGAAAAGGAGAACAAGAACAAAACCAAAAAAAGGCCGACTATAGTTTGGTATTACACAGTTCCAAGAGGCGGTTTCTCACCAAGACAGTCCCCCGCTCAAGCCTCTGTTTCGCTCGGCGCTCGGCCTCCTGGGACAACTGCTCTGCATCATTCAGATACATATATGCCTGCTAGTCGTTCTCCATCTTCTTTAGGGCAAGTTCTAGATTGGCAGAAGCCCTACTAAACTTGTCAGCCTCCATGAATGGCAATCCCTTTCTCAGCACGAGCAGCTTCGAGCTCGGACTCCAAGAAAGCCACCTTTCTCTGAAGCTCGAGGATTTGCTTCATGGTATCAGCTACCACGCGGGAGGCCGCCGCTTTCCGAGCCGCACAATCTGTAGTCCGATGATTCTATTGATCATACAACTGAGTCAGATCCCGGTGGTCCTTCAATATAGTTGGCTTGATCGATTCCCGAGCAAGCCTAACCTTCTCCACCGTGGTCATAAGGAAATTACTGCTCTTGGTTTATTACCGCGGGTAAATCAGCTTGCTGCAGCACGCGAAACTGGGCCACAAGACGATCAGCCTCTAACAGCTTAGGCTCCAGAAGCGCAGCCAGTCCCTCTCTACCGGGGAGTGTTCTAAGGATATTAATCTGGCCACTGGCGTATTTGCGGGCCATAGAAAAGGGAGTCCCCCTCTCCATAGCTGCCTCATTCCCTCTCTTCAGGTGGCGATGGAAACTGTCGACCACATCCTGGAACACTTCGTCCAAAACTTCCGTAGAAGACGGTGTCAAAGGGAGTGTGGCAGGCAGTACCGAAGGAGTAGCCTCAAAACTGGCCGTCCCAGTCACCAGGAAAACGAATCCTGTACGAAAAGAGGCGTGGATGGCAGCTAGCTCCTCTTCCGTCGCCCGAAGAGCCTGGATACTTGGGAGAGCGGAAAGGTTAACTCCCGAAACCCTATTCGTGGAGGATGGCACAGGAAAGCACCAGTCCCTTGCTCTGGCTGTACTATCACCAAGGCTCCGAACTTGACCCAGCTGGAAGCCCCTCAGTATGGGTTGGAAAAGAAGGAGGCACACGTGCTTCCATCGGATTCCCTCCGGTAGAGTCCGCCCTGGCAATGTCCATCACCGACAATAAAGGGGTGAGACCTGCACATCCAAAGCAATCATTAATCCACGAAGGACAGGGTGATAGAGCAAATAGGCCTCCTCACAAGTTAAAAAGCTGGTTTATCTTATAGAGGAAGAGCTCGGAGGCTGCATCTCGTTCGAAGCTAGCATGGACTCCCCATCCGCAGCTCCCAACTCGAATTCAACTGGCTTTTCTGCCCCATCCACCCTTGATGGGGAGCCACCCAGGACAGTGTCATCCTGTTGAAATTCAGTTATCTCCGGGATAGGCGCAGGAGAACCCCCACCCCCATGGGTTGAGGCCTCCGTAAGGTAAGACTCCCAGGCCGCCTCCGGAAGAACCCCAGCGGATGTGGTGGCAGTACACATATCATGGATCAAAGTAGCCAAGGCTAAATCGGCTTCAGTAATCGAGTCCCGAGAAGCAGACTCCCCGGACGCCTAGAAGGAGCGAAAGAAAAAATAATTAGGCCGTAATTTAGAAAAAGAAGGAAAAGGCGGTTGAAATTCCAATCACCTCGGAAATAGCGTCAACATCAACAAACAGCCTACGACATCTTACCGCAACCCGTTTTGTGGAGTAGGTCCTGCCATCGTCAGTGGACAGACGCCTGCCTCGTTGGCGCAAAGCACCAGGTACGACAGGTGGATGGTCCTCCACCTCTTCGTCTAGCACAGCAGGAGGCTGGTCCCCCACCTCCTCGTCCGAAGAATACGACGAGTCATCGGCGGCCTGCCCGTCATCCTATTCGTCCGCCGCAGTGGACTCTGAGTCTGGCACGGGAACCCTATTCCCCCCCTCTCTTTCTCTTCCTGGAACCCTCAGGTTTTTCTGCCAAGCCGGTCCCGACAATGAAGCTGGTGTTCATGTCAAAGTTTACGGAAGATTTGCTTGCCGCAACGTGATAAAGAGCCGCCATGTACAGAATATCCCCTTGCGTATTGGCATCAGGGACTGAGAAGCTAGCCCGAGTATAAACAGCATTGTAATAATGCCACGCCCGGATGCCGTCAAGGACACTGCCCTCGAAGCCCAGACAAGCGCTCGGGCAGTCAAGGAACAGCTGACTATATACAAATTGACGAGAAAACCTTCTAGGCAAATAAGGCACCAAGTATACGTTATTTCGATAACGATATACTAGGTGCACGGGACGAATGTTGTGCAGCCATAGATGCATCTTCTCAGATAAGAGCTGGGGAGGCTCAATGCCATCAATGTGTACCCCCTCACTTCTCTAGGTGTTAACTGAGGAAGAGACACGAAGAAGTCGGGCCCGTCAACTCTTGCCAACACCCTCCGACAAGCCGGTATGGTGTCATACTCCCAAGATTGGTGGCGGTATCGGAAGAGGAAGGCGTCATCAGCGATGACATCATCCTCTGTCCCGGGCCTCATCAATGACCTATAGTGCATCAATAACCACTCCATAAGATAGTGGTATGGTAGCTCTATCCGCTCAAAATCCAGCGTCGTCTAGCGAGCAATGACTTTAGAAGAAAAAGCACGGAGGCCGTGGTGTATGCTACACACCATAGCCGCAAGAAGCACCAGTCTTACTTTGAAGACCAGCTTTACAGCCGGGAGAATAAAGTGGCGGCTGATCCTTTCCATAGAACCTGCCCCTCCCGAGACTACGCAATTTCGTAGGCATACCATCAAGAACCCGGCCAAGATTGGTTTCTTCGACATCTGCTGGGTACGGTAGTAGAAATAACGGAAGGAGTCGGTGCGACTCCCAAACCTGTCACGGGTGGACCTCGACCTTTTGGCCTTCAACATCATGTCCTTTACCTCCTCCGGGGTTTGAGGACATCGACAAGAGACCCGGCCGGAAGGACGTAATTTGAAAAGATACGCAACCCAGGCTGTAGTATGAGGGGCGCTCCCTTCTGAACTATTATTCTTCTTGATAGCAGTCTGGTGGCAGATGCTGTGGTGGCACAGCAGCTCCCGGTAAACAGCGACAAAACCAGGAAATCGACGATCCAGATCATCGAATTCCTCATTCGTTGGAGTATATACTTTAAATGCCTCGCCTCCCTACAGCAGCTTGGAAACAGCATGCATCTCATGGAGAGCGAGTCCTAACTCCCCTCCGGGCGCGAAGAAAGTCCCCGTACGTCGACTATACATCTCCAAAAGGGCCATGAACAGCGGCTTATTAATGGACAATCCGTAACAAGTGCCCCGGATGGCGTTGTAAAGGTCAATCTCCCGAAGGGGTTCCTCGTAGTTCCTCAGGATCTACGAGGAAAGATTGGCCCATATGGGAATGGGGTTTATCCAATTCAGCAGCGACAATCTGCCCACAGGATAGGACCCCTTACAAGCGAGATGATTCAGGAAGGTATCAGCTCGAGTAAAAGTGAAGTTGGGCCCAGACACGTTTATAAAAGTACCAGAAAGCAACCCCATCACACTCCTGCTGACTGACTCCCTAACTGCACATGCTGACCTAATACTCATATTATAGTGGATGTTGCCCACAAATATCCCATGTTGGGTGGGTGTCAGGGAGCCCGCCATTCTCCTGCTCAACGGCACCATATCAAACCATGAGAGAAAAAAGTACCGTTCCATCTCGGGAACATGGATATCCACACCATCCAAAGTGAAGTCCCAGTTCTCAGAAATATCCAGCATTCGGGAGTTCTTTACGGATAAAGCATCTCCAAAGAGAAAAGCTGGTTTCAGATATTCTCCGTCCAGTTTCCCCGAATTCATCATAGTGTAAAAAAAATGGAAAGGGTGGTTGTTGATGGTAGCCACCCTCTCCAAAGGCTCATTAGGGGGAAGTTGATCTGTAATATATCGAATTAGATCGTCAAGTCGCACACCCATGGTAAACTGAGCCGAACCCACTAGAAGTTCTTCGGCCGGGTTGGTTGGAAGGTTCACTGGAAAAGGACAGAGGAAACAGGATTAAAAAATAGGTTAAAACGAAACCACTTAGAGTTTATCAAAAATAAGTTTCTACGAGCCTATGCGGCTCAGATCGACGAAGCCTTATGCGGCCCAGTTCAGCTGAGTTTCATGCGGCATGACTTCAACATAGCCTTTGCGGCTCGGGTTTGCACAGTTTTATGCGATCCAATTCAGTTAGGAGTTCCATGTGATACTGATTCGATAGCTTATGCGGCTCGGATTAAAACTTATGCGGTTCTATCTTGCAGAGAAGTTTATGTGGTGTGACTCAGCAAAATTCTATGCGGGTCAGGTTGTCAGGAACATATGCGGCTCCGGTCACATGAGACTTTATGCGGTTCATATCCAGAAGTAATCTTGCGACTCAAAATCCTTCTCATGCGGCTCATACATAGGGAATTTCCTATGCGGCTCGGATGCGAGAGGGTCATGCGGCCCATACAACGCATGCGGCTCCATCATGATCGAGTTTAAGCCATCCAAACGATAAGGCTTGTGCATAAATCATGCAATAGAGCCATGGGTTCTTAGGGTTCAAAGTATTCAAATCCATTTCTTATCCTTGAAAGCGGGGTGAACATCAGGATGCACTTCGGGCATGCCAGCCGACGAGGAAGCCACTTTCTTGCCCTTTGCGGCAGCAGAGACGACCTTGGAAGATTTGGGGGCCATTTTCGACAGTCGGAGAATGGAAATAGGGAAAAAAAGGAAAGACAACAACAGTTGGGACGAAGGAGAAAGTAAAAGAAATCCCCCTGACGGAACTTATCCATATTTATAAACAAAACCAAGACGCATCGATTCTCGTGCAGAACGAAAACCAACTCTTCGGTTATCGAGGCGAGCCGTCTAAAATGAAGGCCAGACTCCTAGGATCCCGCCCCAAAAAGTGACCTCAAAACTGGCAGCAAATCAACAACATTTAATGCAAAAGATCTCCATACGTGGCAAGATGACGTGGCGAAAACCCCTGCGGCCTAGTCATACATGCAGCCGAGTCATCCATACGGCCGAGACATCCATGCGACCGAGACATTATATGCGGCCCGAAGAACACATGGCCATGCTTCTTATTCAAAGTATTTTAATTTTGCAAATTGAAAACTTTGAAGGGGCATTGTAGAAGCTTAGAAAATAATAAAGAAAGATCCATGCGGCCAGAGAGCCCCATGCGGCTCAGAGAAGTCATGCGGCTCAAGGATCCATATGGATCAAGGATCTATACGGCTCAAGAAAGTCCTATGCGGCTCAAAAGGAGCCACGTGGCACTGCAAACAGCTCTCTCGTTTGTCCTTTACTGTATTAAATGCCTTTATGGCTGACATCTCTGACAGTTCTGACACAAAGATATCATTATGACTCCCTCATAATGATGGACTCTTTGGAAGCCAAGAAAATCTCTGACACGATCCTCCGAGAGTTAGAAACCGTCATACGGCCTTGACACGTGGACAGTCGTATGCGGCCCTAAGTGGAGACTCCCCCATGCGGCTCACGAAGACTAGCCCCATATGGCTCACAAAGACTAGGTCCATGCGTCTCACGATGACTATCCTCATGCGGCTCACGATGACTATCCTCATGCGGCTCACAAGGACTATCTCCATGCGGTTCACTCATACTCATGTGGCCCAAATGTTCAGGGGGGCCATTCTTAGACAGCCCTGACACGTGGCCAGCCTTATCCGGCCCAACTTTCCTGCGGCTCATATTTTTGCTGTTGTGATACATGGCATGATAGCGGGGCACGTAGCATCAGATTGATCGAAATCTCTCAACAAATCCTAATGAAATATTAGGATCAAATCAGATCATTTACAAATAAGCCAATTAAATATACGTGTCGAGGAATCCAAGGTTGGCATGATAAATCAGGAGGATTTATGTCAATCAACATTAATTACCCACAAAAGATTTGATGCAATCATATTTATTGCTTAAATCTCGATGAACGGCCCACATCCAATGATCCTTAGCCGCCGACTTTCAAGAATGGACAATCATTGTAAACCCTAATAAAGCCCTCCACTCTTATAAATAGCAGGGTGACATTCTCCTGTATGGACACACAAAGATAGAGACACACAGAGATAGAGACACACAGAGAGATATAGAGACAGATGCACATAGAGACAAAAAGAGCCAGAGAGCCTGAAGAGAGAGGATTTCTTCGTCAACGTCAAGCAGTTCTTCCACAGAGCCAAAAAGTTGCACCCGATCGTCCAAGGAGTAAGGCAGAGCGGCCGTCGCTTTTCCGAGCCTCTATCGTTACCCCCAGAATCTAAAATAAATAATTGTACTTAGATTGCTGTACCTAGGTTTTCGTTCCTAGGCTTTCTTTGTACAAGCGAGTTTGTATTGTGAAGTAAAAGTCCAGTCCTCCGATAATTGTTCTGTTCTTTTATATTTCATGGCAAACAATCTTATTCCTCTTCCTCTTCCTCTTCCTCTTCATCTTCCCCTTCCTCTTCACTTCTATCAACTTCCTCTTCCTCTTTCGATACTTCTACCTCTTGGAATTGATGAAACATCTCATGAGGAACTTTCGTTGAGTCCACATCGATAATATTTGTAATAAGAGGTAGTTAATCTTCCTAATAAGCTATTTCGTCGACATCGAAGGTATTCCGAGCTTTAGTCTTACAGCATGCCCACCAATCTAATCTCCTGACTCCTCGTTTTAGATAGCTGGTAAAGTAAACTAGTTGAGCCTGGCTTGCTAGAACAAACGGCTCATAAGCTTGATATCGACGACGATAATTTATGTCGACAAGACCATGTTTTTCAAATCTCCAACCTCAACCTTGGATCGGATCGAACCAGTCACATATGAACAAGATGATCTTACAAGGTTCTATGGCATAATTGTATATCAGTTCCACAATCTCCTGTAAGACGCCAAAGAAGTCAATGCCTGGGTTGACGTCTTTGTAGTTCGAAGATTTTATGCACAAACAGCTATTCTTCGTAGAATCCAGATCCAAGAAGTCGACTCTTATTTGAGCATTTGTTGACTTGAACCTAAAACAATTTACGCAGTAACATGGCCAGGTCTTTACTTAATAAATTGGTCCCTTGGCTAGAGTTTTAATATACTCATTCTCAAGGATTGCCTCTGGACGATCAACCTAAATACCAAATAAACGATGCTAACTTAATTATTTTGTGCAAGTATATATGTACAGAAAAAGTAAATTATGAAGATATCCTTACATATGCTCTCAACCAAAAGAAAAATTAAGTCTCATTTGATGTTCTACTTTCTCCTCGGTTGCGTACGGATTGCTGGACGTTACCTCATCCTTAAACATGCTGAAAAGCATTGAAGCATAGTTATATTAAGAAGAAACGAAGCACGCGAAATAATTTTACTTATCCCTCAAGCTTGTCCACTTCTTCCTCGTCGTAGTTGAGCAATACATATAACATTACAGCCCTAACCTCATCGTCATTCAGATATCTTTTTTTTATTCTACTAGATGGTTTTTTGTAGGCAGCAAATACTTTCAGCTTTGCCTCA
This sequence comes from Iris pallida, assembly GCA_029216955.1. Classification (NCBI taxonomy): domain Eukaryota; kingdom Viridiplantae; phylum Streptophyta; class Magnoliopsida; order Asparagales; family Iridaceae; genus Iris; species Iris pallida. The sequence continues at coordinate 30,687,780 of JANAVB010027598.1, forward strand.
TTACCATCTTCATGGTCGTCGTTATTTTTGGGAGCTCTTGTTATGTTTGTAGCAAGATGAGACAGGAAATACATGGAACAGAAGTTCAAAATTTGCACAAGGACATATGCTTCACAAATAGAACCCTCCACCCGTGCCTTATTTTTCACCTTCCTCTTGAGGTAGTTCAATTGTCGCTCGAACGGGTACATCCAACGATAACCGACAGGTCCATCAACAAAAGCCACATGGACAAGATGTATCGGCAAATGCTCCATTGAGTCAAAGAATGCAGGAGAAAAAAATCTCTCAAGTTTGTAAAGTGCTACCACAATGTCCTTCTCTTACTTCTCTAAACGATCGATGAGCAACTTGCTAGAACAAAGATTTCTGCAGAATATGCTAAGCTCTGTTAATGGATCCCATACTACCGGCGGTAATAATTCCTGAAATGCAACATGAATTATCCTCTCCATGAATACGTGGCAACCATGGCTCTTCATTCTGGTCAGTTTACACTCCTTTATGTCACCACATCTTCTTAGATTGGAGACGTATCCGTCCGAAAATTTTAAGCCCTAGATCCATTTACAAAGTCTCACTTTGTCCTCCTTGTCCAACGAGTAGATTGCCTTAGGTCGCAAAAGCTTCCCCTTCCCGTTGCCTATCATGTGTAATGTAGGGCGTTTGTATATTTCGGCAAAGTCTAACATGGCCTTCTGATTGTCTTTTGTCTTTTCCTTGACGTCCATTACAGTATTAATTATGTTATCAAACACGTTCTTCTTGATATACATGACGTCAAGGTTATGTCTAATCAGATTTTTGCTCCAATATGGCAGATCCTAGAAAATACTCCTTTTGGTCCAGTTATGACCTTCGCCAAATCCCTCGCAACGGCTGCTCATTGTAGGATCTTCAATAGCACTTGGAGATTTCTTTTACTTGCTCTCAAGTGTCCTCTCCGGACCATATTGGCGGTGGATCATCTTTCTGCATAGCTCCGGCACGGAAAGCAATTCTGTTCCTACGGTACGAATGGTCTTTCGGTAAGAACTGTCAAAGAAGCATGTCTTTCCTCCGTGTCTCAAATGAAAAGCCTTAGTACAGTCCATGCAATACGGACATAAAAGTCGACCATGAGTGCTCCATCCAGATAACATTCCATAAGCCAAAAAGTCGTTTATTGTCCACATTAGTGCTGACCGCATCTAAAAATTCTAGTTTTTGAAGCATCATACGGGTACGCCCCTATTTCCTATAGCTGATTCATCTCATCTATCAACGGCTGTAAGTACACGTCGATGTTCCTTTTCAGGTTGTTCAGACCGGGGATGATAATAGTTAAGAACATGTAAGTTGTCTTCATGCACATCCAAGGCAGTAGGTTGTACAGAGTGAGGATTACCGGCCAGCATGAATATTGGGAGCCTGAAAGTCTAAATAGGGTGAAACCATCAGAGCAGAGCCCTAACCTTATATTACGTGCATCAGAAGCGAAATTAGGATATGCTCGATCGAAGTGCTTCCACGCTTCTCTATCAGATGGGTGATCCAACACTCCTTCGGTCTATTGTTGCTTGTGCCAACTCATATTTTCGGCAGTCTCTTTCACCATGAACAACCTCTGCAACCGCGGCGTCAACGACAAGTAGTGCATTGAAGTAGTTGGTCTTCTAGACTTGCCTGTAACAGTTAGATTATAGCGATTAGCACCACAGAATTCGTACACTTCTGCATCCTTGTGAACTTTGTAGTAAAGCATGCATCCGTTCTGACAGCAATCGATCTTCTCGTATCCCATCCAGAGGGATATCACCATCCTCTTATAGCGGTAGAAGTCTTTCGGTAACATCGACATCTGTAATCAACTCGAGCACTCTATTATAGCATTCTTGCGATATGTTAAAGTCAGACTTTATGCTTAAGAGCCGAGTGATCACCTCTAACGGTGAATGGTCCTCACAACCAAGGTACAAAGGAGTCCTTACATTCTCCAACAACTCCATGAACTTAGCGGCATCAGCATTCGGTGCCTCCTCAGCTGCATCACGATTGTATGGATCGAAACTAGGCCCCATAGAATCGAAGACCATGTTCACGTACTCATTTTCGACACCAGTTCTGTTGTGGACATTCATATAAGGCTCCACATAAAGCTCCGGTTGGAATGCTAAAGGTACAAGTTCTCCGTGTGCGGTCCACTGGTAGAAATTCGGAAGAAAACCCTTTGTGTATAAATGGTACGTCACGTCCAATTCTGGTTGAAACTTTATGTTCCGATATTTTGCACACAGACACTTAACATCCATGTCGTTCATGGATTGAGGAAACGCCTTCGCAAATTGGAGGAATTGTTCTACTCCGACGATGTATTCATCTCGCACACCGCACATGTCATCTCGAATACGGTTGTACATCCACGAATGATCTCATAGATACATAGATATAGCCATTTTTAAATATCTGCAAGTATGAATAAACTTCAAAACTGAAATAAATATACTACATACTACATACATACATATATACTGCAAGCCCCTTCGGGGCCCAACCCTGAGCAGCAGACCCCCCACCCCACGAGCAGCAAGAAGGTCCTAACCTGAGCCCATCGTCAAACCCGACGAGCCTACGTACGACCGTGACTTGGGGGTATCGAGTGGCACAAATTCGGGTGCCCTCCTATTACCGTATGAGGGAGCAGGGACGTATTGGATCATCGGCAACATGGCTCGGGTTATGGTTAGGGTTAGCTAGGGTCAGGGTTTGGGACGTCGGAACGGGACGACAGGCTCGTTCGGTCGGCACCGCAACATCCCTAACCAAGGAGGACTGATACCCCCCACCCACCCCCCTAACCTTAACCCGAACCATCACATACTCGAGCCATCACATTTCATCTCTGAACAAGGTCCAAGGAGGACTGATACACAAAGATATTAGAACTGGATGAACATCCTACTGGACAGGGGATTGCAATGTGAACAAACAGAAAACTGATACTAAGTATGGAAATGCAATTAAATAGGGAAGCCAATATATTAATGTATCTTGAATCCCTTAACATGAACTTCTACAAGACTGATTATATCATATAGACTGACATACTAAAACTGTGTGAATAGTACGCAATTGTGTTTAAATCAAATAATTAGTGTTTAAATCAAATAAGGACTGAATAATGTTCAAATAGGCTGATACTTGGTAATGCAGGACAAACATCAAGTGGGGAGTGACCGAACTAAAATAGCTTATATAAAAATATACCAACTGCCCCTAATGACTGATACATAAAATCTATTTGAATTGGTACTGCAGGCTATGAACTGCATAGCACTAATGGGGATTGAATCATTAAAACAAGGCAGAGAATAATTCAATATCTAGTATGGAGTATACAGTAAAAGAGTAAGGACTAATATTATGGACTGAAAACTATTAATTCAAGGATTTACTTTCAAGAAAAGACTGAATATATCATATAGATTGACGTACTAAAACTATGTGAATAGTACACATATGTACCAAGCCCCCCACACAATGAAACTATCCATAAATATTTCATAATTGTTAAATACACATTTCAATGATAATCCCCCCTCCCCTCCGCATCCCCCCTCCCCCCTTTGCCCCTCTCCCATCTGCCCCTCTCCGCCACCACCCCTAACCCTAACTTGAACCCCCCAACCCCCTTCACCCCCTGCCCTTTCCCCCACCACCCCTAACCCTAACCCGAACCCTCCACCCCTAACCCTAACCCGAACCCTAACCATCCTCTCCAGCCCCCTCCTCACCCCCTGCCCCCTTCCCCCCAGCCACTCCCCACTCACCACCCAACCACTCGCATCCCCCTGCCCCTCCCCCTAGCCACTCCCTCCACCCCCAACCACCCGTACCCCTTGTCCCTCCCCCCGAGCCACCCGTACCCCCCAACCACCCACAACCAAAATATAGAAAGAGAGAGGGGAGTTACGTACTGGAGAGGGAGGAGAGTTCGCCGCGACAGAGGGGGAAGTGAGAAGAGAGAGTGAGAGAGTGAAAATAGGGGAAAATGAATCGGAGGGATTTTAATTAAAATTAGCGACGTTATGAGGAACGTAGCTAAATTTGTCGCTATTAGCGAAGTAATGGCAACATTTAGCGAAGAAAAGCTTATTTAAATAATATACGTCACTGGCACGTCACTATTTTTGTCGCTAATAGCGACGATTAGCGACGTTTTACGTAAACGTCGCAAATTTGTAAAATTTAGCGACATTTTAACTAATGTCGCTAAATTACGTTGTTAATAGAGCAGATTTTAGTAGTATTTTCTCTTCCAGACAGCCTCTTGATCGGTGACCCCAGAGTCGCATCAAAGGTGCCAGAGAGCCATAGCAAGGTTGATTCATCGTCAGATCATCAACGGTATAAAGGAGCTGCTGTAGTGTACGATTCTCACCGTCACAATTTCCCAGAAATCTCTTCTCCCTGTACTTAGAATATCCTGTTTACTACTCTATTTTTTATACAACGATAAGTTAATATGTTCAATAAAGCAAAAAGTTTGTTCAACCTTTTGTTATGTCGAACAAAATGGCGACTCTGCTGGGGAATACCTTTTCCTCCAACGAGAAGACGGTGATGCAATCTGATGACAACTTGCTGGAAGTTTCTCAAGACATGCTGGTCGTACGCTTCGACCAGCAGGCTTCTAAGGATCTCGTCTATGATGAAAAGTCGAAGACTGCAAAGCGGTTCATACAACCGAAGAAGACTCAACGTATTTGGAGGCCTAAGGCGGCTGCAGCCAGCAGCACAATGGTGGGAACTGCGTCTCAGGACCCCCTCAACGTCAAAGCCACAGGGAAGATTCTGGCTGCTACAACCTTATTCCCTCGCCCGATTCCCGTTCTGGGAAAGCATAGCCAGAAAGATGGTGGTTCCATGGTTGATCTGACGAAGGAACGATGCCAAAGGAAGAGCACACCGGTCCAAGCCCCTCACGACGGGAGTATTGTCGATAAGGAGATCTGTCTTCGATAGAATCGCTTTCCCTTCTGGTAAACCTTTGGCGGACTTAGAATACAACAAGCGTATGACACCAATGGAAGACCCGAGGACCGTGTTGACAGTTACACGCACAGCCGACGGAAAGTTATATAAGACTGGCTCTCGTGCTTCGATGCCTCAACCAGTCGAATCTTCATTCCACTTGGGTACTCCTATGCGTAAGCCAAGCCAAGAAGTACGTCCCACGGAGAGGGAAGCCATGCGTGTAGTGTTCCCGCAGAAGCAACAAAAGGCTTTCTCGCTAGACCCGCTCTGACCGTACAATGGGAGTGCTACGACAGAAGATCCAACCCTCTCCCAAGCGGACAAAGAATCTGTGGCGCAGGACGTGTCTAAATCAAGGCACTCTTGCACCCAGATTACCATCAACTACTGTTGTCAACAGACGGCCGTGCCATCATCGAGCAGGTATTCCGTCTACTAGAGACTCTACTCCACGCCGACCCTATGATATTAGCTTAACAGGGGGTCGGTAAGGCAAAGAGAAGACGAACCTCGCATCGTCATATGCTACGCGGTGCAGGGTTCCAGAGCTTTCAAGAAGCCCTCCCAGAATCCTTCCATATCGATTGCTAAACTGAAAAGGTGGTCAAAGAGCAGTAAAGCAAAGTTACCCGATGCAGGTATGTTACAAGGCACTCAGTTCCAGATCTGTATTGGGTGCCTTGTCAAAAATTGGGAGTAGCTAGCCTTCTACCATTACCGATAACCCTGTGTTCCAATCTGAGGGGGTAGCAACCATACTGAATCTGATCTTACGGTATATCCTCATGACAGCGAGGCTCAGGCATCTGAGCCATAAAGTGAAGGATCCATGGCGCCCACGAGTCATCCTCACACTCGGTCTGTATTCATGGCCGATGGCAATGAGGAAGAAAATAACAAAGCTCTCAGACGTATTGAAGTCCTCGAGACAAAGTTAGATACACAGATGGACACTATAAAGACCTGTCCTCGGTCATAATCGAGCCTCAAGAGTAGCATGGCCCTCACTGCTTCTACACCTGTGCGTGATCCTCCAACCAATGACGAATCCAACTGGCTGCCTATTGTCAATCAGGCAGGACCATCCTCATCGACTCCATCGGCTACAGGCTCCGGAAAGCCGAACGAAAAACAGCAGGCCATCAAGGAGTTGTATGCTCGTCATGATGCCAAGAAGAAGCAAGCAAATGCTTTGGAAGATGGAGATCCGATAGCCATACCCTGCCGAGTGGGACAACGTCATTTATCCTTCCCAAATATAATCTGCAGACGCTTACGCATTATGAAGGGAAGGGGTCTCCCCGATAATACTTGAGGTACTTTGCCTCACTAACGGGGCACCTGCAAAAGGATGATACCCTCCAGTCCAATATATTCATAGGATCCCTGCAAGGGGGTAGCCTATGAGTGGTTCTGTAGTCTTCCGGACGATTTTATCTCGTTATTTGAAGACCTGGAGACTCAGTTCGTGGATCAATTCTACAAAGGAGGCATGGATATGACCATGTCGACCCTTATGGAAATTATCCAGAGGGAAGAAAGAGTATGTCCGTGCATACATCGAGCGCTTCCGCCAGACAGCCCTCAGATTACCACCCGACATGCTCGAGCCCATGCTTATGGACTCCTGTTGGAAGAACATGCTGCCCGCTATAAAATTATGGGACAGTACTCCCACCACGGAGTGGACACCTTTCATTATAGAGGCGGATACTGCACAATGGAAAGCCCAGGACGCGCAAGCTCTTGGGGCTACACTTTTCTACGCCCGAAGATAAGGAGAGACGCTCGTCTAGCAACAACCCTAAAGACGGAAAAGGCAAGCAACCCATGACCGTCAATATCTCTAAAGGTTGAGCAACTGTGAACCCCAAGTCCGCTGAAGCACAGAGGCCGAGGAAGACTTACTCCTTCAATGAAGAGGATACTCTGGAGCTCTTCGAGATGCATATGAAGAGTGGCAAACTATCCATCTCGGCACCCAGGCGTCCTGATGAGGTGGGAATGGTGGACCATCCTAAGTACTGCCATTATCACCAGTATGTCCATCACTCAACACAAGACTGCTATGTGCTGAAGGGGCAAATTCAGCGCCTCATCCATGCCAATGTTATAATATTGGATTACGAAGTGAAGACCATCACGACCAACATGGTTACTCTCCTAGTTCGGAGATTCTCCAGCCACAGAAGTACAAGATGGCGTCACCCCGATTCCAAAGGCGATAATGGAAGTAGTCAACCTTCCACCTGCATGGAACAACGCTCAAGGGTTGGTCCCGTTCTCCACGCCAGGGTTTGTCCCTGTTCTCCACGCCATAAGACGGAGTCATGAGGGTCCATCGGGACCAGGCTTCCGACACGATGAAGTAGTGAACATCGTGAATCTCTCGAAAAATAATTAATGACATTCTCGCCTCTGAAATGTTATCCTAAGATGTTTCTACCATGTACTCTCTAAATCTAAGTAGACACCTCGTCCACGATAGCAGTAAGCTGTCAAATCTTTAGAAAATAGTTTATGTCTATATTACCTCTGAAGTGTTATTCTACATCATGTGTAAACCCCCTAAATTTTCATTACTATATATTTTTAATTGGTATTAATTTATTAAAAAAAATTTGCTCGTCGAGTGCGAATATGTGCGAGGTACATATTTTTTAGAAAAATGTTTTTATTATAGAATTTATTTATATATGGAGAAGTATGATTTTCAAAATAACAGGTGATAAATATTTTTAATTGCTTAACATTATGAAAGGCGCCGCGTCGAGATTTCAAAACTTTATTTTATTTTATTATTATAAAAAAGACTAGTTTATTTTATTGGTGATTTAGGAAACTATGTTTCACGTAAATATTCATTTCTCATGCAAATACGTAAAATTTAATTCATGTAAAATTTAAATTGATTTTTTTTCGAAATTATTTTATTCATTATGTTAAAAAGGTATCTCAAATAGTGAAATATTTATTATTATTTTTGAAAAAACTTTATTTATGATTTTTACCAAGTATTTAAAGGGAATTCGAAATTGTTGATTTAATGATTGAGTTATTTATAAAAACTTAAATTAAGATTTGAGCTATCGAATTGATTTTGGAATAGGTTTAAAGTTTAGGATATAATTAACCTAAATCTAATTTAGATTGAGATTGATTGAAATGGTTTAGAACGATATAAATTAAGAGATAAATTATCTACTTGGGAATTTAAAGTCATCCCAATCCTTATCTGAATAGGAGCCTCCACCCCTTATATAAGGAGAAGTTCCTTCTTTCTTTTTTTCCATAAAAATTCACACCTCCAAATTCTATCCAAATCGTGCATCGTGTCTATGTCCACACATTCTTAATCCAGTTATTGTATAAGTTATCTACGCCGTGTTCGAAACCCTGGACACGACAACAATGACCACAGAACCTCTCGTCCCGTCAGAATCTCCCCTTAGCCAGGACCATCACCCTATCACCACCTTCCGCTGCAACCACTCCGACTACAACAATGTCCCCGACACCCCCGTACTCGGCCACAGGCGGCCGACCCAAACCAAATCGGCCCCATTGTCATCACCACAGCTCCGCCATTGTCTCGATGCCACCACCACGTCCGGCCAGCCTTCAGGCCATACCTGCTTACCGTCAGAACACCTCCGCTGCTGTCGCCACAACAAATAATCGAATCCCATTATCATCACCATCTACCACCACCACCCTTCGAAATCCTGGCCAAACCACCGTAGCCACCATTCTCCATCACCACCACCGCCACCACATCGACAATACCACCAACGCCATTCCTACCAACAACCCCTACCGCCAACACCACGAACCACCTCCACCGCCACCGTCCCAAAAACCCGCAACAAAGAAAAAAGGGGGCGACAGAACCCTCACCTCCATCGTACCCAACCATGTCCTGCTACCCAGACCTCAGGGACAACACCGGTCGCTATCGCCGTCGTCTGTCCGACGATGTCGCGCTCCTACGGCAGGCCGCCAGTAGCGTCAGGTAGTCGCCACGCCATGCCGCCATGAGAACCCTACGCTTCTGCCTCTCCAGATCTGAGTCGTCCATCTCCGATGACGCGTCGCCTCAAGCGTCGTCATCCGACACGAGCAGCCCGCCTAAGCCGGCCGCCTCCGGGCTATTGGGTGAGCACCTCTCTTCCGCCCCTTTCGCTGACTCGAGCCCAGGCCTCCCTCTCCAGAGCAGTGCCAGCCAGCGCCCACTCCAATGACCACGCGCCGGCCGGAGCTCCCCTTGAGAGTCTTCTGCTCCGTCATTTTCTGACCGCTCTTTAACAGGGCAATTTTTCCCTAATTTCTTTTCTCTCTCTTACTGATCCTTTACTTTAAAATAACCCCTCCCTATCTCTCGTTATTCGAGAAGAGAACAAAATAGCATTGTTAGTTGTTGTATTATTATTATTATTATTATTAACTAGTTTATGAATATTAGTATTTATTATAATTATTAATATGATTATTGTTTTTAAATCAATATTTTGAAAAACATGTATTATTATTTTCTTCTTTTTTCAAAATAGACATAGAATTTTTAGGGTTGTTTCCTTACTTAGCTATTACTATTAGTAAATGAAATATTTAATTAATAGTACCTCAAGAATTTATTAGTGGCGAATTATAGTATTTGGCTTGCACATAAATATTTTTGGTAAAATTGTGACCAATTAATTATAGTTATATTCCTAGTATTATTCAAGTATTTTCAACAAAGGAAATATAGTCTTCTCAAATATTCATTTATCTTTAATAATAGAAAGACAGCATCCTACCTAAAACTTATTTTTATAAATTTTTATGAAATGTAGTTTTATGAAATGAGTTATTTGGAATGATATACTTATATTCCTAGTTATGTTCCTCTAGATATATATTTGACAAAAAATATACTTTTGGCTTAAATGAGTTATTAATATTTTCGAATATTTATTTAATATTTTTATGAAATATAGTTTTATCAATAAATTTATATTTTACAAACTTAGAATTTAGCCCAAAATGATTTTTGATATTGTTCAAAGTATATTTTTCTAAAAGTATGATACTAATAAAATCTAGTTTTAAAATATTATGGATAATTTTTAAGCATAATATATGTATGTATTCCACAAGGTTCTTCCAGAATATCCTATATAATCGTGCACTTCTGTTTTCTTGCGGCTTCAGACTTTTACACATTGACCATGGTTATTGGACACATCGGAACTTGTTGGACCATTGTACCACACCAGGTGTCACACCATACAAGATACCTTGCCTTATTTACTGTTTATAATTAGTTGCATGTTCTTTATTTGATTACTGTATATTTATTTTCTATTTATTTTCAGTTGGATCCATGACTTGTTGTTTATAGTTACTTTATTTTGCTTTCAATTATTTTTCTTGTATTTTAATATACATGTGGACCTAGTCTTAGCGGACTACCTTTTGACAGTGACCCTTGGAAGAGAAAGACAGTTAGATGTATGGGCTACCCAAATCCAAAAGTCGTAAAAATTGCGTATTATGGTAGTCGTGTCGCGACGGTCACTAGCCTCGAGCTATGTGGACTGATGGGTCACGTGTGCCGCTAGTCTCGAGTTATGCCGGCCGATAGTATTGGTACTTGACGTGTGTGTCATGAATTAGTCTTGGGGGAGTCAGCCTTCACTTGCCCATACATCGAGATGTCTTCTAAATTGCATACTAGATTGGTTAGGTGACCATAGTCAATGTCATGTCACACCTCGTTCTAGTCATAGCATGGAGTAATGTCACATCGCAGAATAGTATGCTACCTCATGTCTTTGTTTGGTTGTAGGGGTAATCCACTGTTTCGATGATGGAATTTTGGATTGTGTTATAGTTAGGACACTTTACTTTACTTTGTGACTTTATGGCATATTTTATATTCAATTTATATAGCTTATTTTGCATGTATCTTGTTACGTCACTCTGACGACCTGTGAACTCTCCATGTGTGTGTGTTTGTGACTTTCTGCAGGTGCACTAGCGAAGGCTATTATTTGCTCTTTTCCTTCATGATGATTGCTCTTGGATCATCATTTGCATCGCTCAACAAATTCTTTTATTGTTCATGTACTCTTCTCTTTTAATAGCTGGTAGTGGATTTGTCTCCGTCCAACGTCTTGTACAAACTAACAATTCATAGTTGATTATAAATTCTTCCTTCTTTATTTTTGTGGATGAGAATTTGTGTGTCATGGTTTACTGTATTTTACAGCTTATGTATACATACGAGGGTTCCATATATTGGAGTATACTTCGTATTTATGCATCTAGCATGTCTACTTACTTAGTCCTATATATTTTGGGACTACGGCATTACATATTTTGTGGTGGCCCATGCAGGTCGAGTTTATCACTTCGGTTATGTTACTCTACCGATGTGAGCCTGCATATAGGATTAGAGTCTAGGATCTCATCCATATATTTGATCTCCTCCCTTGACTTCAAATTTTGAAATCTCATTTTTTGTATCTTTCTTAAACTCTTCGTACCGTAAATTAGTGTCTTCCCTTCGTGCTATATAGAGGTTAGGAAGGAGACTCACACTAGATATACATGTTCTATTATCCCATCACACTACTAGTTTAACTGTTGTAAGTTGGGTAAAGCCTTACCACCTAGTATCCCTTTGTTATTATGACCCATTAAGGTAGTATAATTAAATGTCACTCACTACTAAAATCTGCTCCTTTAGCGACGTAAATTTAGCGACATTCGTATAACGTCGCTAAATTTTGCACATTTGCAACGTTTAAGTGAAATGTCGCTAATAGTCGCTACTAGCGATAAAAATAGCGACGTGACAATGACGTATATTAGTTACATGAGCTAGTCGTCGCGAAACATCGCTATAACATCGCTAATAGCGACTAATACAGCGACGTTAAAATGAACGTCGCTAGATACTAATTAAATCCCCCCCAAACGATTCATTTCCCTCTATTTTACTCTTTCACTCTCTCTCCTTCCCCCCTCCGGCGCTCTCACTCTCTCCGGCGCTCTCACTCTCTCCGTCGCTCTCACTTTCTCTAGTGACTCTTCTCCCTCTCCGGTACGTGACTCCCCCCTCTCTCTATTTTGGTTGTTGGTGGTTGAGGGGGGTGCGGGTGGCTCAGAGGGAGGGGCAGGGGGTATGGGTGGTTGGGGGTTGAGGAATGGTCCGATGGGGGTGAGGGACAAGGGGGATACATGTGGTTGGGTGGTGAGTGTGCGGTGGCTCGGGGGGTGGGGTATGGGGTGAGGGCGGCTGGAGGTAAGGAGGGGGGCTGGCGGGAGGGAAGGGTTAGGGTTCGGGTTAGGGGTGGGTGTGTATGAGGGGTGAGGGACGGGGGGGAGAGGGCGGCTGGAGGTGAGAAGGGGGTTGGAGGGAGTGGAGGGTTAGGTTAGGGTTCGGGTTAGGGTTAGGGGTGGTTGGTGGGGGAGGGGAAGCAGGGGGATGAGGAGGGGCTGGGGAGGGAAGGAGGGGCTGGTGAGGGAGTGGTTAGGGATAGGGTTAGGGTTAGGGGTGGTGTAGGGGGGAGGGGTGTGGGGGGCTTGGTCAGGGGCACCGATAGTGCCGATAAATCTGATAATTTAGTAATAATTATTTGTTTTTCGACACCGAAAAATCTGATACTCCGATTCGAAAGCACCGATAGTGCCGATATTTGTAAGAAGTAGTTTTGTTGGTTGGTTAATTGGTAACATTTTATTCATGAAATGGGTTGGATTGGTATTATTCTAGATACGGCAATCCAACCCATTTCCTTCGGCAATGATGATACGACAACCTATCACTATATCTTTTAGTAGTAGACGATGTCGTAGTATTACATTATGTGGGTTCATCTTGATTCTGTTATATCCTTTAGATACTAGATTCGATAAGAACATATACTACACCATATATACAGAACATAGTTGATTCACACTAAAGTATGCTAGAATAATTTTAGGTTGTGTTGTGAGTCATCCGTTCTCACACTTAAAACAGATATGAATTAGTACTGTGTGTCAATCTTTATTTTTGTATTTTTGGCGAACCTAGGGATTAGATTCTGTATTTTGTATTTTGGATTCTTTATTTTGGCTCCAACTCCAGCTCTATTTGCATTAATATACGGTACGACATGGTGATCAGGACATAGTTCCTGCAGCCATTCGACTGGCGAGGCAGAAACTATGTAGCCGTAGATAAAGTTGACTATCCTCTGATCCTCATCCCTCGGCAATGATGATATGACAACCTATCACTATATCTTATATAGTAGTAGATGATGTCTTAGTATTATATTATGTGAGTTCATCTTGATTCTGTTACATAAAGAACAGATGGCAACTCTAGAGGTGGGTGAATAGAGTTTATAGCGATAATAGCCAATTAAAAAATTAAACTCTTTCACAAGTTAAACTAATCAGAGCAAATGCGAAAATAAATAAGGAACAAGAAAGCATACGCAAACACAGCCTATTTTTAACCTGGTTTTTCTCGTGGAGGACTAGTCCAGGCCTGAGAACTCTAGCTCAGGATTAAATCCACTATTTGTGAAATAGTAGTTACACCCCGTGCCTTTTCTTCAGAAGAGCACGTCAACTTCTTACAAAGATCGCAGTGGCGATACTTGGAATTTTCCAAGCGACTTCTTGAACTCTTGCACAAACTCCCAACTGAAAAATGTTGAGCACTTGAGGATTAGGGAGCTTGTGGCTAGTAGATGAAGAAGGGTATGGCTTGTATTGAGCTTTAGAGAGAAGAGAAGAGAAGATTGGATAAATGAAAATGAGAGAATTCATGGCCTATTTATAGGATACCAGTAGGCAGAATTCGCCCAGAATTCTGGTAGGAATTTTCAAAAAATTGGCCGTTGGACAAATTGCAACCAGCCAACCCTAAAAATTTGGGTGCTGATTTTTAGGGGACAGAGTTCGGCCCGAACACTGTGTGGAGGCAGAGTTTGGCCCGAACTCTGTCTCCAGAGCACAGAATGGGTCTTTGGTCCAATGGGCTTATTTGGATGTATGTGGAGCTTTTGGATTTTGGGTAGTGTATAGGTTAAGTCTCAGATGCTCAGCATAACTCAGCTTACATAAGTCTAGACTCAATAAAATTATAAAATACAGACTCAAAAATGACTTGCATTTGAAAAACTGAGCTGTCATCTGACTTGTGCTGGATGTAGTCTTCATGTGTCGTATTGAATTATCACAACTATTATTTAGTCTATTCTATCAATATTTGGTTGACTGTGACTTTGTGTCAACAATCTCCCTCATATTGATAATTAACAAAATAATAATTGTATATTCAATATTCATACCTGGACACATTGAAGGACAAAAAGCATAGCTCCCACCATAATCAGTGCCGAGATTAAAAAATAGCTCCCCCTTAATCATTGCTTTGAATCCTGTTGGCCTGATAAGAACATTCTTCCAAAAGCACAGATACAGAGAAAGAAAAAATAATATGGAATATACAAATATCTCCCCTTTTTGGCATTTAGCAATTAACGATAAACAATTAAGAGCTGGCAAACACACCAAAAGATAAGAGAAGAAACTGCATATAAACTGATATAACGACTAAATGTCTCAAGAGTCACAACTCAATAATAAGTCTAATACAATCAAAGTGCATAACAATAACTAAAATCCAAAGTGCATAAAGAAACATAATCTATGATCCTCAGTAGCAGCAGCAAATAGCAGTCCATATCCATCATCAAGCTCGTGAAGGCCCACAGTCATCTGATGGATCAGTAAAGGAACGACGAGGGTCCACGAAGGCTACATCTGGATCCAAGTAACGAATAACCCAAGGGTCATCGATACGATAGCCCACACGACCGGGATCTCGCTCCATAGGGATAGGCATGGAAGGATGGCGAGACATGGAATACCGAATATCATGCAGCGAGTTGCTGATAGCACTCATCTGCAGGGTAGTCCGGTAATCCAGCTGAGTCCAGCGATCATCCTCTAAGGTGAAACGATCGCAGAGCATGGTCTGAAGAGACTCGAGAGTGGCAGGATGAGGATCCTGTCCCAAAGGAAGGGCATCTGGCTTATCATCAGAATGCTCAGACACGACTAGTGAGCCAACGGCTGCCTGAAGCCTCCGTGTCTTTGAAAGAAAGGCAGGGGCAGGTAAGAACGGACACTCATCAAGTGGTATGCAAAATGCACGAAATACCATAGGAAGATATAAAGCATAAACCAAGGATCTTGGTTTTTTCCTAGAATTAATCATCCAATCCATCATTGTACGTGGAAGATTAAATGGTACATGAAAGTGGAGGTGATATAAGGCCGAGATTTCAAAGTAGGTGACTTCATCGGTGGAACCCGCTTTGGGTAGAATGGTGTTAAAGATAATCCGATGAAGTTCATAGAAATAGGGATTGAGATATTTGGCCAAAAGCTTACGAGGACGTGTGTTCGGGGTACACAAGTCGTCCTTGAAGCTTTCAAGTGAAGACCCATCGGGAAATTGAAATGATCGAGCTTCAACAAACTTTTTCTATGAGTTTGGCTCTTGGAGTTCAAGGTATTCGGCCAAATCAAAATCGTCAAAAGAGATATCAATTCCCGCAACCCGTGAATAAAGATGTGTATCATCATGGGTTAGGTTGCAGTAGAACATTTGAATAACACTACGATAAATGACCGAGTTTGTGGTGACAAGTTCGTCAAGGCAAAGGTCATGAAAAAGTGCATCATATGAGAGAAAATAGTAAAATTGATAGGGTGTCCCGCAAACACTGGACGTGTCCAAAAATTACTAAACCAATTATTAGATGCGTCCAATGATATAAATATTCGGTCGTCAAAAGTGTTTGGGTCACGTGGATGTGGAGGATTGAACAACGGATGGATAGATGGTTGTTGTTCAACGGGCAGTTCAACGCGAGGAGGAGCATTTGAAGAGGATGCTCCCTCTGTTCGAAGTCTCTTCCCACGATTGAACAAACATGGTGCCATGAAAGAATAAAGATAATGGAGGAATTTGAAATAAGAAAAATGTTGAGATATACCTCAAAGAGATGATAAACAAAGAAGGAGAATGATGAAATAGGCCTTCTCCTTGAGTTTGGGGAAGAGATGAGCTCTAGAAAGGAAGAATTAGGTTTAGGGTTTTGAGAAAAAGTGTTTGGAGAAGTAGAAAAGGTGGCAATGGAAGAGAAGAGGGAAGAGAACCCGAATATATGTGAAGGGTTCCAATTGGTCGGAGCAAATAATGGCCATTGGATCTAAATGAGATCAGCGGCTGAGACTGTTCCCGGTTCTGGAACAGTCAGGCCGAATTCGGCCCGAACTCTGGTAAGGGCAGAGTTCGGCCCGAATTCCGGATTCTGTTGACAGAACAGGAATCAGGCTGAGAAGAAGAAAGAAATGGTTAAGTGAGAGAGACCAAAGAAAAAGTGAGCTGTATAAGAGAAAAATCTAAGTTGAAAACGTCAAGAAAATTGATTTCGAAACAAAGTAAAGTTTAAAATTCTGCATTTCAGCATGTGATAAATTAAAATGAACCATATAATAAATAAGAAATTATGTCATAATTTAATATTTTGAAGCTGCCATGGGTTAGCTACAGGGGCCGGATCCCAGCTAGCGGTAGTCCTGAGGACTAGTGCACCGTGTCGCTTAGGCTTTTACGCCTTGTTGTCAGAAGGACCCTTTCGGCTTGTACCTATAGCAATTTTATCATAAAAGAATCAAAATATACTCGATATTTATGCATGTTTATTTTAATTAATAACAGCTTCGTCCAAAATTCCAAGTTCACGACAGAGAAAGTTGAAACGCTCTTCGAATAATGGTTTTATAAAGAAATCTGCTAGCTGATGATCAATGTCAATAAATTCTAAGTTAATAGTGCCATTTTGCTGATGATCACACAAAAAGTGGTGACGTATTTCAATGTGCTTCATGCGTGAGTGACAAATACGGTTCTTAGTGAGATTTATAGCATTAGTGTTGTCACAAAAGATTGGAATGTGCATAAAAGATAAATTATAGTCCTTAAGGGTTTGCTTCATCCATAGAATTTGTGCGTAACAATGCCCAGCTGCTATGTATTCAGCTTCTGTTGTGGATAGTGCGACAGAATTATGCTTCTTGCTAAACCAAGAGACTAATGCATTTCCTAATAAATGACACGTACCGCTCGTACTTTTACGGTCGACCTTGCATCCGGCGAAATCAGCATCAGAGTAACCAATGAAGTCAAATAATGTTGACTTGGGATACCATAGGCACACTGTAACCGTACCCTTAAGGTATCGAAAGATACGCTTAACAGCAGTCATGTGTGATTCCTTAGGATTTGCTTGATATCTAGCACACAGGCAAACACTAAACATAATATCAGGGCGACTAGCAGTTAAATAGAGTAGACTGCCTATCATACCTCGATAATTACGTTGGCCCACGGGTTTGCCGCTTTCATATGGTTCTAGTTTAGTTGTAGTAGCCATTGGAGTGTTGATTGGTTTGACGTTGTCAAGGTCAAATTTCTTCAGCATGTCCTTTGTATACTTCGATTGACAGATGAAAGTTCCATTTGACATTTGTTTGACTTGTAGTCCAAGAAAGTAGTTGAGCTCTCCCATCATGCTCATCTCAAACTCGGTCTCCATACACTTGGCAAAATCTTAGTAGAGGGTTTCATCAGTAGAACCAAATATAATATCATCTACGTATATTTAGAGAATAGTGTCTTTAAAAGATTTTATGAAAAGTGTGGTGTCAATTTTCCTTTTAGAAAAACATTTCTCAAGCAAGAAATTGCTTAGCCGTTCATTCCAAGCTCTAGGGGCTTGTTTGAGGCCATATAGCGCTTTCTTCAGCTTGAAAACATGGTCGGAAAATTTATGATTTTCAAAGCCAGGAGGTTGTTTCACATAAACTTCCTCCTTAATAAATCCATTCAAGAAAGCACTTTTAACATCCATTTGAAATAATTTGAAATTTTGAAAATTTGCAAATGCACAAAGCATCTGAATGGATTCCAATCTAGCAACAGGAGCATACGTCTCATCATAGTCGATATCTTCCTCTTGGTTGTATCCTTGGACTACTAGACGTGCTTTGTTGCGTGTGACTGAAAGATCTTCATTTACTTTGTTTCTAAAAACCCATTTAGTACCAATGATCGAGTGATTGGCCGGTCTAGGAACGAGTTCCCATACTTAGCTCCTCTGAAATTGGTTGAGTTCCTCTTGCATAGCAGAAATCCAAAATTCATCATTAAAAGCTTCTAAAATATTTTTTGGCTCAATTTGTTAAATGAAGGCAGTGCTAGCAATAGAGTCTCTTAATGATGATCTAGTAGTTACTCCACGTGAAACCTCACCTATTACCAAATTTTCTGGATGTGACTGCTTGAAAGAGAATTTCTTTGGCAAGCCCTCCAGAGAATTGGTTTCGGTTGTGGTATTCATTGGAGTAGAAGTTGATGGCTCAACATCATCATCAAGAGTAGCTGATGTACTGTTATCTTTATCAAAAGTCACATTTGTAGACTCTTCCACAATTAATGAGCGTTTGTTAAAAACTCTATATCCCTTGCTCTTGGCAGCATAGCCAAGGAAAATACCATCGTCAGCTTTGGCATCAAATTTGCCTAAGTTGTCTTTGGTGTTAAGGATAAAACATCTACAACCAAAAACTCTAAAATAAGAAACATTTAGGGTTCTTCCAAACCAAAGCTCATAGGGTGTTTTCTTCGTAATAGGACGAATAAGCACCCTATTTAAAATGTGGCATGCTGTACTGACAGCTTCAGCCCAAAAGTGTTTCGAAAGTGAAAACATAATCAACATGACTCTAGCCATATTGCCAAGAGTCCTATTCTTCAGCTCCATAATACCATTTTGTTGAGGAGTTCTTGGATAAGAAAATTCATGATCAAAACCATTAGAATCACAAAACTTTTCAAAATCTGTATTTTTGAATTCGCCTCCATGATCACTTCAGATTCGAGTAATCATGTAGCCTTTTTTGTTTTGAACTTTCTTTGCAAAAATCTTGAAAACCAAAATAGTATCGCTTTTATTTGTAAGAAAAAAAACCCAAGTAAATCTAGAAAAATTATCAATAATAATAAAAGTATAGAGTTTTCCACCAAGACTAGCAACTCTACTAGGGCCAAATAAATCCATATGAAGAAGTTGCAAAGGTCTAGTAGTACTTAAAGAGTTTATGGAATGAAATGAGGACTTAGTTGCCTTATTTAATTCACATTCGGCACATACCATGTCTTTTTTGAATGTGATGTCGGGCAGGCCTCTTACTAGCTTCTTAGTCGATAGCCTGGATATAGTATCCATGTTGGCATGACCAAGACGCTGGTGCCATAATAATCTTTCATCCTTATGAGCATATAGGCATCTACCTGCATTGTTAGTATCTATAGACGAATAAAAAATATAAATATTTTCCTCTCTTACCCCTTCAAAAGCAATGTCTCCCGTTGACCTATCATAAATAAGGCATTTATTTTGTCCAAAGTTAATGTCATATCCATGGTCAGCAAGATGACTAATGCTGAGCAGGCTATGCTTTAACTCGGTCACTAGGCAGACATCCTTTATTACGGGAGAGGAAGGATAACCAATAATATACCCTTTTAGGTTGTTACCGAAGGATACATATCCTTCTCTCTTCATCGATAGTGATACAAAAAGATTTACGTCTTCCGTCATATGCCGCGAGCATCCACTATCGAGAATCCACTTACTCTTAGTTGAGGAGAGAAGGTCCACCTACATCAAGAGTAGATATGACTTTTGGTACCCAAGTTCTTGAGGGTCCTGAAAAGTTACTTTTCGGAAACCATGCATATATCTTTCTATCTACTAATCTTCTAATTCTACATTGTGGTGAAATGTGTCCATGTAAACCACAATAAGTACATATAGCATTCCTATTTATGTTAGGAGCATGCATATGATGTCTATGAGTAGAGTGATATGGAGTAGCATGATGATATATAGATTTAGCATGGTGATGATGTCTATATGTAGAGTGATGTGGAGCAGTATAGTGATAATATCTATATGGAGTAGCATGGTGATGATGTCTATATGGAGTAGCATGGTGATGATGTCTATATGGAATAGCATGGTGATGATGTCTAGAGTGATGGTGATTTTGTGCAACATAGTGATGATTGTATCTATATGTAGCATGATGATTCTGTGACATATGAAAATTATTTCTACGTGCATGTGGTTTGTGTGCATTATGAAAGTGTGTGTACATGTAAGCATGATTATGAGCAGTATGTGGATGACGTGGTTGACTAGTATGAGTAGTGTCATGCTTTGTGTGTGTCTCATGTGATTGGGTTTGAGGTTGAGCAACCTGTTTTCCCAATTTAGTCTCTAATTTCTTAGAGACAACTTGCAGTTCAGTAACCTTAGCATTCAAACCATGTATCTTAGTAATAGAAATCTTGTGTCTGCTCTTTTCTTCTGCAAGCTCCGTGTTGAGTGCTGTGATTTCTTGTGTTTGTTGATCAATGCGTCCTTCGGCATTATATAAGCTTATTTTAAGCTTAGATACCTCATTTGTGACATCCGTGGGTGAAGTGTCTCTAATGTTATCAAGCAATAAAGAAAGTCTTTGTATTTCGACTTCATGACTTTTGACCTTTTCATTGGCATGTTTGTATTTACCAATGACCTTTTTATGATCATCAAGTAAATCGGTAAAAGCATCGCCAAGTTCATCAAAAGTGAAGTCATCAAGAGTTTTGTTTGATACCTTGTCGGACGTTGCCATTAGGCATACATTTGCAGCGTCTTGTGGAGAGTCCTTTTCTTCTTCGGAGTCATTAGCTTTGCTTTCATGCCAAATGCTTATGCTGGCATATTTCTTTGAGGAAGCCTTCTTGTTTGGTTTCTCATAGCGGTTGTTCTTCTTTAAGAATGGACAGTCTTTTCGGACATGTCCCGTCTTCTTGCAACCGTAGCAGGTTGGCTCTTCTTCATCATCTTCTTGTGGTTCCTTCTTTCTTTGGTTGAAGCGAAGAAATTTCTTGAAATTGCGGACAAGGAGAGCTTGATCATCACCTTCTGAGTTGTCGTCATCCATCTCTTCGTAGTCAGCCCTCCGTCGGTGAGCTTTGAGTACGATCTCCTTATCCTTAGGAGCAGGCTCTTCGAAGTCCTTGAGGTCAAGCTCATGAGTCATCAACTTTCCCATCAAGGTCTCCATGGACATGGTTGTGAGATTATTTCCTACTATGATGGCTGTCACCTTAGGGTTCCAAATCTATGGTAGCCCTCTAAGTAGCTTGCGAATCTTCTCATGATTTGAATATTGTTTGCCGAGCGAAGATAGGGGATTGATGATGTCGAGGAATCTTGTGAACATTTGCGTGATCGTCTTGTTTGGCTCCATCTTGAAAGCCTCATTTTTTTGCGCGAGACGACTTATCTTTGATTCCTTGACTTGGATGGTTCCTTCATGCGTCACTTCTAGAAGTCTCTATACTTCGTGAGAAGTGGTACATGTTGAGACCCTGTTGAACTCATTCCTGTCTATAGTACAGAATAAAGCATTAATAGCTATCGCGTCGAGGCTTGCCTATTTTTTCTCCTTGTCAGAATATTTGTCATGTGATTTCTTAACGAGATCACCATTGACAACTATCCTGGCGGGCTTTTTGTAACCATCGGTGACGATGGTCCACATGTCGAAGTCTAGCGACTTGAGATAAAAGCTCATCCTTATTTTCCAATAGGTGTAGTTAGTTTCATCAAATAGGGGAGGCCTATGAGTGGACTGTCCTTCACCGTGATTGGAAATCAAGGATTGTGTGGTTGCCATGGATCAGCTCTAGGTTGTTAGTCCTTGTAGAGAGAACAGAGCTCTGATACCAATTGAAGAACAGATGGAAACTCTAGAGGAGGGTGAATAGAGTTTATGGCAATAATAGCCAATTAAAAAATTAAACTCTTTTACAAGTAAAACTAATCAGAGTAAATGCGGAAATAAATAAGGAGCAAGAAAGCATACGCAAACACAGCCGATTTTTAACCTGGTTGCCCTCGTGGAGGACTAGTCCAGGCCTGAGAACTCTAGCTCATGATTAAATCCACTATTTATAAAATAGTAGTTACACTCCGTACCTTTTCTTCAGAAGAGCACGTCAACTTCTTACAAAGATCACAGTGGCGATGCTTGAAATTGTCCAAGCGACTTCTTGAACTCTTGCACAAACTCCTAACTGAAAACTGCTGAGCACTTGAGGCTTAGGGAGCTTGTGGCTAGTAGATGAAGAAGGGTATGGCTTGTATTGAGCTTTAGAGAGAAGAGAAGAGAAGATTGGATGAACGAAAATGAGAGAATTCATTTACCTATTTATAGGATACCAGTAGGCAGAATTCGGCCAGAATTCTGGTAGAAATTTTCAAAAATTTGGCCGTTGGACAACTTGCAACCAACCAACCCTAAACATTAGGGTGCTGATTTTTAGGAGACAGAGTTCGGCCCGAACTCTATATGGAGGCAGAGTTCAGCCCGAACTCTGTCTCCAGAGCACAGAATAGGTCTTTGGTCCAATGGGCTTATTTGGATGTATATAGAGCTTTTGGATTTTGGGTAGGGTATAGGTTAAGTCTCAGATGCTCAGCACAACTCAGCTTACATAAGTCTAGACTCAATAAAATTATAATATAAAGACTCAAAAATGACTTGCATTTGTAAAACTGAGTTGTCGTCTGACTTGAGCTGGATGTAGTCTTCATGTGTCGTATTGAATTATCACAAGTATTATTTAGTCAATTCTATCAATATTTGGTTGACTGTGACTTTGTGTCAACATTACATTCTTCATATACTAGATACGATAAGAACATATACTACACCATTTGTACAGAACATAGATGATTCACACTAATGTATGCTAGAATGAAGTTTAGGTTGTGTTCTGAGCTATCCGTCCCCACACTTGGCAATTAAGCATGTAAAATATATCGTCGAAGAATATTACTATATATTAGTCATATGATATATTATACATTTATAGTATTGTACCAGTATTAGAAAGATGGACCTTATATGATATATTATACCTTTATAGTATTATATTAGTTTGGCATTTTTCGATCCGATAACGATATATACCCAATACTGACCGATACCGACATTGGGGATCTATTTTCTGATTAATTCGACAAAAAAAATTAAACTAAAAAGACAAATAAGAAGGGTGTAAAGCGTACTAAGGTTGTAAAATCATGTAAAAGTTCATCTTCGGGGATCTTTTGGCCTTGATTTTTAGTTCAGCTTCTATAAGAAATTTGAATTAATCTACGGTACGACATAGTGATCAGGACATAGTCCCTGCAGCCATTCGACTGGCGAGACAGTAACTATGTAGCCATTGATAAAGTTGACTGTCCTTTGACTCCCATCCCTCGGCAATGATGATACGACAACCTATCACTATATCTTTTAGTAGTAGATGATGTCTTAGCATTACATTATATGGATTCATCTTGATTCTGTTATATCCTTCAGATACTAGATTCGATAAGAACATATACTACACCATATGAACAGAACATAGATGATTCATACTAATGTATGCTAGAATGAATTTTGGGTTGTGTTCTGAGTCATCCGTTCTCACACTTGGCAAAAAATCGAATATAACATTTTTATCTGCTTTCAAAAATGTACTCAAACGAGATAATGGTTCCTTTAGTTAGCTTGCTTATATTACAATTATATTCTTTGTGAATATCGATCTTACCAGATGGCACCCATGACCCGAGCAGCGACACGTCGTTTGAGGGAAACACTGAATACTGAGGTGGCTCCTCCTACTGTTAAGGAGGAAGTGGCACCGATAGCTAGTGAGACCGGGAGTTCCATTCATCCAGCACCTGTAGTGGACTGTATCTCTCCTGGCACCGTTGATCCCACTTTTTTGAAGTGGTTCCGTGATCGTATCACTGAGCGTTTGCATGAGCTACGTGGTCGTCATTATTGTAGTGTAGTTTTATGGATATATTTTGTATTGGACTATTAGTACTTATTACCAGCTATACTTGCTTTATGGAAATATTTAATATTGGACTATCTACTAGTTTGTTTCTTTTCTGGAATCACAAAACATATATGAATTGGTACTGTGTCAATCTCTGGATTGTATCTCCAGCTCCAACTCCAGCTCCATTTGCATTCTGGATTCTGTATTTTTTTTATTTTTTTAATTTAGCGACGTTTTTAGTATCGCTATTACGTAGCGACGTTTACGAATGTCACTCGCTAATAATGTCAATAAATTGCTGACGTGGCAAAGAATCATTCCTCACCACATCATCGCGAAAACATCGCTAAAATGTCGCTAAACGGCGACCACAAACGAACGTCACAAATAACATTGCTACTTAGCGACATTTGTAACGTCGCTAATTAACATCGCCGTAGTGACGTTTTGCGACGTTTTAGTGATTAGCGACACGCTTTTTTCTGTCATTTCCAAAATGACTCTAGAAACGTCGCTAACTTAAATTAGCGACGTTTTGGTCGGCATTAGCGACGTTTACAAACGTCGCTAATCTGACAGATTCTGGTAGTGACTAATAGGATATTCTAGAGATCTCTGACTAATCTAGTCGACCAAAGCCTTAGACAAGAAGACAGTAGGACGACTGTATAGTACAAACACCGGACAAGACTTAGGTTCTTAAGGAACTTCAACTATTTAGATTTTCTTACATTATTATCTCGCATACTTATATTTTTGACTAGCTTGGCTAATGCCGCTATTATAGCCATGTTTGCAAGCTTTTTTTTTTATTAAGCTTGATCAAGGACAATATTTTATTGGAGGCCTCTACTAACATATTGTCTAATCAGAATTGGTGCATGATGGTATGATCAACCTAAGTGCACTTGGTTCGCTCTTCTTAATCTACGTGGCTTGAGATATAGTTAGACTTGCCCTCTAGGATCTCATCCGCAATTGCCTTGACAATCTCTTTTGAATTATTCAGTCTCCTTTGAACCATGTATTCGTATTCGATCGTAGCTTCCTAGAACTCCTTATTGTTTCGTCTTTCGCCTATGTTAGAAAGACAAACACTACTACTTGATAGATAGACACGGATTCTACTCCTATAAACATGATAGTTGTATATACACAAGTGTAGTTAGTCATCGACCAAATCATATGATTATCTCTCAAATTTACTCGACCTTCCCTCAAATCTAGATCCTTTATCATGACAATCTAATCGTTTGAAACTTAAAAAATAATTAGATCGTTCCTTGATCGTACCCCATCTAGGAGACTATCTTCTCTCTAGAAACTGTGTCCCTAACTCATCTTACTTTGATCTACTAGATTCCTTAATTTTATTTCATGCTTTAACTTAATCCTTTTATGTTCGTGCATTAATTAACAACTCATGAACACCCACTTTCTATTTTAGATCTTTTGGTGTTTGTACCGTGACATTGATATTTGCAGCGTGATACTAGCTGTTACCTCCCAACAAATTTTATATGCAAGACATAGACGAGCCCACCTTCATGTGGGTGTATCATGTCCCACTCAAACACGTCCCTTTGTGCTATATTTTTTATGATACGACTTTTCGGTCAAAAAGGCTAAACTATAAACTATAACCGCGACTCAAATCGTCCGACCCAAATTTATGATTGTTAGCCACTTAATTCCTTAAATGCCTAACGTGTGTTTATCTTGATTGCTCGACCCTTGTCATTTTATTATTTTGATTTACATAGACCAATAACACCTTTTACTCTTCATGCAATATTAGCAACCCTTATATTTCTTCCTTCCAATCTAATTGCTTTACTCATTGAGAATTTTCCCTTAAAACACCTCGTGATTTGTGCAACCTTGTCCTTAGTTGAGAAAATATAAGAAGCGAATCATGACACCCATCGGTTAGAAAGAGATTGGATTAGAAAACTCCAAAAAGGAGATGAATGGTATAGTTAAACAAAATGATTGTGTGATTATAAGGCATAAGTTGAAATATGTGAGAAGTGCTATTAGATAGAATTGAGAAATGTGATATTATGTTTTGAAAAGTGATATGATCAAAAGAGGGTATACTTGCGATTTACAAAATATTTCGGAATTTATTAAAACGTGTAAGATATAAATTTTTACTTTGGTAATTTGAAGACAATATTTTTTGTACATTGATAAATTAGAAGGAATTTTCTACTAAGAAGAGTTCAAAATCTTCTTTTTGCCTTCGACTAAATCGATTTACTGCAACCTAAATTTTCAACAAGATTAGAGCTTGAGGAAATGTATAGATATGTTGAAAGATGAAGATTCCAGATTTATTGAATTAAAGTTTCATAACTTATTAAATTTCTAATTATGTGATCTCGCATATAAGAACATATTTTAAGGAACCGATTGTTTTGTTTGGTGAGTTGAATAAACAGCAGTTTGAAAAATGATATATACATGAGTATGCTTCAAGAATTTTAAGTAGTGTTTGAGGTTATTTAAGGATAGTTATCAAGTCGAATAAAGGAAAAGAGGGAACTGCTTCAAGAAAATTTAAATTTTACGAGGAAAACACTAAATTAGATAAGGAATCGAGTATTAGATTATGTAGAGATTGAACTTGAATAGAAATCTTTATTGAGTTACGGTTCAGCATTGAGATCGAAGAAGTTATTGTCTACTCATGAGGTGGCACGTCTAGAGAATAAATGGTAACGTTGAGTGAATTTAACTGTTGATGGATTGTCATGCATTGATCATCTTCTACACTACAATTGTTGATGTTATTTGTCTAAGTTATCTAAATTGTCCGTTTGATTAACTTAGGTCTCGGAATCCTCGCTCAATGGTTAATCGTGATTCTTACTGATCGACCCTTTCTACCTCCTCAATCCTATCTACCCTAATTATTTCTAAATTTCGAGGACAAAATTCTTGTAAGTTGGGTAGGATGTAAATTCCCTAAATTTTTACTACGAATTTTTTTTAATTGGTGTTGATTTTTTTCAAAATTATTTTGCTCGTCGATTGTGAATATGTGCGAGGTACATATTTTTTAGAAAAATGTTTTTATTATAGATTTTATTTATATAAAGAGAAGTATGGTTTTCAAAATAACATGCGTTAAATATTTTTAATTGCTTAAAATTATAAAAGACGTCGCGTCGAGATTTTAAAACTTTATTTTATTTTATTATTATAAAAAAGTCTAGTTTATTTTATTGGTGATTTAGAAAACAATATTTCACGTAAATATTCCTTTCTCATGCAAATACGTAAAATTTAATTATAGTAAAAAATCAAATTTTTTTGAAATTATTTTATTCATTATATTAAAAAGGTATCTCAAATATTGAAAGATTTATTATTATTATCAAAAAAATTTATTTATGATTTTTATTAATTATTTAAAGAGAATTCGAAATTGTTGATTTAATGGTTGAATTATTTATAAAAACTTAAATTAAGATTTGAGCTGTCGAATTGATTTTCGAATAGGTTTAAAGTTTAGGATATAATTAAACTAAATCTAATTTAGATTGAGATTGATTGAAATTGTTTATTGGACACATCGACCATAGTTATTGGACACATCGGAACTTGTCAGACCATTGCACCACGCTAGGCGTCACACCAGGCAAGATACCTTGCCTTATTTACTTTTTATAATTAGTTGCATGTTCTTTATTTGATTACTACATATTTATTTTCTGTTTATTTTCAGTTGGATCCATGACTTACTGTTTATAGTTACTTTGTTTTGCTTTCAATTATTTTTTGTACTTGTATTTTAATATACATATGGACCTAGTCTTAGCAGATTACCTTTTGACAGTGACCCATAGGAGGGAGAAGATAGTTAGATGTATGGGCTATCCAAATCCAAAAGCCGTAGTAATTGCGTATTACGATAGTCGTGTTGCGACGGTCACTAGCCTCGAGCTATGTGGACTGATGGGTTACGTGGGCCGCTAGCCTCGAGTTATGCTGGCTGATAGTATTAGTATTTTACGTGTGTGTGTCGTGAGTTAATCTTGGGAGAATTAGCCTTCACCTGCCCATACATCGAGATGTCTTCTAAATTGCATACTAGATTGGTTAGGTGACCATTGTCAGTGTCATGTCACACCTCGTTCTAGTCATGGCATGGGGCAATGTCACATTGCGGAATAATATGCTACCCCTTGTCCTTGTTTGGTTGTAGGAGTAGTCCACTATTTTGATGATAGGATATTGGGACGTGTTATGCTTGGGACTCTTTACTTTGTGACTTTATGGCATATTTTATATTCTGTTTATATGGCTTGTTTTTATGTATCTTGTTACGTCCGTCTGAGGACCTGGTGAACTTTCCAGGTGTGTGTTTGTGACTTTCCGCAGGTGTACAAGCCAAGGCCATGATTTGCTTTTTTTCTTCATGATGATTGCCCTTGGATCGTCATATGCATCGCTCGACAAATTCTTTTATTGTTTATGTACTCTTCTTTTCTAATAGTTGGTAGTGGATTTGTCTCCGCCCAACGTCGTGTACAAAATAACAATTCATAGTTGACTATAAATTCTTCCTTCTTTATTTTTGTGGATGAGAATTTGTTTATCATGGTTTACTTCATTTTACAGCTTATGTATATATACGAGGGTTCCATATATTAGAGTATACTTCTTATGTATGCTGCTGGCATGTCTACGTACTTAATCCAAAGTATTTTGGGACTGGGGCATTGCATCGTGTCTACCATGTCCATATTACCTCCGAGTAGTCACCCCGTTATGATAACCCCTAAGTTTTCATAACTACCTAAGAAAAAATAGCCACGTCTATAGTACCTCTGAACTATTATTCTAGAAAAAAGGATGCTTGCCATATCTATATAACCTCTGAGCAACGCCCCCTTTTCCTTTGTCACCCCCCGTTCCCAGAATGCGTATTTTTATACATGTACAACTCATGTATATTTATTTAGTATTTATCATGTATTATCCTGTATTTAAATTCCTTTAATTTCATGTTAATTAATTATCTGTATTTTATTTCCTGTAATTTTATTCCTGTATTTTATTTTTTGTATTTTACTTTCTGCTGTTCTTCTCTGCTTTTTGTCTTGTGTGGTTCGGGTTCATGTTGGTCCTTCTCGGGTTCATGGTGGTTCACATGAACCGAACCACCACAAACCCCCACCTACCACCACCCTTCCTATTTAAGCCCCCATCCCCTTCTCTCTCCTCATAACTTTTCTTCACCATTACTTCTTCTTCTTCCTCATCACTCTCTCCACCAACCAACACAGTAGGCAAGTACATCTTGCTTCTTGCTGGAGAACCATTTTTATGGTTCATTCTTCTTCCTCTCATGATTCTAAGAGAGTTTAGTACTTAGCATTTTTGATTTCTTTGGTTGTTTCTTCTCGATTGTTCATGGGTTTTGATCTCCCAACTTAGCGTGCTTTTCGGAGTAGATAGTTCATATGGAAGAACTTCTCATTCCACACCATCCTGAACCATGGGAGTTCGGGAGATTTAGTCACGCTCACGTCTTTACGTGCGTGCGTGAATTTGAGTCACGCTCATGTTCTTACATGTTAGCGTAAATTTTGAGTCACGCTCACGTTCTTACGCGCGTGCATGAATTTCCAGTCACGCACACGTCTTTACGTGTTTAGCATGATTTCTGAGTCACGCTCATGTTCTTACATGTTAGCGTGAATTCTGAGTCACGCTCATGTTCTTACATGTTAGCGTGAATTCTTAGTCACGCTCATGTTTTTACATGTTAGCGTGAATTCTTAGTCACGCTCATGTTTTTACATATTAGCGTGAATTTTAGTCACGCACACGTCCTTGCATGCGTGCGTGAATTTTTAGTCACGCACACGCCTTTACGTGTTAGCATGAATTCTGAGTTACGCTCATGTCTTTGCGTACGTGCGTGGATTTCTTATCACGCTTTCACACTCACACTGTGCGTGCGTAAGTTACTTTTCACGCTCATGAGTGCGTGAATTACCCTTCACGCTCACACTGTGTGTGCGTGAATTTCTTGTCACGTTTTTCACGCTCACCACTTTTCACACTCACTCCTACCTGCTAGACTTGGGATGACTTGTTGGCCATAGCATAGGCTTGTTGGCGTGACTTCCTGACCTGAGTGTTTTCATTTGTTCTATAACTTATTCATCAAATGATGGCATGATAATTCTTCTATTAAATCCTTATGCCTTTTTGGCATGAACTTGATAAATCATGATATGTTAATACTTTAATACATATGGTTGTGTAGAATGTGTCATGTGTCCTGATTGATCCATGGATACCCAGTATGACTGGAACTTAACCCTGAGAGTCGTAGACTCGACTCCACTGAATACTATTAGACTTTTATGCTTTGTCACCATTGATAATGATTGTGACATTGACTAATAATTGATCATGCGTTCCTAGTTGGAACTAAGAGACTGGCTAGTCGTCTTATTGAATTGAATGAATGAGACACGTTCATGTAATGAACTATTGCAATCGATTAGCCAATCCCGAATATTGGCATACAGGCACATGCAGGCTTCAAATTATTTATTTATCAATTTTATTTATCTTACAAAAATAGCATGTGTACTTTATGGTCAAGGCATGATTTCTCCGTGGTTAGATTTGATTGTTGCATTACGCTATGTAAGACCTACAACCTAGCCGCACGGTTATCGTTGTAGAGTTGCGCATATCGTACCCCGTACAAAAGTACTCATTTGAATGACCATGATCCACGGCATGGAACTTCACTCAACGTAGAGACCATTAAGTCAAATAAAATAATGATGGCATGGAGAGAATGGATTTCCGAGTTCTTACATTGCCGCCCTCTTCGGGACTAGTAGTGCCCGACAGGCCGGCTGGTTCCCACAGATACTGTAAATCTGTCACACGGACAGAAAATGGTATCTGCTTATATTATTAAATTGTACATGATATATTAACGGCGGGCGTCCCGCTGGGACTCGTCTACTTACATGATTGGCGCAATTGATTGTTTGGATAGACTAGCCTTGCTCGCACATAGTAAGAACTGAGAAATCCTTTATTGCATAATTCCAAGGTAACTTGGAACTCACTGTAGCAAGCCGTAGTAGTTGATTGGTCGTTCATGATGATTTGTTTGTGTACTGTACCTACTCTATTGCCTAACTGAGATGATCAGAATATCAGGACATGACGGGCCAACTTCTGTCCTTGTTTGGTTGGGAGGTTGGTTCGAAGTGTCGTGGTGTTATGTGAATCCTAGTAGATAGCAGAGATCTATTATTATATTCACTTACTTACTGGTTTAATCCTTCATATCGTGCTCCCTTGTGGTACTTGCTATTAGAGGTCTAACCTCTCTGGTTTTGTATGGCTAGATTTAGAGCCAGTTCCCAAGGATTCAGCTTACTTCTACCTCCAAGATGGTCAATACTAGGGGAATGATCGCAGGAGGACTCGAGTGGGTTCCTTACTCCACCGCTCGTTTTGTTATTCACTTCATACTTAGCCGTTTGGCACCGACATGTTAGTCGGATTGTCTTGCACTTACTTTTGCATAATTGTAACTAAAGTCAGACTGCAGCTGATAACAATTGTGTATATGTTACTATACCATCTGGCTATGTTTTGTAAAGCCAGATCTCAAGAACATTTTGACTGAGCGTTTAGGACGCCTTACTGCTTATTCTCACATGTTCTCTATTTCCTGTTTTTTGTTTGAATGATTGAGACAATAGATGTAAAGTGACCATAGTAAGACTTTCATGTAGTATGCACCCCCTCGTCTGGTTAGACAGCATTGATCGTATTATACGGTATTCATCTACCCGTAATACGTAGCTGGCTGAGTCATTCCCTCGCTCTCCAGTATTCTGGTTCTGGGGCGTGACAAGGTTTTAGTGGTGGCCCATGCAGGTCTGATTTCAGACTTGTGGGGTGTTTTAATTTATAGGATGTCTCAATCACACATGTTTCCCCTTGATCTCATGATTCATTATTCTCAACCCTTGCTTGACATTCTGGTATCCTTTGACTTCATTGATCCTTCATGTCCGGTTGTTTGATTGTTCTCTTGTCCCTTTTCTTAGGGGCACTTCGTCCGCATCGGTCAGAGCTGGACAACAGCAGGGGCAACATGGGCAAAATGACCAGGTTGGTCAGCAACAAGGGCCAGTCTCAACTCAGGAGGCTACTCAGAAAGAAGTGATAGTGGAAGCAGCAGCTGGATCGCAGTATCCGGATGTTCCACCACCACCAACAGTTCTATCTACCCCTGCGGAAATGGACACACCAGCCCTTCTGGAAATCATGAAAGGAATGATGGCTACTCAGCAACATCAGATGTTGGCCCAGCAACGCATGAACACTCAGCTACAAGAGCAGAATGTGTTGCTCAACCAAGGATTGCAAACGGCATTGGAAAGAGGAGTGAGGACTGATTCAGGAGCATCAACCAGGTTTTGCAAGTACAACCCCCGCCGTTTCGAGGGCACGGAGGATGCCATCTCAGCAGATGCATGGCTTAAGGATATTGAGGCTATTCTGACAGCAGCTAAGGTACCGATAGAAGAACGTGTGGATCTAGTGAAGTTGTTACTTCAGGATCTCGCACGTGATTGGTGGGAATCAGAGGAAGTGGGCATCAAACGTCCTGTGGCTTGGGACGATTTCACTGCAAGATTCAAGACCAAGTACTATAGAGTTGTGGCGCAGTTTGAGCTACAACAGAAGTTTATCAACCTCAAGCAGGCCGGCAAGACGGTCGATGCTTATGCAGCGGAGTTCTGCAGATTGAGTAGGTTCGCCCCAGAGATGGTAGCAACAGAGAGCTAGAGGGCCATGAGGTTTCAGCAAGGGTTTCATCTTGAACTCTTGCAATTGATAGAGGGGCACAATTACCAGACTTTTGATGAAGTATTGACAGCAACTCGAAGGCATGAGATCACCATTCAGAGGCTTGCGGTAAGGACTGGGGGTCAGAAGAGATCCCACAGTCAGATTGAAGGAGGAGGAGGAGCAGCGCCCCGAATAACAGCACCATCCAATGGCATTCGTATCCACGATATGGCAATGCGAGGGCCAGCACCACCACCCAGACAGCAGCAACAGCAACAAAGGAAGAACCAGCAACCCCCGGCAGGCTGCACTTATTGTGGGAAGATGGAGCACACTAGAGATGTGTGTCGGACATTGAATGGACTGTGTCTGATATGTGGAAATCCAGACCATCGGGTTACCACATGTCCCATGAATTTGAGGTCAGGAGGACCAGGGCAGCAGTTTTCTACTCTGCCAGCACCAGGGACAGGCCAGTATCGAGAACCAGCAGTGGCAGTAAGGCCGTTGGCACAGCGTCCGTTAATGTCGCAGGCTCAGATGTTTCGGCAGCAGGGGCCGCCGATGCAGCAACACCAGCATAGACCACCCCAGCATCATCAAGGCAGGGGCCAGCAGCAGCACCAGGCTAGGCCGCCGTATAGAAATCAGTAAGAAGGTCGAGGGCAAGCATTCACTCTGTCCTTGGAGGAGGCATTGGCATCGGGAGATGTTGTGGCAGGTAACATTCTCGTCGCCTCATATCCCGCAGTAGCATTGTTTGATTCGGGAGCATCCCATTCATTTATATCCGCATAATTTGCGACACGACTAGGAATGGAGTTCGAGGCATTACAAGGGAGGTTGAATATACTCACTGGTAATGGGCTCGTAGGAGTTAGTAGAGTTATTTTAGCATGTAGCGTTGTAGTTTGCGGGCATTCCTTACCCGCCCGGTTGATAGAATTTCCTGTTGGAAATTTTGACATTATCTTAGGCATGGACTGGCTGAAAGACAGTCATGCGATAATAGATTATCGTAGAGGGAGTGTATCTTTTGATATTCCAGGCATGAAGTGGTTCACCTTAGTCAGATCAGAGGTAACTCAGCAAGAGCAGGGAGTAGTAACGACAATGGAAGAAGTTCAGATTTCGAAGGTAGTTGAAGAATTTCTAGACGTATTTCCTAAAGAACTTCCAGGTCTACCACCGGTTAGAGATATTGAGTTCAGTATAGAATTGGCACCTGGAACTAAACCGATATCGGATCGAGTTTATAGAATGGCGGATTCAGAGCAGGCCAAGGTATATCAGCATATAGAGGAACTGAAGGAGAAGAAGTTTATCCAAGCTAGCGTATCGCCATGGACAGCACCAGTGGTACTTGTGGGGAAGAAGGATGGGTCATCCAGATTGTGCATTGACTACAGGATGCTTAACGCGGCAACAGTGAAAAATAAGTACCCATTACCCAGGATCGACGACTTATTTGATCATTTGAGCAAGGCTAGAGTTTTCTTCAAGATAGATCTTCATTCAGGGTACCATCAGGTGAGGGTTCGGAAGGAAGATATTCCCAAGACAACATTCAGGTCGAAGTATGGGCATTATGAATTCTTAGTAATGCCGTTTGGTTTGACCAATGCTCCAGCAATATTCATGGATTTGATGAATCGCATCTTTATGCCATACTTAGACCAGTTTGTCGTTGTGTTTCTTGACGACATTCTCGTATATTCTGCTAATGAAGAGGAGCATAAAGACCACCTCAGGAAAGTGTTGCAGGTTCTGAGAGAGAACCAGTTGTATGCCAAGCTCAGCAAGTGTGAGTTTTGGTCGGATCACATTTCATTTTTGGGTCACATCATATCAGGAGCTGGAGTAGTAGTAGATCCCAAGAAGGTAGAAACAGTAGAAAGTTGGCCAGTACCCAAGACTGTAGCAGATGTACGGAGCTTCTTGGGATTGGCAGGATATTACAGAAGGTTTGTGCCAGACTTTGCAAGGCTTTCAGCACCCATGACCCGCTTGACCCGGAAAGATGTACCATTCGTTTGGACGGCAGAATGTCAGGCATCATTCGAGGCTTTGATGCAGAAGTTGATATCAGCACCCATTCTCACATTGCCAGCTGGACCCGGAGGTTTTACAGTATATTGTGATGCATCAGGTAAAGGACTTGGATGCGTCCTTATGCAACATGGAAAGGTGATAGCATATGTATCTAGGCAGCTTCGGGACCACGAGAAGAATTACCCAACTCATGATTTGGAGTTAGCGGTAGTAGTGTTTGCTCTAAAGCTATGGAGGCATTACTTATATGGTGACCGAGTGGACATGTACACAGACCATAAAAGTCTGAAGTACATCTTTACTCAGAAGGAACTAAACATGAGGCAGAGAAGATGGTTGGAGTTGATTAAGGATTATGACGTAGAGCTTCAGTATCATCCAGGCATGGCTAATGTAGTAGCAGACGCTCTTAGTAGGAGGGGTGGCGCATTTATGTTGACAACACAGAGGCATATCTTAGAAGACCTTCAGGAAATGGACATTGAAGTTATACTTCCTAGTGATGTAGGAGTTCTAACAAGTCTGCAAGTTCAATCCGACTTGGTAGGCAGGATCAAGGCAGCTCAGGCACAAGACCCAAGGATTCAGAAGCTTAGGGCAGAATATGAGTCAGGGCTCAGGAAGGAGATGAGAATTCATGAAGATGGTACACTTAGGTTAGGATCACGTCTATGTGTGCCTAGTGGAGATATCGGACAGAAGGTTATGGCAGAAGCTCACAGTTCTCAGTATTCTATTCACCCTGGAGGGACCAAGATGTACCAAGATATCAAGCAGCATTTCTGGTAGAATGGGATGAAGAGGGAGATAGCTAGATTTGTTTTCTATTGCTTGGTATGTCAGCAAGTAAAGACAGAACAGCAGAGGCCAGCTGGGTTATTGCAACCGCTTCCTATTCCGGAATGGAAATGGGAGCATATTACAATAGACTTTGTGACCGGTTTACCGAGATCACCAAGTGGTAAGGACGCTATTTGGGTAATAGTGGATCGACTTACGAAGGTAGCACATTTTCTTCCTTTCAGAGTAGGGCAATCTACAGAAAAGTTGGCAGAGTTATATATGCAACAGATAGTCAGGCAGCATGGAGTCCCTGTTAGTATTGTGTCAGACCGAGATACCCGCTTTACATCACATTTCTGGAAGAGCTTACATCATAGTCTGGGTACCAAGTTAAGGTTTAGCACGGCCTACCATCCGCAGACGGATGGGCAATCAGAAAGAACGATTCAGACTTTAGAAGACATGTTACGAGCTTACACTCTAGAATTTGGAGGGTCTTGGAAGAGTCACCTGCACTTAGTCGAGTTCTCATACAACAATAGTTATCAAGCCAGTATCCAGATGGCGCCATTCGAAGCACTATATGGTAAGAAGTGCAGGTCGCCGCTTGGATGGGTTGATATCGGAGAGAGGAAGATGTTAGGCCCAGAATTAATGATTGTTCAGACGGTTGAAGTGGTTAAGGGAATTAGAGAGCGACTTCGAGTTGCGCAGGACCGGCATCGTCATTGGGCGGACCAGCATCGTAGGCCGTTAGAGTTCTCTATTGGGGACCATGTATTCTTGTGGATCTCACCTACTCGTGGGGTCATTAGATTTGGCGTTGGCGAGAAATTGAGTCTGCGGTACGTGGGCCCATTTATTATCCTTGATCGGATAGGCGATGTTGCTTATTGTTTATCCCTCCCACCTTCGTTACGAGAGGTACATGACGTGTTTTATGTATCTCAATTATGTAGGTATGTATCGGATCCAAGCCACATCCTCGATCATTCGGAGCTGGTTGTTGGTACCAACCTGTCTTACGAGGAACAGCCTGTGTCCATTTTAGACCGAAGAGAGATGATACTTAAGAACCGAACAATTAGTCTTGTCCGTGTTGCTTGGGGTCATCACTCCTTGGGAGAGTCAACGTGGAAATGTGAGGATGATATCCAATCACGGTATCCACACCCGTTTGACTCACAAGGTATATCTCTTTCAGTATACCTTGATTGTCCTGATTCTTCATGCTTATCACCTTATGGGTAGAGCTACTTGATATCATGGATAGATGAATTTACATATATAGTACTTGCTTTTGATATGGTAAAAATGATTGCTTGCTTACTAGAATTGCTTGTATTAGTTTAGCTTCGATATTTCTACCTGCTTGGATTTGAAATTCCGAAGACGGAATTTTTCTAAGGTGGGTAGAGATGTCACCCCCCGTTCCCAGAATACGTATTTTTATACATGTACAACTCATGTATATTTATTTAGTATTTATCATGTATTATCCTGTATTTAAGTTCCTTTAATTTTATGTTAATTAATTATCTGTATTTTATTTCCTGCAATTTTATTCCTGTATTTTATTTTCTGTATTTTACTTTCTGCTGTTCTTCTCTGCTTTTTGTCTTGTGTGGTTCGGGTTCATGTTGGTCCTTCTCAGGTTCATGGTGGTTCACATGAACCGAACCACCACAAACCCCCACCTACCACCACCCTTCCTATTTAAGCCCCCATCCCCTTCTCTCTCCTCATAACTTTCCTTCACCATTACTTCTTCTTCTTCCTCATCACTCTCTCCACCAACCAACACAGCAGGCAAGTACATCTTGCTTCTTGGTGGAGAACCATTTTTATGGTTCATTCTTCTTCCTCTCACGATTCTAAGAGAGTTTAGTACTTAGCATTTTTGATTTCTTTGGTTGTTTCTTCTCGATTGTTCATGGGTTTTGATCTCCCAACTTAGCGTGCTTTTCGGAGTAGATAGTTCATATGGCAGAACTTCTCATTCTATACCATCCTGAACCATGGGAGTTCGGGAGATTTAGTCACGCTCACGTCTTTACGTGCGTGCGTGAATTTGAGTCACGCTCATGTTCTTACAAGTTAGCATGAATTTTGAGTCACGCTCACGTTCTTACGCGCGTGCGTGAATTTCCAGTCACGTACACGTCTTTACGTGTTTAGCATGAATTCTAAGTCACGCTCATGTTCTTACATGTTAGCGTGAATTCTGAGCCACGCTCATGTTCTTACATGTTAGCGTGAATTCTTAGTCACGCTCATGTTCTTACATGTTAGCGTTAATTTTAGTCACGCACACGTCCTTGCATGCGTGCGTAAATTTTTAGTCACGCACACGCCTTTACGTGTTAGCATGAATTCTGTGTTACGCGTGCGTGGATTTCTTATCACGCTTTCACACTCACACTGTGCGTGCGTAAGTTACTTTTCACGCTCATGAGTGCGTGAATTACCGTTCACGCTCACACTGTACGTGCGTGAATTTTTTATCATGTTTTTCACGCTCACCACTTTTCACGCTCACTCCTACCTGCATAGACTTGTTGTGACTTGTTGGCCTTAGCATAGACTTGTTGGCGTGACTTCCTGACCTGAGTGTTTTTATTTGTTCTATAACTTGTTCATCTAATGATGGCATGATAATTCTTCTTTTAAATTCTTATGCCTTTTTGGCAAGAACTTGATAAATCATGATATGTTAATACTTTAATACATATGGTTGTGTAGAATGTGTCATGTGTCTTGATTGATATATGGATGCCCAGTGTGACTGGAACTTAACCCTGAGAGTCGTAGACTCGACTCCACTGAATACTATTGGACTTTCATGCCTTGTCACCATTGATAATGATTGTGACATTGACTAATAATTGATCATGCGTTCCTAGTTGGAACTAAGAGACTGGCTAGTCGTCTTATTGAATTGAATGAATGAGACACGTTCATGTAATGAACTATTACAATCGATTAGCCAATCCCGAATATTGGCATACAGGCACATGCAGGCTTCAAATTATTTATTTATCTATTCTATTTATCTTATAAAAATAGCTTGTGTACTTTATGGTCAAGGCATGATTTCTCCGTGGTTAGATTTGATTGTTGCATTACGCGATGTAAGACCTACAACCTAACCGCACGGGTATCGTTGTAGAGTTGCGCATATCGTACTCCGTACAAAAGTACTCATTTGAATGACCATGATCCACGGCATGCAACTTCACTCAACGTAGAGACCATTAAGTCAAATAAAATAATGATGGCATGGAGAGAATGGATTCCCGAGTTCTTGCATGCATGGCAGCCCTCTTCGGGACTAGTAGTGCCCGACAGGCCGGCTGGTTCCCACAGATACTGTAAATCTGTCACACGGGCAGGAAACGGTATCTGCTTATATTATTAAATTGTACATGATATATTAACGGTGGGCGTCCCGCTGGGACTCGTCTACTTAAATGATTGGCGCAATTGATTGATTGGATAGACTAGCCTTGCTCGCACATAGTAAGAACTGAGGAATCCTTTATTGCATAATTCCAAGGTAACTTGGAACTCACAGTAGCAAGCTGTAGTAGTTGATTGGCCATTCAAGATGATTTGTTTGTGTACTGTACCTACTCTGCTGCCTAACTGAGATGATCAGAATGTCAGGACATGACGGGCCAACTTCTGTCATTGTTTGGTTGGAAGGTTGGTTCGAAGTGTCGTGGTGTTATGTGAATCCTAGTAGATAGCAAAGATCTATTATTATATTCTCTTACTTACTGGTTTAATCCTTCATATCGTGCTCCCTTGTGGTACTTGCTATTAGAGGTCTAACCTCTCTGATTTTGCATGGCCAGATTTAGAGCCAGTTCCCGAGGATTCAGCTTACTTCTACCTCCAAGATGGTCAATACTAGGAGAATGATCGCAGGAGGACTCGAGTGGGTTCCTTACTCCACCGCTCGTTTTGTTATTTACTTCATACTTAGCCGTTTGGCACCGACATGTTAGTCGGATTGTCTTGTACTTACCTTTGTATAATTGTAACTAAAGTCAGACTACAGCTGATAACAATTGTGTATATGTTACTATACCATCTGGCTATGTTTTGTAAAGCCAGATCTCAAGAACATTTTGACTGAGCGTTTGGGACGCCTTACTGCTTATTCTCACATGTTCTCTATTTCCTGTTTCTTGTTTGAATGATTGAGACAATAGATGTGAAGTGACCATAGTACGACTTTCATGTAGTATGCACCCCCTCGTCTGGTTAGACAGCATTGATCGTATTATACGGTATTCATCTACCAGTAATACGTAGCTGGCTGAGTCATTCCTCCGCTCTCCAGTATTCTGGTTCTGGGGCGTGACACCCTTATAACTCCCCATAATTGTCATCTATAGAACCCTTCACGTCCAAATTACCTCTGAATACCATGTCCATATCATCTCTGAGTAAGGAAAGTGTCTCTAGCAAAAACTTTCGTGTTTGCCATGTCTATATAACCTCTGAGCAAACACCTTGTCCCCAGGGGAATCATCCCCCCTGAGGGAATTCTCACCCTTGTACAGGATCCACACCGTGAAGATAGACAAAACAGAAAAGGAAAACAGAAACTTCAGATACAAAGAAGACAATGTGTTTTATTACAAAATACACATATGGTCCCTCACAAGTTGAAGGACAAAAAGAAGCAGGAAATCAAAACTGAAAAGATTGGTCCTGAAGGTCTTCCAGCCGGCTCATCAGATGAGCCCTCCGCTGTACGATCCATGTGCGGGCCCTCCTATTGCCCTCCTGGCATCTAACAGTCTCGTCTCCGACAGAGGTCCAAGCCTGACGCGCAAGAGCCAAATCGGCCTGACGGGTGCCGATATCCACCCTCTCTTGAGTCAGAGCCTCTGAACGTTGGCGAAGGACTTCTCCCTGGTCATCTGATTCCTTCAGGTCATCCTCAGCAAGGGCCAGGGCATCCATCAGCTTCTGAATCTGTTTATGATGGTCTCTGTAGTGCTCCTCCATGGTTGCACGATGGCGGACTCTAGCCCCTTCGGTATCGGCCAGTTCGGCAATCTTTGATTCGAATGCCACAAGCCGATCAGAAAGAGGTTTGCGTATCTGTTCTTGGCAGGATTCCTCGAAGATTATCTTCTCTAGTTCTGCCACAGCTAAGGTCGACAGGTTGTCGTTAAGGCCCTGAAGTTCCAGTGTAATGTCGTCCAGATTATCCAGTAACTCTCTCGCAATCATAACATAAGCACCATACTCGGGATAGACGCACAGTAGTACAACTGGCATTCTACTTGGTTCTGCACCCATCCTGCTAGGGGTTGACCATGCAAAGCGATCTCCATACCATGACTCAAAGCGTCACGGAGGGTGCTCAGCAGGAGTTTGGCACAATATTCTTTACCGGCCTGACTCATAGCTGTCATTGGAGAAGCCGTAGTAAAAGATCCCGGAGCAGAGAGAACAATCCGCTCAGGACCACGGGGTACAGCCGAAGCAGGAGGCACAGTCATCAGCACCGAAGAGAGGGATGGAGCAAGAACAGA
The DNA here is from genome assembly GCA_029216955.1 of Iris pallida. Taxonomy (NCBI): domain Eukaryota; kingdom Viridiplantae; phylum Streptophyta; class Magnoliopsida; order Asparagales; family Iridaceae; genus Iris; species Iris pallida. The sequence continues at coordinate 30,729,066 of JANAVB010027598.1, forward strand.
ACCCGACGGTAGCTGATGTTCGGTAGGCTCCTCGACAGACCCCTCAGCTTTGCCGGTCAGCGCCTGTCTAATCACAGGGATCGTTGGTTCATCAGTCCCTATAACTGGCCCCTCTGTAGAGGCCGCAATGATCGATTCTTGCATGACCTCCTCAACAGAGATCTCAGAAGAAACTCTATCAGTAAGCCCAAATGAATTCCCGGGAGGGAACTCCTCCATTAAAAAGGGGCATAACCCTGGGTCAGATGTGGAGGTGAAGCAAATCGACTCCAAAGGGATTCGCACTCCAAAGGAAAAGCTGAAAAATACTACCAACGTACTCGCCGAGGGCTGGGGTATGTTACATCTACGTCCACCGCAGAATATTTTGAGGAAGAAGTCATGAGGCACTCACACTTTTCTGACTCCTCAATTTGGGAATTCGATACCAGCACGGGTCAAGTCTTTAAGAAGTTGTTGTCTGCTAACATGATCAATAATCAGTTAACCGTCGAAGATAATCAGTGCAGACGGTTACAAGAGTTAGAAGCGCTGGATGAAAAATGCTTGCTCGCACAGCAAAGGATTGAGCTTTACCAAGCTCGCATCTTCGGAGCCTTCAACAAAATGGTCCGCGAAAGGTCATACCAGCTGGGCGACCTCATCTTGGCAGTACGGAGACCGATGGTGATAACCCGCAAGACGGCTGAAAAGTTCGAGCCCAAGTGGGAAGGAATGTTCGTCATAGAAATGGTATACTCCAACGGTAGTAATTAGCTAGCTAAGCCGAACGGTGACTTGCTACTGATGTCGATCAATAGCAAGTTCCTAAAGAAGTAATATGTCTGAAGACAGAACTAGCATAGGCAACCACATCCTCTGAAATGGGTGCCTATGAGTTCTGGTAAGGGGATTTCTCTCCCTCCCTCCTATATATTCTCTCAAATAGATGAAGCACTTCAAATCCATATTACCTCTAGATTGCTCCTGTAAGCTTGGAAGACGCGACTACCATAACCATATTACATCTGAGTAGTCGTTCTTCTCACATCAGTTCTATGATTATCCTGGCGGTCTAAAAAATAGTTCACGTCCATATTACCTATGGATTGTTGTTCTATACCCCGACAAAGATCAAGCCAACCACGTCATATTAACTTTGGTCAGGCAAATCCATTATGAAGATTCCCTCTTTATTCTGAAGACAAAAGTAAAGAAAACAAGAAAGATTCTACATGTAAAAACATGTGGCTACAAAGACCTATTACAAACTCTTCGTAGTTACATAGAGAGAACCAAAAAAATCTAAAATTGCGGTACAAGCCCTCAATAGCGCGGTCGAGGCGGTGACAGAGCCAATCACTTCCTGGTTAAAAGGAAGCCACCTCCCGAAGCTGCTACTGGCCCGAGCCGGGGATGAAAACAAACATAAGACTCCCCTGTCTCCTCACCTGGCTTGAGAGAGTAACCACAGCAGCAGGCCTTGCCATTCCTCAATAGGCATGACAACTAATGTGAATTTAGGAAGCAAGGGTTTGAGACACCATTGACGCCCACGACATCCAGGACGGGGGACGTCTCGAGATCTAGTAGTAGTTCTACTTCAGCTTTTTTGGATGAAAATATTTGCCATCGACGGCCGCCTCAAGCAAATTCCAAGGTCATCAGAAGCCAAGCGTCAGACAAGCAAGGCCATTGCTGAAGCAGCTGAATCTTCTCTTAAAAGAGATAGTACTTTATATAGGCTATTCGTATGGTCCAAGTACGAGCCAGACACCAGTCAGAAGGAAGCTTACAAGTTAAGCTAAAGCTCAACTCCATGTTAGATGACAGTACTGCAAGTGACCGAAGGAGCGTGACTCTGAACCTCCTCTGCTGAAGAGATTCGCGATACCTGTAAAGATGCAAGAGGCTCTAATATCAAGAAGCTATTAGGAGCCCATGCTCTGAAACGATGATTCAAGACAATTAATGCTAAGATCTAGACGTGACACCAGCCATCACCCAACTCTTACAGTCCTGACATATGTTCATGCTTTTGTTCAAAGTATCCCGAGCTTGACTCAAGTTCGGGACACTTTGAATAGGGTCTTGTAGGAAATTCTTAGCTGAAGACGTCCCTTCGTCAAAGCACAGAAGATGCAAAAGGCTGAGGCCCAGTGCTAAACAAACAAAATAGAAGATATGGAGAGAAGTCCATTTATTGTCATATCTACTAAAGTCTAGTACAGATACATCACGACTATACATAAGTGACTTATTCTGTTCTTCTACAAAGGATCTAGTACAGATTCGACAGAGGCTAGAGGAATCTAAAAGGAATGCAGTCTTCGTCGAAGCGCAGACTTCCTTCTTCTCGACATGTACGCTGGAAGATTGGTCTCCATCGAAGCGTGTTCTGACTTCCTTGTGGGTGCAGCCTCTCAGAAGCATATCAGTTACTCAGAACTGTTCAGAAGCCAAAGACTTCAAGCCAGAGGTACAGCCACTTGCCTACGCCAACCTCAGAAGCAAGATGGTGGTAGGCCCCCCTCCCCTTCTTTTGCTTCAGAAGCCAGTACCTTCACTCCAGAGGTGCAGCTACCTGCCTTTGCCAATCTCTGACGCAGTAGGGTGTTATACCCTTCCCTTCGTAGCCAACGCCTCTACTATTCAGAGGCGCAGCTACTTACCTGCATCCGCATAAGTCGTAGGATGGTAATATGCTCACACCATCTCCATTTCTATGGCGCAGTCATCTGCTCCAATTCAGAATCTTAAGTCACTTCTCTACAAGAGACTTGGAAACTCCTTTCGTAACCAATACAAGTCAGCCTATCGTTCCAAAAGTACAGTAACCTCGCTGTCACGACCCGCACCCACTATGAGGGTACGAGTACATAACAGCGCCCAGCCTACGCCGCAGTGTCGACGGTAGAATGCTGTTCTAAGTCATGAATATAACTAACACAATATGAAATACTCTCCAACTGGAGGCCAAGTCACAGAAGGTACAACTCAATCATAATCTAGAGGTAGAATATAGCACGATGGAATAGATAAGGAAATCCTCAAAACTGAGGTACAAACAGAACTGAAATAAATCAATGTTAACAAATACTAGTCTCAACATCTCCATAAATATACAACTCTGAAATCAAAGACAACAACTAACATGAAAAGAAAGAACAGTCTAGACTATCTATACTATGCGTGGGTATCATCCTCAGCAGCTGCCTGAACCTTCCAAGGGTCCAGGTCCCGAGTGTCATCTAGGCAAGATCCATAGTAAGGGGTGCAGGGTTCCTCATCATCCTTTGTAAAATTTTTAACAGGTCCAGTCAGGACTGGAGCGAGTACAATACATCTCACACAGATCATAACAGGTTAGAAAATATAAACACGTAAGAGAGTACGATACATAAAACTGAAAGAATGTATATAATATAAAAGAGAAAACTGTAATGGAAATATCTACTATATGTAGAGAACTATCCGTGACTAGTGATGTAGAGTAAAAGGTCGATATAGGAACGGCTAGATTTGCACATAAATATACTAAAGAGGCTCACATGGTTATACTACTTTAGAATTGTTCACATTACTATTTATACTTCCCCATACCCTAATCAATACACAAGGATCCAGACAAGTTATGTTACATACATGATTTTCACATGAAAGCCCATATATGGGTGTATATGAAGTATACATGAGGGCTCAGAACTGAGTGCACATGAATTCCACATGAAGGCACATGAAGGGGTACACACGAAGTATAGGTTATACATAAAATACATGAGAAACATGACCGAACATGAGAGCACATGAGAGTACACGAGCGTGCATGAAAGAATATGAAGCACATGAGAAACATGAATAACATGAGAGCCAGGAATACATGATGTACATGAAACACATGACATGAAGTATCCGATGCTCCCGAGGGGGGATAACATCTCAATGTAGGGATCCATATAGTACCAATCCGTGATAATATCGTGATAGCATCAAATAAGGTAATATAGAGCAGAAATATAATCCTAAGAAAGTTATGAAATGATCAGAGAATGTACTCGCCTGGTATCTGAATATTTGTGAGAATATACTGCCCGTGATAAAGTATCTGAATCCTATTTAGAGCAACACAAGTCAAGACATATACAGGGGATGATAAATGAAATGTACAATGCATCTGCATGCTGTCTTGGTCAATGTAGACTAAAGTCAACACTTGGTCAACTTTAGTCAACTATACTAGTCAAACTAGGCAACCAGGTCAAGGCCTAGCCCAAACAAGTCTAACAAGTCTTACTAAGCCTAACCAAGCCTAGGCTAGCACTCACACACAATCACAAGGCAATGTAATCCACAATAATTCATAATATAAAGTACATACTATATAAATACATACATATATACATAGATACATTGCCACTATAGTACATGCATGCATACATAGGCAAGGGTTAGTGTCAATATCAAGTGTAAAGGGTGTGTTTCTTTGTGATATGTGTATGGGTGTAACACGACCATGGGGTTAGTCTACATCATGACTTTGCAATCATTTAGTCATGACATGGCATATAACTTAACATTACATTGTATTTATATATATACATATTCACATAGAGAAGGGAAAGGGGGTGACATGTTGGTCAATTTAAGTGGTTTGCCCATATTGCATATAATACAATCATTCATACATGCCTACATTGCCTATATACCAATACATTAGATCATGATTATGCATACATTGGTTACATGATCACATTACACATTTATACACATTACATATGTATATTAAATTAACATATATAAATACATATGTGCATTCAATTATTTGCATTACATATCATACATGCTTACTCGCATACATTTGTACCCAAAATCAAATCCTAATTAAGCTAAACTCATGAATCCTAATCCAAAACCAAATATCAAAGCCAAGTAGATATCCTATATGAAAATCAATACATTATATATATTACATCCACACACATGTATCTATATACATAAAGTTATATAAGATTACATATATATTCATAGATTAAAGAGGGGGAAAGGAAAGAAGGGCAATGAAGGTGACAGGTACACATATATGTGCGTGGATGAAATAGGAAAACAGTGGATAGGTATTGTGTCAATGGGAAACAGTGTACCAAAAAATGTTTTCAGGTTTATAAACTATACCAAACAGTGCCCCAATTCCCAGTTTTGACAGTGTATGCAATTTAATTTAAATTCTCAGATTTTTGTAGAGTGAAGTGGGTGTGTATATGTCAATATTGTGTGTGTGTATGAGTGTGAGTGACAGTAGATTTCAGAAAATCGGTGAGATAGTGTGTGTGTCATGTGTGTGTATAGAAGTGTCTAGAGTACATATGTGTGTGTAGATAGCTATTAGTGGTGTATGTGTATAGGGATGTCAGTGTGTTCTCAGCTATACCTATGTGTGAGTGTTAATATACAACAGTTTAGTTCATGTGTACGTGTGTCAATACATGTAGTGTGTGAATATAGGAGAAAACAGCGTGAACTTGTGTCAATGTCTTAGTTTTTATTTCGATTTGAGTGACAAATATCAGTGGTTCTCAGTTTTACACAATGCCTGTGTGTATGTGTGTGTAATATGCAATATACTCTCACGTTGACAGTTCCAAGAAAATTGAGAACCCAATATTAATCACAAATCAGTCTACAATAATCAGTCCAATGCATATTCTACAACTCAAAAACTCATTCTAACATAACCCTAACATGATAGGTTATTCCCAGACATATATAGGTGAACATTATTATAACTTAATAAATCAAAACAGTAAAACACATGACAGTTTGAATTTCTCAGGTTTCCAGTGTTACCTAACAGTATCAGTCCAAATGAATCCAAAATCCCAAAATGCAATTTCGAAAACTAAATTCCCATGCTAATATAAACCCCTAATATGTTGTTTAATTCTTAGATATGTATAGTGTGAGCAACAACACAATTTAAATCAATCAAAACAGTTTAACAAATTCGAATTCTCAGAATTCAACACACTGTACATTGTATCAGAAATCAGTAGGGATTTTATAAATTCGAATTAAAAACAACTTAATAACTGAATTAAAAGTTTGATAATTGAAGTACTAAATGTGTTTGTGTCGTGGGGGTGTCCCAGTGTCCAAAAACTGGACATAAATGAGTCTAAATCATTTCCACACATGAGCACTGGAACTGTGTACTGGCAGCATCGTGCACGCATGTCGAGGGTTCGTGCACACGACATGAGTCGATTTATGACACTTGCTCATGTCTCCATGTTTGCCTAATATAGGGCAACATGTTCGTCTCCCTGACATGTTACCACAACTAGGGTCAACATCTCGGTTAGTCTCTTAAGTCACAACTAGTAAAAGTCAAAATTAACAACCATCAATCCAATAATTAATCAAATAATTCTAAATAAGTCAAAATAAGCAAATTACCCCTTAGCTAAAAATGATAAATAGATATTCCAAATCACATGGTTAGGCTCTACGTCAGACAGTCTCTAGGGTTTCATTAGCTGCACATCAAAATCACAAGTTACAGTTTTTAAATAGTTTTAAAATGATTAAAAATCACCAATAATCATATTACGAATTAAATATCATAATTAAAAAATTAAAATCATAAACTTTCAAAATTACTCACATTTAGAAAACTAGGTGTTACACTCACCAACCTAAAGCACAAGCCTATCGTCCCGAAATATAGTTTCATAAGTTGCTCTATATGCACAAAAGTCTCATTGTCATTCGAAGCCAAGTCCACTCATCGCCTGAAAGCACAGAGGTTCTGTCTTCTCCTGAAGCACAGTCTACTTGTCACCCCAGAAGCATAACAGTACTTAATCCTCACTAGAGGTACATGAAGCATTGGTCCACCCAATTGGTTTGTTTAAACCACATCTTGCAGAGAAGATTAGGATTAAATCATGATTGATATCATATCAGATTGATTTAAATCTTGGATGAGGATCAATTAGACTCCAAATCTAGGATAAAATCTCGAGAATTACTCGGTTGTATCCGAGTAAGAAAATCGGCACACGCTATGTGTCTCCCCTTTCCGTTATGTTTATAACTACCAGAGATCTCGTTGAGGAGAAGATGTCCGCCACATGTCAGCCCCGCAGAAGCTCGTACCGTATAATGGCGGTAGATTCTTTTATTTCTCAGGAACCCTAATGCACATCGCATATGTGCTCGGTTCTCTATAAAAAGAAGGATTTCTTCTTCCACCAAAGGATGGATCAACAGAAGAAAATTGGCAATCTTCAAAGGATCAGCAATCTCTATCCACGAAGAGTCGACCACCCTCATCCACCGATCAACCAAAGAACCAACCAACCAACCATCTTCAAGGGATCTTCTCTTCTAGACAGCCTCTTGATCAGTGACCCCAGTGTCCCATCAAAGGCGCCAGAAAGCCATAGCAAGGTTGATTCGTCGTTAGATCGTCAACGGAGTAAAGAAGCCGCTACAGTGCTCGATCTCCACCGTCACACTTTCCCAGAAACCGCTTTTCCCTGTACTTAGAATATCCTGTTTAGGGCTTCCTTTTTTGTACATAGATACCTTATACGTTCAATAAAGTAAAAAATTTTGTTTAACCTTTTGTAATGTCGAACAGTGTTGAGCGCATGATCGACTATAGAGGACGATTTTAAAACTGAAACGTTTTCTAAATGCAGCCTCTGATGCAATTCTTCAACACCAAACTCTAGATTCAACAAAATTGTACTAGCATTGGCTAAGAGTGGTATAGTCTTGATTTGAAAGCTTTAGCTCATAAAAAACACTTAAAAAGATTAAACAAAAGAGTGAATGAGTTATTTGGAAATGAGAAAGTTCTTTCCTATATATAGTAATTTTGTAGACTGAATTCTAGCTGAGTTCGGATGCAGAACTCTCGTATTTGAACATTGAATGAAGATTTGGAGGCATTTTAAACCAGAAATCAAACTAGCTTGGACCAAACTTGGGTCGAGTTTACCCCGAGTTTTGCCTGGGTTAGGTCAGAACTTTTGGGCCAAAATCTGCTGGGCTTTGAACTTTTTAGAAGTATTGACTTTTGGATGTAGCATATGTGGATATGTAGGTTTAATTTATGTGGACTGAGAAGAGCCTAAGCCAGTACCGATCCTGATCAACCTTTACATATTTTTTCTAAACTCAATAAATGTCAAAATATAGAAGAAAACATAAAAAATCTTGATCTTGATTCCATACCTTTGAGTTCTTGATGACGATGCAATATTTATACTTTGTAGCAGTACGACGTAGATGCAGTAAGTTGTAGATGCAAACGTTCTTATTATTTGAAACCTGTAATCCTGTAGCAGTATCTATATTTTGTGTATCAACCAAAATTGACGGTGATTATCAAAATCAGGTGTGATCATTAACCAATGGGCCAACACTTCTTATATTATGTTTCTCAATACATTATAAATGTTGAACTCATTTATTGGTTAGTCATGTTTTGTATTATGATATGATTCTGACATCGTGTGACGTTGTATCACTGTTATTATTTTTGACCAGATCTGGCTATTGTCTGATATTGATTTCTGACATTCAAGGAAGAGAAAATGCCAAGTAGATATTCGGGTAAACCATATATTTTTGACTAATAGTTTCCATACACTGTATGTATGTTCGAGTTGTACCAATCTGAGTAAACACCTAGCCGCCAACATATTCAAAATGGTATTTCAAAACAGGTAGAATGCTAGTCGTGTTATTCTTTTTCATTGGCTATTCTCGGGGTTGGTCGTGTTTATTATTGTTCATTATTGTTCTCATAGTTTTTTCATGCTGCAGGTGTAACCCTCGTTTTCAAAATTTCAAAATTTTTATTTATTTTAAATATTTTACATTAGAGAATAAATTTTGTATTTAAAATTATATGAAAGAAATCATATATAAATTTTTGTATGACAAAAATGTTTGTCAAATTATATTTTCCAAATTTTTCCTTTAGGATTTTTCTTGAATTATTTGATAATACTAAGTATTAATTTTGAATTATTATTGTAAACATATATTAGAGTTAAATTTGATTTAGCCTTGAATTATAGATTATTGTCTTTGATTAAAAAAAATCTATTTCTATATTATTTGGATAAGAGTTGTATTTATGAAAATGTATTTTTCAAATTATTGATAATATATAGTATTATACCTATTATGACCAATATGTGAATTGATCATTCTAGTTTTAATTTAATCTATTTTGATAACTATTTGAAGAAATTTGATATTTATAGATTAGTCAAATCTAAATTTGAATTTATTTATATTAAAGGATTTGATCAAATTATTGGATTTCTAATCCTCCTCTAATTAGAAAACCCTTTAACCTATATAAAGGGAGGCTTCCCTTTATTTTCCTCACAAAATTCTCAACGCTATCTAGCCAACCAATATCATAACAGGTTCGTATCGTGCACCGTATCCGTGTCCGTAGTTCCTTTCTATTATTTTATTACAAATATATTATTATGTTGTGTCTGAAAATTTTAGACACCAACCTCCGACTCAACTATGTCATGTCGGACACTCCCTGACATGACATAATTTTTTGACATGACTAATTCCTAAATCCCAAATCCCTAATTTTTAAACCTGTCTTAAACTGGACGCAAAATCCGATGTTCCTCTGCCCCGATCTCCTTATGAACACCGCCAAGACCTTATTCCTGAAACCCGTACCTCCTTGCTAAGCCTCCCCAACCAGCTTCAACCGCCGTGAGGAACAAGTGCCTTCCTCCGCTATTATTCTCTCCGGTTCAACAGCACCACTGATGTCATCTGGCCGGATCCACCACCACCGTGTCCTGCCAGACTACCCCATCCGGCCAGCGAACCAGTGTCGTGCTGCCTTGAACTCCAACGCCACCACCATCTTCCCCTGTGTCACCAACTCCATACCTACCATCGCGTGCCCCTATGCCAACCTGTCGTACCCCGACTGCCTTTATCACTGGCCTCCTCCGACCGGCCAACCGTCGTCCACCACCTTCATCAAACCTAATACCCAATACCCCACTCAACCACCACAAATACTACCAAAAACAAAGAAAAAGGCATAACCCTAACCTCCTCCATGTCACCGTGCTATCGCAAACCTGAACCGAGCTCTGGTGCCGAACCCTAGCTTCCACTGTCATGGTTGTGCCAGCACCATGGCCATGTCGGATCCCCGGCAACCCTCACTCGACGGAGCCCTGACCCCTCCTCCAGCTCAAAAACCCCTCCGCCACCGCCGGCCATGCTTCCATGTGCTGGCGACGCCAGTGCCATCCAGCAAGTAGTATGCTCTGGTAAACCCCCTTCACTCGCTCTTTCTCTTTCCCTCTCTTCTCACTGCTCCTCTCTATACTTCCTCTCTTTTGCTCTCTGATTTCTCTCTCCCTCTCTCGCTGATTCTTCCCTCTTCACCTTCTCCTTCTTTTGTTTTTCTTCTAATTTGTTTTATTTCCCTTTACTAAACTCTCTCAGTCTATGGTACATGGAAGAGAGTGAAGATTTATTTTTACATTTATTATTATATTATTTTTTATTTAAAATTTTACTAATAACGATAAGTATAATGTTATTTTATTAGTTATTAGTAGTTAGTATACATATGTTTATTGTTGTACTACTTAGTAATATTATTATTATTATTATTTATAATTAATATCATTGTTTTATTTATTCTCTAAAATATATACTTATATTAATTTATGGTATTTTAAATATATGACTCTTGACTTAAAAATATTATTGTCGTATTTTCTAAATTATTGTTCGACCTAAAAACATGATTTCTATATTTTTCAAGTATCTATCCAAAAATTATTTTGATTAATAAGATAGAGTTTTCGAATATAATAAATTTTTTCTAACATAGTTATATATATATTTATGTTTACCAATTTTTTTCGAATATCTATTCTTGTCCATGACTAAATCAAATCTTTTCTATCTTCTTGCGAATTTTGGACTTCTTTATATCGTCCCAAGCTAATTCTACTAATCCGGACTCAATGGAACTATCTGTCCCATCACCTGAGATCATCTTGCGTAGCTTTGACATTTGTGATTATTATCGTCCCGACATGATCATATCGTGCATGTCAAACTTCAATAAAATCGAGGCAAGTACTTACTTGTTTACGCTTTATTTGTATTTACTTTATATTGCTGTATTTCACTTATACATGTTATTTTTTGTGTCTTAATTATTTACACACACGAGAGTTGAGTGATTGACTAAAATTTTCTTATTGTTATCGTGATCATTATCATGATTATGTTTACATAATTGTGAGGTATGGATACTGACAAAGCCCGATTGTATTGTTGGCAACTCTTTCGTTTACAGGTCTGATCGTTTATATCCTCATCGTTCGTCCAAGCCGCCCATATATAGGAACATTGTACTTCTCATAACATGTGCACTATTATAGTTTATATGAGTTTCTTTATCTTCTCACGTTTGCTACTTCTTTTATTGGTTCTTCTATTGCATGGTTTCTTGTTCGTATTGTTCATGTTTCCATTAATCATTGTTTTACATGTTTAGTATTATATTTCTTTATATTATACTTGTATCATGTTGGTTTAAACTTGTACTTGCTTCCATCCAGATAGCATATTTTTTTCAGTTGACAGATTCTTGATGACTTTCTATCTTGCTTTAGGTTCCTTCGGGTAGAATTAGAGGTATCTTGGAGACCAATCGTAGATTCTAGCTAGAATAGTCATATGTAGCAGATTTGTATCTGAATGCAATTTGAATGTATTATCGTATTTGTAATTTAAATAATTATTGTGAATGAGCAAAATAGATATGAATTTGTTGTATTTGAGATTTATATTGAGGTATAGACAGCGTAATTTAAATATGATTTTGTTGTAGGCTGGACTTGGCCACGTACTCATATCCTAAAAGTGGGAGAGGGTCGTGACAAGTTATATGGTGGCCCATACAGGTCCGTTTTCGTAAAATTGTGTGAACTCATGGTAGTGCTTAATTTAGTTGCACTACTGCGAGCCTGCGATTAGGAAGTGCTCATTTATAATTAGGATTGATTTAATTTTTAGGAGAATGACTAGGACTAGGTTTAGAAAAACCCTTATTCTACTTGATTACTTGGGTAGTTAAGGTTGCAATATAGGCTATGTGGTTAAGATATGAGTAAAAATTAAAATTCGAGGTTTGAATGATTTTGAAAGAATTTTCATATTTGAAAACTTTTTGTATAAGGATTTAATATTATTATGGTATGAACAAAGGTGGGCAGATTTTCGATTGGTAAATTAGATCTTAAAGATCAATTGATTTATAAATTTTAGGGTAGTTAAAATTTCGATGCTCGATGTTTAAATTGATAAATTTGTTGATAAAGTTAAATTTTTGAAAGATAATGATTTATAAATTGTGATAAGAAATTTGAAGGTATATTAAATTTTAAATATTGAGGATAGGAGGGAATAATGAAATTTTTAAATATTTTAAGGAATTTAAATTTGAAGATTATGATATGAAACTGGGTATTAAAATATAGATCTAAAGTGACTAATGGAAATTAATGATATTTGAAATAATTTTTTGGTTATACGATTTATAAGATTGAGGATTTTTTTTGGATATATGATTTATAAGATCGAAGATATTATGACATGTATGGTGTATTATATAGGCCAAACTCCTCTAACTCTATTCCTTGATCATAGATTTCTAGTTATCTAAATTCGGTTGTTTTTCTTCTATTGTTTGTTCCTATCCTAAATTTTGTGAACCTTCTAGAATTCAAGACCATAACCTAGTCCTCGAATATCGATTCATGCCCTATCCCTCATTTTTTACCAATGATTAGAACAATCCTTCTATTTTAAAGAACTTTTACTATTTTTCATCTAATGATTTTTGTTTTCTTGCTTTGATAAATTACTAATACTTTTCATCTATATGCTAGATATTTTTAAATTCGATGATGAATTTATTTCTATGGTGGATAGATTGGTAACCCTCATTTTCAAAATTTCAAAAATTTTGTTTACTTTATTTATTTTAAATATTTCAAATTAGAGAATAAATTTTGGGCTTGGAATTGCACGAAGGAAATCATATATATTTTCGAATGACAAAAATGTTTGTCAAATTATATTTTCATAATTTGATTTTGGGTTTAGGAAAATATTTGCAACGACCATGGTTCGTATTACGTATTTTGGTTTACGTGTACGTGATTTCGGACCTGTATTTAGACTTGTCCTGATTGGCTAGCCTTGAGTTCTGCATTGGCATGAGTTAGTCAGCATTTCATGGTTCTGGCATGCACTGGGTTCGGTTGTGTTCGGCTTGATTTGGTTCGGTTTGGGTTGGAGTGCAAACCCCTACCTACCCCACTCAATCATTTATTAACCCCCAACCACCTTTCTATCTCTTTATTCAATTTTCTCATTATTGCTCTTCCTCTTCTTCTTCCTCACCGAACCCCACCGTAGGCAAGTGCAAATTGCTTCATGGAGGAACTTAGATTTTGTTGTTCCATTGTCTTCTTCATGAGATTCTAAGTCACTTTAGTATTTAGCATTTTTGAATTCCATGGCTCATATCATGTAGATCTAAGTTTAAGTATTTTTTATCTTCATGGTTTTGATCTTCTGAAACATGGTCGTTTTCGAATTGGAGAGTTCCACGTAATAGGGAATTCAATTTTACGCAAATTTTGCTCTGGAATAGTCGGATTTCATTGAGACTTGACTGAGATGGGGCTTGCTTGGATTTGTGAGCTTTTACGCCTGTTTTCTTGGCCATAGAAAGAAGATGGAGTTTTACGCATATGTTCTAACGTGTTAGCGTAGTGTTTTAGCCTTTACGCCCACGTTTCACGTGCCAGCATATCATTTGCTCTCTTCTAAGCACACGCTATGCGTGCCCGCGTATTATTCAGCCTTTTACGCTCACGCATTTGCGTGCCAGCGTACTTCGTTCTACGTTGAGTTCATTCAAAATTCTACGCTCGGGACCCTCCCGCTCGCTTAAAATCGTACTCGCGTAGATTCTGGCTCGAGTAGACTCTCACGAGCGTAAAGTTTTGCCCGAGTGTTACCTCGCATAGAGCTTGTTCGCGTGAGTTTCACTCATTTAGAGCTATTTCACCTTGCCCTTGCTAGCGTAAAGCCAATTTTTACGCTTGTGGCCCCTTGGCCTAGCGTAGAGTTTCACGCATAGAGTTCACTAGCGTAACCGGTAGTACGTACGTAGAGACCTTGAGTCCCTATGGCGTACGCCTTTATCCTTTTATATCCTTACGCCTTTTGTCCTGAACTTGATAAATCACGAATTGATTGACATGATTGAAATGGCAATTATACATGACATGGTGTGACAAGAAAAATTTACATGACCTGAACAAGGCATGGCAAGTTTATGACATGATAATGGCCCGTCGTGGCGCACTCTTGATAAGTAAACTTGACATGACAAGAATGAATGGCCTGGACACCGTAGATAATTATGTTTGTACAATTGAACCAGTATTGTCTTGCATCATGTATAGGATAGGGATCCCTGAATACCACAGTTAGGGGTACCTACTGAAATTAACGAAGGCTAATAACTAGAAATTCCAGTAGTCATGGAAAGATTTCTCAGCTACCGGCAATCCCGTTATCCTGGCGCACTAAGTGGACTTGTAGCCTACCGACGAGCAGGAAACATTCTAACATACTGTCATGTGTTGCACCTTTCATGAACAGACATTCGACCTGGATAACCTGGATGGTCTGTAGGACTTGTGGCTGTTGGAATAATCTCATTGTATCTTGCTAGTAACTAGGCATGTGATAACCCTAGTTAGTTAAAGTATCAAGCCGTACTCTTTGCTTGGCCGTGATTGATTGAATGGAGTCTAGCCCAGCTTTGTCTCGTCCTGATTCTGTACAAGATTGTGACATGACATGATTACTTATGCTTGCCTTAACAATAATGATCAATGGTCAAGTTCTGTTCAGGCAAAGGGTTACAACCCTGGTCCTTGTTTGATTTAAGGGTTGTAACTAGCTCCCGGAGCAGTTCTGTGTCCTCTCTTCGTTTATTGTCTTATTGCACCCCATGTCATGCTCGTCATATTTTATCTTACCTCAATAGCAAGATTATTATAATGGCCTTAACAATAACGATCAGGGGTCAAGTTCGGTTCAGGCGAAGGGTTATAACCCCGGTCCTTGTTTGGTTTAAGGATTGTAACCTGGCTCTCGGAGCAGTTCTGTGTCCTCTCTTCGTTTATTGTCTTATTACTTTACCAACAAGTATTTGAGATGTGTTTCTATTCAGGTGAAGGGTTGCAACCCCGGTCCTTATTTGGTTTAAGGGTTGTGACCTAGCTACTTGAATGGTTTTCTCGTACTCAATTTCACTGTGGTTGGCTCTGTTGTTATTAGTTTTCTTTATATAGTTATCTTTAATATTCTTTTATTATATGCTGGTTTTAGTTCCTAAGTGAAGTCTCCTTTGTGGTACTTGCTCTTTCTGGGATCTGATCCAGCTGATTTTGTATGGCCAGATTTTGGAGTAGCTCCAGAGGATCTACCTACATTCCAGCCAGATGGTGACCACCAGGCGTAATCCAGGCAACGAGTGGATTTCTTTTGTTCTCTCACTCGATTGTAAGAATATTCTTTTGAGGTGTTTTAGCCGATGAGCACGTGTTAGCTCGATTGCACCTTTATTTACTGTCTGCCTACGGACTGTAACATGATTGACAAATCCTGGGATTGATCATGTATGACTGAAACTCTTGCCAGTCTTAACATTTTGTACGACTAGCTTCATGATCATCCAAATATGTATTGTAGGGGACGCCTTACTATTGTATATTTGGTGCTCTGATATCTTATAATTGTTATTACTTGCTTGAGATTAAGACAATAGGCTTGTTCATGACCTTAGGTGACTGATGGCTTGTAGATAAACCCTCACATATCTAGACAGTCGTGACCGTATAGCGAGGTGGATTGCACTTCATTATACGTAGCTGGCTATGTTCGCCCCCGCTCTCTAGTATTCTGGTTCTGGGGCGTTACATGGTTTAAGTGGTGGCCCATGCAGGTCTTATAAATTAAGATATGTGAGGGTTTACCGAAGAGATGTCCCAATCAGCACTCGCCCTTGATCTCTGCTCGTATCCTCTAAATCCCTGAATTCTTGACCTGATCACATGCTTGTATCTTTGATATGTCCTGGTCCTTTCTTATTGTTCCCTATGTCGTCTTCTTCAGCGGTATTGTTCCTGGTCCTACCGATCAGCAAGACGGAGCACCTCCCATGGACCAGCAACAACCTAGAGATCAAGCCCAGCATTCAGGAGTAGCCTCCAGAGTCATGCCTACTGGGGGTCAAGAGCCACCAGTTCAGCCCGTCCAGCTTGTAGAGCCTGATGATGACACTTTGGTGGGTCTCATTAGGACATTGTTAGCTTCCCAAGATCGTCGAGGAGATGCCTTGCACCAGGCAGTGGCAGATGCTCTGACCAGAGGAGGTCACCATGGAAACAACGCGGCCAACAGCTACAAGCGCTTGAACCCTCCATTCTTCGATGGTAGCAAAAATGTTATTGCTGTAGATGCTTGGCTTCAAGACACAGAAGTGATTCTAGAAGCGGCGAAGACGCCCGAGTACGAGAAGGTGGTCGTGGTGCGCCTGTAGCTATTGGATCTTGCCCACAGCTGGTGGGCATCGCAGGCCGTTGGATTAGTAGCACCTATTTCTTGGGCAGTATTCCGAGAGAGATTTCAGACTAAGTACTTTGATGTTGTAGCTCAGTATGGCCTACAGACGAGGTTCACCAATCTGAAGGAGATGGACAGGACGGTCGATGGATATGCGGCCGAGTTTTCCAGACTTAGTCGGTTTGCTTCCACCTTGGTGGCAACCGAGTTCGACAGAGCCCAGCGGTTCCAGCAGGGACTTCATCTAGAGATTCTATTGGCAGTGGTGCAGTTCGAGCATCAGACTTTTGATACAGTGTTGAGAGCAGCCAGGAGGCAGGAATATACCTCCCAGAGGATCGTGGATAGGACCAGGGTCGGAAGCGATCCCACAGTCAGATGAATCAATCTTCAGTACCAACCCTAGAAGCCAGGGCTTTGACCATTGGAGCTCCGAGGCGGGCGGCCTCAGTAACGTCAGTTCAACATTCAACTCCGACGTACCATCAACATCAGAAGTAGAAGCACTCTTCTGCAGTAGGATGTTCGTACTGCTGGAAGCCAGGGCATATGGTATCAAAGTGTCGCAGAGCACAGGGTTTGTGCTGGGTTTGTGGTGCCCCTGACCACAGGGTTGAGAACTGCCCGAGCAGGGGGAGTTCATCTTCATCAGCCTTCTCTAGTCCTTCAGTTAGAGGACCAGTTCCAGTATCAGTCCAGCAACAGCAGTACCCTTCCCCGAGGCCCTTGTCGCCTCATGCCCAGGCATTCCAGTAGCAGAGACCGCAGCAGTATGCCCAAGCCCTGATCCAGAGCAGACAGAGATGTTTTCAGTAGAGGGGACCCGCACCCAGAGGACATGGTCAAGTGCTGGCTTTGACCATGGGAGAGGAAGGATTGGCACCAGGTGAGGTGGTGGTAGGTATTATTCTCGTTAACACCTTTCCGGCTTCAGTATTATTTGATTCTGGTGCATCGCAATCATTTATGTCTGCACGATTCACGATACGAATATGACTGAATCTCGAGTCATTATCAGTAAGGCTCAATATACTTACTGGTAACGGACTTGTGGGCGTAGATAGAGTATTTTCCTCGTGTCGAATTGTAGTTAGCGGTAGAGAATTTCCCGCTCCCGATGGTCGATTATGATGTGGTCTTAGGGATGGATTGGTTGAGAGACAAGTATGCTAGGATAGACTGCCATATTGGCAGAGTTATTTTCAGCATTTCAGGCGAGCCAAAGTTTTTCTTTTCCCGTGGCAAAGTTGAACCTTCTCTTCCAGTATTGCAGATGGCAGTAGCAGCAGTACAGTTACCCCGGATAGTCGAGGAGTTTCTAGATGTTTTCCCATAAGAGCTTCCAGGCATGCCGCCAGAGCGAGAGGCGAGTTCATATAGACATGATCCCAAGGACAGCCCAGTATCAGAGAGAGTCTATAGGATGGCGCTGTCAGAGCTAGAGATATTTTATAAGATGATTGAAGAACTCAGAACCAAGAGATTTATTCGTGCTAGTGGATCGCCTTGGGGAGCCCCGATGCTTCTAGTAAAAAAAAAGGTTGGTACGTCCAGATTATGTGTAGATTATCGTACCTTGAACTCAGTGACAATCAAGAACAGATACCCTCTCCCGAGGATAGATGACTTGTTTGATTAACTCAAGTGGGCAGCAGTATTCTCGAAGATTGACTTACGGTCAAGATACCATCAGATCAGAGTCAGAGAGCAGGACATCCCGAAGTCAGCTTTCAGATCTAGATATGGGCATTGGGAGTTCCTTGTTATGCCATTTGGAGCAACCAATGCGCCAGCTGTATTCATAGACCTCATGAATCGTATCTTCATGCCTTATTTAGATTAGTTTATAATTGTGTTTATAGACGACATCCTGGTCTACAGCAGGAGTGAGGTGGAGCATAATAAGTATCTCCGTGTAGTTCTTCAGATTCTCAGAGAGCACCAGTTGTATGCCAAGTTCAGTAAATACGAGTTCTCGCTCAATCGTATTTCGTACTTGGGTCATATCATCACCAGAGGAGGAGTAGAAGTGGATCCCCAGAAGATCGTGGCCATTTAGACATGACCAGTACCTAGCACAATTGCAGAAGTTTGTAGCTTTCATGGATTGGCCGACTACTACCAGCGATTTATTTCAGACTTTGTTCGGATTTTAGCGCCTATGATGCAGTTGACCCGCAAGGATGTGCAGTTTACTTGGACAACAGAATGTCAGGAATCCTTTAAAAAGTTAAAACGAGGCTTGATGACGACTCCCATTCTCAAGCTTTCAGATGGGACTGGAGGATTTTCAGTGTATTGTGATGCTTCAGACAGAGGTTTAGGAGGTGTTCTGATACAGCATGAGAAGGTAATAGATTATGCATCACGTCAACTTCGTGATCATGAGAGAAATTACCCAACCCATGACTTGGAACTAGCAGCGGTAGTGTTTGCACTTAAGCTTTGGAGACACTACATGTATAGAGATAGGGTGGAGATTTTCACCGATCACAAGATCCTGAAGTATGTATTCACTCAGAAGGATCTCAACATGCGTCAGAGGAGGTGGCTAGAGCTGCTTGTGGGTTATGATGTCAACCTGCAGTATCATCCAGGGAAGGCCAACTTCGTTGCAGATTCGTTGAACAGGAGAGCCGGAGTTTATTTCCTAACAGCACAACCAGAGTTGTTAGCAGATCTTCAGAAAATGGGCATGGAAGTTGTCCTTCCTACCACTATAGCATTTATGGCCAGCATGCAAGTTTAGTCCGCTATAGTCGAAAGGATCCGGATGGCGCAGTCAGCCAATTCTAAGCTTCAGCGACTCAGAGCCAAGTGTGAGGAAGGACGACGGCCAGATTTATGCATCCATGAAGATGATACACTTTGACATGGGAAGCATCTTTGCGTACCCAGCGAAGATATCAGACAGGGGATCATGGCAGAGGCTCACAGTTCTCAGTATTTCGTACATCCCGGCGGTACAAAGATGTACCATGATATTCGTCAGCACTTTTGGTGGAATGGCATGAAGAGGGATAGCTCGGTTCGTCTCTCGATGTTTGGTTTGCCAACAAGTTAAAGCTGAACATCAGAGACCAGCTGGACTTCTTTAGCCCTTGTCGATTCCAGAATGGAAGTGGAAGCATATAACCAAGGACTTCGTGACAAGCTTACCTAGGTCCCCGGTCGGTAGAGATACTATTTGGGTTATCATAGACAGGCTAACGAAGGAGGATCACTTTCTCCCGTTCAGAGTTGGTCAGTCGACGGCTCAGCTAGCATAGATGTACCTCAAGCAGATCGTCAGACTTCACGGCATACCAGTCAGTATCACCTCGGACAGAGATATAAGATTTACGTCACACTTTTGGCGTAGCCTGCAGGAGAGTTTGGGAACTCACCTCCAGTTCATCTCAGCTTATCATCCGCAGACAGATGCTTAGTCAGAGCGTACCATACGAACCTTGAAAGATATGTTAAGATCTTGTACGTTCGACTTCGGTGGTTCGTGGGAAGTTTACCTACACCTGATTGAGTTCTCATACAACAACAGTTTCCAGGCCAGTATCCAGATGGCACCGTTCGAGGCCCTATATGGTAGGAAGTGCAGATCCCAGCTAGCATAGGATGATGTTGGTGAGAGACAGATGCTCGATCCAAAAATGATTGCTCAGACGGTTGAGGTGATCAGAAGAGTCAGAGATTATCTTTAAGTTGCCCAAGATCGCCAGCACCATTGGATCGATTCTCATCGGCGACCCCTTGAGTTTTCTGTCGACGACCATATATTCCTGAGAATTTTGCCTAACCGTGGCGTCATTCGTTTCGGCGTACGGGGAAAGCTTAGTCCTAGGTATATAGGGTCGTTCGACATTCTGGAGCGAGTAGGTGATGTATCCTATCGTCTGGCTCTTCCACCATCGTTACGTGAGGTGCGTAATGTCTTCCATGTATCCCAATTACGACGGTATATCCCGGACCGGAGCCACATCCTTGATTATTCAAAATTGGTTGTTGGTACCAACCTTTTGTATGAGGAGAGGCCCGTGTCTATATTGGACCGGAGAGAGAAGATACTCAAGAACATGACTATTAAGTTAGTCCGTGTTGCTTGGGATCATCACTCTTTGGAAGAGTCAACGTGGGAGCGTGAGGATGATATCCGATCGCGATATCACGACCTGTTTGACTCGTAAGGTATAATGTCTTCCTTATGCCTCATGCTCTCCGTTCCTTGATTGAATGAATGATTGCCTGATTGGTTACTTAGTTATAACTTGTCTGTGATTAGTATAGCTTGTCCTTGCCTCTCTAGCCTCTTAATTAAATTTTGAGGACAGAATTCTTTTAAGGTGGGTAGAGTTGTAACGACAATGGTTCGTATTACGTATTTAGCTTTACGTGTACGAGATTTCGGACCTTTATTTAGACTTGTCCGGATTGGCTAGCCTTGAGTTCTGCATTGGCATGAGTTAGTCAGCATTTCATGGTTCTGGCATGCACTGGGTTCAGTTGGGTTCGGCTTGATTTGGTTTGGTTTGGGTTAGAGTACAAACCCCTACCTACCCTCCTCCATCATTTATTAACCCCCAACTACCTTTCTCTCTCTTCATTCAATTTTCTCAATACTGCCCTTCCTCTTCTTCTTCCTTACCGAACCCCACCGTAGGCAAGTGCAACATGCTTTATGGAGAAACTCAAATTTTGTTGTTCCATTGTCTTCCTCATGAGATTCTAACTCACTTTAGTATTTAGCATTTTCGAATTCTATGGCTCATTTCATGTAGATCTAATTTTTAGTATTTTGATTTTTATGGTTTTGATCTTCTGAAACTTGGTCTTTTTCGAATTGGAGAGTTCCATGCAATAGGAAATTCAATTTTACGCAAGTTTTGCTCTGGAATAGTCAAATTTTATTGAGACTTGACCGAGATGGGGCTTGCTTGGATTTGTAAGCTTTTATGCCTATTTTCTTGGCCATGGGGAGAAGATGGAGTTTTTCGCACACGTTCTAACGTGTTAGCGTAGTGTTTTAGCCTTTACGCCCACGTTTCACGTGCCAGCATATCATTTGCTCTCTTTTACGCATATGCTATGCGTGCCCGCGTATTATTCAGCCTTTTACGCTCACGCATTTGTGTGCCAGCATACTTCGTTCTACGCTGAGTTCATTCAAAATTTTACGCTCGGGACCCTTCCACTCGCGTAAAATCGTATTCGCGTAGATTCTTGCTCGAGCAGACTCTCGCGAGCGTAAAGTTTTGTCCGAGTGTTTCCTCGCGTAGAGCTTGCTCGCGTAGAGTTTCACTCGCGTAGAGCTATTTCACCTTTCCCTTGCTAGCGTAAAGCCAATTTTTACGCTTGAGGCCCCTTGGCCTAGCGTAGAGTTTCACACGTAGAGTTCACTAGCGTAACTGGTAGTACGTGCGTAGAGACCTTGAGTCCCTATGGTGTACGCCTTTATCCTTTTATATCCTTATGCCTTTTGTCCTGAACTTGATAAATCATAAATTGATTGACATGATTGAAATGGCAATTGTACATGACATGGTGTGACAAAAAAAATTTACATGACCTGACATGACAAGGCATGACAAATTGTATGACGTGATAATAGCCCGTCGTGCGCACTCTTGATAAGTAAACTTGATATGACAAGAATGAATAGCCTGGACACCGTAGACGATTGTGTTTGTACAAGTGAACCAGTATTGTATTGCATCATGTCTAGGATAGGGATCCCTGAATACTACGGTCAGGGGTACCTTCTGAAATTAACTAAAGCTAATAACTAGAAATTCTAGTAGTCATGGAGAGATTTCCCAGCTACAGGCAATTCCGTTATCTGGGCGCACTAAGTGGACATGTGGCCTACCGACAAGTAGGGCACAATTCCAGCACACAGTCATGTGTTGCACCTTTTATGAACGAACATTCGACTTGGACAACCTGGATGGTCTGCAGGGCTTGTGGCTGTTGGAATAATCTCATTGCATCTTGCTAGTAACTAGGCCTGTGATAACCCTAGTTAGTTAAAGTATCAAGCCGTACTCTTTGATTGGCCATGATTGATTGAATGGAGACTAGCCCAGCTTTGTCTCGTCCTGATTCTGTACAAGATTGTGACATGACATGATTACTTATGCTTGCCTTAACAAAAACGATAAGGGTTCAAGTTCTGTTCAGGCGAAGGGTTACAACCCCAGTCCTTGTTTGGTTTAAGGGTTGTAACTTGGCTCCCGGAGCAGTTCTGTATCCTCTCTTCATTTATTATCTTATTGCAACCATGTCATGCTCGTCATGTTTTACCATACCTCAATAGCAAGATTATTACTGGCCTTAATAATAACGATCAGGGGTCAAGTTCGGTTCAGGCGAAGGATTACAACCCCGGTCATTTTTTGGTTTAAGGATTGTAACCTGGCTCCCGTAGCAGTTCTGTGTCCTCTCTTCGTTTCTTGTCTAATTACTTTACCAACAAGTATTTGAGATGGGTTTCTATTCAGGTGAAGAGTTGCAACCCTGGTCCTTGTTTGGTTTAAGGGTTGCGACCTAGCTACTTGAATGGTTTTCTCGTACTCAATTTCACTGTGGTTGGCTCTGTTGTCAGTTTTCTTTATATAGTTATCTTTAATATTGTCTTATTATATGCTGGTTTTAGTTCCTAAGTGAAGCCTCCTTTGTGGCACTTGCTCTTTCTGGGATCTGACCCAGCTGGTTTTGTATGGCCAGATTTTGGAGTAGCTCCAGAGGATCTACCTACCTTCCAGCCAGATGGTGACCACCAGGCGTAACCCTGGCAACGAGTGGGTTTCTTTTGTTCTTTCACTCTATTGTAAAAAATATTCTTTTGAGGCGTTTAGCCGACGAGCACGTGTTAGCTCGATTGCACCATTATTTAATATCTGCCTACGGGCTGTAACATGATTAACAAATCCTAGGGTTGATCATGTATGACTGAAACTCTTGCTAGTCTTAAGATTTTGTATGACTAGCTTCATGATCATCCAAATATGTAATGTATGGGATGTCTTACTATTGTATATTTGGTGCTCTGATATCCTGTAATTATTATTACTTGCTTGAGATTGAGACAATAGGCTTGTTCATGACCTTAAGTGACTGATGGCTTTTAGATAAACCCTCATGTATCTTGACAGCCGTGACCGTATAGCGAGGTGGGTTGCACTTCATTATACGTAGCTGACTTTTTTCGCCCCAGCTCTCCAGTATTCTGGTTCTGGGGCGTTACAATATTTTGAATTATTTGATTATATTATGTATTTATTTTGAATTATTATTGTAAACAAATATTAGAGTTAAATTTGATTTAGTCTTCAATTATAGAATATTGTCTTTGATCAATAAAATATATTTCTATATTATTTGGATAATAGTTATATTTTTGAAAAGCTATTTTTCAAATTATTGATAATATTCAGTATTATTCCTATTATGACCAATATTTGAAATAATCATTCCAGTTTTAATTTAAATATATTTTGATAACTATTTGAAGATATTTGATATTTATAGATTGGTCAAATCTAATTTTGAATTTATTTATTTTAAGGGATTTGATCAAATTATTGGATTTCTAATCATCTACTATTAGGAAATCCTTTACCCTTTATAAAGGGAGGCTTCCCTTAGTTTTTCTCCCAAATTTCTTAATGACATTTAGCAATCTAATATCATAGAATTTCCTGTCATGCACTGTGTCCGTGTCTGTATTTTCTTTCTATTATTTTATTACAAATATATTATTCTATCGTGTCCGACAATTTCGGACACCAACCTCTGACTCAACAATGCCGTGTCGGACACTCCCTGATAGGACACAATTTTTTGAAAAAATCAATTCCCAAATCCTTAATCCATAAATTATAATCCTAACCCCAATCTGGCCACAAAATCCCCTGTACCATCGCCCCGACCTCCTTGATAACACAACCAAGCCCCTCTTCCTGAACCCCCACCTTCCTCCTGAGCCGTCCAGACCAGCTTCGACCGCCTTGAGGAACAAGTGCCTTCCTCCACTATCATGCTCTCCAGTTCTGTGCCACCACTAGTGTCATCTATCGGATCTACCGCCACCATGTCCAGTCAGACTACCACATCCGGCCAGCGAACCAGTGTCGCGCTGCCTCAAACTCTAGTGCTACTACTATCTCCACCTGTGTCACCAACTCTATACCTACCATCATCGTTCTCCTATGCCATCCTGTCATACCCCAACTGCTTTCATCGTTGGCTTACTCCGACCGGCCAACCACCATCCACCACTATCATCAAACCCATCACCGCGAGGCGACTACCAAAAACACCTCCAAAAATAAGAAAAATGGCAGAACCCTAACCTTATCCATGTCACCATGCCCTCGTAGCCCGACCTGAGCTCGGGTGCCGAACCCAAGATGCCACCCCCATGGTTGTGCCAGCACCGTAGCCATGGCCAATCCCCGGCAACCCTCCCTCACTGGAGCCCTAGCCCTGCCTTCAGCCCAAAAACCCCTCCGCCACGTGCCTGCCACGATTGCCCGTACCGACGACGCCAATGCCATCCCGCGAGCACGTGCTCCGGTGAACCCACTTCACTCTCTCTCTCTTTTCCTCTCTTCTACTCGCTCATGTCTCTGCTTCCTCTCTTCCGCTCTCTGATTTATCTCTCCATCTCTCACTGATTCTTTCTACTTTACCTTCTCCTTCTTCTTTATTTTTTTCTTCTAATTTTTTTCTTTCTCTTTACTAAGCTCTTTCAGCCTCTGGTACACGGAAGAGAACGAAGATTTCTTTTTACATTTATTATTTTATTATTTTTATTTAAAACATTCACTAATAATGATAAGTACAGTGTTATTTCATTAGTTATTAGTATTTAGTATACATACATTTATTGTTGTACTACTTAGTAATATTATTGTTATTTTTATTTACAATTAATATCATTGTTTCATTTATTCTCTAAAATATATTGTTGTATTATATTATGGTATTTTAGATATATGATTCTTAACTCAAAAATATTATTGTCGTATTTTCTAAATTATAGTTTGACCTAAAAACATGATTTCTATATTTTCAAGTATCAATCTAAAAATTATTTTTATTAATAAGATAGGGTTTTGAAATATAATAAATATTTTCTAACATAGTTTTATTTATTTATTTTTACCAATTTTTTTGAATATCTATTCTTGTACAAGACTAAATTAAATCTTTTCTATCTTCTTGCGAATTTCGGACTTCTTTATACCGTCCCTAGCTAATTCGACTATTCCAGACTCAATGGAATGGTCTGTTCCATCATCTGAGATCATCTTTCGTAGTTTTAACATCTAAGACTATTTTTGTGCAGACATGATCATATTGTGCCAGTCAAACTTCAAATCAAACCGAGGCAAGTACTTGTTTACGCTTTCATGTGTATTTACTTTATATTATTGTATTTCACTTATACATGTTATTTTCGTGTCTTAACTGTTTACACACACGAGAGTTGAGTGATTGACTAATGTTTTCTTATTTTTATTTTGATCGTTATCGTGATCGTGTTTACATGATTGTGAGGTATAGATATTAGAGGGTTACTATAACACCCAGTACCAAAATAAGTAGTACTAGGAACGTAGACATGCTAGTTGTATACATACGAAGTATGCTCCAACATATGGAATCCTCGTATGTATACATAAGCTGTAAATGCAGTAAAACCAAGGCTAACTAATGTCATCCACAAAATGAAAGAATAAAAGATGTCATATAATCAACTATAAATTGTCATTGGTACATGTAGTTGGGCGGAGACAAATCCACAACCAACTATGAAAAGAAATACAGAACAAAAGAAAGAGTTTGGCAAGCGAAGCGAAGACGATCAAAGTGCAATTATCCTAGAAGAAATAGAGATGATCATGTCCACGGCTAGAACACCTGCAAAAAATAAGAGCACACCTGGCGAGATAACCAGGTCCTCAGAGGGACGTAACAAGATACATAATATCATGCCATATAAACTGAATAAATACTGCTCAATAATAATAAGTAAGATCGGATCATAACATGGTCCAATACACACCATTGAACTAGTGTACCATCCCCCAACCAATCAAAGACAGGAGATGGTAGACTAACTCACGATGACGTATCTTTCCATGCTATGAATCTAATATGGTATCCGGACCTCAACAAGTTCAGTACCTTCTCATCGGAATAGTGAGCTATACCTACAACCAAACAAAGACAAGATGTGGCAAACTAGTCCGCGACAAGCCGCTGTTCCAAGCCACGGTCAGATACAAGTACCCAAACCAAAAAGTAATCATACCTAACGAATATAGGTGCCTAACCGTTCTAAGTGAAATGTAGTTAAGAATAATCCTTCCTGCGCATGGGCCCTGGCTAAAATGGGATCGGCATGGTCCCCCTTGGGGCACCAGAGGCCCAATCAATAAGAGCATAACGTTCCGCAGAACGCCAGTGGCCATCAGTAATCAGTGGGTCATCAACTCCGTATCTCCAGCGGAGCATCCGGGTTACAAGAGAAAGTGCATCGTAGCCCATACGCTAATGAATTGTCCTCCCCGCCCAATGCCTACTATGTTGTATCCATAACAGAAAACCTCTATAACCGCTAAGTCAAACTAGCATGCAATTTTATTAGCGGTTAATCCTATCGTACGGCTTATCCGTACCGGTGGCCAGCCAGTCACGCATGTCCGAGTTATACATGCGACTCACAACTTTGTGGTGCAAAAAGTGTCAAGGCCTATGAATGCAACACACAAAGGAGGTCACTTAATTTTTGGTTTAATGTGTAAGAAAATAATACATAGCAGAAAATAGAACTAAACAGTAAAATTTGTATCTACTTATGCCATGTATCACAGTTTAAATTTTGTAGAAAAATAAATAATAAATAAATGCACGAATATGAGCTAAAGTAAAATAAATAGTTAATGGCAAGGTATCTTGCCTGATAGGACGCCTGGTGTACTGCAATGATCAATGTGGCACAAACTGCGACTTCGGGTAACAACTACACAAGGTCACCTCTGATGGTGGCACGGACAGTTCCATTGGGTCCAGAAGGGGTCAAATTAGTTAGGGCGAGGTGAAGGGTCCAAATTCGCGAAGAAGTGGGTACGTATGATTAGGCATGATCAATGATGACGACAAAAAGGAAATTTAGAAGGTATTATAATATTTGAAAGTTGTTCTTTAGTCTATAAAATACTTTGGTAATTATTTGTCAATACTAGAAAACATTGCAGAGATTTTGGTATATATATATATATATATATATATATATATATATATATATATATATATATATATATATATATATATATATATATATATATATAATATTCGAGAATCTAGAAAATTTATTTTGTTTGTCAAACTATAATTTAAATTAAATCCATTTTTAGAATACCATAAAATAATTTAGTAGTATATTTTATGTTAAGCAAAATCTATTTTTATCATACACCTATTTTTAAAATTATCAATAATAATACTGTTAAAACTTAATGATAATAAAACAAATTTAAAATAATAATATACATATACGATGTACTCCAACAACCATATATTATGTATAAGCTGATTTATGCCAGCAATTTGACATAATAATATTTGTAGTACTGAAATAAAATAACAATGCTAATAACAGCAAAATCTATTAGTAATTATAATAATACAGAAATACCAAATATTATTATTATAATAGTAAAGAAATATCTATAATAATACTAATAGCAAAGAAATTTCTATTATTAGTAATTAATAATAGCAAAGAAATATCTATAATAATATTATTATATTATTACAAAAATCTATTAGTAATTATTATACAGTAGTTATTAAAATAATACTAAATACAAAGAAATATCTATTATAGGGAGAGAGTGTGAAAAGAATGAGGGGCGAGCCTCTCTTCTCAGTGAAGTGAGGAGACGAGCGGAGAGAGGGAGAAGTGAACGGAGAAGAGGGGGTTACCAGCGGGTCGAGACGGAAAGAGAGGGCGGGAAAGTTTCAAGTGGGCGGCTTCTACTCTGATTCCGGCCGGCGCACACACCATGGTGGATGTGTTGGCGGTTGGCTCGTCCAGTGGGGGCTGGCCATGGTGGTCAGTCGACCAGAGTCGACATTGGAAAGCGGGAAAAGAGTAGAGAGGAGAAGAAAAAAGGGAGCCCGGGGATATTCAGCACTAGATGCGGTAGAGCGGTCCGGAGTAGGGCGACGGGTTTGGAAAGGGCGGAGCATGGTGGCAGACCTACCGGCGGGTTGGGGCGGAGGCGCACCTATCTAGGTCGTGCGGTGGCACTGCCCCGAGCTCGAAGGCTGGGAACAATGCTGGTGGGCGGATGCGTACAGGGGCTCATCATCGGGAGGTCGGCCATGCGATGCTCAGTGCACAGGCAGTCAACGGCCAGGGGCTTGGAAGAGAAGGAGCAGCAGAGTCGGGTCAAGTGGGTTCGGTGGTGGCGCTCCGCGAAGATGGCGACCGGGCACGACTCCGGTGGAGGTAAGCACTGGTGGTGGTGGTGTTTTATTTCTTTTGTAAATTTTGTGTGGTGGTGGCCGGTGGGGTTTTTGGTCGTGATGTCAAAAAATGGTGGAAACGGCGGTTGTGGGGTGGTCGGGTGTCGGAAAGGAGGGGTGATGGTGGTGGCGAGGATACGGTTCGGCCGGACTGGTTGTAGACATGGGGCGTCCGAAGGGCGTGATGACGGTGGCGGTGGCAATGTTACCATCGGGGTGAGGTTTATCGCAAGGCTCAAGACCAGGAAGGTTGGGGGAGTGTCGGGTGAGCAGTCGGTCGCGGTGGCGGCGCCTAGTCGCGGAGGTGGTAGTTGGGCGATGGTCAATTGGTGGTGGTAGAGTTGGCAGACAGGCCGGAGGAGGGAGAAGGTGCTGTTGAGGGGCAGAGTTTCCATGTCCGGGGTGTGGACACGGGGAGGAGAAACAATGTATATGTAAAAATAGATATATTAGAAAGACACCCGGGTCGGACCTGAGGCCAATCACGGCTGACACGGAAAGGATTAGACACCGACACGATGCACGGCACGTTTGTGGAGGATTTGTGGAATAATTTGGATGAAAAATTTATGGATGCTCTCCTTATATAGGAGGTGTACCTCCTATTTTGATAGGATGTAGGAAAATTTAAATCTTTAATAGATAATTTGCTACTAATTTCAATAAATTTAAAACCAATCAAATCCAAATACAAATCCAATCTAAATCTAATTAAATTCCATCTTTTAGTCTAAAATCAAGTAAGATAATCAAATTTCAAATATAGATATTAATTAAACTTTTAAAATCAATCCATAAAATCAAATCAAGATTTAAATTGCCACAAAAATTTCAAAATATATTTTCCAAAAATACTAATAATAATAATTTTGAAAATTACATTATTATTTAAAAATAAACTAATAAAATATTTATAAAATATATATATATATATATATATATATATATATATATATATATATGTATGCACGAAGAATATTATTTATAATTAATAACTGTTATAAACGAAAGGCTTTTATGATTAAAAGAGCGAACTTAGAAAATTTTGGTACGATAGTAAGAATAATTATTATATATATTATTTTGAAATGATAAAAATAGAAAAATATTTTTCTAAAAATATGTACGGTCGCACATATTCGCACTCGTCGAGCAATTACAAAAAAAATAAAATTTCGTGCGTGACGTACAAAAAAACTACGCGACGTACAATACAAAATAAAAAAATCAGTACCAAATTTATTTTTAAAAAATAGTAGAAATTTAGGGGTTTCACATCCTACCCAACTTAAAAGAATTTCGTCCTCAAAATTAAGAATTTGTAGGGGATGAAAAGGCACAAGAGGGTATTGGTGAGGGACAATCATTCACAACGTAAAACAAAACATGCATTAGAAAATAACGATTTCAATAATGGCGAGGATAATCATGGGTTAGCACAAGAAGAAAAATGAGTAAAAGTTAAAGTTAAAACAAGATAACAGGCAATAAAGAATATTATGGTAACAATAGAAAATAATTTAGGGATTTAGAAGGTATGCCTTCTTGAGAGTAGGTTGATGGCACGATTAAAAGAACGAATTAAGTTCGCACCTAAATTAAGCGATTAGAAGGTCATGATAGGGCCGAGTAGTTTTAGGATGAAGATATTGCAACATTGAGTGTTAATGGTCATAATCGATAGGAAGGCTAGAGACAGTTCTAGTATAACGCCTTCGTCCTTCTAAAATAGGTGAAGGCGAAAGCAATAAGGAGTTCAAAAGACGATGTTATCGAGTACGAATACGTGCTTCAAAGACGACCGAATAATTTCAAAGGGATTGTCAAGGCAGTCGTGGATGTGATTCTAAAGGCTAAATTTAATTATGTTCCATCCACGTAAAATAATAAACAAAAGCGAACCAATGTGCACTTGGTTGATCAGACCATCATGCACCGGTTCTGATTAGACAATATGTTAATGAGCGGCCGCTCAATAGCATATTCCTTGATTAAGCTCGATAAAGAATTAGCTTGCAAATACTAGGCTATATTAGCATCATTAGTCAAGATGGAAAAAACATAGGCACATGATGTTTAGGTTGAAAGAAAGCAGAATTAGTTTAAACTCCTTACGATTATAAGTCACATCCTATGTTGGTCTCCATATAGTCGTCCTACAGTATTCTTGTCCAAGTCCTTAGTTGACTAGATAGGTTAGGGTCCTCTAAATTCTAGAATCTAAGTAAACTTGTGAATATAGGTCACAAAGACAAAGGGATTGCTAGGTCACAAGGCATTCTACCCAACTTAAAAGAATTAAACTAATGGTGTTTTGGGACAAAAAAATATGTCCAACTAGTAGGGGTCACCTGTCTAGCCTCTAGCAAACACGAAGGGAAGATAAGAATTATGATAGAAGGAATCAAGCATGATGCAATCGATGAGTCAAACGATAGTTCGAATATGGAATCGAGAAAAGAGGTCAAGTATGTGGATGAGATCCTAGACTTCTAATCCTATTCGCAGGCTTGCTTGGTATGGTAAAGTAATCAAATAATTTATCTTGACCTATATGGGTCACCACAAAAACATGTAGCACCCAGTCCCAAAATACGTAGGACTAGGAACGTAGACAGGCCAGCTGTATACATACGAAGTATGCTCCAATATATGGAATCCTCATATGTATACATAAGCTGTAAATGCAGTAAAACCAAGGCTAACTAATCTCATCTACCAAATAAAAGAATAAAATATGTCATATAATCAACTATGAATTGTCATTGGTACATGTAGTTGGCGGAGACAAAGTCACTACCAACTATGAAAAGAAATACATAACAAAAGAAAGAGTTTGGCGAACGAAGCAAAGACGATCAAAGTGCAATCATCCTCGAAGAAATAGAGATTATCATGTCTACGGTTAGAACACCTACAAAAAATAAGAGCGCACCTGGCGAGATAACCAGGTCCTCAGAGGGACATAACAAGATACATAATATCATGCCATATAAACTGAATAAATAATGCTCAATAATAATAAGTAAGATCGGATTATAACATGGTCCAATACACACCATGGAACTAGCGTACCATCCCCCCAACCCTACAAGGACAGGAGATGGTAGACTAATTCATGATGACGTATCTTTCTATGATATGAATCCAATATGGTATCCGGACCCCAACAAGGTTTAGTACCTTCTCATCGGAATAGTGAGCCACACCTACAACCAAACAAGGACAAGATGTGGCAAACTAGTCCGCGATAAGTCACTGTTCCAAGCCACAGTCAGATACAAGTACCGAAATAAAAACTGTACTCGTACCTAAAGGATAAAGGTGCCTAACCGTTCTAAGTGAAATTTAGTTAAAAACAATCCTTTTTACACATGGGCCCTGGCTAAAATAGGATCGGTACGGTTCCCCCTTGGGGCACCAGAGGCCCAATCAATAAGAGCATAACGTTCCGCAGAATGCCAGCTACCGTCAGTAATCAGTGGATCATCAACCCCGTATCTCCAGCGGAGCATCCGGGTCACAAGGGAAAGTGCATCATAGCCCATACGGTAAAGAATTGTCCTCCCCGCCCAATGCCTACTATATTGTATCCACAACAGAAAACCTCTATAGCCGCTAAGTCAAACTAGCATGCAATTCTATTAGCGGTTAATCCTATCACATGGCTTATACGTACCGGTGGCCAGCCAGTCACGCATGTCCGAGTTCTACATACGACTCACAACTTTGTGGTACAAAAAGTGTCAAGGCCTATGAATACAACACACAAAGGAGGTCCCTTAATTCTAGGTTTAATGTGTAAGAAAATAATACATAACAGAAAATCGAACTAAACAGTAAAATTTGTATCTACTTATGCCATGTATCACAGTCTAAATTTTGCCAAAAAATAAATAATAAATAAATGCATGAATATGAGCTAAATTAAAATAAACAGCTAATGGCAAGGTATCTTGCCTGGTAGGACGTTTGGTGTACTACAATGATCAATGTGGCACGAACTACGACTTCGGTTAGCAACTACACAAGGTGACCTCTGATGGTGGCACGGACAGTTCCATTGGGTCCAGAAGGGGTCAAATTAGTTAGGACGAGGTAAAGGGGTCCAAATTCGCGAAGAACTAGGTACATATGATTAGGCAAGATCAATAATGATGACAAAGAGGAAATTTGACGCAAGTAATTATATATGCTATTTTTAGAAGGTATTATAATATTTGAAAAGTAGTTCTTTAGTCTAAAAAATACTTTGGTAATTATTTGTCAATACTAAAAAACAATACAGAGATTTTGGTATATATATATATATATATATATATATATATATATATATATATATATATATAATAAAAAATTTAAAATAATAATAAACATATACGATGTACTCCAACAACCATATATTATGTATAAGCTGATTTATACCAGCAATTTGATATAATAATAATCATAGTACTGAAATAAAATAACAATACTAATAACATCAAAATCTATTAGTAATTATAATAATACAGAAATACCAAATATTATTATAATAATAGTAAGGAAATATCTATAATAATACTAATAGCAAAGAAAATCTATTATTAGGAAAGAAATATCTATTATTAGTAATTAATAATAGCAAAGAAATATCTATAATAATATTATTATATTATTATAAAAATCTATTAGTAATTATTATACAGTAGTTATTAAAATAATACTAAATACAAAGAAATATCTATTATAGAGAGAGAGTGTGAAAAGAATGAGGGCGAGCCTCTCTTCTCAGTAAGGAGGGGAGACGAGCGGAGAGAGGGAGAAGTGAATGGAGAAGAGGTGTTACCAGCGGGTCGAGACGGAATGAGAGGGCGGGGAAGTTTCAAGTGGGCAGCTTCTACTAGGATTTCGATCGTCAAACACACCGTGGTAGAGGTGTCGGCGGTTGACTCGTCTAGTGGGGGCTCGCCATGGTGGTCAGTCGACCGGATTCGACATTGGAAAGCAGGAAGAGAGCATAGAGGAGAACGAAAAGGGGAGCTCGGGGAGAGTCGACGCTAGATGCGGTAGCAATCCGGATTAGGGCGATGGATTTGGAAAGGGAAGAGCATGGCGGTAGATCTACCGGTGGGTTGGGGCAGAGGCGCACCTATCTAGGTCGTGCGGTGGTGCCGTCCCGAGCTCGGAGGCTGGAAACACCGCCAGCGGGCGGGTGCGTACAGGGGCTCGTCATCGGGGGGTCGGCCATGCGATGCTTAGCGCACAGGCAGTCAACGGCCAGGGGCTTGGAAGAGAAGGTACAGCAGAGGCGAGTCAAGTGGGTTTGGTGGTGGCGTTCCGCGACAGTGGCGACCGGGCACGACTCCGGTAGAGGTAAGCACCAGTGGTGGTGGTGTTTTATTTCTTTTGTGAATTTTTTGTGGTGGTGGCCGGTGGGGATTTTGGCCGTGGTGTCTAATAATGGTGGCAACGACGGTTGTGGGGTTGTCGGGTGTCGAAAAGGAGGTGACGGTGGCGGCGAGGCTGTGGTCGGGACGGACTGGTTGTGGACATAGGGGCGTCCGAAGGGCGTGATGACGGTGGCGGTGGCAGTGTTGTCATCAGGGTGAGGTTTGTCGCAGGATTCAGGACCATGAAGGTTCGGGGAGTGTCGGGTGAGCGGTCGATCGTGGTGGCGGTGCTTGGTCGCGGCGGTGGTAGTTGGACGATGGTCAATTGGTGGTGGTAGAGTTGGCGAAGAAGCCGAATGAGGGGGAAGGTGCTGTTGAGGGGCAGAGTTGTCATGTCCGGGGTGTGGAAACGGGGAGGAGAAACAATGTATATGTAAAAATAGATATATTGGAAAGACACCCGGGTCAGACCCGAGGATAATCACGGCTGACAAAGAAAGGATTAGACAACGACACGATGCACGACACGTTTGTGGAGGATTTGTGAAATAATTTGGATAAAAAATTTATGGAGGCTCTTCTTATATATGAGGTGTATCTCCTAGTTTGATAGGATATAAGAAAATTTAAATCCTTAATAGATAATTTGCTACTAATTTCAATAAATTTAAAACCAATCAAATTCAAATCCAAATCCAATTTAAATCTAATTAAATTCCATCTTTTAGTTTAAAATCAAATAAGATAAATCAAATTTCAAATATAGATCGTAATTAAACTATTTAAATCAATCCATAAAATCCAATCAAGATTTAAATTGCCACAAAAATTTTAAAATATATTTTCCAAAAATACTAATAATAATAATTTTAAAAATTATATTATTATTTAAAAATAAACTAATAAAATATTTATGAAATATATATGTATGCACGAAGAATATTATTTATTATTAATAACTGTTATAAATGAAAGACTTTTATGATTAAAATATCAAACTTAGAAAATGTTGGTACGATAGCAAGAATAATTATTATATATATTATTTTGAAACTATAAAAATAGAAAAATATTTTTCTAGAAATATGTACGTTTGCACATATTCGCACTTGAAGAGCAATTATAAAAAAAATGAAATTTCGTGCACGACATACAAAGCAACTACGCGACGTACAATACAAAATAAAAAAATCAGTACCAAATTTATTTAAAAAAATTATAAAATTTTAGGGGTTTTATAGATACAATTACTAGGCACGTGGATAATGCCCGATTGTATTATTGGAAACTCTTTCGTTTGTGGGGGCGAGCCGTTTGCATTCTCATCGTTCGCCCAAGCCATCCATGTGTAGGAACATTGTACTTCTCATGATACATGCACTATTATGGTCTATATGAGTTTCTTTATCTTCTCATTTTTGCTACTTCATTTATTGGTTCTTCTATTGCATGGTTTCTTGTTCGTATTGTTCATGTTTCCATTAATCATTGCTTTACATGTTTAGTATTATATTGCTTTATATTTACTTGTATCATGTTGGTTTCAACTTTTACTTGCTCCTATCCTAACAGGACTTTTTTGTCAGTTAACAGATTCTTGATGACTTGTTATCATGTTTTGGGTTCCTTCGGGTGGAGTTAGAGGTATCTTGGAGGCCAATCGTAGATTCTAGCTAGAATAGTCACATATAGTAGTTTGTATTTGAATGAAATTTGAATGTATTATTGGATTTATAATTTAAATAATTATTTTGAATGAGCAAAATAGATATGATTTTGTTGTATTTGAGATTTATATTGAGGTATAGACAGCGTACTACCGTCGATGATACGACGTAAGTTGGACTTGGCTACGTACTCGTATCCAAAAAGTAGGGGCGGATCATGACAGTAAGTTTCATGTTTATGGAAGCATTCAATTTCAAATTGTCTAGTTATATTTCTGTATTTATTTCTATACTTTATTTTGTATCGTGCGATATTATATTTAGATGTACTTTGCTCCCTTTCTGACAAGATAATTGACATATTAGGTCATGGAGATAGCATGTGGATCGAAAGACTACATTTGGAGGACTTAGAAGATTAGAACAGAGTTTGATGTATCAAATGTATTTGATGTAGTGGATGGATACTGAGATGATAGTTACCTGATTTGTCTCCGAAGATTGGACATGTTTTATGTACTAAAGATGATATTAGACTGTGGTGATTTTGTGTGTGCTAGGTTGCTTTGCAGCTTTATTAGTTTTTGTAATTGAGCAAAGATTGATTTTTATGATCATTCGGCGACTATTGAGGTCTAGAACAACTCAATACCGTCGATTCTCCAGCGAAGGCTGGACGCGATCACAACTCGTACATGGTCATGCGGGCGTGAGTCGTGACACATTTTAGTAGTAGCCTATGCAGGTCTTTATCTTTGTAATTGGTACGATGTTGCAAAGGTACCTAGGCATAGTTGTAACATCCCTGTAAGATAGGATGCTAAATCACAGTAAAGGCCGATTGTATGGTTCCATATATATATTTTACTCTTTATTTTTTCTTTAAATTTGTCGTATCCCGTAGTGTTCCATGAATGACCAAAGAGATGCAAGGACGTGATTAAAATTCTATGACTTCTGAGAGGTCATTTTCTTCTCTATTCTTCCCAATCTCTGTATTAGATTCCAAATTCTTTAGTGTCTAGGCTCAATTTCTATAGAGTTTCGAACTCCTCCTTTAGTAAATCCATTAAGCCTCTACTCAGGTGACACCCATGATTAATATACAAAGCCCTCTTTCATAAACCATTTCGAATTTCTTTATCTGTTTTTGTCAAAATTTTGTTGTTCAAATTTGATTTCTTAGATCAATCTCAAGCCTAAGTGTTCTATTTAGAACCATAAAGCCTTTAGACTAGTTATTTTCCATTAGCTATAAGGAAGTATTTTCTCTAAAATAATTTCATCATAAGTCGATAATTAACTCCCAACGAGCTAAGAATTTTATTTTTATCTATTAAGTTCTTCCGCCACCTGATCCTGAGCATCTCAATTTACAGCTCAATTATTCATATATTAATCCAAAGTCAATTTTTGATCAAATCTGAGGTCTATAAATTTCTGTCCCCAATCCTTGACTATTATCGAAATAGAGAAAGGTTCGAGAATAGATACTCCTCTTTGCATAAATCAATCCTTATAGTTCTTTCCTCCTGGTAATCTATTGCTTGATTCTCAAGAAATGATATTTACACTTAAAGAATAAATAGTTACACCAAGTCTCTTTCTATCATGATTATTCTTCTTTGATACTTTGGAACTTGCTTGAATTTCCTTTGGAATCCCTATAGATGAAGTTAAGAGAATATTTGGTGACTACTATGGTAAAAAAGATGTGCACTGCAGCCATTTATC
The DNA here is from genome assembly GCA_029216955.1 of Iris pallida. Taxonomy (NCBI): domain Eukaryota; kingdom Viridiplantae; phylum Streptophyta; class Magnoliopsida; order Asparagales; family Iridaceae; genus Iris; species Iris pallida. The sequence goes on from JANAVB010027598.1 coordinate 30,767,092, forward strand.
TGAATCATGAAAACTATGAATACGCTGCAGCAAGCTGTGCACTTGCAAGGCATAGGCTCTATGTTGAAGTGATTTTAGGTATACATAGGTTTTTGGATATTATTTAGATTGTCTTAAATGCACCATGTTTTGACATTTGAGTTATTCCATCAACGTTATTTGATAATAGATAAAGTTGATAGAATATTCGGTAACCTATCATTACTTGAGTCATAGAACCAAGAATTCACTACAGCCATATGTACATTGGCGGGACTTAGATTCTCGACGAAGAGATTCATATGTGTATATATATATATACATATATATATAATATATATATATATATATATATATATAATATAAATTTATATATATATATATATATATATATATATATATATATATATTTTAAACAAACAACCTTTTATTGAATGAGAAAAGTGGCTCTTTACGAGCTGTACATGTGCCAGGGTCCAAAACACAAAAGGCCCTGGATAGCAAAATAGAAAATACTAAATAGTCTGGAGAGCAAATTGGAAAATATGAAACGAAAATTTCAAAATTTCAAAAAATTTTGAAATTAAGAAAACGGAGGGGGCACTCGGCCCAAAGAGGAATAGGGCTCACAGCCCAAAGCGCGTGGGGGGTGTGCGACAGGCACGCTGCCCAAAGGGCTGCACTGCCCGAAGGAGCAACAACGCAACCCGAGGTTACCTCGGGCCCCCCGCCCGAGCGTTGCGTCCGTAGCCGGGACCGGCGGATGGGCCGGAGAGACGCGGGCGGGGGGATGAGGGGATGAGGGGAGGGAGGGAGAGGGGAGTTAGGACGGGGGCTGGGGAAGGGAGGGGTGGCGGGGCGTCCTCCGGGCGGTGGAGGTCGGCCGGAAGAAGATTGGGGAGAGGGGAGAGGGCCCGAGGGGAGGGAGGGGGGCCACCGCGGCTGGGTCTCCGGCGAAGGGGACAGGAGCTCCGGGGGGGTATGTCTCCGGCGACAGAGGGAGGGCGGAGTAGGAGGGAGGAGGGGAGGCCCTGGAGACGGGCGCCGTGGGGAGGAGCAGGCGGGAAGACCACGGCTGGGGAGGACGAACGAGAAGGGAGAACGCTCGCCGGGTAGCCGGAGAGGGAAGACTCCACTGCCAGGAAGCCGGGGAAGGGGGCACGACCCGAGGCGCCGACTGGAGGACGAGGGGAGGGGGCCGGCGGGAGGGTGCCGAATAGGAGGCCGGAAGCCGAGGGAGGATGCCAGGTAGGGGAAAGCGGAGGAGGAGGGGGGCGCCCGTACACCCCCCCGAGCAGGCCGCGGAGGAAGGGGAAGGGGGGCTCGACCACCAGGAGCAAGGGGAGCTCGACCTCGACCTCGGGGAGGGAGGAAATGGCCCACAAGGGGGGTGGGAGCTCGACCACAGGGAGCTCCGGCGGAGGGAGGCTCGACTCCAGGGAGGAGGAGCCCGGAGAAGGAGGGGGTTGGGGGGAGCCGACGAAACCCAGGCCAGGCGGAGGAGAGGGGGGCGCCCATACACCCCCCCGAGCGGTCCGCGGAGGAAGGAGAAGGGGGGCTCGACCACCGGGGGCAAGGGGAGCTCGACCTCGACCTCGGGGAGGGAGGAAGTGGCCCACGAGGGGGACGGGAGCTCGACCACAGGGAGCTCCGGCGGAGGGAGGCTCGACTCCATATATATATATATATATATATATATATATATATATATATATATATATATATATATATATATATATATATATATATATATTTATATTTATATATATATATATATATATATTTTTTTATATATTTATATATATATATATATATTTTTTTTTTTTTTTTTTTTATATATTTATATTTATATATATATATATATATATTTACGAAGAGATTCATATATATATATATATATATATATATATATATTTTATATATATATATATATATATATATATATATATATATAAATATATATATATATATTTATATATATATATATATATATATATATATATATATATATATAAAATATATATATATATATATATATATATATATACATATATATATATATATATATATATATATATATATATATATATATTTTATATATATATATATATATATATATATATATGTGTGTATATATATATGTACATATATATATATATATATATGTACATATATATATACACATATATATATATATATATATATATATATATATTTATATATATATATATTTTTTTTTTTTTAATATATATATATATATATATATATATATATATATATATATATATATATATATATATATATATATATATATAAATCCCTAGTTCGTCTGCACAAGGTTCAATTACTCGCTATTATTGAACCTAAAGTCTCCCCAGATCAGCTTCATTACTATCAAGTTAAGCTAGGGTTTCATATGGCCATCTCTAATGCTAAAGGGAACATCTGGATTTTCTGCAACAAAGATGGGTGCATCACTCTGGCTGATGCAACGGATCAATCTCTTTCGATCCTTTTTTCTCACCTTCTCCTTCCCTCATCTTCACTGATCTCAGTTGTCCATGGCAGTAACACCAAGGAAGGTCGACGCTCTCTTTGGGAATCTTTGCTCCAACTCTCGAACCTTTATCCCTGTCCTTAGTTTATTGGTGGGGATTTCAACGCCACTACTTGCCCTGAGGAGAAGTTTGGTGGCCTGCCCCCTAATGAAGCTTCTATGAGAGAGTTTCGAGAGTTCTAAATCGCCGCTGGTGTCACGGAAACTCCATTCACGGGAAGTTGCTTCACTTGGGTCAAGACTGATACAGGACCGGATCGACAGGGTTCTAGACTTGATCGTGTGCTCTTGGATAGACACTGGTGGGAATGGGCTCCTATTACTTCCTGTGACCATTTGAACCGTACGGAGTCTGATCATTCGCCCATCCTCGTTCATTTTCGGGCTCGAGCTGCTGTCCCTAAGAAGCCGTTCAGATTCCTGTCATTCTGGCCAACTCATCCTTCATTCTTGCATACTGTTGAGCAGGCTTGGTCCTCCATTCATCATCATAACCCTATCACTAATTTGGGGTTACGTATGACTGCTACACGAAGGGCTCCCTCTAAATGGAGTCACTCAACATATGGCGACAATTTCCAGGCTGTCAAAGCTGCGGAGGACAAAGTAGTTGCAGCAGAAGTTGCCTTCGATAACGATCCATCCACCCGCCCTATCCTTCTGGAGGCTCAAGCTCATCTTAAACAAAGAATTCAAATTGAGGAGGCTTATTGGAAACAAAATGCGCGGCTCAAATGGGATTTGCAAGGGGATCGCAACACAGGTTATTTCCATTCTTGCGTTTCTACTAAGCGGCGTCGTCTTTACATTCATCAACTTCGGGCAGAGGATGGATCTATCGCCAAAGACCTAGAAGGGATTCAGCTTATCGCCAATACTCACTATGAACATCTGTTCCTTCCTGAACCGGTCTTAGCTGATGAGGATTTCATGTCTGTTTTACCTAAGATCCTCAGTGATGAAGAGGCTGGCATCCTGTCGATGAAGCCTAATATGGAGGAGGTCTACAACATTATCAAGTCTATTGATCGTCACAGTGCCCCTGGGCCTGATGGCTTCACAGGGATTTTCTTCCTCAAGTGTTGGCAAGTAATCAAACATGATGTATTGGCAGCGGTACATATGTTTTTCGATGGGTTTTCCCTGTCCAAGGTGATCACTAGCACCCTCCTCGTCTTGATCCCTAAGACTAAGAATCCTTCTTCCATCTCTGATTACAGACCGATCAGTCTTTGTAATTTTGTTAATAAAATTTTTTCTAAGCTTCTTGCCAACAGGCTATCTCCCATGATGAATCGGCTTATCTCACCTGAACAAAGTGGCTTCATTAAAGGTCATGAGATTGCTGATAATATCATTCTCGCGCAGGAGATGTTTAGTATGCTTGGTCATGACAACTGGGGAAGGAATGCGGCTATCAAACTTGATATGAGTAAGGCTTATGATAGGGTGAACTGGAGATTCCTCCTCTCTACGCTGCGTAGGCTTGGGTTCAATGAAACTTGGAATACCATGGTCCTACACTTGATGAATAATGTTTGGTTCTCTACCCTGATCAATGGCAGTATGTCAGGCTACTTCCAAGCCTTCCGAGGGTTACGTCAAGGTGACCCTCTCTCACCATTGTTGTTTGTGATAGCGGCAGAATCATTGAGTAGGAATCTGCAAAAATTGGCTTCGTGTACTGGTTTCACGCCCTACTATTCTCCTAGCGGTTGTCCAAGGGTCTCTCATCTGGCATATGCAGACGACATTCTTATATTTTTTGGGGGTGATAGGCGCTCCATCCAAATGCTTATGTCTATCCTTCATAGGTACGAGCGTGTCTCAGGCCAGCTTATCAACTCGTCCAAGTCGGCCATCTGTGTTACTCCCGATTTTCTGGTGGATAGGTCTCATGCTCTTAGTACTCTCACTGGTTATCAAATCAAAGCTCCTCCTATCACTTATTTGGGGTGTCCTCTCATGACAGGCAGAAGGAACGCAGCCATGTTTGTAGAGCTTAAGGACAAAGTGCATAGTCGTCTCGAAGGGTGGCATAACAAGATATTATCACCAGGTGGTAAGCTGATTTTACTCAAATCTGTCTTGTCCTCTATCCCGATCTTTTGCCTTGCTGCTAGTAATCCCCCTATGAGTGTCCTTACTCAAATAGAAGCCTTGTTTAGCCAATTCCTATGTGGTTCGAAAGATGGGTTTCGTAAACATGTATGGATTGGGTGGAATCAAATAGCTTGGCCACATGAAGAAGGAGGCCTTGGGGTTAGACGCCTTAAGGATGTGTTCGACGCTTTTTCTGTCAAACTCTGGTGGAAGTTGAGATCGAAAGACTTGCTCTGGACTCAATTCATGAAGATGAAATATTTTCCTCGGTGTCACCCATCTCAAGTCTTCGCTCAATCGAATTCCTCTCATATTTGGCGTCGGATATTGGCGGGTAGGGACTTTGATTAGAGATTTCATCTGATACATGAGGAGGATGATGGGTTGCGTTGGCTTCCGGATCCACGTTTCTCTGTCTCATCGGCCTGGACAGCCATTCGCCCTACTTTTCCAGTTGACATTCGGTTCAAGCACATATGGAGTTCGTGTATTCCTTCTAAATGGTCTGTCCTGTTATGGCGTATTCTCCTTGAACGCCTCCCTACAGACGATCATGTGCAGAGGATAGGATATCATCGTGCATCGGCCTGTCATTGCTGTTTGAATCCCAAGTCGGAGTCCATTAATCATCTTTTCTTCGAAGAAGATTTGGCCAGACATGCTTGGAACACTTCCCAGTCGCTGTTGCAGATTCGTAGTCGGGTCTCTAGACTTGAAGGATGTCTATCTCTTTGGTGGAGGAGAAACAATCTACATCTCAAGCAAATCACTGTCGGGGCAATCTGTTGGGTTCTATGGAAAAATCGGAATAAATGGAGGTACGAACAATACAAGTATAATGGTCGACAAATCTGCAATGAAGTTCAGCGACAAATCTCTAAAGCTACAGTAGCATGTGCCCATGGGAAGGTTGGGACGAAGAAGACTTAAATCTTTTGTATTGGTCCCATGATCTAGCTTGTATTTTTGGGATTTCTACCTTTCAATAAAGACTTCTGGTTTGAAAAAAAAAATTAGATATATATATATATATATATATATATATATATATATATATATATATATATATATATATATATATATATATATATATATATATATATATGAATCTCTTCATGTGTGTGTATATATATATATATATATATATATATATATATATATATATATATATATATATAAAATATATATATATGAATCTCTTCATGTGTGTATATATATATATATATATATATATATATATATATATTTTATATATATATATATATATACACGAAGAGATTCATATATATATATATATATTTTATATATATATATATATATATATATATATATATATATATATGAATATATATTTATATTTAAATATATATATATATATATATATATATATATATATATATATATATATATTTATATTTATATTTATATTTATATTTATATTTATACATACACAATATATATATATATATATATATATATATATATATATATATATATATATATATATATATATATATATTTCTGAAACGGAAAGTTTTATTAATCTCGAAGGCGCAAAATGCCGAAGCCTTTACAAGTATGGCCAAAAAGAGAAAAAAGTGTTGAGGAAAAGTATGGGAGAACCGCTCCCTCCTTAACAGCACGTTAGGAAGCTACTGTCAGCTGATTCAAAAGTTCCATAACCCTTCCTGTACGTGTTTGTAATGCCTACTAATCTTGTGAATCTGTTTGTGGGTTTTGAGAATTAGTTGGTTAGCAGTGTATTGGTGCCCTTTATATCTGAATTTGCTATGATTTTTCCACAAAACCCACGTGACGGCGGCTGCGATGATCTGGTGGCCCTGAGAAGCACCCTCCAAGTGTTCCATGAATGACCAAAGAGATGAAGGACGTGATTAAAATTCTATGACTTATGAGGGGTCATTTTCTTCTCTATTCTTTTCAATCTCTATATTAGATTCCAAATTCTTTAGGGTCTAGGCTCAATTTCTATAAAATTTCGAACTCTTCCTTTAGTAAATCCATTAAGCCTCTACTCAAGTGTCACCCATGACTAATATACTAAGCCCTCTTTTACAAACCATTTCCCTTTATCGATTTTTGTCAAAATGTTGTCCTAATTTGATTTCTTAGATCAATCTCAAGCCTAAGTATTCTATTTAGAACCATAAAGCCGTTAGACTAGTTATTTTCCATTGGTTATAAGGAAGTATTTTTTCCAAAATAATTTCATCGTAGGTCGATAATTAACTCCCAAGGAGCTAAGAATATTATTTTTATCTATTAAGTTCTTCAGCCACCTGAATCCTGAGCATCTCTATTTGCAGCTCAATTATTCATATATTAATCCAGAGTCAATTTTTGCTCAAATCTGAGGTCTATAAATTTCTGTCCCCAATCCTTGACTATTATCGAAATAGAGAAAGGTTCGAGAATAGATACTCCTCTTTGCATAAATCAATCCTTATAGTTCTTTCCTCTTGTTAATCGATCGCTTGATTCTCAAGAACAGATATTTACACTTGAAGAAAAAATAGTTACACCAAGTCTCTTTCTATCATGATTAATCTCCTTTGGTACTTTGGAACTTGCTTGAATTTCCTTTCGAATCCCTATAGATGAAGTTGAGAGAATATTTGGTGACCTATTATGGCTAGAAAGATGCGCACTGCAGCCATTTATCTGAATCAAGAAAACTAGGAGTACGCTACAGCACGCTGTGCACTTGGAAGGCATGGGCTCTAAGTTGAAGTGATTTTAGGTATACATAGGTTTTCGGATATTATTGAGAGTGTCTTAAACGCACCATGTTTTGACCTTTGAGTTATTCCGTCAATGTTGTTTGATAATAGATAAAGTTGATAGAATATTCGTTAACCTATCATTATTTGAGTCATGGAACCAAGAATTCACTACAGCCAGATGTACATTGGCGGGACTTGGATTCTCGGCCAAGAGACTATATTTTTTTTTTTCAACAGACTATATATATATATATATATATATATATATATATATATATATATATATATATATATATATATATATATTTTTTTTTTTTTTTTTTTTTATATATATATATAAACATATATATATTTTTAAAAATTAAATATATATATGTATTATATATATATATATAAAATATATATATATATATATATATATATATATAATATATATATATATATATATATATATATATATATATATATATATATATAAAGTTTTTTGTATAAGTATTTTTTTAGAAACCCCCCCATTTTATTCATATCAAGGCACAAAATGCCGCTGCCTTCACAAGTAAGCGCAAAAAGAAGACATAAAAAGAGCACAAAAATTGGCGCCCCGCTCTCCAAGGATCAGTAGAGCATGGACTGCCAAAAGTCCACTAGACTGTGATTGCAGTGCCTACTGACTTTATGAGTTTGACGGAGAACCTCTCGGATAAGTTGTTTAGACGAGTATTGGCGACCTTCGTATCTGAATTTGTTGCGATTATTTCACAATACCCACATATGGTGGTAGCAACGATCTAGTGGCCGTGAGAGGTGGTACTCCATGTGGCCAGGAGATCGATGAAGCTTCCACCGCCCTGGTCCTGTCTGCAATGATAATATAAAGCGTTCCATACCCTCGTGGGCGAGTTTCCTAGGTAAAAAATTTGGTCAACCATTTCGGACTCTCTCGTCGAGCAGCAATGACGTGCAGAGGCCAAGCTGAATCCAATGGTGTTGAAAGCATCGTCAGTGGAGAGTTTCTTGCAAAATGCTCTCCACAACAAGAAGAACCATTTTTTGGGTATGCAAGAGTTCCCGAAAGATCCGATAATGGGGGAAGGTATCCCAATACCCCTGACGACCCCTCTGGTAGAAGCAACCGAGAAGGATCCGTTAGCCGCTATAGACCACTGCATAACGTCAGGTTCCACTGTGATCTGAAGCCCGACGTTGAGGCGCTGAGCAGCGGCCTCTTCTCCACCCAAGTCACGAAGCTTCTTCCAATTCTAGTTACCCAAGGAATCTTATATATCTCTAATGGTACAATGAGAAGGTGCCGCCGGTAGCGTGGAGAGGATCATTTTTGGACCACCGTTCAGAAAATAAGGATGATTCACCCGAGCCCAACTTAAGACGGGTCAAAGGTTCGCAAAGGTTCCTCCCCTGAAGGATATGCCGCCAAGACGTGGAGGATCTGTAGTTGAAATCCGTATCTGGCTGATGAATGTTTTTGAAATATCTGACCATCATAAATCGCGTCCAGAGGTTATGGCTTACCCGAAGCTTCCACCACAGCTTCATCGAGAAGGCCTCAACGACATGCGATAGCCTGTGAAATCTAAGACCTTCTTCGCCTGTGGGTCTTGCCATGGTGTCCCAACTTGCCCAATGGTGCTTGTCCTTACCAACACAGTGGCCCCAGAAGTAGCTGGAGAATATGTTTCCAACGGAAGTAAGCACCTTCTTGGGGGGGGGAGCGAGAGGCTAGGGTGTATATGGGGATAGAGGAGAGCACGTGCTATATCAAAATCATCTTCCCGCCAGGTGATAAAGTGGCATTGTGCTACCCCTCAAGTTTCTTCCTAATCTTACCCACCAGTCCTTCAAAGATCCCCACGTTGGATCTGCCATACACCAACGGGCATCCCAGATAATTGAAAGGTGGATACGTCACAGAAAAGGAAGTGACGTTGGTAAGGGTGTCGGAGTGTTCTCTGTTGGTCTTGTGGTGGATGTAAATGACACTCTTGCAGGGATTGACGCATTGACCAGAGTATTTGGTGTATCTATGTAGAATTTTGTGAACCACCTCCATCGATCCTACATCTCCAGAGGAGAAGATGAGAATATCATCGGCGTATGCCAGGTGGGATATGATCGGGAAGCCGCTAACTGTATGAAAGTACTAGAAATTCAGGGAGTTCACCATCTTGTTCAAATTTCTGCTAAGGGCTTCCGCGGTAATGATGAATATGGTGGAAGATAATGGGTCGCCTTGTATGACTCTGCGACTTGATTTGAAGAAGCCCTCGGCTTGGACGTTAATGACCATGGAGAAACATGAATTGCTGATGGATCTCCAAACGATGTTGGTCCAGGTTTCTGACAATCTGAAGGCTCTGAAAACCAAAATCATGAATTGCAATCCAGTCTGTCGTACGCCTTTTTCCATGTCCAGCTTGATGGCAATATTCTCTCCCTTTGCTAGAAATTTTATGCATGTGATCATTTTCTGGGCCATCAAAATGTTGTCTAAAATGTTTTGACCGCGAACAAAACCACTCTACTCATCGAAAATAATTCTGGAGAGGATCTCGGTCATACAGTTGGCAATAATCTTGGAGATAATTTTGTTGATAAAGTTGCACAGGCTTATAGGATGGAAGCCTTTGAAGGTTTTCAAATTTTTTTGCTTGGGAATAAGAATTAGATTAGCACAGAAAATCGATCTGGGGTACCTTGCAACTAGGAAAAAGGCGATGACCGCCTCGTGAATATCTGACTGATGATGTCCCAGCGTGATCGGAAAAACACACCATTGAACCCTTCTGGTCCCGATGTACTGTGTTCATCAGTGGCCATACGACATCTCTGACCTCCTGTTACGAAGGAATGAGCTTCATCTGGGTGTTTTTAATGTCATCGATCAGGCGGGGGATCGTCGCTAGGAAATCCTCATCCTTGGTGATATTCTCTTTGGTGAACAATTGAGAATAGAATTCCGCTGTTGCCCGATGGATGCCCTGTTGATCTTTGATAATGTTTTCATTCTCATTAGCGATCTGGTGGAGGTTGAGCTTCTGTCTCCGCCCCTTGACGTAGGAGTGGAAATAGCTTATTTTTTGTCTCCCTCACTATGCCAGGTCAGTCTAGCTTTCTGCTTCCAGAATTCTATCTCAATTTTAATGCAAAATTTCAACAACACTCTGTTTAGGTTCAGGAGGCACGAGCAGCCGTGGAACTATCTCTGGTGAATAGAGCTTCCGCACGGGTGACGTCATCCTCAGTCGTTCGAACAGTCTGGAAAATATCCCCGAACGCTTCCTTACTCCAAACAGAGAGGGCTTTCTTGGTGTCTTTGAGCTTGTTTGCGATACGGACTAGGGGCTGAGGGGTGTCCGCTCCTCTCCAAGTCGTAGCAATAATGTTCTTGAACTGGGGGTGGTAGATCCAGAAGTCGAGGAAGCGGAAGCTTTTCTTGATCTGGTTCGATTTTCTTTTAATCTCTACGAAGGTCGGGGAGTAGTCCGACTCAGTGGTATTGAGGTGCGATAGGTTGGAGATGATATTCAAATCCTGCCACTTCGAGTTGATGAGGGCACGGTCCAGCTTAGAGAATTATCTACGGGTGCCTTCTTGTATATAGCACCAGGTGAAGGCTTTGTCGGTGTATTGAAGGAAAGATAGGTCGGTGCAAAATATGAAAGTCCTGGATGACTGTCGGAATAGGGGGACGGCCTCCAGACTTCTCCTCTCTGTAAGTAATTGTGTTGAAATTGCCAATGCATAGCCAAGGAAGATTATTGTGATTATGTTGGGTAAGCACGATGTCATCCCACATCTGTCTTCGTTCATTGGTGTTGCAACTGCCATGAACGGCAGACAGGAGGGAGCGGGAATAAAACAATGGATGTTCCACCCAACACGGGAGAGCCTGTCTGGAGTCGTGGATGATACCGCTCTTAACGTCGGCTCCAAAAAGGGTCCAAATATCATGATATCCGACGATGGTCGAGGTAAAGCTGAGCTGCAGCTGGATGGACCTGAGTTTGTTTAGGAGGATTTAGGTTCGATTGATTACGAAAATGTCGATTTTGTGAATTTTCTTGAGAATTTTCTTGAGACTAATTAGTGTTCTCAAGGTGGGTTTGTTCGCAAGGCCCCTAACATTCCATGATAGGATGTTAAGCATTTAAGTTACTTAGGAGGTAGGTTTTGGTGAGTTTTGTGGCTGAACTAGTGGTCATAGCCGTTTCCTCTGTAGAGCATATTTTTTTTATTTCTTGTTTGTGACTGAGACCCTGTCATCTGCCTTGATGTTTTTGTCCTGGTGTTGATCAGCTGTATCCTCAGTCAGGTGCAAATATACTTCTCCAACTATTTCAGCCAGCGCTCTAAAGTAGTTGTTCGGATTGGTAAAGCCAGCCTCGATGGTATATTATATCCTAGCCACCGGGGCTTGGCCAATGTTGGCTAGAGAATCTGTACGAATGAAGGTTTCTGACTGGGGTGCCGTTGGTGCTTCCGAGTTGGGGAGGTTAGTATCCACTCCTTCATCCACTTCTGAGTGGGTCTCCAGTACGGGGGGGGGTCAATATCCCTTCCCTGGACGGCTCTACTCTCTTGGTCCCCTTCTGGGTTGTGTGATTCGGTTATGTCTATTTCCTGGGAGTTGTTTGGGAGGGGAGGTGCTAGGATTTTGAATTTGTTGGAGATATTAATGATCGGAGATATAAAAGGAACGATAGCTTTTTCTGTAGAGGAATGTTTTTGGGGGAGAGGATGAGTGTTTTCGGATCTATCTTCAAACCGAATATGAGAATTGGGTAAGGAAAGGAGGGGGATTGATGGGACTATTGATTGTTCCTGTTCTGTTGGGGGTGGGATGTTCTTTTGGTTGACTTTCTTCTTGAGTTCTGGATAAGCACGGATGCAGTATTCTTTGGCATGGCCCCGCATATGATAAGTTTTGCAGTAGATGATGTTATTATCGTAAATGATCTATTGAGTGTGAGTTGTGTTGCCGAGCGAGATATAAATATTCTTGGGGAATCCTTCGATAAGTCCAGTTCCATGCATATTTTAGCGTAATTGCCTTTAGTGAGATTTCGTGTCTCGTCATCCATGGCAACGAACGTCCCGAAAGAGTTGGCCATCCTTCTTAAGGCTGCAGGGGTGAAGCATATGAGGGGAAGGTTCGGTAGGATGACCAACGCAGAAACGTTCTCGGAATCAACATTTGGGTTGAAGTCCGGGGTCTATTTGACGATTATCATGATGTGTGAGTCGATTCTATTAGTGCTTCTGCTCCAGACGTTCATGCGTTCACTGACCGATGACTGGTAGAGGAACATGTATTTAAGATCCATGGGCACCACCCTGTACCCGAGGAGAGACCCCAGCTGGCGATGACTTCTTGAAACCGTGTCTACTTCGGGCATCCAATAGTGAATTTAAGAACCAAAGTGTGTGGAAAGGATATGGACAATATGGATATCTCGGCCTGGGTGAAAGGCATATGTATCTTCTTGATATCGGAAAGAGTAGGGTAATCGATGACCTAGAGGGCTACTTCCTCCGAAGGAGAAGATGAGGTGGCAACATAATCCGGCCTGAGTTTGTCGGCGTAAGACACGGAGATGGGGACGTTGGGCGAGTGAGCAGCTAGAATAATATGGTAGGCAGGCAAGACCGACCCTGCCGCAAGAGGTGGCGTAGCAGAGGGACGGGCCGCTGGGGGCTCAAGGTAAGGCTGGAACGAGGGGGCACTCAATGAAGCAGACGGGGGTAGGAGAAGTGGCACGAGCGCCAAGAGATTGGCAGAAAAGGTCAAGGGCACGCAGCGTGCTACCGGGGGGACAGGGCCACTGCCAGAAAGAAGGTGACCGACGACACTCGAAACGATGAGCGCACGCCACCAGACGCAGGGGTGAGGTGCGTGCCTGAAGTAGTTAGTTGGACGACCAAAGGGACGACAACACTGGCGCAAGTAGAGAGCTGGTCTCCCAAAAGGGTACGAGCTGGAGAGATCTCAGGGTGCGTAGGGGCCGCGCCACCAAGAAGGAGAGGAGGAGAGTGTCAAGCGGACTGGGGTTTCACTGAGGTGAGTGCATTAAAATTTTTAAAGACTGACACCTCAAAGAGTGGGCTAGGGGGCGCCCGAGGCAGCCGACCCAACCCCGAGGTGGGCATGTCTGCCACCTGAGGCTGGGTGCCAGCAACATACGATGGCTCCGAATCTCTCACTGGTGGGCCATCGAGGGGGTCGGTCGGAACTGATCTGGGAAAGTACGTAGAGGTGTGCTGAAGGCCAAGTTGAAGTTGACCGAAGGCCTTACGAGGGGAATGAGAAAGAGAGGGGGGCATCGGGAGATGGGGGATACGGTGGCATCCCCAAGAGGGCTAGCTGATCTGGTAGCAAGGGCTGCCGCAAGGAGCCCGGAGGGGGGGCATGAAACTGGAACCGGGTGAAGAAGCCAGAAATCAAACGCTCAAGTGGGGGAGGGAGGGACGGGGAGGCCGGAGAGGAGGACCGGAAGGAGAAAGGCTCGGACACGACCGATAGGGAACGGGAAACACCCCCCGGAGAATACACGAAGGAGGGGGCTACCGTGGACCTCCAGCTAGAGCCGGGGAGCGCTCTCGGGAGATAAGGACAACCGATCCTATTTTTTTATATGATATTATATATATATATATATATATATATATATATATATATATATATATATATGTATATATATATATATTCTTTTTTGAAACGAATGCGCGCATATAGAGTATCCGAAAGATACTTATACACAACGACATACATATCCCAAATATAGTATAAGAAAGAAAGATACCGATACACAACAAATTCTCGTTGGTATCAGTATCATGCTTCATTTTGTGATTTTTCAGAAAAAAAGACAAAGAAAAGGTTCAGAATACAAACCCCCATCAAGCAGTACTGTGAGGCCTGGCAAGCAAAATAAGCTCCGAGCTCCGGCTAATGCTGGCCCCGAAAGACTCGGTTATGTCGAGATCCTACGGACGCATCCCTTCCGGCAGCTCCTAGTCGAAGATGAAGAGCAGCTGAGCCAACGCAAGCTCCACGCTGGCTACCCCTAACGCCACCCCGGGGTATATATCCTCCTCCCCGCCCCGAACGGTATGTACCGAAAGTCAGAACCCTTAAAGTCCAGCCCCTCCCGGGAAAAACTCTCCGGCCTGAAGCTCTCCACATCATCCCAGTGCTTCCGGTCCCTCCCCAGGCCCAGGCGTTGACGACGACCCGAGCCCTACTGCTATCACGTACCCGCCCACCTCGTTCGTTTTCCTGCAGACCCGGAGAACCAATAAGGGCGCCTGTGGGTGCAGCCTGAGAGTCTCCTTGATCACCATTTTCAGGTAGTCGAGGTTGTCGACATCGGACTCCTCTATCCTCACCTTTTCTTCCAGTTTTAGAGACGTCCTGACCTCCGTCTGCGCCTTTGCCATCACCTCTGGATTCTTTACCCACTCCCTCAGTATTGACAATATCTATGTGCCCGCGACAAGCATATCCAGAATAACAACCTTAACATGTCCATTATGAGAGGGATCACCACATCCCTGCTCTCCTTGACCCTCAACAAAACATTAACCAAATCCTCTCCCTCCCCTCCCTCGTCGTCTGCCTTGGGCTTCAGCTGGTGCTCCTCGATAATCTCGTCGAAGACGGCGTCCATCCTCCAGAAGTGTCCTGCCATGCACCGCTTTATCCCGGTCACGACGG
This sequence comes from Iris pallida, assembly GCA_029216955.1. Taxonomy (NCBI): domain Eukaryota; kingdom Viridiplantae; phylum Streptophyta; class Magnoliopsida; order Asparagales; family Iridaceae; genus Iris; species Iris pallida. The sequence continues at coordinate 30,782,207 of JANAVB010027598.1, forward strand.
GGATGAACGTCAGCGATGGGTAGAACTCCGTAAACCCGAACCCGGAGGACATCCTGAAGTACTCCCTGATCGCCTCCGTCAGCCGCTCCTGGTGTATGCACTTCTTCCCGTATGCCGCTCGTGACACCACGTTGTTCGCCAGTGTAGAGAGCCGCTACGTCATGTTGATCGGGGAGGAGCAGCCGTCGCTGGCCTTCACGTGCTCGACCAGGCTCGAGACCTCCTCCACTCTAATGTAGGAGCAGCTCCTGACCCGGTGAGAGGACAGGAGCTCGAGGACGTCGATCCTACGGAGCAGCCACCAGTACGGGCCATAGTGGGAGAAGGCGATGTTGGTGGTGCCGTAGCCGATGACCTTGGCCACGATGAGCTCGAGGCGTGACACGAAGGAGAGGTCGTGGACGCCCATAACCTCCCTGGCAGCCTCCGGGGATGTTGGTGCTTTCTTTACATGGAGAGAGCTAGCTCTCAACATACCTTGTAAAATTTTAGTCCCACATCGGAAATGCACCATGAGTTATCTCAACATATATACTTGGGTTTGTTGTTGAGAGATGCACATGGGGTGGTGACCCTAAGGAGGGAACCATGTGGATAATTTTACTAGGAGGTAAGAATAAGGCTCCAAGGATTAAGCATTAATGCTTTTGTCATTCTCTTGGATTAGTTCCATTTGGAGCTAAGCCCCAAAGGGGCTTAGCGACTCGGACTCAGACTCGGGCTCATGGGCTCATGAGGCGTAATATGGCATTTTGTTGGCGCACTTTGCACTTAGCACGTCATGTGGCTCATATACGGCCATGCGGTTTTATGCAGCATGCGGCTCATATGCGGCCTCATGCGGCTCATGCAGCTCATGCAGCCATGACGTCTATGTGACACATGAGGCACATGCGGCTCATACGGCCCAGGCGACACATGCGGCTCATGCGGTCCATGCGGCCCATGCGGTCCATGCGGCCCATGCGGTCCATGCGGATCATGTAGTCAATGTGGCCCATGCGGTCCATGCGGCCATGAGGCTCATGCGGTCAGACTGCTGCTGCTACCGCATGGAGGGCTCCGCTGACTGTGCAGACTACAAGTCAGTTATGGAAAGACTGATTCAATGCGATTAATTCAGAACCACTTTTTGTAGGGTTTGAATTAATCTTGTTGCCATCTTTTTGGAATTTGATTCAATCTTTCCATAACTGAAGAGGCGGCTACAGTTTCTACCCTCTCTCTATATATACTCTCTTCTGGCCTCCTTTGTAGGTACTACGAAAATCATAAGTCAGAAAAGAAGAGAGAGAGAGGGAGTTGCTGCAGCCATTGCAAGTACATCCGAGGAGTCAGAACAAAGGTGACTTCAAGCGTTCCACAAGTTCTTCAACTTGCTGGTTCCTGGAAGCAATTTGTGTGGGGCGAATCTTGCTTTGAGCAACGGTATTTTGACACCCCAGTAATTTTTCTTTTTCTCATCTTTCTCTAGATTTGTAACTCGTTCTGTCCCAATTGCAATACGTTTGCAAGGAAGAACGAGAGATCTTCTATTCTCTATTTTCCTCCTTCATATTGTAATCTGGCTATTTGGTCCTTTGTATCATCGTAGATCTCGATTGAATCAGTTTTACCATCTTTGATCAAGCCCCGGGACTAACAATCTCAAAGCAAGATCCTTATAGATGGAAAACATTAATGCTTCGCTCATCCAATCCGACTACTGTAAGTTGGAAAAGTTCGATGGAGAGCATTATCAAATCTGGAAGAGAAAGGTTTATCAAACTCTTCAACTAAAAGACGTTGATCATGTTCTGTTGGAGGAAGAACCATCTGTTCTAGATACTGGATCTACTGCCGCAATCAATGCGACTACCAAACTCTAGGCCAAATGAAGAAGAGAAAATAGCATCTGCAGGCTTCTCATCCTGAATGCTATGGAGGACTCCCTGGCAGAATCCTACTCGAAGAAGGAACTTGCCAGAGACATATGGGAGTCTGTGGAAAAACTGTATGAAAAAGACAGAAATAGGAGCAAGATGTTTGTGGTTAAAAAATATCACAAATTGCTCTTTGAGGACGAGAAGTCCATGTTACCACAGGTGAAGGAATTTCTGAAGCTACGTCAAAAACTGGAAGACGAAGAGATGCCCCTTCCCGACAAGTTTGTCGTTGGAGGGATCGTCTCAAAACTTCCTGCTGGGTGGATTACCTTCTATAAGATCCATGTTGAGGACGAGATGTGTTCCCAACATAAGGTGGACACTCTGTCCAAACAGTTGGCCAAAGCCAATCTAGTGCAGACGAGAGATCCCAAGGGGAAGCAGGCGGCTTCTCATCCCAAGAAGAAGGACTTCACTAATCTAAAAGTGAAGGGTCCTTCATTCAAGCAACAGAAGACTAAGTTCCACGTGACTTGTTACAATTGTGGCAAGAAAGGCCACTACAAGAGTGAATGCAGATCCAAGCCTAAACAATCAGAGAAAGGTGAGCCTAATAAGGTTTCATTGGTTTCTAACTTTGTTGCTATGATCGCACAGGTCACAGCTGTAGGGGTTCACTCTGACTGGTGGATAGATACTGGTGCGACTTGCCATGTCTGTTCTTGCAAGGAGTGGTTCATCATGTACCAGCCGATATCTGAGAAGGTTGTCATGGCGAACTAGGCCCAAGCTGAAGTTCTAGGGATCGGGACCGTGGAACTGAAACGCACTTCTGGGAACACTCTGACGCTTCAAGGTGTGAAGCATGTTCTTGCGATTGCCAAGAACCTGATCTCTGGGAGCCTGCTCGGCAACGCAGGCTTGATGATAGACATCAATGCTGGTCAGATGGTGATGTCCAAGAAAGGAACATACTTCGGGAAGGCTTATCAAACCGAAGAAATGTTTAAAATTTAGCTTGTCAACCAGTTTGATGACATTAATGCAGTTGTATTTTCTGATTATTCTCTTGAGTTGTGGCAAAATAGACTAGGACATGTTCATTGTAAAAGAATTAACAAAATGTCTAGTCTAGGACTTATCTCCAAATGTGGGGGAAGGTGGAGAAGTGTGAAGTGTGTGCTCAGACGAAGATCACAAGAAACCCTTTCATCGGGTCAATCGAAGCACAGATCTTCTGGAGTTGGTGCACTCTGATATCTGTGACTTCAAACATTTCTCCACGAAGGCCGGGATAAAGTATTTTATAACCTTCATCGACGACTTCTCAAAATACGCGTTCGTCTACTTGCTCAAGTCTAAAGACGAAGCCTTCGAGAAGTTCAGAGAGTTCAGGGCCGAAGCTGAATGGCAGACTGGACAACAACTCAAGAGGTTAAGAAGTGATCGAGGTGGGGAGTACAGGTCTCATAAATTTGCATCATTTTGTAAAGAACATGGAATCATATGCGAGATTACTGCTCCATATTCTTCTCAATCCAACGGAGTAGCAGAGAGGAAGAACCGAACATTAACAGAAATGATGAATTCTATGCTGCTTACTGCAGGCCTTCCAAAATACTGCTGGGGAGAAGCTGCATTGATGGCCACTTTTATTTTAAATAGAGTGCCGTATGCAACTTCGGACGTAACTCCTCATGAACTCTGGTTCAAAGTCAGACCAAACTTGAATGTCATTCGAGTGTGGGGGTGTCTGGCGTATGTGAAGCTCCCAGATCTGAAGATTCAGAAGCTAGGGACAAGGACTACGATGGCGATCTTCTTGGGGTATGCCGAGAAGAGTGATGCTAGGAGATTTCTTGATATTGAGTTAAATCATATCATCGAATCTCGCGACGCTGAATATTTTGAAGACAAGTTTACAAAAGACAAAAACATTGTTCTTTCGGACATTCCGGAAAATGATGTAGGTGCAAATGAGACTGAAATCTCATATGGGCCAGTAGTCCAAGAACAAGCTATTATTGATGAAACAACTCTTGTACCAGAACTCGCAGAGCCGTCAGCTAAGCGAACGAGAAGACCGAAAGACTTCGGAGATGACTTTGTCACCTATCATGTGGAAGCAGATCCGCTTACCTATGATGAGGCAATGAAGACCAGAGATGCTATCTTCTGGAAGGAGGCGGTGAATGACGAGTTTGACTCTATCACCTCCAATAACACATGGGTGTTGGTAGATCTACCTGAAGGAGAAAAGCCCATCGGATCTAAATGGATCTTCAAGAAGAAGATGAAGGCAGATGGAACTATTGACAAGTTCAAGGCCAGGCTGGTAGCCAAGGGATTTTTTCAGAAACAGGGGATAGACTACTTTGACACGTACGCTCCAGTAGCTCGGATGGCCACCATCAGGATGTTAATTGCTCTAGCAGCTATACATAAGTTGGTGATACATCAGATGGATGTAAAGTCAGCATTCCTGAATGGGAAGCTGATCGAAGAGAATTACATGCAACAGCCAGATGGATTTATCGTTAAAGGTCTTGAAGACAAAGTCTGCAAGTTGGTGAAATCATTATATGGTTTGAAGCAAGCTCCAAAGATGTGGCATGAGAAGTTTGACAAAGTTATTAGATCAAACGACTACAGAGTCAACGAGACGGACAAATGTGTTTACATAAAGTTCGCTGATAGAAGAGGAGTCATCGTTTGTCTGTACGTGGACGACATGCTAATGCTAGCTAGGTACGGATATAGGTTGTGTCACAGAGACAAAGAAGTTCCTCTCAACGAAGTTAAGTATGAAGGACTTGGGGGATGCAGATGTCATCTTGGGCATAAAGATCTTCCGGACAGACACTGGAGTAGCGCTGTCACAATCTCACTACATTGAGAAGATGCTCACAAGCTATGGGTACAAGGATCTTCCAGGGATCGATACGCCATACAGGTGTGATCAGAAGCTGAAGCCAAACTCGAGGGAAAGCGTCAGGCAGCTGGAGTATTCTAGCATTATCGGAAGTTTAATATACACAACACTGCCACAAGGCCTGACATAGCTTTCACCGTAGGAATGCTGAGTCGGTTCACAAGCAACCCAGGGGTTGAGCACTGGAAAGCTGTGAAGCGGGTGATGAGATATCTCAAGAAGACTCAGACATATGCACTGCAATACAACGGGTATCCGACAGTAGTGGAAGGCTTCAGTAATGCTAGCTGGTATTCAGAGGTGGAAAGCGAGAGATCCACAGGTGTATATGTCTTTTCCTTAGGTGGAGCTGCTATATCGTGGAAGTCGAAGAAGCAGACTATACTCTTTCGTTCCTCCATGTAATCTGAATTTTATGCACTTGAAACTGCAGCAGATGAAGCAAAATAGCTTCGGAAGCTCATGTATGATCTTTCAGTGGTTGGGGCTCAGATATCGGCGATACCGATTTACTGTGACAAGTAGGCGACTGCGGCGGTGGCATCAAATAACCTCTTCAATGGGAAGAAGAGGACTGTGCTGTTAAAGCACAGGGCAGTACATGATCTTATCAAAAGAGGTGTAATTGTAGTGGTTGATGTTTATAGTCAGGAGAACCTGGCAGATCCGTTCACAAAGGGCCTCAAGTGCCAGTTAGTCGATGACACAGCTTATAAAATGGGCTTGAAAGCATTCTGATAGTGTGTCTTTGTAATCCTACCATAAAGTTTTATGCTATTAGTTCAAAGAGAAATCTACTAGGCATCTAACTTTTGGTTCAAAGGAGGATCACTGACTGGGAAACTATCAGGTAACAGTCGGTACATGTTCTCTGGAACATGGAAGGGATACGGACCCATAACCACTACTGTCTACTATGTATTTTCTGCAGAAAAAATAGATCCTGTGGAAGGTTGGCTTAAACGCCTTAATGAGTTCTCAGGCAAAGTGAATGCCTGGTGCGCTTTACAGAAAGCACGGTAGAGCAGCACTACAAGGAGTGAAACTCCATGCTACAGTGGGGTGACTCCAACATGAGGTTCCTAGGTAGGGGTAATGCCTCGGCTTTGCAAGCCAAGTCATTGCGGCGTAGCACTGCAAATAGGCAGGTAGCCTAATGCTGTATGACGTAATTAAAGAGTTGTAGACAGAACTACAAAGGGAAGGATGGCCCCATGTTACAGTGGCACAACACCACGATAAGGTACCCAGGTAGGGATAAAGCCTCGGCATTACAAGCCATGTCGTTGCGACATAACACCGCAAGGAAGCCTTAGGCTTCAAGCTGAGTAGATTGGCACTACAAAGAGGCAGAGACCTCATGCTATAGTAGTATGACATTACGATGAGGTTTCCAGGTAGGGGTAATGCCTCGGCTTCAGGCCATGTCATAGTGGCGTAGCACCGCAAGGAAGCACAAGGCTTCATGCCATATCTCTTTAATAAAGAACTCACCTGTAGTGTATGGAAAGAGATATCAGGCCGTCTCTTGAGGATAAACTTGTAGATGCCTAAAATTATACACTAAAACTAGGCTGGCACAGGACCTTTAATGTGCAGCCAGAAGCACACGTAACTACACTTTGTGAGTGGTAAGAATTACAATTATGGTGCAGAATTCAAGGTGTAGTCCATTCTTGTATCACATTGTTATTTAACCCATACGGGAAGATTCAAGTCGTCAGCGACATCTATCCTAATACAAAATGGACCGTTACTGTGGGGAACGCTCAACCCTGGACACATATATATGTTCTGATATGTGGGAGAATGTTGGTACTTTCTTTACATGGAGTGAGCTAGCTCTCAACATGTCTTGTAAAATTTTAGTCCCACATCGGAAATGCACCATGAGTTATCTCAACATATATACTTGGGTGTGTTGTTGAGAGATGCACATGGGGTGGTGACCCTATGGAGGGAACCATGTGGGTGATTTTACTAGGAGATAAGAATAAGGCTCCAAGGATTAAGAATTAATGCTTTTGTTATTCTCTTGGATTAATTCCATTTGGAGCTAAGCCCCAAAGGGGCTTAGCGACTCGGACTCGGACTCGGGCTCATGGGCTCATGAGGCGTAATGTGGCATTTCGTTGGCACACTTTGTACTTAGCACGTCAGCAGTCATGCGGCTCATATGCGTCCATGCGGTTTTATGCGGCATGCGGCTCATATGCGACCTCATGCGGCTCATGCGGCCATACGTCCATGCGGCTCATACGGTCCATACGGCACATACGGCACATGCGGCTCATGCGGCCCATGCGGCACATACGGCTCATGCGGCTCATACGGTCCATGCAGCCCCATGCGGTCCATACGGCTCATGCGACCCCATGCGGTCCATGCGGCTCATGTGGTCAATGCGGCCCGTGCGGTCAATGTGGCCATAAGGCTCATACGGCCAGGCTGCTGCTGCTGCCGCATGGAGGGCACAGTTATGGAAAGACTGATTCAATACGATTAATTCAGATCCACTTTTTGTGGAATTTGAATTAATCTTGTTGCTATCTTTTTGGAATTTGATTCAATCTTTCCATAACCGAAGAGGCGGCTAGGGTTTCCACCCTCTCTCTCTATATATACTCTCTTCTGGCCTCCTTTGTGGGTACTACGAAAATCATAAGTCAAAAAAAGAGAGAGAGAGAGAGGGAGTTGCTGCCGCCATTGCAAGTCCATCCGAGGAGTCAGAACAGAGGTGACTTCGAGCGTTCTACAAGTTCTTCAACTTGCTAGTTCCTGGAAGCAATTCGTGTGGGGCGAATCTTGCTTTGAGCAACGGTGTTTTATCACCCCAGCAATTTTTTTTCTCATCTTTCTCTAGATTTTGTAACTTGTTCAGTCCTAATTGCAACACGTTTGCAAGGAAGAACGAGAGATCTTCTCTTCTCTATTTTCCTCCTTCATATTTTAATCTGGCTATTTGGTCCTTTGTATCATCGTAGATCTCGATTGAATCAGTTTTACCATCTTTGATCAAGCCCCGAGACTAACAATCTTAAAACAAGATCCTTATAGATGGAAAATATTAATGCTTCGCTCGTCCAATCGGACTACTGCAAGTTAAAAAAGTTCAATAGAGAGCATTATCAAGTCTGGAAGAGAAAGGTTTATCAAACTCTTCAACTAACAGACGTTGATCATGTTTTGTTGGAGGAAGAACCATCTGTTCCAGACACTGGATCTACTGCCGCAATAAATACGGCTACCAAACTCCAGGCCAAATGGAGAAGGGAAAATAGCATCTGCAGGCTTCTCATCCTGAATGCTATGGAGGACTCCCTGGCAGAATCCAACTCGAAGAAGGAACTTGCCAGAGACATATGGGAGTCTGTGGAAAAACTGTATGAAGAAGACAGGAACGGGAGCAAGATGTTTGTGGTTGAAAAATATCACAAATTGCTCTTTGAGGACGAGAAGTCCATGTTGCCACAGGTGAAGGAATTTCTGAAGCTACGTCAGAAACTGGAAGACGAAGAGATGCCCCTTCCCGACAAGTTTGTCTTGGAGGGATCGTCTCAAAACTTCCTGCTGGGTAGAGTACCTTCTATGCAAGGATGCTCAGAAGGAAGCTAGACATTAACTTGGGAAATCTACTTCAAGAGATCCATGTTGAGGACGAGATGCGTTCCCAACAGAAGGTGGACACTCTGTCCAAACAGTTGGCCAAAGCCAATCTAGTGCAGACGAGAGATCCCAAGGGAAAGCAGGCGGCTTCTCATCCCAAGAAGAAGGACTTCACTAATCTAAAAGTGAAGGGTCCTTCATTCAAGCAACAGAAGACTAAGTCCTACGTGACTTGTTACAATTGTGGCAAGAAAGGCCACTACAAGAGTGAATACAGATCCAAGCCTAAACAATCAGAGAAAGGTGAGCCTAATAAGGTTTCATTGGTTTCTAACTTTGTTGCTATGATCGCACAGGTTACAGCTGTGGGGGTTCACTCTGACTGGTGGATAGACACTGGTGTGACTTGCCATGTCTGTTCTGGCAAGGAATGGTTCGTCACGTACTAGCCGAAATCTGAGAAGGTTGTCATGGCGAACCAGGCCCAAGCTAAAGTTCTGGGGATCGGGGCCGTGGAACTGAAACTCACTTCTGGGAACACTCTGACGCTTCAAGGTGTGAAGCATGTTCCGACGATTGCCAAGAACCTGATCTCTGGGAGCCTGCTCTACAATGCAGGCTTGAGGATGGACATCAATGCTGGTCAGATGGTGATGTCCAAGAAAGGAACATACTTCGGGAAGGCTTATCAAACCGAAGGAATGTTTAAAATTCAGCTTGTCAACCAGTTTGATGACATTAATGCAGTTGTATTTTCTGATTATTCTCTTGAGTTGTGGCATAATAGACTAAGACATGTTCATTCTAAAAGAATTAACAAAATTTCTATTCTAGGACTTATCTCCAAATGTGGGGGTAAGGTGGAGAAGTGTGAAGTGTGTGCTCAGACGAAGATCACAAGAAAACCCTTTTATCAGGTCTATCGAAGCACAGATCTTCTGGAGTTGGTGCACTCCGATATCTGTGACTTCAAACATTTCTCCACGAAGGTCGGGATGAAGTATTTCATAACCTTCATCGACGACTTCTCAAAATACGCGTTCGTCTACTTGTTCAAGTTTAAAAACGAAGCCTTCGAAAAGTTCAGAGAGTTCAGGGCCGAAGCTGAACGGCAGACTGGACAACAACTCAAGAGGTTAAGAAGTGATCGAGGTGGGGAGTACAAGTCTCATAAATTTGCATCGTTCTGCAAAGAACATAGAATCATATGCAAGACTACTGCTCCATATTCTCCTCAATCCAATGAAGTAGCGGAGAGGAAGAACAGAACGTTGACAGAAATGATTAACTCAATGCTGCTAACCGCGGGTCTTCCTAAATGCTACTGGAGAGAAGCTGCATTGACGGCCACTTTTATTCTAAATAGAGTGCCATATACTAATTCGGACGTAACTCCTCATGAACTCTGGTTCAAAGTCAGACCAAACTTGAATGTCATTCGAGTGTGGGGGTGTCTGGCATATGTGAAGCTCCCAGATCTGAAGATTTAGAAGCTAGGGACAAGGACTACGAAGGGGATCTTCTTGGGGTATGCCGAGAAGAGTGATGCTAGGAGATTTCTTGATATTGAGTCAAATCATATCATCGAATCTCGCGATGCTTAATACTTTGAAGACAAGTTTGCAAAAGATATAAACATTGTTCGTTCGGACATTCCAAAAAATGATATAGGTGCAAATGAGACTGAAATCTCATATGGGCCAGTAGTCCAAGAAGAAGATGTTGTTGGTGAAACAACTCTTGTACCAGAACTCGCAGAGCCGTCAGCTAAACGAGCAAGGAGACCGAAAGACTTCGGAGATGACTTTGTCACCTATCATGTGGAAGCAGATCCGCTTACCTATGATGAGGCGATGAAGACCAGAGATGCTATCTTCTGGAAGAAGGCAGTGAATGACGAGATTGACTCTATCACCTCCAATAACACATGGGTGTTGGTAGATCTACCTAAAGGAGAAAAGCCCATCGGATTTAAATGGATCTTCAAGAAGAAGATGAAGGCAGATGGAACTATTGACAAGTTCAAGGCCAGGCTGGTAGCCAAGGGATTTTCTCAAAAACAGGGGATAGACTCCTTTGATACGTACGCTCCAGTAGCTCGGATGACCACCATCAAGATGTTAATCGCTCTAGCAGCTATACATAAGTTGGTGATACATCAGATGGATGTAAAGACAACATTCCTAAATGGGGAGCTGATCGAAGACATTTACATGCAACAGCCAGATGGATTTGTCGTCAAAGGTCTTGAAGACAAAGTCTGCAAGTTGGTAAAATCATTATATGGTTTGAAGCAAGCTCCCAAGATGTGGCATAAAAAGTTTGACAATGTTATTAGATCAAACGGCTACAGAGTCAGCGAGACGGATAAATATGTTTACACAAAGTTCGCTGATGGAAGAGGAGTCATCGTTTGTCTGTACGTGGACGACATGCTAATCCTTGGTGCGGATATACGCTGTGTCACAGAGACAAAGAAGTTCCTCTCAACCAAGTTCAGTATGAAGGACTTGGGGGATGCATATGTCATCTTGGGCATAAAGATCATCCGGACAGACACTGGAGTAGCGCTGTCACAATCTCACTACATTGAGAAGATGCTTATACACTATGGTATAAGGATCTTCCGGGGATCGATATGCCATACAGGTGTGATCAGAAGATGAAGCCAAACTCGAGGGACAACATCAGGCAGCTGGAGTATTCTAGCATTATCGAAAGTTTAATGTACACAACCACTGCCACAAGGCCTGACATAGCTTTCGTCGTGGGAATGCTGAGTCGGTTCACAAGCAACCCAGGGGTTGAGCACTGGAAAGCTGTGAAGCGGGTGATGAGATATCTCAAGAAGACTCAGACATATGCACTGTACTACAACGGGTATCCGACAGTAGTGGAAGGCTTCAGTGATGCTAGCTGGTTCAGAGGTGGAAAGCGAGAGAACCACAGGTGGATATGTCTTTTTCTTGGGTGGAGCTGCTATATCGTGGAAGTCAAAGAAGCAGACTATACTCTCTCGTTCCTTCATGGAATCTAAATTTTAAGTACTTAAAAACTGTAACAGATGAAGCAGAATGGCTTCGGGAGCTCATGTATGATCTTTCAATGGTTGGGACTCAGATACCGACGATACCGATATACTGTGACAACCAGGCGACTGCGAAAGTGGCATCAAATGACCTCTTCAACGGAAAGAAGAGGACTGTGCGGTTAAAGTACATGACAGTACATGATCTTATCAAAAGAGGTGTAATTACAGTGGTTGATGTTCGGAGTCAGGAGAACCTGGCAGATCCGTTCACAAAGGGCCTCAAGCGCCGGTTGGTCGATGACACAGCCTATAAAATGGGCTTGAAGGCATTCTTATAGTGTGTCTTTGTAATCCTACCATAAAGTTTTATGCTATTAGTTCAAAGAGAAATCTACTAGGCATCTAACTTTTGGTTTAAAGGAGGATCACTGACTGGAAAACTATCAGGTAACAGTGGTACTTGTTCTCTGGAACATGGAAGGGATACGGACCCATAACCACTGTTGTCTACTATATATTTTCTGCAGAAAAAACAGATCCTGTGGAAGGTTGGCTTAAACGCCTTAATGAGTTCTCAAGCAGAGTGAATGTCTGGTGCGCTTTACAGGAAGCACGGTAGAGCAGCACTACAAGGAGTGAAACTCCATGCTACAGTGGGGTGACTCTACCATGACGTTCCCAGGTAGGGGTAATGCCTCGGCTTTGTAAGCCAAGTCATATCGGCGTAGCACCGCAAATAGGCAGGTAGCCTAATACTATATTACGTAATTAAAGAGTTATAGATAGCACTACAAAGGGGAGGATGGCCCTATGTTACAGTGGCACGACACCAGGATGAGGTACCCAGGTAGGGATAAAGCCTCGGCATTGCAAGCCATGTCGTTGCGGCGTAACACCGCAAAGAAGGCTTAGGCTTCATGCTGAGTAGATTAGCACTACAAAGAGGCTGAGACCTCATGCTATAGTAGTATGACACTACAATGAGGTTCCCAGGTAGGGGTAATACCTCGGCTTCAGGCCATGTCGTAGCGGCGTAGCACCGCAAGGAAGCGCAAGGCTTCATGCCATATCTCTTTAATAAAGAACTCACCTATAGTGTATGGAAAGAGATATCAGGCCGTCTCTTGAGGTTAAACTTGTAGACACCCAAAATTATACACTGAAACCAGGCTGGCATAGGGCCTTTAATGTGCATCCAGAAGCACACGTAACTACACTTTATGAGTGGGAAGAATTACAATTGTGGTGCAGAATTCAAGGCGTAGTCCATTCTTGTATCACATTGTTATTTAACCCATACGTGAAGATTCAAGTTGTCAGCGACATCTATCCTAATACAAAATGGACAGTTACTGTGGGGAACGCTCAACCCTGGACACATATATATGTTGTGATATGTGGGGGATTGTTGGTCCTTTTTTTACATGGAGAGAGCTAGCTCTCAACATGCCTTCTAAAATTTTAGTCCCACATCTAAAATGCACCATGAGTTATCTCAACATATATACTTGGGTGTGTTGTTGAGAGATGCACATGGGGTGGTGACCCTAAGGAGGGAACCATGTGGGTGATTTTACTAGGAGGTAAGAATAAGGCTCCAAGGATAAGCATTAATGCTTTTGTCATTCTCTTGGATTAATTCCATTTGGAGCTAAGCCCCAAAGGGGCTTAGCGACTCGAACTCAGACTCGGACTCGGACTCGGGCTCATGGGCTCATGAGGAATAATATGGCATTTTGTTGGCGCACTTTGCACTTAGCACGTCAGCAGTTATGCGGCTCATATGCGGCTATGCGGTTTTATACGGCATACGACTCATATGCGGCCTCGTGCGGCTCATGCAGCCATGCGGCTCATGAGGTCCATGCGGCACATGCAGCATATACGGCTCATACGGCCCATGCGGCACAAGCGGCTCATGCGGCTCATGTGGTCCATGCGGCCCATGCGGTCCATGCGGCTCATGCGGCTCATGGACATTATGGATATCTCGGCCAGGGTGAAAGGCATATGTATCTCCTTGATATCGGGAAGAGTAGGGTAATCGATGACCTGGAGGGCTACTTCCTCCGAAGAAGAAGATGAGGTGGCAACATGATCTGGCCTGAGTTTGTCGGCGTAAGACACAGAGATGGAGACGCTGGCGAGTGAGCAGCTGGAATAGTATGGTAGGCAGGCAAGACCGACCCTGTTTCAAGAGGTGGAGTAGCGGAGGGACGGGCCGCTGGGAGCTCCAGGTAAGGCTGGAACGAGGAGGCACTCAATGAAGCAGACGGGGGTAGGAGAAGTGGCGCGAGCGCCAAGAGATTGGCAGAAAAGGTCAAGGGCACGCAGCGTTCTACCGGGGGGAGGCAGGGCCACTGCCAGGGAGAAGGTGATCGATGACACTCAAAACGATGAGCGCACGCCACCCGGCGCAGGGGTGAGGTGCGTGCCTGAAGCGGGTAGTTGGACGACAAAAGGGGCGGCAATACTAGCACAAGTTGAGAGCTGGTCTCCCAAAAGGGTGCGAGTTGGAGAGCTCTCAGGGTGCACAGGGGCCGCGCCACCAAGAAGGAGAGGGGGAGAGTGTCAAGCGGACATGGGTTTCACTGGGGTGAGTGAATTAAAATTTTTAAAGACTGACACCAGGTCAGACTCGTGCCTCAAAGAGCGGGCTAGGGGGGCGCCCGAGGCATCCGACCCAACCCCGAGGTGGGCATGTCTGCCACCTGGGGCTGGGTGCCAGCAACATACGATGGCTCCGAATCTCTCACTGGTGGGCCATCGAGGGGGTTGGTCGAAACTGATCCGGAGAAGTATGGGGAGGTGTGCTGAAGGCCAGGGTGAAGTTGACCGAAGGCCTGGCGAGGGGAATGAGGAAGAGAGGGGGCGTCGGAAGAAGGGGGATACGATGGCAGCCCTAAGAGGGCTAGCTGATCTGGTAGCCAGGGCTGTCGCAAGGAGCCCTGAGGGGGGGCATAAAATTAGAACGAGGTGAAGAAGCCGAAAATCAAACGCTGAAGTGGGGGAAGGGAGGGACGGGGAGGCCGGAGAGGAGGACCGGAAGGAGAAAGGCTCGGACACGACCGAGGGGGAATGGAAAACACCCCCTGGAGAATACACGAAAGATGGGGCTACCGTGGAGCTCCAGCTAGAGCCGGGGAGCGCTCTCGGGAGATAAGGACAACCGATCCTATTTTTTTATATGATATTATATTCATATATATATATATATATATATAAAAATATATATATATATAAATATATATATATATATATATAAAATATATATATATATATATATATATATATATATATATATATATATTCTTTTTTTGAAACGAATGCGCTCATATAGAGTATCCGAAAGATACTGATACACAACGACATACATATCCCAAACATAGTATAAGAAAGAAAGATACTGATACACAACAAATTCTCGTTGGTATCAGTATCATGCTTTATTTTATGATTTTTGAGAAAAAAAAGACAAAGAAAAGGTTCAAAATACAAACCCCCATCAAGCAGTATTGATGTGTGGCCTGGCAAGCAAAATAAGCTCCGAGCTCCGGCTAATGCTGGCCCCGAAAGACTCGGCTATGTCGAGATCCTGCAGACGCAT
Source organism: Iris pallida (assembly GCA_029216955.1). Lineage (NCBI taxonomy): Eukaryota > Viridiplantae > Streptophyta > Magnoliopsida > Asparagales > Iridaceae > Iris > Iris pallida. The sequence continues at coordinate 30,797,248 of JANAVB010027598.1, forward strand.
CCCTTCCGACAGCTCCCAGTCGAAGATGAAGAGCAGCTGAGCCAACGCAAGCTCCACGCTGGCTACCCCTAACGCCACCCCGGGGCATATCCTCCTCCCCGCCCCGAACGGCACGTACCAAAAGTCGGAACCCTTAAAGTCCAGCCCCTCCTGGGAAAAACTCTCCAGCCTGAAGCTCTCCACATCATCCCAGTGCTTCCGGTCCCTCCCCAGGCCCAGGCGTTGATGACGACCCGAGTTCCCACTGCTATCATGTACCCGCCCACCTTGTTCGTTTTCCTGCAGACCCGGAGAACCAACAAGGGCGCCTGTGGGTGCAGCCTGAGAGTCTCCTTGATCACCATTTTTAGGTAGTCGAGGTTGTCGACATCGGACTCCTCTATCCTCTCCTTTCCTCCCAGTTTTAGAGACGTCCTGACCTCCGTCTGCGCCTTTGCCATCACCTATGGATTCTTTACTAATTCTGCCATCGCCCACTCCATCAGTATTGACAATATCTATGTGCCCGCGACAAACATATCCAGAATAACAACCTTGACATGTCTATTATGAGAGGGATCACCACATTCCCGCTCTCCTTGACCCTCAACAAAACATCAACCAAATCCTCTCCCTCCCCTCCCTCGTCGTCTGCCTTGGGCTTCAGCTGGTGCTCTTCGATAATCTCGTCGAAGATGGCATCCATCCTCCAGAAGTGTCCCGCCATGCACCGCTTGATCCCGGTCACGACGGGGATGAATGTCAGCGACGGATAGAACTCCATGAACCCGAACCCGGAGGATATCCTGAAGTACTCCCTGATCGCCTCCGTCAGCCGCTCCCGGTGTCTGCACTTTTTCCCGTATGCCGCTCGCGACACCACGTTGTTCGCCAGTACAGAGAGCCGCTATGTCATGTTGATCGGGAAGGAGCAGCCCACGCTGGCCTTCACGTGCTCGACCAGGCTCGAGACCTCCTCCACTCTAATGTAGGAGCAGCTCCTGACCCGACGAGAGGACAGGAGCTCGAGGACGTCGATCCTGCGGAGCTGCCACCAGTGCGAGCCGTAGGGGGAGAAGGCGATGTCGGTAGCGCCGTAGCCGATGACCTTGGCCACGATGAGCTCGAGGCGAGACACGAAGAAGAGGTCGTGGACGCCCATAACCCCCCTGGCAGCCTCCGAGGATGTTGGTGCTTTCTTTACATGGAGAGATGCACATGGGGTGGTAAGCCTAAGGAGGGAACCATGTGGGTGATTTTACTAAGAGGTAAGAATAAGGCTCCAAGGATTAAGCATTAATGCTTTTGTCATTCTCTTGGATTAATTCCATTTGGAGCTAAGCCCCAAAGGGGCTTAGCAACTCGGACTCGGACTCGGGCTCATGAGACGTAATATGGCATTTTGTTGGTACACTTTGCACTTAGTATGTCAGCAGTCATGCGGCTCATATGCGACTATGTGACTCATGCGGCCAAGCGGCACATGCGGTACATGCGGCACATGCGGCTCATGCGGCCCATGCTGCATATACGGCTCATGCGGCTCATGCGGTCCATGTGGTCCATGCGGCTCATGCGGCTCATGTGGTCCATGCGGCCCATGCGGTCCATGCGGCCATGAGGCTCATACGGCCAGGCTGCTGCTGGTGCCACATGGAGGGCTCCGCTGACTGTGCAGACTACAAGTCAGTTATGGAAAGACTGATTCAATACGATTAATTCAGATATACTTTTTGTGGGATTTGAATTAATCTCGTTGCTATCTTTTTGGGATTTGATTCAATCTTTCCATAACTGAAGAGGCGGCTAGGGTTTCCACCCTCTCTCTATATATACTCTTTTTTGGCCTCCTTTGTGGGTATTACGAAAATATAAGTCAGAAAAGAAGAAAGAGAGAGAGAGCTGCTGCCGCCATTGCAAGTCCATCCGATGAGTCAGAACAGAGGTGACTTCGAGCGTTCCACAAGTTCTTCTAACTTGCTGGTTCCTGGAAGCAGTTCGTGTGGGGAGAATCTTACTTTGAGCAACGGTGTTTTAACACCCCAGCAATTTTTTTCTTCTCATCTTTCTCTAGATTTTGTAACTCATTCTGTCCCAATTGCAACACGTTTGCAAGAAAGAACAAAAGATCTTCTCTTCTCTATTTTTCTCCTTCATATTGTAATCTGGCTATTTGGTCCTTTGTATCATCGTAGATCTCAATTGAATCAGGTTTACCATCTTTGATCAAGCCCCAGGACTAACAATATATATATTATATATATATATATATATATATATATATATATATATAATATATATATATATAATACTTGTTTAAAAAAAAGTGGTCGCGAGAGCTGCTCCCATAGCGATTTCGTGTGTCTGATCCGATGCTGCTCCGGCTTGGCCCCCTTCTAGAGCTGGTGCACCCTCCCCGGTGGCCCCTCCCCATCCTTTCATCCTCGGCTTAGTTCTCTCATGCTCGTTGCCTGTGTTGTGCTGTGCGGTGGATGTCATGGACGACTTTTCCACTAGAGAGGCAGACCCTCCGGTCCAGCCCCATTCGGCTGGTCCTTCCTCCTTGTCTTGGGCAGCCACCCCCAGGCCGGACGTCCTCCTCCTTTTTTTGGGCCTGCAAGCTTCGCCGCCTCCTTCCCCCCTCGCCCTCCCCCTCCACCACCGCCCTCCTTCCTCGTGGCCCCTCGCCGGCATACTTGGTTTGGTTATCCACTGCGTCGGCCCCCGTCGGCGCCTTGATCGCCCCTCCATTTTGTAATGTCTGGGGACTCTCTCGGCTCCCCGTACTTTACCTCCGTGCCCAGAACTTCCAGCCCTCCCCTCTTTTTTTTGAATTTAAATATAAATTTGAATTCTTGCTCGTATCCAACGCCTCGCCCCGCTTCTTTTTCGAATGGCGCTGGCCACCTGGTGTCTGCGACATCTGCGAGGGATTTGGTTACCGTGCCATCTGCAGGTATCCCAGTGCCACCAGTCAGTGACTTGGCTCCTGTACCTTCTATAAGCATCTCGGTCTCCGAGCTTCATGGTGCTGCCCCTGGGGCACTGATCGGCACTCTTTCCAGCGCTGCATCTTTTCTCCCTCTGTCGTCTTCGACTACAGGCTAGATGGTTGCGCCAACTGCCGGTGTTCCTTCCTTTAGGTGTGCCATTCGGTGCCTCCCATGTCTCTGTCGCACTTTTTTCCTCCTGTGCCCCCTGCTGGCGCAGCATATTTCTCTTGCTCTATCCTCGTCAGTGCGTACTAGCTCTTTGCTAGGCGCTACCACCCATGGATCGGGTAACAACGTCCCTCCCTTCTGGACTTATGCTGACGCGGTGAGGCCTGAGCATCTCACCATTAATTCTTCTATTTTATCTGATGTGGAGCTACCAGAGATAGAGTATCAGATCCTCTAAGATTTGCAGGATATCATATCCTCTTCTTGTCCAAGGAAATTTTTTCCCTCTTTGTATAATTCCGTCACACATACATCCACAAAATTTTCCTCAGGCTGCCCGAAGCTGTCACTCGTTCAAGAAGTCATTGCCTCCTAGGGCCTCACCACCGACTTCAGGGTTGCCTCTCTAGATCCTAAGCACATTCTTCTCCACCTATCATCAGAGATAGATTCCAAGAACGTCTGGATTAGAGGCAATGGAAAGATCGACTCCGACACTATAAAAAATGCCAAATGGTCCTCGGACTTCAACCCCAAGGAAGACTCAGCTATTGTGTCGACCTGGGTCACCCTTCATAATCCGTCGTTGATTTGTTTTATTCCAGGGTGATGAGGAGCATCAGTAATTCCTTTGGTACCATTGTTGCGATGGCTGAAGAAACTCGCAACCTCACCAAAGTCGTCTATGCCAAAATCTGCATGGAACTTGACCTAATGAAGGACCGCCCCAACTCCATCCAAATCTCTCTAGGCAACAAGATGCACACACAATGAATCCAATATGATAACAATATTATTTTCTGTAAGCAATGCCACATGAGAGGCCGTTCCACCGATTTTGCTTTAAAGTACATCCTAAACTAAAGCAAACTATATTGAAAAGGGCGACATCCACTACTTCGAGACACAACATCCACAATCCACCTCTCCTCCTATTACCTAAATTCCACTTTCGCTTCGAAGCCAGTGTCAAGAAACCTAGCAGTCCAGAACAACATCAGAATAGCCCTTCACAGGGGAGGTCCCCCGCCCTCACTAACCCGGGAATTAACCTCACCAACAAATTTGACATCTTGCTCACGGAACACACTATTGATAGTCAGAAGGTGATGGATTGCCATAAAGTCAACTATTCTGCTAAGGTTGCTGAGATAGAGGATTGTACTCAGATACAGGATCAACCTTTGGACCCGAGCAGCAGCAGGATACAAATTACTGTGGTGGCGCTCTCCAGGAACTACCTGCCCAGGAGGTCTCTCTACCAGCTGAGCCAACAGATCACCACTACCATTTCAATGAAACCAACATCCACGTGGATCTCCTGACCAACATATACTCTGCTCCAGTGGTCAGATTGAAACAAGCGATCGATGCTGGTTTTTCAAGACCGAGCAACAAACTTTAGCTAAAATAGAAGTAAAAGTGTACTTGTACCCAGCAGCGGACCCGGCCAACATCTGCAAGATCAGTAGCATGCAGGAAACCGGTAAAGCCGACGTTAACATCAAAAACACAACAAAAGAAGTACGAAAGAGATCATGGCCATAATCACCAGATCAGCTACAAAACTCAACAACTCCCCTCTTCCCAACCACTTTAATGATTAACATTCTTTCTTGGAATGTTTGGGGCCTCGCAAATAAACCTACCTTGAGACGGCTAAAATGTCTCAAAAGAATGCACATAATTGACATCCTTGTCATCATAGAACCCTAAATCCCCTCCAAGAAGCTCAAATCAATCCAGCTTCAGTTAGGCTTCTCCTCTGCCATTGTCGACTATCACGACATATGGATTATTTTTTCGGAAGACATGAAGCACGACACCATCCTGGACATGAGACAGGAGCTCTCGTATTGGGTGGAACACCCCACGCTTCAGTCTCGAGCTATCTTGACAGCAGTTAGTGGTAGTGTGATATTGCCGAGCGTAAACAACTCTGGAATTCTATGATTGATACCCACCAACAACACATTAACCTCCCTTGGCTCTGTGTTGGTGACTTCAATGTCGTCACTTACAGGGAGGACAAGTCGGGCGGCCGACCCCCTCCCACATCTGGGATATTATATTTTGCCAACTTTATTTTCAACACTCACCTGTCTTCGCTCCACTTCACCGACAACGCCTTCACGCGGTGCAACATGCAAGAAGGAGTGCGATCGTAATACTCTCGCCTCGATCATGCTCTTATTAACTCAAAGTGGTCTGACCTGGATCACATCTCCAAACTCACACACCTCAACGCCATTGAATTTGATCACTCCTCGCTCCTCCTTTAGTTCAGCAGAATTACCAACTAGCACAAAAAATATTTTTTCTTCCTGGACCTGTGGAGCTATTTCCCGCAGTTCAGAGACATTATCTCGACGGCTTGGAACGGTCCGGACGCCCTTGACCCTCTCGAACGTGTGATCGCTAAACTTAAAGCAACCAGGAAAGCTCTCACTATTTGGAGCAAGAAAGCCTGCGACATCTTCCAAGCTGTTCGCACTGTAGAAGACGATGTTTCCTGAGTTGAGATTCTGTTCGCTCGTGATGGATCTTCCTCGGCTCGCGTCTCCTTTAACTTCACTAGAGCTCTCTTGAAATATTGACTCAAAATTGGGGAGAAATTTTGGAAGCAGAATGCTAGGCTTACTTGGGATGTCGAGGGTGATAAGAACACGAGCTACTTCCACTCTTGCATCAAGGGGCACAGACAACAACTCAACCTCCACCAGATTACTGATGAGAGTGGTCGTACTCGCAAAGACCAACGGGATATTCAGTCGGTCGCGGCTAATTTCTATACCTAATTGTTCACTAAAAAAGTCATCTACAACAACGAGGCATTTCTTGTGAATATCCCTCATTTGGTAGAAGACAAAGACAATATCCAGCAGCAGCTTCTATCCTTCAAACTTGAACTTAAAGACGTTGTATAGGCGCTGAAAGAGAATAGTGCCCCTGGTCCGAATGGTTTTACCGGTGTCTTCTTCAGAACCTGCTGGGACATCATAAAGCTGGATATTCAAGAGGCGGTGATCGCCTTCTTCTAAGGAGCTAGGTGCCCCAAATCGATATCCAGTGCCAACCTGATCCTGATCCCCAAGAAGGACAACCTGAAGACCTTTAAAGATCTTCTCTCTAATATCCTGTGTACCTTCACTAACAAATTCATCTCTAAGATTATTGCTAATCACATGACTGGACTTCTCCCTAAGATTATCTCTGAAGTGTAAAGTGGTTTCATTCACGGTCGTAATATATTAGATAACATCTTGTTGGCCCAAGAGATGATCACTTGCATGAAATTCCCTTCCAAGGAAGGAAACATAGCTATCAAGTTGGACATGAAAAAGGCATATGATAGGCTCGATTGGCAATTCGTTATCTTGGTGTTCAGGGCCTTCGGGTTTTCAGAGACTTGGATTGACATCGTTTAGAGATCGATCAGCAACTCATGGTTCTTCACTGTCGTTAATGGTCAAGAAGAAGGTTTTTTCAAATCGAGTCGTGGCGTCAGACAAAAAGACCCTCTATCGTCTACTATTTTTATAATAGCTGCTGAGGGTATGAGCAGAAATTTGAACTAAATGGTGGGCACCCCCAGCTTGCAGCAATTCCACACCGCTAGCAGATGTCCGATCATCACTCATTTGGCCTATGCAGACGACATTCTCATCTTCTTCTCTAGTAATGCTGGGTTCGTTGAGGTGATTAACAACACGCTGCAAAGATACTCCATATGCTCTGATCAGCGTGTTAACTCCAACAAGAGTGTTATTTACATCCACCATAATGCTGACAGAGTCCACAATACTACTCTAATTAATATCACTTCCTTCTCTATTGAGTACCCCCTTTCTCATATTTAGGTTGTTTGCTGGTGTACGGCAAATCTAATACAGGCCTGTTTGACGGGTTGGTGGGCAAAATCAGGAAAAAGATTCAGGGATGGCACAACGTGACCCTATTGCCCGACGAAAAGATGATACTGACCCAGCACGGCTTTCTTCCATCCCGATTTACAACCTAGCTACTTGCTCCCCTTCTAAGAAGGTCCTCACCACCATAGAACACCTATTCTCCAACTTTTTCTGGAGGCACTATGACGGCAAAGATAAGCATCATTGGGCAAGCTGGGATTCTATGTCAAGACCCACAGACAAGGGAGGTCTTGGATTCTGCAGGTTAGCTCACATTGTCGATGCTAGCTCGATAAAGATGTGGGGGAAGCTCCATGAGAATCGCTCTATTTGGGCTCGTTTGATGAAGGCCAGATATTTCAAGAACATTCATTCGACCGTCGCAACCTTCAATAGCAGAAGCCAGCACGTATCAAGCAGAAATTTGAATCAAATGGTGGGCACCCACTTTTCGGGATGCAAGTGCATGCACAAGCCAACACGTATCAAGCAGACTCCAACCCAACTTGAATATGTATACGCTGTCTAGACTAGGGTAATATGCCTAATCATGGCATGACAAAACTATATCTCAATCCACAAGAATCATATAAAACAAGAATTAATAATTATGGTTAATGGTCTGCAGCCTACTAGCATATATGTCCGATTAGATGCCAAAGAAAATAACATGAGTCTATAAACTAGGCTAAAAGCAGAGTGCAAATATCGGATGTAAATATTGTGGACACACACAAAAAAGAAGAAGAAAATACTGTCTTTTCTTTATTGGTGCAAGGCACCACAAATCGAGTACGTCTGAGAGATCCTGCGCTGAGGATCCCGAGTACAAAAAAGAATTCTAGGAAATGGGACGATAGAGATCGAGGCAGTTGCTCCTTTACTCCGTTGACACTCCGATTATAAAAGTAGAAGAAAACCTAAAAAAATTGCTAACTGTCGGCTCACTGGCAAGAAGTGCAGCAATTTGGCTCTTGAAAATGCTCTTTGTTCTGTCTGTTCAAGAGGGATGAGGCCTCCTTTTTATAGTCGTTCTTGAGCTGGAATGGTGTTATGCGCCGACATGAGGAAACATACTGGTTTTTATATGGGCGCATAGGATGTAGGCGCACACAGGCTACGAGATCATGGGTTGGTCGTGGTGTTGAAGTGGCCGCATGCTTCGGTGCTTGACTGCTTGTGGAGACTAACATGGCCGTGTGCTTCGGTGCACGTTTTGATCATGGCTTTGACTGGGTCGGGCTTGGACGCATAGCCATGTCTCAGGCTATGTGCCCTCCTTTCGGTGGAGCTAGTATTGGGCGTATGAAGCTTCACTGACTGGGCGCATGGAGCTTCACTTGACTTGGCATATGGAGCTACACTGACTTGGGCGCATGGAGCTACACTAACTTGGTCGCATGGGGCTTCATTTGCTGAAAAAAATTTATGCTTCTATATGACTCCCTTCAAAGTTTTTGATACTTGAACAAGTTCGAAATACTTTGAAAGAAGCATGGATCGTCTTCTCGTGATGAAATAGGCATATAGCATGGCTCTCTCCTTTGGGCGCATAGTATTTGGCCAACCTGTTAGAGAGATACGACTGTTGAGATTTTCTTCGAAATCCGAAATGACAGATTCATCAGAGCGGAATTTGAAATGGTTCATCCTTCATGTGTCGGCCATGTGAGCAAGTGACAGTCGCATAGTGTGTAGGAAGCTGATCCTTTACGTGGGCGCATAGGCCATTTGTGGGTGCATACAACGCAATGGGCACATGGGCGCATACAGCAAGTGGGCGCATAGGAAGTGACCCTTGCCTGTAAATAGGCCCTGAAGGAGAGAGAAAGTTTATTATTTCCTTCTTTTTGAATTTTTCAAAAAACTCTTGGTCTTCTTTATTAGAGAACCATGTCTCCCAATGTCTCTAAGAGATCCGCGAAGGGCAAGGGGGCTGTGCCGAGTGACTCTCCTCCTACGGCAGCGTCCTTGGTAGTCCAGGACCCGATTCTGGGTGATGGCATGCTTCAAAAAACAAAGTCTCGAGCATTAATTTATGACGCTCGAACTTTTCTTCTGCCCGGGCGCTTTTGCCTAAGGCAATATACTTCTGTGAGCATCATTATGCTCCCACAGAAGTCATGCGCCAACACTGTGGTATGCTATACGCCCACATGTTGCCATGTTATGTGCCCTCTAAGCAGTGGCATGTTAAGCGCCCTCGTATTATTCGTGTGTTACGTGCCCGCATGTCTTATTTTGGGCGCATATCCCTTTGGGCGCGTAGGAGTCTTCAGGACTTAGTTTTTTCTGTAGTTTTCTGAGTCTGACTTTCTTTCTTCCTGTTTTGTAGGGATCGGTCTAGCAAATTTCTCCAGGATTGGTATCGGTGATTCTGGGCATGGTAAAGATGCAACACTTGACGCATACATTAGAGAGCTCAGGACTCTTCGTGTTTTAGAAGGGTTCTAGCTAGCAAATTTCTCCAGGACCGGCATCAGCGATTCTGGGCATGGTGAAGATGCAACACTTGACGCACACATCAGAGAGCTCAGGACTTTTCATGTTTTGGAAGGGTTTTTCTCAGATGGTAGGAAGAACCTTTATACATCAAAGAGTCGGACGGTAGTTGGGCGTCATCGTGAAAGTTCTGCTTTCACGGTTATTCAAGTAGGCAAAAGAAACACTAGAGATATTATTTTGAAGGTATGTTACTTGGAGAAATGGGCCCACGACATCCGCAACATGGCGGAGAGAAGATCACCATTTGTAGATGTTTTAGCATGCTATATTTTTCCTCCTCTGTGTAGCTCCTCGAAGGTTCAACAACCTTGTTTGCTTTCTCAGCAGTAAAACATGACCTTCTTCGAGGTCCACAAAACCATTTTTCGATGAAAACGTGGTGCTGCCAAGTTGACCAAGCTATGTATTGCTGATGAGTAGCAGATTTTTCCTTCTTTTGGACATCAATATAATCTTTTACTTCTTATACAGATGAAGAGATGAAGAACTTTTTGTTTTGCTCATGAGATGTAGTCTTGTTAATGTAACTGATTTTGAATAAACAGAATGCATTCACTCTCTTCTTTGCTTGTGATATATGTGGTGATTGTATTGGAGAGCCAATAATACAACATTTGTGTAAAGGGTATCCCGTAGATTGTAACTTCTTCCCCTTTTTTGGTCGTCACGGCTCTTGTACTTTTTTTCGTCTTTTGATAGACGTTTAAGTACAAAATAAAGAATCTTTTCAAAAATGAATATGGTTTTATGAAATATCGATGCTAGAGGTAATATGGACGTAGCAAGGATATTTCTGGTGGGTATTCCGCTGGAGAATTCTTGATGTGGACCTATTATCTATTTTATATTAGAATAATTCGAATATAGATAATAAGTTGAACGAAGCTGCTAGTAGAGGTAATATGGACTTAATAGCAGAGGATGTTCTATATCTGACCAGAGGTAATATGGACGTGGAAAGGTATATAGCATTAGGGAGGGGTGGATAATTCAGAGGTGTAGGAACGTGATTATCCTTGATGAATGATTTGCTCAGAGGTTATATGGACGTGGCAAAACATTTAATCATTCTACTGGGAAAATAATTATCCGAAAATAATTCAGAGGTAATAGGGACGTGACTTGTTTTCATCAAACCGAGTTTAGACAGAGTCAAAAACGGGAATGATTCCACTAGGGAAATATTTAGAGGACCTATTATCCAGGGCGTATTCAAGTCTCTTAAAATACGGATAATAGTTGGATGTTTTTTTGAATCATATAAACTTCGTACTGTACATTTACATGACCGGACATATGTGAACGTTATGTAAAAGAGGTTACACATACTATTTCTTCAGGAACTTGCCATTGATAGGCATCATGAGCAAGTCACCGTCGGGCTTGGTTAGCTGGTACGTACCGTTGGAATACACCGATTCTATGACGAAAGGACCTTCCTATTTAGGATGGAATTTCACTTTTGTTTTGTGCGTCATGACCATCGGTCTTCTCACTGCTAGGACCAGATCACCGACTTGGAAGATCCTTTCCTTCACTTTTTTATTAAAGGCTCTGGAAAGGCGTGCTTGGTATAGCTCAATGTGCTGCTGAGCTAACAAGCATTTTTCGTCTAGCGCTTGGACCTCCTAAAGTCGTAGACGATAGCTTTCTTCAGTAGTCAGCTCGCTGGCTAAGGCTACTCGAAAAGAAGGAATCTGGATTTCTAGGGAAAGAACTGCTTTGCTCCCATAAACCAGAGAGAATGACGTACTGCATTTTGGTGTCCGGGCCGTTATGCGATAAGCCCATAGACATTCACCGAGCTTCTCATTCCAATCGTCCTTATTTGAAGACATGAACTTCTTGAGAAGTTTTATGATAGTTTTGTTAAAGGCTTCTGCTAGCCCGTTAGCCGCTGGATTGTATGCAGTAGAGGCTACGTTCTGGATTCGATTCCTATCGTAGAACCGATAGAATGTATGGCTTGCGAACTGTGGACCATTATCATGGGTAATCATGTAAGGTAGGATGAAGCAGTAGATGACGTGATGTTTGATAAAACTGATCATGTTTGACGTCTTCACTTTGGTGAGCGGTATAGCTTCTGCCTATTTGTAGAAGTAATCGGTTATGGCTAGGATGAACCGATGTCCTTTGGAGGATGGCAGGCTGATTGGTCCTATGACGTCCATGCCCCATGCTTCAAATGGCTAAGATATTGTTGTCGGGTTTAGAAACTCCGAAGTTTGATGAATAAAATCGACGTACAACTGACAAGCTCTGCACTTCTTTGCATATTCAACAGCATCTGTTATCATTGTGGGCCAGTAATAAACCATTCTTTTGAGGCAATCTTGTAATTTGGGACCTGGTTGATGTGCACCAAAAACTCTATCGTGCGCCTGCCAAAGTACATGTTTGGCTTCTGCATCTGATAAGCATCGTAACAGTAGCCCGTCGTAAGAGCATTGGTATAACATCTTGGTAGCTGTGTCATAGTAAAATCTGAGGGATCGTCTTTAGATGGATACTGCTTCCTTCGGGTCCTCGAGGAGGATTCTATAGACAATGTAGTCTATGAAGAGAAATCTCTAGTCTTTAGCATCGACGTTGGTTTCCGCTGCGTAACTGTGACGAATATGCAAGGCATTTTTCACACAGAATAGTTCTCGACCAGACGCTGTGATCGACTGCTGAGTATTGGTTGGAACAGTCAAGAAAGCAGCGTGACCGGCTAGAGCATCTGCTTTTATATTCTGTAGTTGAGGTACGTGCTTGATGAAAAATCTAGCAAAAATAGATGCCAACTCATTTCTTGTTCTATGGTAGGGGATGAGATCTTCGTGGCGAACTTCATAATCCCCTCGGACCTGACTGACTATTAGCTTAGAATCGCCGTAAGCTTCCAAATAGTCAACTCCCACTTACTTCGCCAGTTGTAGGCCGATTAATAAAGTATTATATTCAACCATATTATTGGTGCATGGTTCTACGAGAGAATATGCACGGTGTATGATCAGATGATCAGGTCACAAGAGCATGCCATCTACTCTAGCCACGATATTTCCTTTGGGCCATGTTCTTGATGCGCCGTCAAAAAACATTTGTCAAATAGGGATTTCTTCAGTTGCATTGTTATACTACACCACTTCGTCGGGGATTTCGTCGTAGAGTTTGGACAACTCCGGCACCGGATGAGCTGCTAGAAAATCAGCTAATGCTTGGCCTTTTACTGCCTTCTGAGGAACGAAGATCATATCATATGGAGTCAATAGCATTTCCATGTAGATAAATAGGAATTGAGGGAACCCGGTTTAGTCATGAGTATTCTGTGAGGTTTAACTTTAGATATGATATGGATTGTCTGCCTAGACACGTAGTGGCGTGTCTTCTGGATGGCAAATACTAGTACAAGGCATTCCTTCTCCACAGGTGTGTATCTGTGCTCGGCACCCACCATTGTGCGACTGAGGTAGTAGATTTTCTGTTGATGGCAACCTTCGTTCTTCTGAGCTAAGAGGGTACCAAAGGAATGATCCATAGCGCGGACATATAGTAAGAAGGGCTTCCCCATTATTGGAGCTACCAATACTGGAGGGCTTATAAGATACACCTTGACGTCGTCGAATGCGCGTTGACATTATTCAGTCCAGTGAAAGATACGCATTTTTCATGAGCTGAGTGAATGGTTGACACCATCCAGAGAGGTTCGAAATGAATCGTCTGATGTAGGCTATCCTTCCTTGTAGTCTGCGTAGCTCTTTGAGGTTTCTTGGAGGATGCATGTCGAGAATAGCCTTCACTTTCTTCGGGTCCAGATGTATATCCTTTGAAGTGATGGCGAAACCAAGGAACTTGCCGCTGGAGACTCCCAGAAAAGACTTGGTTGGATTCATCTTGAGTTGGAGTGTACTTATTAGTTCGAACACCGTTCTCAAGTCTTAGAGGTGGTTACCCTTGAGACGACTTTTGACTGCGATAATGTCTATATAGCACTCCATAGTTTTGCGCAAATAATCGCAAAAAATTGTGTTCATGGCTCGCTGGTATGTCTCCCCTGCATTCTTCAATCCGAAGGGCATCACAGTATAGCAGTATACCCCCAACGGTGTTCGAAAAGATGTGTGCTCGTCGTCGGAGAGCATCTTGATTTGGTTGTAGCCTGAGAACCCATCCATGAAGGACATCCGCTCGAAGCCGTAAGTATTGTCGATCATTACGTCAGTAATCGGTAAAGGGAACTCGTCTTTTGGGCATATAGAGTTCAAATCATGGTAGTCGATACAGACTCTAACTCTACCATTTTTTATGACTGGGACGATGTTGGCAACCCAGTCTGGGTGTTGTTCTTTGTGAATGAATCCACTGGCAATGAGCTTCTTGACTTCATTCTCGATGGCTTCCATGACGTCTGGTCAAAATCGTCGGTGTTGATGTTTCACTGGCTTAGCTTTAGACGAAATGCTCAGGCGGTACATGGCGACTATAGGGTCCAAGCCTGGCATGTCTTCATAGCTCCATGCGAAGATGTTGATGTATTCTCTTATAAGCTGTATAAGAGATTGGCGTTCATCGCCAGATAGACTTTTGTTGATGAAGATTGGTTTGAAGGATGCTTCACCTCCTAGATTGACTTGGATGACTTCGTCTTCGGTTGGTAATTTTTGTTGTTCAAGCGCAGCTCCCACCTGGTGTCCATCTTTTGAGCCCATTATTCGAGTTCGATTGATTGGACATCGTCTATAATTTGGTCGACGGATACCATGTTGACGGACAGAGTTGCTTTAAACATGTCGTCGATGCTGGAGTCTGAGTCCTAGAGGGAGGAATCAGAAGAATAAGAACAATGATCTGCTTTATCATCTGATCTTTCGAGAGTTGTTGGAGGATAGACATAGCCCAAACCAACACCGCTCGTCGATAGTAGTTCTCGGGTTTGCTGGGGGAAGCAAAGTGTCGTATTGGTAACCGTCATCCTTGGCTGTAATTTAGCCCTTCGTCGCTTTTGATGTCATATCCTATATTCTGGATGATATTCTTGGCCTGCCAACTATACCCGAAAAGTTACATTTATCAGAGTCATAGTCAACTTCTGTGTTGTGCTTGAGAGAAGTAGAGTCTGGAACAAACTTTCTCTCGCCAATTATACGACCGAAGATGATTAGCTCTTCATCTTTTTTTTCTGGCTGGAACAATGAAGTAGAGGATATCGTTAGTGTAAACTTTTTTCTGCAGGAAAGGTGTTGTAACCGGCATGCAGAGGTGTGGTCCTATGTCGTTCTCTAGAGCGTATATCGTATCTATGTAGAAGTTTAAAGATCGATAGACATCGGAGTAATTCAAAGATAAACCTTTACTAAGGAAATACGTAAGTTCTTCTTCAGGGATAACATCATCTGCTGAAGGTAAATTATTATGAGTATTGAAATACACATTGAGAGGATCATCATCTAGAAGAGGAGCCACAGTCTTCGCCGAGTTCACCATGTAGGGTAATTCTTCAGGATTGGGGGGACGGGCATCAGTAGGTTCCTCCCGGGGTGTCTTGCTAAGAGTGATGGTCAATGGTTTGACCTTGTCAGGGTTCTTCTTTTTCATCCAGATTATGAGAGGCTTCGGAGTACTTTTTGAAGTAGTACGACTTTCGACTCGGATAATTATGGGACCATCATTGGAGGATGGACTTGCTTCAGCTTTATTGTCGTCATTCTTGGGGGGTTGAGATTGGTAAAGTACCGAATCTACATAGTAAGCTTCGATGCCCTTGAAAGGATCGACATCGGCAAACTCTATTTTCACGACACCGTCACTGTTGACGTACTTGAAGCACTGGTGAAGTGTGGAAGGAACGATCATGTTCTCGTGTATCCATGGACATCCCAACAAGACGTTGTAGGATACGTTGGCATCGATCACATAGCCGGAAACTATCATTCGGAGATCACCGATCTGGCATTTGAGACGGATCTTGTCCAACGAATGGCTTCGACCAGCATTGAAAGCCATGATGGCTGTGTTGGTTGCGGATAGCTTGTGCAGAGGGATTCCCAGAACTTGAAGCAAACTTCTAGGAATGATGCTGAAGGAGGATCCTGGATCGATGTGCATGCGGTCCACCTTGATCGCCCTGATATACCCTATATAGTATAGGAGTTTATCATGACGATTATTTTTGGGTAGCATGTCCTCCTGTGAGAAGGTGATGTTGGGCACCACTTCCATAGTACTGTGGCAGTGGAGACAGGATATTCAGCAGAGGCTTTGACTTTAGCGAGGTAAGAGTCGGCATGTAATAATGCCTCACTTAAGGCTTTCTACGTTTCTTTGGAGAGTCGCAATAAATCGAACAGAGACAACCTGGCAGGTGTATTAGCCAGCTGGGCCAGTATGTCAAAGTTGTAGAGAAGATCCATGCCTTCGGGAGATGGCGCCTTTAGAGATTTGTCAAACCGCGTCTCCTTCTACTTGGATTTGTTTGTGGATTGAGGCTTGGAAGGGCCGGCTTCTGAGCTTGTGGGGCAGTAGGAGCTTGAGGAGGTATTGCTTCTTCTTTTGCGGGATCGTACGTCCGAAGATAAGTCTTCCCCGATCGCGTCTCGCAGATAGAACCTCGTAGATGGGGGAGGATACCATGTTGCATGGCTTGAATTTCTTGTCCCTTCTTGCTTTGGGAGGTGCTACCCCCTACGTCACTTCTTGGACAAGGTCCGGGTGGACCCACATGATCTTACCATGTTCAGTTGTGAGTGGGACCAAGGTCGAGTTGCAAGCTGGTGGTAGGTTGATAACTTCCATCATCGTCTTGGGGATCGGGACCACGCCGTCTGGGAATTCTGTAGGAGAAAAGTCGCCAAACTGAAGAGAGATCATGTTAGCAGATACAACCTTGTCTTCAGCTTCGAGGTTGATCACTAGGCTGTCGATAAGCTGTTGTATCTTCTTCTTCGAGACGATGCAGTCCTTGGTTGAATGATGCATGTACTGATGATAGAGACAGTACTTGGGATCATTGAGTTGGCTCGCCTCTGCAGGATGTCGTGGTGGAGGCAATATCAACTTTTTACCCTTCGTCAATGTGTGGAAGATGGTAATGACATCGTCTTCGTCAAAGGAGAAGGTCTCCATAGGCTTGTCGGAGGTACCCTGAGAATTGGAAGTTCCTTTGGATTTGTCAATTTTCAGGACTTCTTTCCCTTTACTCCCACGAACAGGGATAGTTTGATGATGCTTGCCCTTGTCTTCGGATTTGGGTGTCTTCAACCCCAGTAGTTCCATGTTAGGAACGTCTCTTTCAGCAGCATCAGCGGCCCCAATAAAAAGTGGGCCATGTATCATACTTATGTATACTTAGACAAAACTTCACTGTAGGAAGGAAGTTATGTCGACAAGTATCCATAAGTTCTGAGTCTAGTATGACGAAGGGCATCTTCAGTGCTAACCTCCTAAAGCGTTCTATGAAGACGATGACAGACTCAGTCCTTCTTTGTTTGGTCTCGATGAGAGTGGACATACTAACATACATGCCACTCTAGTAAAACCTGTTAAGGAACAACCTCTCCAAGTCTTTGAATGAATTGATAGACCCATCAGGCAGACTGCAGAACCATTTGAAGGCTACCCCCTGCAAGGTGCTAATAAAAAGCTTCGACAGAAACGGATCATCTCTGGGCAAGTGCAGAGTCTGCGTGTTGAAGTACGTCATGTGCTGACGAGGAGAAGTCAAACCGCCAAATGAGTTCAGCATCAGCAGCTTGTAGTTTGGAGGGCAAGTAGCGTTCTCCGACTCAGGGGGATACGGTTGAGATATCCCCATCTTCTAAAGCTCGTCTTTGTACGAGATGGTATCGAGGCGAGCGACCAAGGAATCAATTTCATCCTGTTGATTGAGCAGGTGTTGGGAAACAGTTGCCGAACGGTTGTCAGGCGTTGTTGGCAAAGGACCACCCCCAGTATTTGTAAGATTTGGAGGAGGCGCAACGGAATGATACTCCTTTTGTAGTAAAGTAGGGTTGTTGTTTTGAGCCAGACAAGCGTGAGCCGAGATATTTTATTGAGGTGGAGGAACAGCCCCCGCAGCTTGAACCGCCATGATACTAGTAAGCATATCGGTGATCTTGGCGAATGTTGTTTCAAGACCCTCTAACCGTTTGTTGGTCTGGTTGCTAGATTCTTCAGGTCTTTCTCCGTCCGTTATATACGTAGATAACATACGGGGATGAACAGAGGAAACAGTACAATTAGTGCTGATACTGTCTGTCTCTTAGTGGGCAAGTCCTTCGTCTTCAGGTAGAGAAGGTAGATAGTCGCCATCAGATTTGGAGTGATTATCCTCCTATGGAAGGATACCCCCAGTGTGGGGGTCATCCGCTTCAGATTATGAGAGAATGCTACCCCCGGCTTGGGAATCTTCGTCATCCATACGGAATCTTGCCTTTGATCGAGTGCCCATATAAACTCATTCGGATGTGACAGCCTGTTGGCCCTCTGCTGGTAGACTTCTCCTTCTTCTTCTCGCGGAGCTAAGAGAAAAATTTGGGTTCGTAGTCCACCGTCTTTGATTGGGGCTTCCGTAAGGAGGACCCCATGAAGCCATGTTGGATGAAACACATAGTAGCTTCTCGTCGTCAGAGAAGTGTCAAAATATGGACTTTCTCTGAGGCACTTTTGTTGCTTTGGAGTAACAAAAGTTGATAACAATACTGGTACATGGAAGTGCACTATGAATTGTTATGTTCTTCCTTGCTTTACGGTTATGGTTTATCATGTCGCGCAAGACAGCGGAAGGGAGTTTCATCTTACAATCCATGTTGCATGCATCGTCGAGCTTTGCATGCGGGTTCGTAAGGAGAGTAGGCGCATCCAGACTTAGTTTATGTGCATGGACAACCTCCACACCTAAGTTTTGTGGTGTCCTTGAAGACAGCCCCGTGCTATACGTGTTGGGGCCTGTCTTTTTGCTGTGGGCATATAGGGCTTGGAGACTGGGCTTGGGCGCATGCTTCTGGACATCATCCTTGAGTCGCCTTGATGTGGATGCATAGTATGGATCCATAGAGCCTGGGTGCATATCTTTGGGCGCATGACTCTGAATGCCCAGCCTGCTGAAGACAGAAGTGTTCTGGTTGGGGCTATGCGCCTAAGCACTCCCTTGGGCGCATGTTAGTGGAGCAGCGATATTTTCTTCCAGTTTTACCTCCTTCGTTCGTAAGCCTCGCCAGGTTTGGCCAGAGTGCCGCACACCCTGATTTTGGCATCGTAGTATTTTCCTCTGCCAAGTCTCGAGTGTTGAACACTCTATTGTTGGTTGTGAAGGGAAGAAGTCCCTGGGCTAGTAGAGCCCATAACGGTGTGAGCCTTTTCCATTTGGAGGACATCTGTGGCAGAGTCATGCGCCCATGTAACAGAGTCCTCCAGCTGCATATCCGCTATGACACTAGCAGGATATGTGCAGCGAGCTTGCAGAAGCCAAGTCTTGCGAGACTTGTTTGGTTTTGCTGATTTTGAAGGAGTAGAGCCGTCCCTCGAGAGCATCTCTTCGAACGCCTGCTGATCGAACTTTACGATCAGCATCTTCTGAGTACTCCCCACTTTGTCATTATCGGATTGTGTTACCCCCTTCTCGTCAGAGAAAAAAGTAGTCCCCAGCAGAGTCGCCATTTTTATGGGCACATACAAAAAATAAAGAAGAAAACGCGGTCTTTTCTTTTATTGGTACAAGGTACCACAAATCGAGTACGCCTGAGAGATCCTGCACTAAGGATCCCCGAGTACAAAAAATAATTCTGGGGAATGGGACGATGGAGATCGAACGGCAGTTGCTCCTTTACTCCGTTGACACTCCAATTACAAAAGTGGGAGAAAATCTAAGAAAATTACTAACTCTCGACTCACTGACAAGAAGTACAGCAATTTGGCTCTTGAAAATGCTCTCTATTCTATTTGTTGAAGAGGGATGAGGCCCCCCTTTTATAGTCGTTCTTGAGCTGGAATGGTGTTATGCGTCGACATGAGGAAACACGCTGGTTTTTATGTTGGCGCATAGTCCTGCTTTGGGCGCATAGGATGTTGGCACATACAGGCTGCGAGATCGTGGGTTGGTCATGGTGTTGATGTGGCCGCATGCTTCAATGCACGACTGCTCGTGGAGACTGACGTGGCCGTGTGCTTCGGTACACATTTTGGTCATGGCTTTGACTGGGTCAGGCTTGGGCGCATAGCCATGTCTCAGGCTATGCGCCCTCCATTCGAGGGAGCTTGTCTTGGGCGCATGAAGCTTCACTGACTAGGCGCATGGAGCTTCACTTCACTGGGCGCATGGAGCTACACTGACTTGGGCGCATGGGGCTTCATTTGCTGAAAAATTTTCATGCTTCTACAAATATGTAACCACGAAAGATACCTGAATCTGAAGTAATCAATCACATCATGATCAGCTAACTAACTTCGTGCAGTCAACTACCTGAAAAGATCATCAGGTCCTCAGGGGACTAGCAAGGTACATAAAACATGCCTATCTAAAATTTTACCATGCATAAGAAATAAGCATGAGAGAGACAAAAAATGACAATTACTATGAACATGGGTACCAGAAAAATTACGCATAAATGAACTGTTGGAATAAAATAATTGAACAATAGATCAACGGATACCAAACCCTCATCCCGAGTATGGACTCACAGGTTTGAACAAATCACTAAACCTTGCCCCGAGTGTAGACTCGCAGGTTAGTTCAAGACAATCACCCTCCGCCCGAATGTGGACTCGCAGGTGAATATAGTCAACCCTCGTCCCGAGTGTGGGCTTGCAGGTTGAGAAAATCAAAACAAGGAAATAATAGTTCAGTTATGATACACTCGTCCTAAGACACGATACGACTCAGCCAAGGGACATGTGACAACATGATACGACTCAATCAAGGTACATGTGACGACACGATACGACTCAGTCAAGGTACATGTAAGAACAGGTCCAATATGAACTACAAGGCTAATTATGAGCAAGGACTATATATATATATATATATATATATATATATATATATATATATCAACTAGTATATCAACCAGTATGCATGATATGAGCAAAACGTTAACCCAAACTGGATTACAGTCAACCTAATCTTGATAAATAACAAAATAATATTTGACATAGTACAACTAGACACATCAAGCTCTAGCAACATCCAAGATCGATCACTTCATCATATCAGCTCACGACGACATCTGCTTCAGACCAGCTGCTGTTTATATTTTGGAGTCTGTATTTTTCTTTTATTGAGTCTAGAAAAATGTACGTTGAGTCATACTGGGCATCTTAGGGCTAGACTTATCCCTCACAGCTCTACTCAACCCAAAAGCCAAATCAATCCAACAAGCCCAACTGCCTTTGAAAATTATGTCCCCATGGAGACAGAGTTCTGGTCGAACTCTGCCTCCACACAGGGTTCGAGCTGAACTCTGTCCCCTAATTTTAGGACCTAATTTGTAGGGACTGCGAGATGCTAGTTGTCCAACGGCCAAAAAATTGAATTCATAACACAGAATTCTGGCCGAATTCTGCCTACCCGACTAGTTTAAATATGCCTTGAATTCTCTCATTTTCAATCATTCAATCTTCTCATTCTCTTCTCTTCTCTTCTATATCCTACATATTAAAGAGCCTAATCTTCTCATACAACTTAGCCATCAAACTTTCCAACTGTCCAAGGTGCTCAGTGTAAGTCAACTAGAAGTTTGAGTGCAAGAAGTTATAAGTCACTTGGAAAAGTCCAAGTTTCGTCACGGCGATCTTTGTAGGAAGTTGACGTGCTCTTCTGAGAAAAGGCACGGGATGTAACTGCTATTTCACAAATAGTGGATTTCAATCCTGAGCTAGAGTTCTCAGGCCTGGACTAGTCCTCCACGAGGAAAACCAAGTTAAAAATCTGCTCTGTTTGCGTATGCTCTCTTGATCTTTTTATTTCCGTATTTACTACTCTGATTATTTACTGTTGGTGAAAAGAGTTAATTTTTTATTTGGCTATTATTATCATAAACTCTATTCACCCCCTCTAGAGTTGCCTATCTGTTCTTTAGTTGGTATCAGAGCTCTGTTCTCTTAACAAGGACTAACATCCTAGAGCTAATCCATGACAACCACACAACCTATGTTTTCCAACCAGGGTGAGGGGCAGTCCACTCATAGGCCATCCCTATTTGATGAAACCAACTACACCTATTGGAAAACTAGGATGCGTTTCTATCTCAAGTGTCTAGACTTTGACCTATGGACCATTGTCACTGATGG
Organism: Iris pallida; assembly: GCA_029216955.1. Lineage (NCBI taxonomy): Eukaryota > Viridiplantae > Streptophyta > Magnoliopsida > Asparagales > Iridaceae > Iris > Iris pallida. The sequence continues at coordinate 30,819,071 of JANAVB010027598.1, forward strand.
TTACAAAAAGCCTGCCTGAATAGTTGTCGAGGGAGTTCTCACCGAAAAACCCAGCGACAAGTATTCTGACGAGGAGAAGAAACAAGGAGTCTAGATGCTAAAGCTATTAATTCTCCTTTCTGTGCAATAGACAGGACTAAATTTATTAGGGTCTCGACATGCACCACCTCGTACGAAGTATGGAAGCTTCTAGAAGTGACGCATGAAGGAACCACTCATGTCAAGGAATCTAAGATCAGTCGTCTGACTCAAGAATACGAGGCATTCAAGATAAAGCCGAATGAGATGATCACTCAAATGTTCACAAGGTTCCTTAACGTCATCAATCATCTGTCATCTCTTAGTAAAGAATACTCCAATCATGAGAAGATTTGCAAGTTACTCAGGGGACTACCGAAGATCTGGAACCCTAAGGTAACAGCAACTATAGAAGGCAATGATCTCACCAAAATGTCTATGGAAACTTTGATGGAAAAGCTGATGACCCACGAGCTCGACCTCAAAGACTTCGATGACCTGCTCCAAAGGCAAAAGAGATTGCCCTAAAAGCTCATCGTCGAAGGGCTTCTCCTGAAGAGACTGACGACGATAATTCAGAAGGTGATGATCAAGCTCTTCTAGTCCGTAACTTCAAGAAGTTCATTTGCTTCAACCGAAGGAAGAGAGATCAACAAGCAGACGACGAGGAAGAACCTACCTGCTTCGGATGCAAGAAGACTGGACATGTCAGAAAAGACTGTCCGACTGCAAAAAAAGGAAGCAAGTACGAGAAGCCTTACAAGAAGTCATCATCACGAAAGTATGCCAATACTAGCATCTGGCATGAAAGCGAAGCTAGTGACTCTGAAGAGGAAGATGACTCTCCTCAGGACATAGCTAATGTCTGCCTAATGGCAACTTCTGATAAGGTAACCAATGATCCTATCAATGAGTTTACTTTTAATGAACTGGGTGCTGCATTCAATGATTTATTAAATGATCACAAAAAAGCACTTGGCAAGTACAAGCATGCTAAGGACAAGATTAAAGCACACGAAGTAGAAATTCATAAACTTTCTTGTCTTCTTGATAATGTTAGAAACATTACACCCACGAAAAGTCATTGATGAGGTATCCAAGCTTAAATTAAGCTTACATGATGCCAAAAATTGAGAAACAGACACGTAAGATCTCAGCACTCAACAAAGACCTTGCTGAAGAAAAGAACAAACACAAGGTCTCTATTGGTAAGATTGATGGTCTGAATGCAAAGTACAATAAACTGAATATTGTCTCTAAGAAATTAGAGATCAGATTGGGGAAACATGTTGCTCAACCTTAAACCCAATTTCACAATCATAAAACACACACAAAACACCAGACCACTCATAATAGTAAAATACGTTACCCACATGCAATACATAACCATGCTTACATATACACGTACTCCCATGCAGCACGTAAACCACATGCACGTAGACATCATTCTCAACATGGTCGTAACTATTATCCTGCTGCTACATATAGTCACTATTCTGTTTTTTCACATAACTATCACCATACTGCATATAAACATCACTATCAACCTGCTCATAACACAAATAGGCATACTACTTGCACATACTGTGGATTACATGGTCATATCTCACCATATTATAGAATTAGGAAATTAGTTGGTATTAATCTATATACATGGGTACTGAAGACTAACATTTCAGGACCCACAAGAACTTGGGTACCAAAGGTCACATCTACTTGTGATGTAGGTGGACCTTCCTTTTTCAACTAAATGCAAGTGAATTCCCGATAGTGGGTGCTCGCGACATATGACTGGAGACGCAAAACTTTTCGCATCACTATCGATGAAGAGGGAAGGATATGTATCCTTCGGTAACAATTTAAAGGGTTACATCATAGGTAATGGTACTATTGGTTATATTTCTTCTCCTATAATAAAGGATGTCTGCTTAGTGACCGAGTTAAAGTATAACCTGCTCTGCATAAGTCATCTTGTTGATCATGGATATGATATTAACTTTGGAAAGAATAAATTCTATATTTATGATAGGTTAACTAGAGACATTGCTTTTGAAGGGATAAGTGAAGATAAAATTTATATTTTCTATCTATCAAGAAATACTAACAGTACAGAAAGATGCCTCTACGTCCACAAGGATGAAAGACTTTTGTGGCACCAGCGTCTTGGTCATGCCAATATGGATACTATATCCAGGCTACCGACAAAGAAGCTAGTAAGAGGTCTGCCTGACATCACATTCAAAAATGGCACGGTATGCGCTGAATATGAACTGAATAAGGCAACCAAATCTTCATTTAAATCCATAAACACTATAAGTACTACTAGACCCTTGTAATTACTGTACATGGACTTATTTGGTCCCCAGTAGAGTAGCCAGTCTTGGTGAAAAACTCTATGCTTTTGTTATTGTAGATGATTTTTCAAGATTTACTTGGGTTTTCTTCCTTACAAACAAAAGTGATACTATTTCAGCTTTTAAAAACTTTGCCAAAAAGGTCCAAAACGAAAAAGGCTACATGATTACTCGAATCGGAAGTAATCATGGAGGCGAATTCAAAAATTCTGATTTTGAAAAGTTTTACGAAACAAATGGTTTTGATCATGAGTTTTCTTGTCCTAGAACTCCTCAACAAAATGGTATTGTGGAGCGGAAGAATAGAACTCTTGGCGATATGGCTAGAGTCATGTTGAATAAATTTTTACTTTCGAAATATTTTTGGACAGAAGCTGTCAGTACAGCTTGCCATGTTTTAAATAGGGTGCTTATTCGACCTACTTCGAAGAAAAAACCCTATGAGCTTTGGTTTGGTAGGACTCCTAACGTTCCTTATTTTAGAGTGTTCGGTTGTCGCTATTTTATTCTAAATACCAAAGAAAACATAGGCAAGTTTGATGTCAAAGCTGATGACGGTATTTTTCTTGGTTATGCTGCCAAGCATAAGGGATATAGAGTGTTCAACAATTGGTCAATAATTGTAGAAGAATCTACTAATATGACTTTTGATGAAGAAAATAGTACAACGGCTAACCTCGACGATGATGATGAACCATCAACTTCCACGCCGATGAATACCACCCCTGAAATCAATTCTCCGGAGGACTTACCAAAGAAGTTCGAGTTCAAGCCGTCACATACAAAAAACTTGGTAATAGGTGAGGGATCACGCAGAGTAAGTACTCGATCATCTTTAAGAGATTCTGTTGCTAGCACTGCTTTCATCTCGCAAATTGAGCCTAAAAATATTTTAGAAGCATTTAATGATGAATTTTGGATTTTCGTTATGCAAGAAGAACTCAACCAATTCGAAAGAAACCGGGTTTGGAAACTTGTTCCTAAACTAGCTAACCATTCGATTATTGGTACTAAATGGGTTTTTCGTAACGAAGTAAATGAAGATGGTTCAGTCACTCGCAACAAAGCTCGTCTAGTAGCTCAAGAATACAACCAAGAGGAAGGTATCGACTACGATGAGACATATGCTCCAGTTGCAAGACTTGAATCCATTCGGATGCTTTGTGCCTTTACAAATTTTCAAAATTTGAAACTTTTTCAAATGGATGTGAAAAGTGCTTTTCTGAATGATTTTATCAAAGAGGAAGTATTTGTAAAATAACTCCCTGGTTTTGAAAATCAAAAATTTCTCGACCACGTTTTCAAGCTCAAGAAAGCGCTCTATGGCCTCAAACAAGCCCAGAGCTTAGTATGAACGCCTAAGCAATTTTTTACTAGATAAAGGTTTTTCAAAAGGGAAAATTGACACTACACTTTTTATCAAAACTTTTAAAGAAACCATTCTTTTAGTTCAAATTTATGTTGATGACATCATATTCGGTTCTACTAATGAAAATCTCTGCCAAGATTTTGCTAAGTGTATGCAGAACGAATTTGAGATGAGAATGATGGGGGAGCTCAACTACTTCCTTGGATTGTAAGTCAAACAAACTTCGTAAGGTACTTTCATCAACCAGTCCAAGTATACAAAGGATATACTGAAGAAGTTTGAAATTGACAACGTCAAACCAATTGGTACTCCAATGGTTACTACAACCAAATTGGAACCCGATAAAAGCGGCAAACCTGTTGATCAACGTATGTATCGTGGTATGATTGGTAGATTACTTTACCTAACTGCTAATCGCCCTGATATCATGTTTTGTGTTTGTCTATGTGCTAGATATCAGGCTAGTCCTAATGAATCACACATATCCGTCGTCAAGCGTATCTTTTGATACTTTAAGGGTACTATTATAGTCGGTTTGTGGTATCCCAAAACCACATCCTTCGACCTTATCAGTTATTCGGATGCTAATTTTACGGGTTACAAAGTCGATCGTAAAAGTACAAGTGGCACGTGTCATTTGTTAGGCAAAGCCTTAGTCTCTTGGTTTAGCAAGAAACAAAACTTTGTTGCACTTTCTACAACCGAAGCTGAGTATATAGCTACAGGACATTGTTGTGCACAGATTTTGTGGATGAAGTAAACCCTAGAAGACTATCATTTATCTTTTATGCACATACCTATATTATGTGATAACACTAGCGCAATCAACCTTACAAAGAACCCTATATGTCATTCAGCATGAAACACATTAAAATTTGTAACCACTTTTTGCGTGATCATCAACAACACGACACTGTAGATTTAGAATTTATTGACACTGAACATCAGCTGGCAGATTTCTTTACAAAACTACTAGCCGAAGAGTGATTCAATTTTCTTCGTTGTGAATTAGGGATTTTGGATGAAAATATTCTAAAATAGATTATTTTTGCAACAAAACCTGTTCGTCACAATCATACTGAATTACTGGTTTTAGGTACAAGCCGAAAGGGCCCTTCTGTCAACAAGACATAAAATCCTAAGCGACATGGTACACTAGTCTTCGGACTATCGCTAGCTGGGATCCGTCCCCTACAGCTAACCCAAGGCAATTAATCATTATCTGATTGTTGACCTACAGTTTACGATACAAAAGTAAATTTTATTTATGATTATTTAAATCCTCTCTTCCGTATTCAAGACTAACTTTATTGACATTTATCATTTTTTGAACTATTTTGAGTTTTGGCCCCAGCACCTAGAACTCGGGCCGAACTCTGCCGCACACAGAGTTCGGGCCGAGTTTGGTCTGCTGCTTCTAGAACCCAAGATAGCTCTCATCCTTCCAATGCCACCTCTAAACCCTCTAGAGTTTCCTGGGTCAGGAGGAATTTAGATCCAGATGCGACATTTATTGATCCTCGTCGCTCTGCCAGCGACCCATCCGACTCTAATGGACCTTTCCGTGCTATATGACGGCTGTGGTCCATTTTATGATGCTGCTAATGCGTAAGATATCTTTTGTTTATGCCCTTTGTTATTTTTATTCATTGATTATGTAGTTGAACACTATGCTTTGTACTACATTATGCTTTATGGCTTTTATTTGGATTGTTTCCTAGTTATCTCCTACATTGCACTTGAGCTTGTTTATGTGATTGCATGGTTATTTTCCTATAGGGGAGCTTCTATTTTATTTTGCTATGTGCCAAAAAGGGGGAGAATAGTTAATATTTGCCTCTCTTTGGAAATATGAAACACTTTGTTATGAGCTATATATATTGTGTGCTTGGATTAGAACTTGTCACAGGTAATATCTCTTTACGGGGGAACCGACATGTTCACTTACGGGGGAGCTATTATCTCTATGTGTCCAGGTATGAATGTTGTGACATGCAAATATCACATTTTTGTCAATTATCAAAATGGGGGAGATTGTTGACCCAAACTGGATTACAGTCAACCTAATCTTGATAAATGACAAAATAATATTTGTCATAGTCCAACTAGACACATCAAGCTATATCAACATCCAAGATCGATCACCTCATCATATCAGCTCACTACGGCATCTGCTTCAGACCAGCTGCTGTTTGTATTATGGACTCTGTATTTTTCTTTTATTGAGTCTAGAAAAATGTACGTTGAGTCATACTAGGCATCTTAGGGCTAGACTTATCCCTCACAGCTCCACTCGACCAAAAGCCAAAGCAGCCCAACTACCTTTGAACATTTTGTCCCCATGGAGATAGAGTTCGGGTTGAACTCTACCTCCATACAGAGTTCGGGCCGGACAGAGGGCCGAACTTTGTCCCCTAATTTTAGGACCTAATTTGTAAGGACTGTGATATGCTAATTGTCCAACGGCCAAAACTTTGAATTCATAAAACAGAATTCTTGTCGAATTCTGCCTATTCCGACTAGTATAAATAGGTCTTGAATTCTCTCATTTTCAATCATCTAATCTTCTCATTCTCTTCTCTTCTATAGCCTACATAATAAAGAGCCCAATCTTTCCATCCAACTTAGCCATCAAACTTTCCAACCGTCAAAGGTGCTCAGTGTGAGTCAACTAGAAGTTTGAGTGCAAGAAGTTATAAGTCACTTAGAAAAGTCCAAGTTTTGCCACAGCGATCTTTGTAAGAAGTTGACGTGCTCTTCTGAGAAAAGACACGGGGTGTAACTGTTATTTCACAAATAGTGGATCTCAATCCTGAGCTAGGGTTCTTTGGCCTGGACTAGTCCTCCACGAGGAAAACCAGGTTAAAAAGCTGTTGTGATTGCGTATGCTCTCTTGATCTTTTTATTTCCGTATTTACTACTCTGATTATTTACAGTTAGTGAACAGAGTTAATTTTTATTTGGCTATTATCGTTATAAACTCTATTCGCCCACCTCTAGAGTTGCCTATCTATTCTTCACAAAACACATGTCAATAACCAACTAGGAAAACTACATAATGAGAGGAATAAGCTTGTAAATAAAGCTATAGAAGAAGGCAAGGTATACTTGCCTGGTGGTAGCAACATGTCTCGCAAACAACTCGTCAAATCAAGGAGTCACAAAATTTAAACTTCCACAAACGCATCCGGATGCTAAAACAGACATTTCTAACATTTTCAGAATAGTCAAATTAGCTAGGATAGCCTACCCATAAGACCAATTCTAGACACAGAAGTAAAATGATAATTTTGGGTCAAAACGATGTCTGCCGTTGGACCGGCTTTGCACTGAAAAGCATGCCAACATCTACGGTCTCTAAAGTCATCAAACTATATGTCTACGGGTCTGGTTTTTCGATACGAACTCAACCGTATGTGCAAAGTTATATTTCGGTGGGCCGTACACAAAATCGTCCGTTGGATCGGGTCGCGGGCCCGCCAAAATAGCGTTCTGGTCGACCTTCTCAGAATCGGACCAAACTTGGCATACAGGACCAAAAAATGACACGGTCCTGTTGGCACAAGTTTCTTCTCGAGATGATGAACATGCACAAGGTATTTGGCTAGTTTACAAAAATGTCGATACGGGGTATCTCGACGAATACGCCTCGATTTTATCGTGCACAAACAACAAAATCGAGTTCTGTCGAATCCCACACGTCGATAACATCTATACGCATCTTTCAATGCTCATTGGTTGTGACAACGTCACTCAGTATGTCGGGACGCACGGCGTATTGGAAGGTTTTCTAAAAATTATAACAGTTTAAAGCAATTTTTTTGTCAATTTGGGACACCGATTTCTCGGCGCTCAGTCGATCAAATCGACTTCCATAAAAAGGGTTGTGAGACCCTATATGTTGTATAAGACTTTATTGAGTTATTTTTCAAAAATCCTAATGTTGTGTTAATAAACTATCTTCGAAATCAGGGGTCTGGGACTGTCTCTATGTCCTATTTTTGCACAGTTTGGTCTCGACTTTGAGTCAATTTTACGAGCAAATCGTACCATCATATCCAAATCTTTTTGGTTGTAATTAAATCGGGTTATGTAGGGTTCCTAGATTAGTTGACAAAATTTAAAACGACTAAGTATTGAGGAAGAAATTGGTCTGCAAAGATGAGTACCTGACTATCGAGTTGGCTGAACATGGTGCTCTGTTCTTGGTCATCTCCGACGACCGTGGCAGTTCAATGGCAGAAGCAGGCCATTCTTGGTAGGCATAGGGATGCTAGGAAATGTGCATGGGGTGACTCGTTGTGGGGCATACGGGGGATGTTGCTATTGCCGCTGCACTCGTGCGTTGCTACTACTGCACGCTGCTGCTGTTGTTCTCGTGTACTGTTGTAGCAGCGGCGATCGATCGGCAGTCAACGGCACACGATTGTAGGTGGTCGTTGTCGGTCGCCAGGAGACTGGGTCGAGGATTCACAGATGTAGAGGTTTAGTTATTTGGCAGATTTGGGGAACAATCTCGAAAACTTTTGATGGTCGAGTATCTATAGTCGATCAAAACTATACGAGTTTAAAACTCGATTCAATCCTAGCTAATCTAGGATTTTGGGTTAAGAATAGATGGTGAGAAGGGATTTGAATATAATCCGAAATCTTCCTTTGAAAATTTGGTTGTGTCTACTAGGTTTTGATGTTCCTATGCTGGCCGGGATCGGGGTGTCATGGGTTTTAAAGCTCGCGAGATATCGATTTCACAATCTCGCGAGTTCATCTCAACCACCTCTATATAATCCTATTATAAAGTTGTATATAGAGATCTACATACACCTGTATAGTGAAATCAAAAATCTAATAACAGACAAATTTTACTGTATAGTATAACCCATTGTATGGGTACATATAACCTTTATAACCTATTATTTCTATATATGACCATATATATATATACATAAATATATATATATATATATATATATATATATATATATATATATATATATATATATATATATATATATATATATATATATATATATATGTGTGTGTGTGCGTGTGTGTGTGTGTGTATCTTCGTTATATATCTGTATAACAATAATATTCATTACCACCAAAATATCTTTATAATATTTTTTTCCTAGTATATCCAAAATACCCAACGACATTTGTTATAAAATAATAATAATAATAATAATAATAATAATAATAATAATAATAATAATAATAATAATAAAAAATAAATAAATAAATAAATAAAAAGTAACAATAACAATAATAATAACAAAAAATCAAAGTAAATCCATAATAAATATATTTATGGAGAATGCATTATACTCCTACTGTAAAGGGGTCCATAGAAAATCGTGCTAGTATTCTAGATTTGCCACCTAAATATTAATAACACTATATTATACTTATAAAAATATTTCTAGAAAATTTTTGAAAATCCAAAAATGAAAATACGAAATATATGCATTGACTTGAAATACGTCTACATGGGCATCTTTGGTCTCACTACATGTCTATATGGACTCGGGTTCGGTTCGGGTCCAAATCCGAGCTAGTTTGGTACAACTAGGTCTTCTAAAAGTCAATAATCAATAATAAATAAATCATTAAATTATTTATAGAGGTCAAGTCGACTTTGAATGGTTTCTTAGTTAGACCTCACATATGGCTCTGCCATCTCTACTATGGCTAATACACTAGTCAAGGCACACAACTATACTATTCGTGTCATGATTTCTAGTTATCTTGTACTCCAAAACTTGACCATGACTAAGGCCTTCTATAATAATAATTAATTAATTAAATATTATAAAATTTCCAAAATTACTAATTAATTCAAATAAATAATAAAAAATATTTTTTAAATAATGGGAAGAGGGGTTACAAATCTACCCACCTTAAAAATAAATTTGTCCTCAAATTTTAAGGAAAAAGTCCATCGGTGATGGTAGAAGAGGGTGTTCTACTAGCTATCAATTATTCTCATAGTCATTTCGTAACTACAAATCCTCGAGTACTTCTACCCACCTTTGAATCAACCCATATGACACAAGAACGTACTAAGTGGACCTCATCAATATTTTAAAATGTAAATCCAATATTCAAATTTTGTCTTCAAAAAGAAATTCCAATACTACAAAAAAGTGTCTTTCTGGGACGCCAAAAATCCGTCTTAAAAAGACCCAAATCAGTCCTAAAATGTATTTTGGGACAAATTTTAGGACGGTAAGTGACAGTGCTATTTGGGTGGCGTGAGAAAAAGTTTTGGGACAAAAAATACCGTCCTAGTTTGATTTTAGGGTCGAAAAATGTAACCATACTAAAAGAGTTTGAATTATTACATGTTTACGACGGTTTACAAAACGGTCCAAAAATAAAAGAGTTTGTGACGAAAAACATCCGTCCTAAACAAATTTTCCAGCGTTACAAAAGAATGTCATTTATATCTAGGACAATTACATAACTGTCCCAAAAGTAACACTTATGAAATTATTGTCTGTATTTTTTAGCTATAAAACATACAATTTAAATACACATAATTCATATAATCATGGACGTTGTCAAGCTTGTCCTCAGATGTATCTTCAGGTTTCAGAGCTCCAATACAAAAAAAGCTTAACAACATCATGCATTCTTTACCATTAAGTAGAAGACAACAAAATCCATATATAACTATATATGTTCAATTGATAAACAACAAAAAGCTTAAAATTAAGCATCCTTAACCACAATTTCCAAAATAAATCCAAAACACTATACATCACCCACAGCATCAGTTACAAAATGAACCCATTGTCTCCACAATTACATACAAAATGCTGAACCCATTAAGCATCCTTAACCACCTTTTCCAAAATAAATCCAAAATACTATACATCACCAACAACATCAGTTACAAAATAAACCCATTGTCTCCACCATTACACCATGTTTTTAGTATATCCAACATGAACCCAAAAATTAACCCAAACTTTTTATCATCACAAGATCGTCGCCCATTATTTTAGCTTATCCAGAATGCTTTTGAAGGACCTGCAAATGAAGATATGCCAATATATTAGCAACCTGCTAACTATACACGAACAACCAGAAAAAGAAAGACAAGTTCTTCCAAATTGTACAGACTAGACCACATTAGTTTGTGAAGGTTTAAACAAATTGTACAAACCTACTAACAGTTCTTCCAATGTACAGACCTGCGTACAAAAAAGTTAAAAAAAAAACAATGTACAAAAAAAGCTTCAAGTGACAAAGGAAGCTTCAAGTGAAAAAGGAAGCTTTAAATGAAGACGGGAAAATTTGGGAAACATTTTAATTGGGAAGTATAATTATTCTAGCAAGAATTACAGTAACAAGCTGGAAAAAACTAATATAAAAGTTAAAATCTGTTACACTCTATATCCAGTAAAAGTTACTTAAAACAGGGCAATTTTAATTAACTAAAATAGGGCATGGCTAAACAATGCTATAAGTAGACTGTCATATATATGACTCCCCTTGTGTGCTGTTGTCTTACTCATTTTCTGCACCATACAACCTTATATTGGGTTGATACACTCCCTCAATACAGAGTTACCTAGACTACACCACTCGGTTATACTCTATATCCAGTACATTGGATTCACTGAGGACACCTTCATGTACCCAGCCTCTACTTCATTTATTCCTCCTTCCTGATAGCTCATGTCCCTGTCTACTAAACTTGTCCTAACTAGGATGATGCCCCTCGAGTGATTTTTGATCTAAGGTGGAAACAATAGACTGACACCACAATGTTGTACTACTTCCTGTGTACTTGTACCTATATAGGGATTGGTACCAGGGGCTGGCACCATTCCTTTGTATATAAGAGTGTCGAAAATGAGGTAGTCACTCGGTCACTGGGCATAACTCACAAGATTTTGTTCACTCATGTCCCTGTTCTGTCACTATTCTCTCCAAAAGTATAGGCTGACTCCCTCCTCCCTATACAACCTGGTGTGGTATTGGTCTTCAGTGTACAGGATTCTATATTGGTACAGGATAAAAAGTGCAAACAATTGCAACTGCAACTGGTACCTCTTAAATAAAGATACAACAGTACTTAAATTACTGTATCATAGTGTGATTGAACCCAGAAAATATAGTGAACCTACATGAATTTGCAGTGGACGGGATCAAGGTAGATAGATGCAAGCTAACCTGGGGTTAGGATACCAAGACATCCCACACACAGGTCTAATGTTCTGAACTTGAAGTTCATTCTCTAAAATAAAGTTCAATGACTGAACTTGAAGTTTCAATTGTCTGAAATGAAGGTACAGATTGGAATATCAAAACAGGGGACTGAACTCCTTAGTTCAGAGGGACTGTTTATAATGAGCTAATGACCTAAACAAAATAATGGACTGATATATGTAGGTGATATGGACATTTAGAGACTGAATATAACTGTATACTGTAAATCTTAGACTGAACATTTAGTCCAATAATTTGATCTTAAAACAAAACAATGGATACCCATCTAACATACTCTAAAATTCAGTGTAAAAAATAACTTGGCAATATGTAAAAAATATTACTGGTTTTGGAGTTTCCAGGAAAAATGACACAGTGAAAGCAGAAGCTAAAATTCAGTTCCGATACTGATACCAAGATTATGCAAAATTCAGACTATGCAAAATTCTGTACAAAAAATCAGCCTAGAAAAGAAACCAATGTAATAAATACAAATTTTAACTTGAAAGAAAGGAAATGGAGAACCAAACATAAATTGCAGCCACGAAAGAAAACCAAACATAAGAATCACAGAGAAAAACCAATGTAATAAGTTGATAGTTGGCAAATTACCTGGAGGATGTACTGGATTGTTGAGAAATAGTTGAGCATTCAGGATCATGGCCACAACTTTATCTTTGATCTCAGTCCTAAGCTCACTCTTGACCGCCTCAGGCTCTTTCTTGTGCCGAGTCTCTTGCTCCCCACGCTCTTTCCTTAATGCGTCAGTCTCTTCTCTCAACTTCTCTGCATATTCTCGTAACTTTTCATCAACTTCTCATAGTTTTACAATCTCAGCATTTGTTGCTTGTTGAATCTCAGTCTGATGAGCTGCTAAGGATGTTGATCCTTTACCGATTACACCTACTCCTCGGCCAAAAACTCGACCATGCCCATCTTGTCCATTCACTTCCCTGTAAACATTATTCAATTGCTCCTCGTTATCTCGTTCTTCAGCTGGTAGCTCTTTAATTCTCCTTTCTAACATTTTCTATAGCATGTAAGGAGGTTTGTGTTAATTTTCTCTAATTTGCCTCTAATTTGCAATTGACATTTTGTTAAAAAAACTCATTACAAATATGAATTTTATATACCTCTGTTCCAGCAGCCCCCGTCTTCTTCATTATAACTGCCATCTTTTTCTCTAATGGCTCTCCACATGTTGACAAGGTCAACAGGCTTGTTTTCTAGCCTTCTCTGATGTGTACGCATGTTCCAAAGTAAGAAAAAATTTATACATTATCAACTGAAAATATATGAGAATTATCTTACCAAAAAACACAATACTAACCTTTCTCTTTATTTCTGGAAAGGATCTTCTACCAGTTTTAGGGAGAGCACAAAGTATTTCGCGATTAATTTAGTTCTTCTCTGAAACGTTCTAAAAAAAACATTTGGACATTATTTAGTAAATTGAAATAAAGGGTTTGTCACTAGTATGAATACGGATGTAAGTTATTTGTTAGTCAATTTATACATGTATGTTACCCAAGCCCCAATATGCCACTAGAGTTGGCCATTGACTGGGCTCCACCCGGGGCGGCACATTTGCTAGGCGCTCTTCATCGTCTCAAACTTTGTATAGAAGTCTTTTTTCACACGATGCTTGAAGGCCTTCCAGGAAATTTCCATTTTCTTAAAGCAAATAGCTTTAAAAGCATCAAGTGCATTTGTGTTTTCCTTAAAAAAATAGGATATCTAAGTTATCAATATAAGTAGCCATATGTGAACAACAGGTGATGGTAAAGCATTCAAACATGATATCCGAGGTTATACTTCCAAACAACCACAAGAACAGCAAGATATAAATTAGTTGAATCATCCCAAACCAAAAACAAGGAACCACTTCAACATCTTCATTCCAACATTAAAAGAATATAAACAAAATATTGCACTTGAAATGACAGTTTCAATCAACACTTCTAGGCCACAGCTGCTTCAATCGATTTGTTTTTACTCTTGATGGTGAATTATAGTGCTATGATCTATATCTTACAATACAGACCTTGATTGTTACTGACTAAAAAGTTAATGCCAATGTGTCTAGGTTTAGCAAGACAGACAAATAGGGGGTTCACTATCAAGTAGGATAATAGTGAAAATAAAGATAGTAATCCATGAAAATACTGATAAAGAGACGGAAAAAGTTACCTTAACCGACGCCCAGACCATTTCTAGTTTATCATTATCTGCCTTACGCTAAGATAACATTGTTAATGGAAACAATTCGCCATTTCGGGAAAGGTTACCAAGATGAGACATCAAATGGTGCCCATGTTCTCCAACCGGTTGGCAATCTTCATCCCACTCTATAATTTTTTTACTCCATTATCCCATTTTTTCCATGGCTTAGCAGCTCCTCTATGTTGCCTAGTGTAAGGTCCACTCTCCATCGTACCTTATCAGAAACAAAAGGGAAAGACTCATAAATAGACTACTTAAAAACCAGAACCATTAATAGCTCACAATTTACATTATAAATTTCAATACAAAACTTATCCTTCGGTATTTTCTCATAATTCTCTACTGGCTCATTATCTAAAGGCTCATCATCGCTCTCCTCAAAAATTTGATGTCTTGATATAGGAATGCGCAAGACATCCTCCATAAAAGAGGGTTCTAATCGTGGATCTAATGTCCTCTCACCCATTGCTATGACATGTTCCATATTCTTTGCAATACGACATGACCTACGCATAGGACTGTTGTATGCAACCTGAAAATACATAATAAATGTAGCAGTATTTAGGTAGGTGCTGTCAATATAGTCCAACACAGTGCCATAGGGAAGTTCAAACTATAGTAGTAAGCTATGCAAAAAAAACACACTAATAAGACATAGAAGTTAGTTCAAATCATAGTAAAAATCTATGTAAGGAAGCTCAAACCAAAGTAAAATACTCTTCCTCTACAATTTGATCCCAGTTGAAGCTAGACATCAGATTGACTCTCACCGTGGGTCGGCAAGAGCTCAATCGCATCCATGATGCGGCTCAACCAGCTCTACCAATGAAGAACCAAACCACCATAGCAGGATACCCGAGTATCAGAAGAAGTATCAATTGTACAGTGGAATATCAAAAGAAATTTAAGTGCACACTGGTGTATTAGAGCGTATCAGAGCTCACTAGACATTGGCAACGCAAGCAATGGCAGAGGGTCAAGACCAGCATCAATGGAGGATTAAGACTCGAGGACCCCGGATGTTGCTTTTCTCATCATTTGCTACATGTGTTGTATTAGATATAAGAAAATTAGATTCAATATGTATATAAAGAAAAGGAAAAATGCTCATCCTCGACAAAATTTGAGGATCAAATATCCAGAATTGTCAAGATAGTCCAACACACTAATAAGACATAGAAGAAAGTTCAAATCAGAATAAAAATCTATGCAAGGAAGATCAAACCATAGTTAAAATACTCTTCCTCTACAATTTGATCCCAGTTGAAGCTAGGCATCAGATCAAAGCTCACCGTAGGTCTGCAAGAGCTTAATAACATCCATGATGTGGCTCAACCAGCTCTACCAATGAAGAACCAAACCACGGTAGCAGGATACCCGAGTATCAGAAGAAGTATCAATTACACAGTGGCGTATCAGAAGAAATTTAAGTGCACACTGGTGTATTAGAGCTTATCAGAGCTCACTAGACATTGGCAATGCAAGCATTGGCAGAGGGTCAAGACCAGCATCAATGGAGGATCAAGACTCGAGGACCCCGGATGTTGCTTTTCTCATTATTTGCTACATGTGTTGTATTAGATCAAGATAGTCTAATACACTAATAAGACATAGAAGGAAGTTTAAATCAAAATAAAAATCTATGCAAGGAAGCTCAAACCATAGTAAAATACACTTCCACTATAATTTGATCCCAGTTGAAGCTAGGCATCAGACCGAAGCTCACCGTGGGTCTGCAAGAGCTCAATAACATCCATGATGCGGCTCGACCAGCTCTACAAATAAAGAACCAAACCACCATAGCAGGATACCCGAGTATCAGAAGAAGTATCAATTGCACAGTGGCGTATCAGAAGAAATTTAAGTGCACACTGGTGTATTAGAGCGTATCAGAGCTCACTAGCCATTGGCAACGCAAGCATTGGCAGAGGGTCAAGACCAGCATCAATGGAGGATCAAGACTCGAGGACCCCGGATTTTGCTTTTCTTATCATTTGCAACCATAGTAGTAAGTTGTACACTGGAACAGTAAAAAAATCGCTTATGATCAAATTTTTAACCTTTTTTATTTTAGGGACAGAAGAGTCATCATTGTTTGCAACCTGCAACGTAAGAAAAATAGTGAGATATTCCAATGAATGAAGACAGAAAACACAAGACTTGATATCCAATTTATTACCTTCTTCATTTTAGGGTCGAAAGATTATTCATTATGGTTGCTATCTTCCTCGCTAAGCAAGTCATCACCGACGGGGATATACTCATCATATCTTTCACTTGCGCTTCTTTTTCCCATCTTACTCGAACTTGTTCGAGTAACCATCTTCAAATTCATTACAAGCTATGAAGCTTGTTGCAATTTCAAAGCATCCATTTTTATTTTATTTCTAGTAGTATTTTCCAATATTTGTCTCTCATATCCGAACATGAACCCAGGCTTAATAAACTTCTTCTTTTGTGGGGACATTTTTCCTAATAGAAGTTAAAAATTGCAATATGCAGGGATATCCCGTGATTGGTCATTACAGACCTACACTATCAACTCAAATACAAATTGCAGTTTCGTATAAGTAGCATAATAAATTAAAGGGATACAGAAGCCAGAATAGTAGAACCATTAAATAATTTGATAGTACTTTACAATTTGGATGCTTTATCACAGAACATGTAGAAGCCACTAAATAATATATGTTTATCACAGAACATGTAGAAGCCACTAAATAATATATGTTTATCACAGAACATGTAGAAGCCACTAAATAGTAGAGCCACTAAATAATATATGTTTATCACAGAACATGTTTATCACAGTAATGTCTAGAGAGGGACAAAATGGACAAAAAAGTAATAATTAAAACACAATCTAATTGGATACAAACACATGTATGATTAAAATTATATTACAAGATAATGTCACAGAACATTTTTGTTCCAGACTTCTAGTATATTGAAGAGTTTCTATGTCAAAATACCTGATAAGCAAACGACTTCGTCGACTTGCGTACATTTATATACTATCATCATGCGGACATTACAACATTAATGATATTTATTATTAACAGCACAATGACCACAATAGGATGGCTAGCACACCCAAAAGCAACTAAATAGTAGAGCCACTAAATAATATATGTTTATCACAGAACATGTTTATCATAGAACATGTAGAAGCAAGTATATGACAAGATGAATGAAGTATAGTATAGCTTCTACAACCACTTTCATGTAAACATTATTTCTAATAGAAATTGAGATGAATGAAGTAAAGAAAATAAGCAAAATTAATCAACATTTCCTGAAATAAGCAAAATTCATCAACGTTCAATCACAGTAGATAAAATAACCAACAACTTGAAAGGATATAAAATAGCTAAGAGATACAAGTTTGTAGTTTGATATCCATCACAAATAGTTGCAAATCAAGCTACAAACTTGCTACTCATGACCACTGTCATCATCGTCATCATCACCATCACAAATATTTGTGTCAACCACCAAGCCCTCTACTACTTGCCTAACCCAAGATCTATTATGAGCTTCATCCAGATATTGCATGCTATAAGGTTCCACTCTATTAGCTTCTAAATCTTCTACTATTGTTAAGTACTTGTCAATGTGTCTCGCGGCAACATCTGAACAACAACATGCCAATCTGACTCTAGAGGGTCTTGAACATACCAAACTTGTTCTGCTTAGGATACTAAGATATAAGGTTCATCAATCACCCTGTTCTCTTTGTATAACAAATGATTGAAGTTTACCAGAGTAAAATTAAACTCATCCGCTTTATGGCCCACTCGTGGATTAACCCAGTTGCACTTAAATAAAACATACTTCATGCCGTTCAAATATTTTATCTCAATAATGTCTATCAGTTGTCCGTAGAATATAACATCCCCTGTAAGAGGATTTCTATCTTTCCGACTAGAATAACTCATTTGTTCTGCTTTTAGGAGGACTCCACTATTCTGAGTTTTTCTACGAAGATCATTTTTTTTTTCGAAATCTAAAACCATTAACAATGTAAGAATTGAATTTCAAAGCATCCTTAAGAGGGCCTGAAGCTAAGCTTCTAATCTCCTCTGATATTTGCACGTCTGGTAAACCCTTCACCTATATTAAAAAACATTAAATAAGTTTAATAATGATATTTTACTACAAGTTGTCAAAAATATTAAATGTTCATTAAAAGATACATCTACTTACATGCTCCTTAAACCAAGTGACAAAGTGTTCATTATGAAGGCGACTAATAAGGTGTCGTTGTGAAGCTTGTGGATATTTTGCCTCAAGTTCAGCAAGGTGTTTCCTGTATAAAGATGTAAAAATTTATTTCAATTACATAACTAAATGAGAGGATATAAATCATGGTATTAGTCAAGGCAAACTTACTCAATGAATGGTGCTACTGCCTCCGTGTCGGCAAGCACATATCGATGAGCTTGTATTTGCATAATTGGATCAAGTCGAAAGTGCAGTTCTTTACCTACAACGCGACTAGATTTCTTTGCTCCATCATCATTTCTTCTTGGCCGCTTCATTTTGGTTTCTGTACTATTGTCCAAATACCTTGAGCAGAAAGTCATACATTCTTATAACAATACTGATTTAGTAATAGAAGCCTCTGGATGAGCACGATTCCGCCCATAAAGTTTTAAGGTGTGTAAATATCTTTCCATGGGATATATCCAACGATATAATACTGCTCCAGCAATTTGTAACTCATCCACTAAATGCATAGGCAAGTGTTCCATTATATCGAAAAGCCCAGGTGGAAAAATCTTCTCAAGACTGCAAAGCGTAAGCGCCATACGATCTTCAAACTTTTTCAAGTCTGTAATACTATTTACACTTGAACACAATACCACAAAGCAGTTGCTTAATTCAATTAAGGATTTAACAACATGCTTTGGTAAGACCCTTCAAATAGCTATAGGAAGTAACTGTTGCATTAAAATGTGATTGTCATGACTCTTAAGACCCCACATACTCCGCTCTTCTGTATGCATGCATCGAGATATATTAGATGAATAACCATCAGGGACTTTTACATCTCACAACTCTTTTAAGAAAATGTCCTTTTCTTTGTTGCTCATTGTGAACTCAGTTGGAGGCAAGTACTCTAGAGTTCTTCCCCGTGGTTGAGGATGTAGCTCTAATTGAATTTTCAAATCTCTGAGATCTTTTCGAGCCTTTATATTATCTTTTGTTTTGCCTTTAATACCTAGCAAAGTAAAAATGACATTATCGCATACATTTTTTTCAATATGCATAACATCTAGATTGTGGCGAATCAAATTGTGTTCCCAATATTGTAGTTCAAAAAAGATGCTCTTCTTCTTCCAACCTAATCTTATTTTTGGCAGACTGTGTGTTTTTGCTCTCTCTTTTTCTTGTTCTTCCCTCCTCCTCTTTGTAAAGAGGTCCTCCTTCTTATATTCAGTTAAAACATTGAGATCATTCAACTGCTTTAACACTTATGTTCTAGATAATTTCAAAGGTGGTGGCCTCATTTCTAATTTGTCATTAAAAGTTACCCTCTCCCTTCGAAACTTATGGCGCCCAGGTAAGAATCTACGATGACCCCAGTAACAATACTTGCCACCATTTGTCAATCGGGTAGCTTGATGATCCATATTACAACAAGGGCAAGCAAATTCACCTTTTGTGCTCCATCCTGACAACATAGCATATGTAGGAAAGTCTCTAATTGTCCACAAAAGTGCTACATTTAGTTGAAATAACTGTTTTGTTAACGCATCATAAGTAGAAACACCAACCTCCCAAAGTTCTTTTAACTCTTCTACTAACGGTTGCAGATAAACGTCAATCTTATCACCTGGACCTTTTGGTCCATCAATAAGAATAGATAAAATTAAGTTAGGTTGATTCATGCACAACCATGGGGGTAAGTTGTAAGGGACGACCACAACAGGCCAGGTACTGTGAGCAACACTCATATTACCAAACGGATTAAATCTATCGGTAATTAACCCAAGTCTAACATTACGATTGTCTCTGGCAAAGGATGGATTATTATCATCAAAAGCCTTCCAAGCACGAGAATCTGCCGGATGCCTCATTACACCATCCTCTACTCGCTTTTCAACATGCCATTTCATAAGCGAAACTGTATGCGATGACCAAAAAAATCGTTGCAGTCTTAGTATTAAAGGAAAATATCGAACCTTTTTTTGAGAAACTTTAGTACCCTGGTCAACCGGAGGAAGATCACCCTCGTTGGCATGATCAATTTTATATCTAGAAGCCCCAAAAAACTCATATTTATCGAGATTCTCAGTTTTATTTTGAAACAACATACAACTATTAGGACAGGCATCCCATGTTTTGTAAGTGAACCCCAAGTCAGTAGTTAGCTTACTGGCTTGATAGTATGATTTGGGAATCTTGGCACACGGAAACACCTTTTTTAAGAAGCCTAACAGCATTGTGAAAGAACGATTTACAGTCCATCCATTAGGTTGCTTCAGGTGTAAAAGTTGGACAACAAATGATAGCTCAGTGACACCCTTAGGACAACTCTCGTACAAATTGCTTTCTGCTTCATTTAGAAGTTTGAAGTATTTTGGCATGCATTCATCGACCGCAAGTTTTCTTCTGCCATGGGCTCTTCCTCGCAACCCATATTTTCTATCATGCATGAGAATCCCATTCGCTCTCGTACCATTGTTGTCATATTAGCACATTCATTTATTCCAGCATCACTTTCATCAACAGACATATCATCTCCTATATTAATGGTGTTATTACCAAAACCACCCAAAAACTCCCTATGATATATCCAATCCATATAACTCCTTTCAAATCCATACATCTCTATATAAACCTCCACAGTCTGTCGATTGTGATAAACATGATTTACACATCCACTACATGGGCAATAAATATGAACTGTATCAGCATTCTTAGTTCTATATGCAAATTTAAGAAATGCTTCGACCCCATCCTTGTATGCCTCTGAATTCTAATCATTTGATCCAATCCAACGCTTATCCATATCAATTTCCAAAAGACAATTATCACCTAGCACCATCCAAAATATATATTCAGAACAATAGTTGTATCTTTATTGTTTCAAGAATTCAATTTAAAATTTCTATTTGAGGTAAATGGAGGCAAAAAGCTTGAGGCAACAGCTATATAACTTTCTAATAATTAAAATACAGAGGCAAATTAGAGTTAAAATCATATAACTTGAGGCAGCAACTATATAAGTCTTATCCATTTCAGTTTCCAAAAAAAATATACTTTCTAACAAATTAGAGTTAAAATTCTTTTACAATATATCAAGCAAAGATAAATTTAATAATAGAGCAAACACTTATTGGTAGCTATGTACTAATGTGCCCAAGAAGAAAAAATAATAAGCATATAGATAAACAATTGATTATGACAATTACTAGCTAGAAAAAGGAAATTAATATACCAAGGTTGATTATGACTTACTGACATTGAACTAACACATGGCACAAATAACCAATTTCAACTGAAAAGCTCAAGCATGATTCACAAATGTCGATTTTCAACAAACTAAAATCTACAAAGAACATAGCCAGGTTCAAATTCATCTCCATTTATAATATGTTTAACATCAATCCAGAATGGGAGTAATTCCTTCATGAACGTATAATCACAATAGTGTCATGTTCCTATCCATGCAAATGTGTCCCAATTTTTTAAAAAAAAGCCCATTTTTTATAAATAATCACAGTAATTCCTACATGAACGCATAATCACAATAATTTGACAAATTAAAATCTACAAAAAACATAGCCAGGTTCAAACACATGTTCCTATCCATGCAAATGGGTCCCAATTTTTCACAAGAAAACCCAATTTTTTATAAATAATCACAATAATTCCTACATGAACGCATAATCACAATAATTTGACAAATTAAAATCTACAAAGAACATAGCCAGGTTCAAACTTATGTTCCTGTCCATGCAAATGTGTCTAGAGCTGTCAAGTCAGCCGGGCCGGCCCGACACTGAATTTGGGTGGGCCGGGCTCGGGCCTATTCGACCCATGAACTATAGCGGGCCGGGCCGGGCCGGGCCTAGGGCGAAAAATCTCAGCCCAGTCCGGCACGTGACCCACGACACGGTGGGCTTCGGGTTGGGCCGTGCCGAGATTTGATTGGCATATGATACATTTGGGTATTCATTTCGTTCTTCTCCTCTAATTTTTTGCTCCTATGGCTTAGCCTCAACAACACAGTCACCGTTCACCGCCCGTCATAAAGACTGGTCGGCATGTACCCACAAAAAAAGCCAAACTAAGCATAGCACAACAAAAAGCAAAGCCAAGCAAACCCAAGCCAAGCAAAGCCAAGCACATCACAAATTGCTTGTGCTAAAGCCAAGCATAACACACATTGACAAACAAATGATAAGCAGTGTTTGGGGTTCGGGCCGGGCTGGGATGGGCCGGCCCGGCCCAATTGATAGGTCTAAATGTGGCCCAATTTTTCACAAAAAAAATCTATTTTTTCACAAATAATCACAAATAAATGACAATGTGCACATATTTTGGTGTTCTAACATATTTTTGCCACCAAATAATTTTCTCAATAAACTGATATACTTCATAAACCGAAATCTTCCCAAAAGAAAAACAATCACCTAAATAACAGATGCTAAAAACTAAGACAAAAACATGCAGCCGAAAACAGTGTCACATGTAAATAATTATGAAAATTTTGGTAAATAATCCTAAAAAAATCTTGGTAAATAATCCTGTATAAACAGTGTGACATGTAATTAAATTCGAACAAAAAATTGGTAAATAACTCTTATTATGGACAAGTAATCAATTTTAAGCAAATATTGATAAAAAAATTAGTAAATAATCTAGGACAAAATAACACGCAACCATGTAAACTGTGTAGAACACTCATATTTCAAGCAAAAATTTGAGTAAAGTGTAAAACACTCAAATCTTAAGCAAATAATCTAGGACAAAATTACATGCAGCCGTATAAACAGTGTGAAATACTCAAATTTTAAGCAAAATTTGGGTAAACAGTGTAAAACCCTCAAATTTTAAGCAAATAATCTACGACAAAATTTTATGCAACCGTGTAAACAGTGTAAAACACTCAAATTTTAAAAAAAAATTGAGTAAATGGTGTAAATAGTGTAAACCACTCAAATTCCAAGCAAACAATCTAGGACAAAATAACATGCATCCATAAATTAGGACAAAGACTAAAACATTTTGGTAAAAAATTATAAGATTGGCGGAAGTATACCAAGCAGCAGCAATGGAGCACCTAGGGTTGAAAGATCGGACAGAGAGAGAGCAATGGTCGGAGAGAGAGAGAGCGGCAACACTGGAGCAATAGGCCGGAGAGAAAAAAAGCACCTAGGTCGGAGAGGGAGAGAGAGCAGAACTTCTCCGCATTTTTTTGATCGAAAAGCTTTGATCGCATATACTAAGAAGTTGTATCGAATAAGAAGTATGTTTTGGGATGGACGGTCTGGATTAATCCATCCGATCGAACGGCTACGATGGGAACACGTGGAGGTAAACTTTCCCCCCCATAACTTTGGCAATTAGCTGCCAAATGTGTGGTATTCCCGCCGACCTATTTGAGACGGAAATATGTATTATTTGGAACAACAATTTCTATTAGTCCCAAATAATGATCCATTTTCACAATCTGTCCCAAAAAAATACAACTGTTTGTTACTAAAAATATAGCCGTCCCTAGAATTATACTTTTAGGACTTTTTAGACTAGTGTTTCTTATAGTGTCGTCCCAAAAAGATACTTTTTGTAGTGACAATTTTTTTTATACCAAATAAAATAAACTTCATCAATGATCTTCACAATTAACTAACCACCAAGAATAAGTTTGCTAGAATCTCTACCCACCTTTGGTCACACTACCCCTTCAAACATATGATGTCATAACATTTTATAACCTTGAACACTAGTTGCAAAAAATTACTGCCAATAGATATCTATGGCATATGGCATCTCTCAACGCCTCCTATCTATCAAGCAACCAATATTCAATAATCAAACTAACTTACCCTATAGTTTAAGAATTTCTGATAAATTTTAGACAGCACGATCATTCGTCACCCTGAAATAGGTAGGGATGAGAATGAATGGTACAGGAAGGCAAAAAATAATAATTGAGACCAAATATGAAGTTTTTAAGTGTAACACCCACTTTTCAGAAATGAGGATAATTTTGAACTTTTGTAATTATAATCATTTAATAGTGATATTTAAATTATATTGTAATTTTTGGTGATTTTTAATATTTTAATATTTTGGGAATTTTTATATTTTAATATTGATTTTATGGGATTTGTTAAGTCGGGTTCGATTTTCATCTCGTTCCGACTTGTGTTAGTGACCTGGGTAGCTTAGACTCTAGTCGGGACCCCAAGATTAGTTAGGCATGGCCCGCAAACCCTACTAATTAAGTTAGTGTCATTAGACTAATCCTACTTGCTTAGAATGGTTAAATTAGAGACTTAAACTTGACCTTTTTGAACACAAACCTTGTCATGACTTAAGTTGACCCAAAGAATGTAGGGGCATTTTGGACATTTTATATAGGCCCAATAGGACATGTATGGCCAGCCACCTATAGGGGGAGAGGTGTCCTTCTCTTTCATTTCACACTTGCCTCTTTTTTCTCCAAATTTGTTCTTCCCCAAACTTGAGAGCTTCCCTCTTGATTTTTATCTCCAAATCCCTCCATTCTTCTTCCAATCTTCCATCATTTCTTCTCATTCAACTAAGGAGGAGGTGCTAGCAAGGATTGAGAGCAAGGAGCAAGGAAGGGTGTCCATTTTGGAGGAGCTTTCATGTCGGAACCGTGTCCTTTGAGTGTATTATTGGGATCCCACTCCCAATAGGTAAAACCAACCCTCAAAATTGATTTTCTATGCATATTAGTTAGTTTTGAATCTATAGGATCTACCCCCATGCATGTACCCTATTTAGATTCAAATTTGAGGCCATTTGGAGCTCTCTTGAGGATTTTAGATATGTGTCTTGTGTCCTACTTGATAGATCCCAAATTAGGACACCCCATGTGTAAGTATGTATGATAATAATTTAAATAAATATTTAAATTCAGTATTAGAATGGTTAGAGAGTGGATTGATCTTGGTTAGGATGCTTAGAATGAGTTTCATTTGCATACCTATGTCGATATCCAAGTATCTTGGCCTACATGTGTTTCTTTTGTCCAAAACAACTCAAATTCGTCATAATATTCATTCACGTTTTATTAACCAAAACAACTTAGAAATGTCATAAATTTAGCTTAAAACTCTGATTTATATCGCATTTTTTTTAAAAGAACCGTATCGAAGTTAGCTTTCTGAATATATATTTTAATAAACAAATTCGTTCTGAAACTTTCTGTAAAATTATTTGAGTGTCAGTTGTCCGAAAGACAAACGTGTTTCGCTGTTTTTGCAATTTCGGGAGCTTTCGGACACGAAAATATGATCTGTTTAAAGTTTCGAAAAGCTAATACGAAGGGCTACAACATACTTTAATCCTAGAATTTAGTGAAGGCCCAATTGGTACAGTATTGATTTTAAGTAGAAGAGTGACTATACGACATAGGCATATTGTGTAACCAATGAGCCTATATAGTATAGATATTAAATGAATATAGAGTATGTAATGCATGATATGTTAGATGAATGGAAATGATATATATATGATATGTATCCTCTTTACATTAATGTATATATATGGTTGAATACAAGCATGTAGGAATATAATCAATGTAATGTATGTAAGCAATATATAAATGCATGAATGAAAGAATGATATACAATGTATGCATGAAAGTATATAATGAATGCTAGATATAAATGCAAGATATACATGTAATGATAGATATGAATGCATAATGTATACATAATGTAATGCAATATATAATGATAGCATGCATGGTAATGTAGAATATATGATGCAAGCATGTATATGTCCACTGTTTTTCCTTTTTCTTACATTTTTCCTTCCCTTTCCTTTCCATTTCAGTTTTTCTTCCTTTTTTTCCTCTTATATTTTTACGTGTTATATATAATGTATATAATGTATATAATGTATATAATGTATAGATGCATGTAAGTATGTAATATGCATGAATGACATGTATGTAATGAAAATAAGTATATGTATGCAACTTAATGATATGTGAATGAATATAATGCCTGAACTGAAGTATGCATGTATATGGGATATGAATGAATGATATATATATATGTTAAGATAATGTAATATATTATTCACATATATTTTGACTTAAATATATGAGTTTGTATGCATATATTATATGTATGCATGTACGTAGGAATAAATGTAACATAATGTAGAGTATGCATTTATGAATATAATGTATGCAAGTATAAAATATATTCAAATATGTATGTGTGCATCTTTGTATGTATGTATAGGTGCATGAATGAATGGAAGTATGCATATATGATATGTATGTAGGCATGTATGCAATGTATGTATATATGTATACATGAGATGTATGTATGCATGTATACAACGTAAGTATGTATGTATGTATTTCTATAAACTGATTTAACCTATAACCTTTTACACACATGCATTCATACACCTTTTGACACCATGTATCCCATGTCACATACACCTACCTATCACTAAATCTGAGAACATTAACACATCCTTTCACACACATGCCAAACACACACACACACACTCACTTACTCTTTTTCCTCTCCTTCTCTCTCTATATATATGTATGTGCCTATATATATAGCTTTCCTATATATATCTATGTATATGAATATGTGAATATGAATAATATATATACATTATATGACTAAGTTTGTGTGCCTTGTTAGCTTATGGTTTAGTTTTGTGCTTGGTTTAGCAAGTGACTTAGGCTATGAGTTAGTAGCAATCTTGGATACTTGATTTGCATAGACTTAGTTTGTTTCGACCTAGAATTGACTAAGCTAGACTAGTTGACCATTGTTGACCCAACCCTAGCTAGTTTGAGCACAGTTGACTAGAGTTGACCTAGTTTGACTTTATAGTGGACCAGAGTTGACCAAGAGTTGACTTTGACCTAGATTGACTTAGACTCATGTAGATTGCATTTTAATTTCAATTACCATATAAATTAAACTCTTTATAACCTGTGTTGCTCTAACTAGGACTCTGTGACTCCAGTTGGCCATCTTTTTATATCAGTTGTTCAGGGTATCAGGCGAGTACATTCTATGATAGTTCTTTCATTTACTTGTCGATTACTGTACTTTAGTTCTAGTTAGTTCTATTTGATTCTTTGTTACAAATACGATTTGATATTTCTGGATCTATTTTATGCGACACCCGTTTATTCATGTCTGGCCTCCATTTCTGGAACCACTACTGGCATCACCTACTGGAATCACCTACTGAAATCACTTACTGGTATCATTCATATGCTGGCTGGACTTGTACTAATTTTGTGTCGGGATATAGACTCACTTGTACTTATTGGGCGGGAAAATATTAGAGTAGACATGTGAACATTTTCAAATACTGGAACCACTTCCTTGGAATTATACTGGAATGATAGCCATTCCACACTTGGTCGAGTGTACGATGTGCCGTATTACCTACAGCCGTTTACATGTCGATCTCGGTATTTTAAAACACATTATTAGTATATAGTCTGGCCTTACCCTGGAATCATTGATCACTGACTGGACTCACCTTATACTGGACTCATCTTGTACTGGATTCATCTGGTATTAGATTTACATTATCTGGACTCACATTGGGATTCACACTTGACTTACATTGTACTGTTTGGACTTATATTATGTTACTCCAGTTTAGCTAGATCTTGTTTTACAGTCTTTATTGCCATGCTTCTCCTCTTATTTAGTTACCTTACTTTTCTTGTACCTTAACTGTTCTCTACATTATTACTCGTATAAACTGTCATATTTATCAATACAACTGTCTATCATTGCTTTATAGTTCTTTGTCATTTACTTGGGATTTCTTGAAGAGTTGTGCTCGTTCCTATCCTGACTGGACCTGTTAAAATATTACAGGTAACCTGGAGATTCACAGCTAGACTAGAGGACCAGTAGAGCTTGGAGTAGATTACTAGTTTATGGTTTAGTTTCTCCTTTAGAACTTGTTTTGCAATAAGTGGTGTCTTGAGATTGTTGAGATATTATTATTTTGGGAGTTTATTTAGGTTGTTGTTGTTTAAGTTTTATATAGTTGTTAGACTCATGTGTTATCTTATCATGCTTACATTGTGATTGAGTATTATCATATCTTATACTTGTCCTCAATTTGGGGTTGAGGTTGTGACAGGTACATTATATAATTGCGTGAGTTATTGATTAGATAGTGAACTAGAACAGCGTTCTACCGCCGACACTACGGCGTAGGCTGGATGTACCTACTTCTTGTGTCCCTATTCTGGGTGCGGGTCGTCACATCAAGGACGATAGAAAATTTTTAAGAGAATTTTCAAGGCAGAGTGGATTGAGATTTCTAAGGGTTTAATCATATTCGCAGGCTCATATCAGCACAATTATGTAACCGATACGATATGCTCTGACCTGCATGGGCCACCAAAAAAAACTTATTACGACCCGCACCCGTTTTTCGGGATGCAAGTGCGTGCACAAGCCAGCTACGTATCAAGCGGACTCCAACCCAATCTGAATACGTATACGCTGTCAAGACTAGGGTAATATGCCTAATCATGGCATGACAAAACAATATCTTAATCCATAAAAATTATATAAAACAAGAATAAACAATTATGGTTAATGGTCTGCAGCCCACTAGCATATATGTTCGATTAGACTCCAGAATAACATGAGTCTATAAACTAGATACAAATAACAAATGTAAATATGTAACCACGAAAGATACCAGAATCTGAAGTAATCAAACACATCATGATCATCTAACTAACTCCATGCAGTCAACTACCTGAAGTGATCATCAAGTCCTCAGGGGACTAGTAAGATACATAAAACATGCCTATCTAACAGTTTATCATGTATAAGAAATAAGCAAAAAAGAGACAGAAAATAAAAAGTAACTATGAACATGGGTACAAGAACAACTACGCATAAATGAACTGCTGGAAGAAAACAAATGAATAAGAGATCAACGGATACTAAACCCTTGCCATGAGTGTGGACTCGCAGGTTTGAACAAATTACTAACCCTCGTCCCAAATGTGGACTTGCAGGTTAGTTGAAGACAATCACCCTCGTCCCAAGTGTGGACTCGCAGGTGCAAACAATCAACCCTCGCCCCGAGTGTGGACTCGTAGGTTGAGAAATTCAAAACAAGAAAATAGTAGTTCAGTTATGATGCACTCTTCCTACGACACGATACGAATCAGTCAAGGTACATGTGACGACACTATACAACTCAATAAAGGTATATATGATGATACGATACGACTCAGTCAAGGTACATGTAAGAACAAGTCCAATATGAACTACAAGGCTAATTATGAGCAAGGACTAGATATATATCAACCTGTATGCATGATATGAGCAAAACACATGTCAATAACTAATTAGGAAAACTAG
Organism: Iris pallida; assembly: GCA_029216955.1. Taxonomy (NCBI): domain Eukaryota; kingdom Viridiplantae; phylum Streptophyta; class Magnoliopsida; order Asparagales; family Iridaceae; genus Iris; species Iris pallida. The sequence goes on from JANAVB010027598.1 coordinate 30,848,857, forward strand.
ATAATTATAACCACCAGTTTTCTA